>OZ010668.1:70862661-71498404 GCA_963932185.1 Troglohyphantes excavatus | reverse complement strand
CTTCTGCTCGGTGTTCTTCAAATGAATTGAGAACAGTGTTCTTGAATATAAAAAACGCTTTTCTTTCGTTAGATTGTTTTTTTTTAAATTTAACGCCATTTGAAAGTATGGCATCACTTGTATATCAACATATTTTATTACACATTTGTTCTCGAGTGTCTCAATGAAGCCATCCAAATATCGACCTGTTATATTTTTTTCTCTGTTCTTCAAGAACAATATCCCGGAGTTTAAAAAGTTGCCTTACAAACTGTAATAGAAATTATTTATGTCATCTAAGAGCACCAAGAATGTTAGAGATCTGAAACGTACTTCAGAAAAAAATTCCTCACAATCACCGTGTTTTTACATTTGGCTTCACCAGCTAAAGCCTCGTCATCTGACCATGGCTGAAAGTTACGAGGCGGCGTTCCCGGGTTATTCCTTCGGGATACAACTTCAATAGGCGTCAGGACATTGGACCACGATCAGATTTAACGTGCACCAGTCCTGTTGAAATTAAGGATATTTTTAGGAGAGTATTTTAGTAACGGATCTGCTAACACTCTAATCACGAGATCGCTACATTTATAATTTTGTCAAGTTCCCAGCCCATTCGAATTCTCAATCGTCTGATTGCTAGCCGAATGCTGTACCTTGAGGCCACAGGCAGGCCAGTCGCACCTGGAGGCAATCCCGAGTTAGGAAAATTTATGCCTGAAGAAAATTAATATTATTAATAAATGAAAGCTAGGGAAGATTAGAAATTGCCTAACTTGTATCATTACATTTAAATTAGACCTCAGAATGGACACTGCATTGGAATATGGGTGCAACAAATCAATGCTTGTGAGAGAACTGTTTAATTATCACCTAAACTATATATAAACAAAAGATGAAATACGTCGATGAGTTGAAACAGGGAATTTTCAGCACTGTTGAGATGGGAATTTCAAATCGTTAAGTTGGGAAACTTCTTGTTTCAACCTCCCCAAAATATTTTTTGTGTAACGGCACCTGGCCACATGGGGCCTCCTTGTTGACAATGTGGCATTTGAGCAGAAATAGAGATTTCTCGTGCGCGAATTCGGTTGGATGAATCGAGACTTAAATTCGAGATCTCCCAATCCTGAATCTAGTGCATGTGTCATTTGTTTGCGTTTGTATATCAAAACAGAGCAACAGCGTTCTACGTCACCAAGTTTAGCGATTCTTAGAAACACATACTTTTAAAATGTTTTACAAACTGGACATGGCAACAGTTGCCTTTCTGGAGTTCGCATCCCAAAACTACAAACAGCAAAGAGAGTTGATTTCTCTAGCATTGTAAACTTCAGTAGAAGTTTTTGAAAAACATGAAAAAGTACATTCTTCTGAGCGAGGAACAATTAAAGGAAAGAAATAGTTTTAAACGGCTGTTTTGTATACTCCGTTGTATCATCCAACATTGCAAATCTTTAAATAGATTTCCATGTGCAATGCTTTTGTTGCAGATACAAACAATTGTATTAAAAAAATACATGGGTCCTTTTTTTAAAAGTCATCAAACCTTTAAAATTATACTCGACTACAGTTTATTAGAGATTATTTAGCACCAAAAGACCAGAGATAGAGAGTGCCGTTAGCTTGTAACAAGTTATAAACTTAATTGGACTCCATTTTAATTTGGTTAGGAACTATTATTCATATTATTATTCAGATTTGCGTTCGATATGTCTTCCGTGCTAATTTATATATTACCTATAATAATTATCACTTTTAATGTTATTATATCTGTAACTTGGAACAAGAACGACCGTTTTGATGAAAACGGCTTCAAAGAGGGAGGCTCAGCCTTGTGCAGTGTTACGGAAATCACGGAATCATTTGATTTGAAGGGTTAGAGTAGAAAGACGCAACATTGATTTTTATTTAATTTAAAGAAGTTTAAAATTGATATATTCAATTTTTTTTTTTTAAAAATTGGTAAAATTGATATTGTTTGTTTTTTTGTTCCAAGTCATACTATATACTGCAGATAAACTTCTAGACTACGAAACATTTGAATAGTTAGTTCTACTTCAACACACACCTAAATAAAATTTGAGGCAGAAGTTGGTAATATATAACATTATAAGTGGGGCATAAATATCTTAAAAAGCCAGCTAAATGAAATATCAGGTGGTTAATGATAGAACTTCAATTGTCCTTTCAGAAGGAAGAAGAATACTGCCGGTAGGACTTGTCTTTATACGATCCTATAGAGGTTTTTCCTTCATTCTGATAGGACGGCCGGTACTAACACTAGACAATTCAGAAAGTTCTGTTGTAACATGTTGATTTGAAAAACAATATAAAAATTCGAATTATAAAATTTTTCATGTACAAAAGTGCTCTTGGAAGAACTTTGGCCTCCACCTTCTATCATTCATCTTTTAAAGGGATCCTTTCCGCGACAAATATCATGAGTGACATACATTTGGTCTAAGATTAGAGATAAAAAGATTTTGTTTTAAATCAAAATAATACAGATTTTTATATGTAGCAAAGTTTTTTAATAAATATTCTATTCAAATGATATGTAGCCGCATCCAGTATTTGTAGTCGATTGAAACAAAAACAGACTGGCTCTTCAAAAATCTTAAAAAAAAACCTTATTTAAAAGTTTCATAAATGTGTGCAGGGCTGAAAAGGGGCCCGCTGCTGAGTTCGCACCGGGCCCCGCGGTTGCTAAGAGCGGCCCTGTGATTTACCATTTAGGGCTTGGTTTGTGAAAATATACCATATAACGAATGCAGCCCACTGACCCCCCCCCCCCCCTCTCTTTTAGAGGAATGCCTTTTAGAGGAATGCCACTTCTCGTTAGGTCACTCCGGCCAGTACAATAATAGGAAGCGGCCCTCTTCCTAACCCACTTCTCCTCGCAGACAGGAGGAGGCGTTGAACCCTTCGGTTCCTTTGTGTTGGAGAGGGGCAGAGAAAGAGATGCGGCTGTTGTTGTTGTGTGCGCGTCTCGGCATCCGCTGACCGCTCCATCAGACAGGAGGTCGCTCACTTGAAACACTTCCCATCGCCAACACTCAAGAAAAGAAATACACTGGAGAGACCAAAGCTGTACATTTTTATCATAAAAGGAAATGAGTTCGTAGTTTCATGTATTTTTTTTTACGTGAATACGTCTAATCCTGAAGGGTTGTTAGTTGCATGGGGTCGCAATCTAAAGACGACATTCTCCGTCGGCAGTTCGAAATGTTATATGCCCCCCCCCCCCCCCCCCCCCCCACCCCGTTTTTTTAAAAAATTATTATTATTGCTTTAATGTAACACTTTGTGATTTCCAACTTAGGGCCAAAAGCCCTGATGTTATCACTCATCGGCTAATCCAATAAAAAGATACAACCAAATGAAAAAGTTCCATCACAGAATCCTCATTAGGAGCCAATAAATCTTTTTGCTCACTTGGAAAGCGCTGGGGTTAGACATACGACCTTTTGCACTAAAAATGTCATAGATGGCCTACTATCGTGTAAAGGAGGTAGTCCGCGTCAACCACAATGCCAGGTTGTGAGGTTGTCCAATGTCCATCTACTCCACCCTATCACCTTTGTACACGCGGGGGTGGGGGGGGGGGGGATGAGTCGTAAAAATAATACACAATACAAATTATATATTATTTAAACATGAAACATACCGTATTTAGAAATAAAAAGTATGTTTTAATTCAATAAACTGGATTAAACTGAGCTGTTATAAAGGCATTCTCAGAAATATTAAAATTGCCCAACTTAAAAGAAAATACCAATGAGTAAATAGTGCATTATTTAAAATTTAGAATTGGGGAATCGATACTTGTTCAAATTAAAATATAGCCATTTCGATTTGTTCCTTGTCGCAATAATCAAATGTTACAAAGCGTAACATCAAACATAACAAAAACGCGGGCGAATGGATACATAGTCAATCTTGTTGACGATGGTTATGATGGTACGTCATTTATCTCCATAGGCTGATTATGATGATGTAGTTATGAGAATTTGAAAGTATGTCGTTTTATATGTTGCTGAAGTTTCTGCTGACACAAGTGTACCGATTGTAAAGGCGTATTCATGTCAGAAATAGCCAAATTTATGTTGATTTGCATTTGGCAAATCCGGTACCCCTCCTAATGAGCAGCCTGGATAAAGATTGACCCCTCGGCTTCCGCTGTTCTTTCCACTCAATAAAAAGACAATCCGAATTAGTAACCCAGTTCTCCGTACACACTTCTGGATGCTCGCCGTTCCTCCCTTTTACTCATACGAAGAGTGATCTCTTCCATCTGGAGCACACTCTAATCTTGCATCCAAATGGACTCGGGAATTCTTTTTACGGCGATGGATTTGCTTCTTGTTGGCGAAAAACAATCAACTGCTTTTTTTTTAGTTGCGAAGAAAATAAAAATTCGTGACTGAGTAGGCGGAATAATTCGAGGAAATTGGCATGTCAAAGGAAAGAGGACCAGCAATGAGATTATCTTGGATGATGAGATGGAGCTTCTGGAAGTCGTGTTTTGAAGTTTATCTCATCTGCACACGATGCGCTTCTTCGTGTTGAGGCGGACATGGATGTCGATGGACCGATTTTAGTCTCTGCCCCTGTATCTGGATCAGGTGGTTTAGACTGACTCTTAGAAAACGCAGGTCGTGCATAAATAATTTCTGTCGGACTATACAAAAAGAAATCACGAACAGTCAAGTTTTACCGGAACAGAAAAAAAAACCACCACACTTTATTCAGACTCGAATCGAAGTGATTCACGAAAGAAACAAAAACGTCAGAAAGAGAAAATAAAATTTACATAAATCATGATGCTATACGCATCACTTTTTCCTTTCCATTCATCCAGTAGCCCAATATGTGGCAAGTAATAACGATCCTAAAAAAAGAGTCGGATCATGATCATCGGATCCCTCCGTGAATCAAACCAATAATCTTACATTGGGTTACGGCAATGTGACCGACCTAACACATAAAGAAAGTCTAACATTCGGCCCCATCGGTCAACATATGCAACTTGAATTTTTTTTCATATACAAAATAATATATCAAATATTTATATACTAAACAATATACACCTTATTTACAATATTTTGAAATTTTTCCTTTAATAATGGTTTGGTTAGGAAATCAGCCATATTCTGTTTGGTATTAATATACCTCAATTCAACCAAGTTTTTATCTATCAAATCTTTTACGAACATATATCTTATATCTATGTGCTTCGTTTTAGAATTTTCAACATTATTTCTAGTGAAATAAATGGTTGATTGATTATCACAGTATTGTTTTGGTAAATTAAATTCAATCACATTTAATTCCTTTAAAATATTTGAATACCAAACTAACTCTTTAATACTTTCCGTTAAAGCAATAAATTCAGCTTCCATGCTGCTTAATGCTACGTATCTTTGTTTAGCCGATTTCCATCCAAATGGAACATTATTAAAAAGAATTACATATCCAGTAGTAGAATATCTTTGAGTTAGATTTGAACCCCAGTTAGCATCAGAGTAAGATATCAATGATGAGTTATCAACATTTGAAAGATCTATCTTATAGTGCTTAGTGTTGAAAACAAAATTCATTATGTCAACAACCAATGTCCAATGCTGATATGAATAGTCACCACAAAACTGAGACATGATATTTACTGCATACGAGATGTCAGGCCGCGATCTGTTGGCTAGAAATGACAGACATCCAATTAGCGTGCGGTAAGGATATTTCCGCATCATTTCGGTTTCCTCAGTATCTCCTTTAATTTTTGCATCTAAACTAAAACCAACTTTAAATGGTAAAGTTACTTTACTTTTAGGTAAACCATCAAATTTATCCATTAACTTATTTATATAAGTTTCTTGATTTAGAAAAACACGATTATCTATAGTTTCAAAATTTACGCCAAGTAAATATCTAATAGGTCCCAATTCGGTAATGTCTAGTTTATTTTTAATTGAAGTAATGGCATTTTGTAATACTTCAGTATTCTTGCCAAAAATTACCACATCATCAACATAATATGCTAAAACTATATTATCATTTAACATATATAGGCAATTACACCAATCCGATTTAACATATGCAAGTGACAATAATATCCTGTTGAGTTCATTATTCCATTCTCTACCACTTTGTTTGAGTCCATAAATCGACTTACTTAAAAGACAAACACAGTGTTCATAACCTTTTGCTGTGAAACCTGGAGGTTGTTGCATATAAACTGGGTTACTTAACGAACTATACAAATATGCAGATTTCACATCAATTTGTGTGTGTTGCCACGTCAATGTACACACTAATAATATGAATAGAAATTTAATAACTGAAAAATTAATAACCGGTGAAAATATTTCAGTAAAGTCTATTCCTGGTCTTTGGTTATAACCTTTGGCTACAAGTCTAGCTTTATATTTATTTATCATATTATTCACGTCCCTTTTAATACTATATACCCATCTACACCCAATGATTTTAGCGTTGGAAGGTGGTTCTACGAGTTCCCAAACCTTCCTTCTTTCCATCATTTCTAATTCATCCGACATTGCTCGATGCCAATTTTCCTTATCTTTTATTTTAAGAGTATCCTCAAAAGAGGCGGGAAGCTTAACTTCATATGCTTCACTTTGAAAGATGTCAATTAAGTTATCATCTTCCGATTCCACATCTATAACTTTATTACCGGTTTGCGTACTCTCTGGTTTAAAAGAAAATTGGGAAGGTTCGAATTTTAATTTATTTTTATCACAAAATTTACGAACATCATTCATAGATCTTAATCTTTCATTACTAGATGGTGGGTAATAATATATGTCAATACGAGAACTTCTACCCTCTTGGGACTTCTACCCTCGATCACTCATTTATGTTGATAATATCAACTTTAACTTCGGAATTTCCCTCATTGTCATTTACAGATCCTAAAACAAAAGGGTTGTTATTTAACTCATAGTTTACATATTCAAAATTTTTACTTTTACCGTAAATTGTTTCTACCCCCTTTTTAGTTTCATCAAACTTTACGTGTATGCTTTCTATAACTCTCCGTTCTTCCGGAATCCAAATGCGATAGCCTTTTCTTTTGCCAGCGTAGCCAACCATAATGCCCATTTTGGCCCTAGGTTGAAGTTTGTTACGTTTTGGTTTTGGAATGTGCAAATATGCAAGACATCCAAAAGTTTTCAGATGTCGAACAGAAGGTTTGTAACCTGACCAAATTTCACTAGGAGTTTTACCCTCAGTCAGTTTATGTTCGACTCTGTTTTTGACATACACATAAGTATGCAGAGCTTCTGCCCAAAAACTAGGTTTTAACCCGCTATCATGAAGCATAGCACGAACCGCATTCATGGCTGATGCGTTTAACCTTTCGGCTATGGCGTTAAGCTCTGGAGTATAAGTAGAAGTACGTTCAATTTTAATACCTTTATCATTTAGAAAAGTTTCAAACTCTTTGTTACAGAACTCGAGACCGTTGTCGGTTCGAACCCGCTTAACTTTTCTGCCTAATTCCCTTTCCGAACGATTTAAGAACTGTTGAAAACAGTCAAATACCTCATTTTTATTCTTAATAACGAATACAGAAATTTTTCTGGAAAAATCGTCCGTTATGGAAAGAAAGTACCTACTTCCCCCTATAGACCTTACAGGACTAGGCCCCCATAAATCCATAAAAACTCTTTCCAATGGTTCAGTCGTACTTCTCTCATATACATAATTAGTTTTAAAAGAAGTTCTTTTTGACTTACTAATATTACATGTTATACAATTTTTACAAGATTCAATATTTCCTTTAAGACATTCTATACCTTTTACACTATTATTTACACTCATGCTCTTGATTAGGGGAGCATTAATATGACAAAACCTTCTGTGGGCTAGTTCAATATCAATTGCATTAGAATGCATTGCTAAGTTAACTTTAGGGTGACCTTTAACAACATACAAATTACCTATTCTAGGTGCAGTATAAAAGTACTCACCATCTGAATGATATATCTCCATTTTATTATTTCCCCATATTACCTTTTTACCAGCTATATCCAATCTTGCACCTGAAATTAGATTTCTCCTTATATTAGGGGCATATAGACAATTTAACAATGTCGTTTCCACATCTCCACTTGTATCTTTAACCACAAAATCGATATCACCTATTCCTACAACTTCTGATGTAGAATTTTTATCACCGACTAAGGCTTTTGACGGTGTCAGTTCTTGAAAAGTCTTGAACCAAGTACGTTCACTACAAAAATGTGAAGTCGCCGCACTGTCAAGTAGAAATTCACCAGTATAGTTATTTGAAGGATGAGAAGTGGCTAACGCAGAGTCAGATTTTTCTTCTTCTGTAACACTGCTAGATAGTTCACAGAGGTATCCGCCTTTTCTTTCATTTCTTTTCTTGAAACAATTACTTTCTTGGTGTCCTGGCCTTCTGCAGTACGTACAAAACGGCCCCATTCGAATAGGTTTCTCCGTGATTCTGTTGTATCTTTTATCATCACTGGATTTCGAGGTACCCATCACGCGTCCACTGTTAACAGGTCCGCTTTGGCTTATCTTGTTAATAGGTTTCTTCTTTTCTGTTTTTTCATTCATTTTTGAAGAATAAGCATCTCCGACAATATTCGAGTCTTGGTCCTTCTGCTTCTGAAGAATTCTTCCAGATTCGCTCAAAAGATAACTTTCGATATTTTGAATCGTAAATTCGTCATCTTTGTGTCGGTATAACATCTGCACAACTCCTTCGTAGTCTTCAGGTAATCTTCGAATCAACTTGAAACATACTAAAAGTTCAGGGATCTTGAAACCTGCATCCACTATTTGACTTCGACACTGCTCAACTCTTTTACAAAATACGCCGACTGTTTCTTCATCGACACTAAATCTCAGGTCGAAAAATTCGTCAATTAGTCCAGTTAGTCTTGCCCTCGATGTTGGTTCGAAATTCTCCTTTAAAATCTTCCAGGCTATTTCTCCATCAACTGTATCGGATATCAAGGGATAGTATTTCCTCTCTATGGCTTGGTATATCGTTGTATACGCCCGTTGCTTCCTAAATTCAAAGTCTCTTTTATCCCGTTCTGGAGCACTTTCTGGATAGGGTTCGGCTCTACCGTCTACAAAATTCCAGGATCCACGGTCCATCAGCAACACTTTAATATCCGTCTTCCACGTTGAGTAATTGGAGCCATTCAGTTTCGGAAACGCAAAAGTTGAATCCGTAGTCATTTTCTTTTTTTCTTTTTCGTTAACGTCCAAAAAAAAAACAATTAACTTATGTCCGAAATTCTTTTTTTCTTTTAAAGAGTCCTGACTAACAAATTAAATAGGGCACGGAAGGCCCATAACCTCTTAGAAAACGCAGGTCGTGCATAAATAATTTCTGTCGGACTATACAAAAAGAAATCACGAACAGTCAAGTTTTACCGGAACAGAAAAAAAAACCACCACACTTTATTCAGACTCGAATCGAAGTGATTCACGAAAGAAACAAAAACGTCAGAAAGAGAAAATAAAATTTACATAAATCATGATGCTATACGCATCACTTTTTCCTTTCCATTCATCCAGTAGCCCAATATGTGGCAAGTAATAACGATCCTAAAAAAAGAGTCGGATCATGATCATCGGATCCCTCCGTGAATCAAACCAATAATCTTACATTGGGTTACGGCAATGTGACCGACCTAACACATAAAGAAAGTCTAACACTGACGGTATGATGGAGAGCTATGACCAACGGATCTTTGAAGTTTATTTTAATTCCCGGAAAAAAAAGTATATCCTATTTCTAACTGTATTATTTAAAACCGCAAGTCATAATATATAATTTAATCAGTATGTTACTAATTTTATTGTATAGTTTATGCAATCAAAATCTAGACGTGCTTCGGGAGATACTTGTCCCTTCATCAGCAGAACTGAAAAGTCTGTGTGGCACAACAAAATGAAAATAAAGCGATAATTGAAAGGGTGGCCAAATAACAAAAAATATCTCAATCGGTTAGAGTGAACTATTGTGCGCCAACAAGCGGGAAATGCCGGAACAGCAAAGGTTTCAACGACAATCGAATCAATATTTCTAAAAATATGAAACGTCTAAAGGAAGTCAAGTTCGACTGGAGATTTGGGTTTGCAAATTAAATGTGGGTTAGAAAAATTAAATATATGTTTATATTTCCTAGAGTGCCCTGGCAATGGAGAGCTTCTTTATTTCTTATTTGACAGTATGTGCGAGGTGCTCCTTAATGCGAAATTTTAATACTCTTTTTGTCTGACCGTGACATGACCGATGTATGACATATATATATATATATATATATATATATATATATATATATATATATATATATAACTCTGTCTGACAATTCTGCTTCAACTAACAGAAAAGCTAACATTCGGAGATTTACCCGGAGATGTTAGAATAATAGACCTTTTATTTTTTTTCTTCGAGGAAAAAAAATAGGGAATCAAAGGGGAGAACGAACCAATGGAGTAAAAAAATTTAAGGCGTGTAAAACCGCGGGCAACAGCTAGTTTTATAATAAAATTTTATAATAAAACCGATGGTTTTGTCAATTGTTACTTTACAAATATAGAACCAAGTAGTAAAAGCTATAAAGTTCTGCTATAAAGAATAGCTGTCGACTAAGCTATGTAAAGGCCCGTTCAAAATCTTGGATATACTTTTTTAAGATGTTTATTTAGGCAGTAGTTCTAAAATTGTTAAAATCAATTCAGAGAAATTAACGACATTTTACAAATCCGAGCCTCGAGTGAGTCGAAAATAAAGAGTACTTATAATATGTTAATTTTTAGCTTTTTATTCGCAGAAGAAGTATATGTTCTTGCTATCCACAGACAGACAATCTCTTTTACTATTATAAAAACATGTTGCTATATTTTTATAATTATAAGTTCATAAAAAAAAAAACTAGTATATATTTACTATTATTATTACTAGTAGTTCCGGAAATAGTAAAGTTCCTGACCAAAATGAAAATACTCTGTTTTAAGTGACTTCAATGCCTTCAGGTCAAATTTGAAGAAAATCTATGTGAAATAGACGCGAAACAAACTAATTTACAGACGAAATGCCGAAAGGTCAAATTAAAAGAGGGAACTCGCTGACGCTCGGTCAATTATTTTGAAGAACGGGATCAGGTGTACCATAAATAGTTGATTACGTTTTCGCTCCATCGTATTTGGTGCCATGGTTGATTATTATCGGTTTTGTCCGTGCAGCTTATTCCGATATCGGAGATCAAACCGACGCGTATACGCTCCACGCTGAACTGAGAAACGGGTATTGTTCTTCGCCATCCGTTCCATTCCGAACATCCCTGATCATTTTGTTCCACTTTCGACTCCGGTCTCATGAGTGGAGTTGTGTCGCTCCTTCTTGCATGACGGATCGGCGACAATGGCCGGACAGAAACAGTAAATTACCAGACGACACATTATGCAAGGCGCGTGTCGGACGATTAAGCCTCATTCCGGACAAGGAGTTCTTAAAGTAGAGGCTTGAAGAGAGCATTCATTTGGCGCGCTGAAATCGTGTCTACTGATGATGGTCTTGTGTCGTTTCAAACTTCTGGTTCTACACTGTTCTAAATTCGTACTTGTCTTCAAGGAATCTTTCGTTATTTTTGACGAAGTCCTGCTAAATGCTCCGTTTAAATATTTCGTCAACCTGAGGAAATTCATTTCGTCGTTTTTTTTTTCTTCAAAAAAGGACGATTTCGAATAAAATTTGAGAGTGTTATTTCTGAGAGTGTGTCGGCATTCAAGGTAGGGAGCATGTCTTCGAATTTTTCTCCTGCAACGGTAGCGTTTTTTCTCCACTGGATTAGTTGGTTTGGTTGATTGAATTAACCAACCGACCCATCCAACGTCTCGAAGAAAAAACGCAACCGCGACACAAGAACAGCGTGTGCGTGCTTGATAGCTCAAAATAGATTGCTGGAGACGCAGGTACAGTAAAAAATAAATGTTATTAACCAATTACAAAAAGAACATCGTTTAATCTAACAAAAAAAAACTCATGAATGCACAAGATTTGTGCTGGCCACACAGTAGACCACGGCTTTGGTGGTTTTTAAGAAAAAGAGAAAGAACAATAATATCTAGGAACAGGATGGTTTTTATCGCTGACAAAAATGCGGACCTGGCTTCCGGTCCTGAGTGCGGTCCTTGATGAAACTGCGTGCGCAAGTGTGTGGTCTGGTAGGTGCTCGAACAGCACGAGTGCATATTTCATATATTAACTCTAATCTAACTTCCATTAAACGGAGAAGAGTCACATTTTTTACATATTCACGTCCACTTTTACACTTTAATGAGCATTTTTTTTTTACATTTTCAGTTAACTTTTAAGTTTTATAGAGCCGTTTTTTTTATTCCATTAGAAAAGCGATAATCAGCCTTGTTAGAAGATGTAGCCAAGAAACTGAACTACCTTAAAATGAACAATAATATCTGTTTCTTTGGAAAAGATAAGTAGCTTGATTAAAGCATAAATAGCCTAATAATGGAAAAATTTAAGCTTTTTTAAAACTATCTAAAACAATTAGTCTGTTAAAATTACTATGCCCCATTTAAATGTACGACTGTTCAAATAATCCTAGATCGCCCGTTCGCAAAGGCCGTGGGTATAAAAAAAATTGTTTTTCAAATCTTCGAACATTTGGTTTTGCTTGCTTTTAGTATAACAAATTAAATATTTATTGTACAATCTAGCCACATCGTTTTCTAAAGTGTCATAATACTAGAAACATTAATATTCCTTACTAATCGGTGGCATCAAAGTTCTTTTTCTAGTTGGATGTTCCTACGAGACGTATACTGAATTTGTTTTAATTAATAAAACACGTAATGATTGTACAATTCCGTTAATGGAAATATGTACCATAATATGATTTAAAAACTTTTGTGCTAATTATCACATTGTAAAAACTTATAAGTGTGTGAAATATAAGTTATGGATATTTGTTAAATGAAGTACTTCTTCTACGATAATCACTGGGAGACAGCCTTGTGAACTGAAATTTTTTAACTATTGATTAAAATCGGCTTTTCTCAAATTGAATGGCCCAATTATTCAAGAACTGTGAATATATGTCGCAAACCTTGCAATTAAAATTCACAAATAAAAAAATACGATTCAATACAACACTCTGTTTATTTGGACAATGCAATGTTATTCGGATAATACAAACATTTGAAAATAGAATAACTTTTAGGTATATAAATTTAGGATGTACATTTAGGATTTTTGAAGGATTCACTAGTGCAGAGCACAAAAAGTTTCTTCAACGACAAAGCTAACAAATCAAAATTAAGGTTGTAGGATTTTTTTAGAGGTCCGCCAGAGATCCTCTCAATGTACACAACATGCGAGTTTCTTTGGTTGGTTTTCCTTCAGAGCTCTTCTCAATATGCACAACATCCGAGTTCTGGTAATGGATATTGTCCTCGCACTGAAGTTGAATAAAAACACACTTAATTCTTCTTTCAAACAACTATTGTTCAAAGTTTTTATTTTTATTTTTAAAAAAAACTTTTTATTTTCGAAAACTGACGCAGGGCGCGTTTCTTCAAAGTTTTGCGTGCAATCCAAAATTTGCTCTCTTCTGAAATGGTTGTCAGATTGGTCTCATAGAAGAGGCGCATTTCAAGATGCGCAGCACAATCCTCTGCAGTGAATCCACAATTCGGCGGGAAGTCGATCACAATAGGAGACAAATCCCTGGTTTCATTTTGAGGATGCTTTTTTCCTGAATCCCCTTCAATATCATCAGGAATATCAAACACGACACACTCTTTGCTGTGTTTTCGAAACTGAAAATAGTTTCGCACATACATATTCCACACAGAAGCCATATTTTTGACTGGGTCTCAATCGATATCAAATATAAAATTCTTTTTTATCGCAAAATTAGACGAAATGTAATTTTCCAACTTCACTGAATACGACTTTATAACTTTTGAAGTAAACAATACATAAATGGTAGATTATTTAAAATAAAGTACATTGTTGCAATTATGCTATTAATTATTAGTTCCAATTTTAATGATAATGTGTTACGAACAAAGTTATACATTTTAGTATTTTCAAATAATAAATTACATTGTTTAAATATTTAATTTTTTTTATTAACGTTAGTTCTCTTTTTTTTTAATTTCTGTTTGTTGTTTCAAATTCCTTTATGCTTTAAAATAATGCATTTTAACAAGGAGTTTTTAAATGTATTTATCTATAGAGTTTATATTTGTATGTTTGCATATTATACAATTCTATAGTTTTATTCCGGTCTTCCCTATCTTATTCCGATCTGCCATACTTCATTTGACTTTCAAAGCAAGGGAAATTTCACCCCCCCCCCCCCATCTCGTTTAACCTCTTTGACTTCTTACTAAAATCTAATTAAAATATTGCAATAATGCAATATTTCAACATTGAAACATATCCTACATAGTTAGCTACGAGATGGAAAAACGATGCATTTTGATTGGCTGATGAGTAAATATCGGCAATAAACCTCCATAATGTCGAGCCCCAGTTGCGCAGTTGCTAAGGCTACTAATCAGAGGATTGGTGGTTCGAATCCGTGAAATGGACTTGACATAAAAAAGTAGTGATCTTGCGATCGGAGGGTTGCCAGCTTCGCTAAAAAAAATACTAGAAAGTCGTCCAGAATATCCAACAAATTATACTGGCGTGTATACGGGGCTGGTGCACAATAAATCTGATCGGGGTCCAAAGTCCCGACGTCTATTGAAGGCGTTGGGTGCCAGTTCAGGTGTTTCCTCGTCATCTGACCACGGTTCTAAAATAACGAGGTGCATGTATGAATGTGTGTGTGAATGTGCATGTGTTCTCGGGTCTTTCCTTCGAGATTGACCCCGAACCGTCGCCAATAGCCCACTGTGCAGCTCTACTGCGACGTTAATTAACAAACCCAAACCAAACCTCCACAATGTCACCAAATAAATAAAAATATCGTCAAGGAAATAAAAAAGTTGCAAAATCAATAAAAATATCGCCAAATAAATTTTAAAAAAATTCACTGAATGAACAAATATATAGCCAACTGAACTAAAATTTGGTCATATATGTTAAAAAATTATCCAGTTCTTTCCCAGATAACGGCAGACACTTCAGCTAGTTTTACATAAAACTATATTTTACCCATATATCTTGGCTCGCATAAATTCATTGTATTAAATTACCAATGTAATTTGCCACTTATATATTACCAGCAATGTGTGAAAAGCAGGCGTTCTACAGAATCCCTGGCATTTTTCGGCCAAGTATAAAATATCTGAATTATTTTAACATTTTATATTTTCCTGGTTTATCCTTTTGCATTGTTGCATAGAATTTTCGAATAAGTTAAAAAAAAATTGAATTATTTAATATTATTTTTATACTTATTCCAAAGTTTTGAAATCGGCACCAAAATTTAGTTATGTTTTTTATAAATTGGCACCAACTTAAAAAAGTTGTATTGATATTAAACAATTAAATTTTTTTTAACTTGTTCGTAAAATTATAAATTATTTTTACTTTTTAGTGCCCGTTTGTATTAATAGAGTTAGTTTTCCTTTATTTAAAATAGATTAGAAACTAAAAAGGGATAGAAAAAATAATTTAGCAAGGTGCTTTACCCCCTGCTATTATTCGCCAGGAATGTTAAGTTGTTATACACTTTTTCCACACTACGGATAGCATATTTTGAAAAATCCGGTTTAATAAATGCTGGTTAAACAAAATTTCATTGTTGTACAATTTCTGTCCAACGATGAAGATATTTCGAAATCGGAGAAAATTTAAAAAAAAAAGTCCAGTTAATCGATATTTCCGGATAAATAAAAAGCGGATAAGCAATTATATTTTGCAGTTTTTGTCAAAGGGGATTTTTCTATATCTAACAAAAAAGAAATTTCGGAATCGAGCAATATTTGTTTTCAAATGGTCCTGTTAATTGAAATTTCCGGATAGTTAAACGCCGGATAACCGGACCTTTTTTTTTCAAAAGGTGCACAAGTAAAACATCCCTCCATCCAACAACAACAAAAAAAATGTGTCCAAATCTGAATCAGAGCAGAAATCTTGCGGGAATATACAATAAAAAAATACATAGTCGAATTGATAATCTCTCTCCTTTGGCTCCCTTTCTGAAATCGGTTGGCGTGCTTTTTAAGTCGGTTAAAAATCTTAAGTTTTAAAAAGTGTGTCTTTGTCCTACTTCAAATAGTCAATTCAATAATTGAATGTGTATTTTGTTCAATAACTTCGTATATTTAACAACAGTATATTTAAACTTGGGACTGAAAAGCAAATGAAAGTAACTTCCTGCTTTAAGGCTACGAATATAACGATTCCGTTAGGTTTTCGAAAAGAAACTGCTATCTCAACCATGAAATGTATGAGAGTAGACTAACAAAAAGGACGTTTATGGCGTAAAAAGATGCTTTCTCCAATTAAATATAAAGAACTCATTACTGTATAATAGCTAAGTTTAAATTCTAAAACTTTGTTACTTACGTAGTAAAATTGTAATTAAAAATAACACATCTCTATAACATTGCTTTTCTTTTCGTTTTGAAAACCAAAACAATGTTTGGAATTGAATATAATAGTTTCACGGACCATTTTGGACCCGACCACGGGTTGGGAATCACTGGTTTAAATATACCTGGTTGTCATTCTAAGCCGACGATAACTGTCAACCCTGTTAAATATGAATTCTCATATGTGACGACACTTTTGTCATTTTTGACGAAACACACGCTTGTGCTGATTACATATTTCGTCAGACTGAAAAAATTAATTTTGTTGTTTTTTAAGGAAATTTATTTCGTCAAAAATGAAGACGATTTTAAACAATATAATAATACAATGTCGACGAGCTGATTCGAATCGCGGACCTCTCGTTTCCAGAGTCCAACGCTCTATCCACTTGACCAAGAAAATGCGAATCAGTATATATACTGTCAGAAGTGAATTATGATAATATATATTCTCAAATATAAGTATAAGAATCAAACATGAGCTGATGAGCCAGAAAAGGGCCGAAAAGGAATCCGAGTAAATGACTTTCGTTTGAAGTTTATGAATTCTTGTATCGTCAAAAGTCACGTGATTTAATGATGAAATGTCACGTGATAGCCTTGACGATCGCAGAATTCTCAAAAATGAGAGTGTCATTTCCGAGAGCGAGTATTTTGTTCCTTGTGCTAAATCACCATAACTATACTTTTTTTTAACGGTCCACGTCACTGGAGCCGTGCATTTCTTTTTGAAGACTTATCCCCTGACTTCCGTTTTCCCTGCAGGCGAAGCTGGGGTCGTGCGAGTGCGAGTGCAGGTGCCTGCGGGACGAGGTCCAGAAGCTGGAGTCGGCGCGGGACGACCTCCGGGCCTACGTCAGGAAGCTGGAGCAGAAGAACGACGACTTCGAGAGGGCCACCAGGTAAACCAGTGAATGCTTTTGCGCCCCACTTGCGCCCATCATAAAAGTAGTGCTTAGGCTTGAGAGATGGAGACATTTTATTATTCGTTGATAAATAAATAGTTCCGATATAACATCGATAACTTTTTTTATTAGAATGAGTTCTGAAACATTAAATAAACACAACTAGATTGTTTTCAAATCAAAGATTAGTACAATTTTGTATTCCCTTCATTATTATAAATATAGATAATTACTTTATAAACCACTTTTGGTAAAACATTACTATACTCGGGGACAACCTAAGTTGAGCCTAAAGCAATTGAATATTTATACATATCAATAGCTTCAGGTTCAAGTTCAATATAGGCTGTCCCCGAGTATACTCTTACGATTGTTGATAAACAAACAATTCCTCTGGAGTTGACTTTTGGCATCCCAAGTGTTCTTTCTTACTTGAGTTCTTCCGTACTTCCGAGTGTACTTTCGACTCATCGTCAAATCGAAAATTGTAAAATCGAAATCGCGAAGGATTAATTACTCTCGGAATTTCTATATACATCGAATCATTGCCCAAGCCTAGTGCTAGCTGCGGCCAAGCTTTGAGGAGGGGGGGGGGGGGGGGATAGGGGAAACGTAGCACAAACACCTTTTGTCATGAACAGAGTCGTCTTGTCTTTCACACTACAAACCAATGGTTTGTCAGATTGGCTTTTTATGAGCCAATTTGTGGCTTGGCTGGAAATGTATATCACAATCTTTTATTTGTCGTTCTAAATTAAGAAGTGTTCAAGATTTTAAATTAAAATGCATAGGGAAACAGTGATCCAATGTGATGAAGAAAGCTCCATGATTTTAACAGAAAGTTTCATCGCGGCATATTACAGAAAACTGCATAAATTTAAGTTCTAAAATTTTTTAATTGGGCTACTTCCTGGTGGTAACCCTTCATCGAGAATTGGAGACGAAATGGAAAACCACCAAGCATATTTTTTTAGTTGCTGATATATTTTTTATTTGATATATTTTTTTTTTGTTACAAAAGATATACACCTCAAGTAACGTCTGATTTTTATTGTGGAAGTAGTAAACCTAAAATATTTGTAATTGAACAATTGATCTACGAATCACTTTAGACCCTTCGCCGAATCCAAAATGTGGGTACTCTAAATATATTTGCTCCGCTCCCAGTGACCCTTTATCTTTAAAAAGGAATTCAAAATATGTCTAAAAAATTCACATTGCACATTAGGAAATCAAATATATTTTAACAATTTCAATTATTATCCTATATATGACTCTTGACTAATTCAGTTCCAGTTTAGTTTCCAGGTGATACAGTGTCGAACAAAAAACTCCTTCTAGGCACAGAAATTTCATATATAATTTATTCCAATTTTCACAAACGTAATCCAAAGAATGTTTAATAGGCTATTAGAACTCCAGTAAAATATTTCTAAAATTATTTATGTATGAAATAATGTTATTATTGCAGTGTAACTAATGCATAATTGTTAAAATGTTCCAATTTTAAGCAAAAATTATTACTAATGCACTTTATAAAAATATTCAAATGAATGTATAAGTTGTTTAAGAGTTTTCCAAACTGAAAAAATAATTTAAATAAATGTATTGCATGTGTAAAAATGTAGTATTTTAAAGATTTTTAAGGTTATAGACACAATTGACGTGTAGAATAATAATTTATACCATAAAAAAAATTTTGGAGGACATAGCGTTTTTATACTCATGATCGTTTTCTTTTGCAGAGCGTCGCTGATGTCTTTGGAAGATTTTGAAACAAGGCTAAATCAAGTAATTTTATTTTTAATTGTTTTTCATCATTTCAATGGCGTTTCAAAATTCAAGAACCAAGAATTATCTTGGCATTTCGTTAGCAGATCAACAAGTCGGCGAGTTTTCTACGACGCTGAAAAAAGACTTTCACAGGAAAAGTCGTTTCTCGAACTTGATGTCTTTGTGTAGGTTAGTTGAATACGCATTAGAGCTACACAATGGGCTATTACCGACGGTTCGGGATCTGTCCCGAAGAAAAAGCCCTGGAACACTGGTTAATTAATTAAGCTATTTAATTATGGTCAGATGACCATACCTCTTTGCCTTGCCATGGAAAGATCGTTATTTCTCAACCGCAAAATTAATAAGAAAAGTAAGGACTTAAAAACTGAAGAATTCTTAAAGATTTTTAATGAAAAATTGTGTACCTTTTTAAGTTAGTTTCTTTAGACTGGTTGGGCGTATTTTTACATCGAAACCTGATTTAAATGAAGAAAACCCGGATCTCCTTACCATTGGATATCAAACATACCTTGGAAATATCACATCATCATTTCCCGCCAAGGAGCATGTTTGATATTTAAGTTCTTTTTAGAGAAGAACCGTTTACGTCTCGTTCCTGTTCTTTGTCCCATTCAATGCCTCGATGATGCCCAAGTGATGCCATACTTTTAAAAGGAGTTAGATAAAGACAAGCCAACGAAAGAAAATATTTTTTCGTGTTTAAGAATATGCAGTTATTGTTATATTTGATCCTTATCCAATTCAATCCTTACCCTGAATTGCCTTTAAAATGAACTGCTTCTTAAAAAGCGCATCAAAAAGTCGAAATGTAGTGTATTTTCCTGCATTCATTGAAGTTCGGTCTGGGGCAGCGTATTTAGTAAATCAGGCTTTGAACCAATCGAACCTTGCAACACAAACGCAAAAATATTTTTTTTAACTGGAAACGTTTTTACAATCAGCTGCATTGGATATCTGGATGGACAACACCGTTTTACGGGTAATCCCTTCCGACACTACGACTCGGTGACAAATATTTCTATTGGCACGAATTTGGTCTTGCTCAATAGGAAATTAGAAGAAAATGTTTGTATAATCATAAAATAAATATAAATACGTACGGGGATATGAGGCCTGCAGAGCCAAATGGAAAACTTTGTGTATCTTCTTGCGGTTGACGAGGTTTCTGTTGGCGACCCATCCACATTTCTCTAAAATTTGCTGAAATGACGTTTCACTCTTCTGGCTCTTTCCGACTTCTGGTGCTCCGACAGAACCACACCCGATTGTTACGATGTGTGATCCAGCTTGCTGATACAACAAGGGTGAATCTTTCCCTTTTCTGTTAACACGGTATTGTACTCTGGGCAATGCCGTGCTAGCGGATTTTATAAGTAGCAAGTTTTTATTGCACGTAAAGATAATGTCTCTCAGAGGGTCATCCTAATATCTTTGCTACCCGAGAAGAAATGTTTCAACGCTGTAGCGCATTTCCCTTCAATCTTTAAGCTAAAATAGGTACCAACTAAAAGAATAGGTTTCATCCACCATATTATACGTACACTTCCTTCTGTGTTGCTAGTAAATTTTTCAGAACTTTCGAATAAAGTAAATCCAATAAATGTGTTTTATATTGGAGCGTTCTTTTTTGCATTCTTGAAAAACTCGCCACTGTTATAAACGTGATTAGTTTCTCTGATATTTGGAAAACTACTTTCAGGGATTTACTGAACTTGGCGTTAGTTGTCTTATACAAGAAATGAGCTCTCACGTGAAACCAAGATACACAAAATGATTCTACAGATTTTGTGGATTCGATTGATTGTTATCTAAACTAATTGTGTTACTTGTATAGCAAAACATGCAAAAATTCCGAATGTGCCATGGCCACGTGTTTTCAGATGCCAGATTCGTATTTTTAAAATGTGTTATTTGCTTTGGGACACTGTGCATGACCTGTTTCGAGATGACACATGACGTCATTTGGAGATATAAGTGACGTCACACTAAGTAATTGGTTGGTGATGACCACATGGTTTGTTATCTACCAACCACAGAGGCAATTAACATTCCACTTTTAATTATGCGCATCCATTTAACCATCACTTTCTCACGTTTCTTTATGTGCAAATAATGTTCTCATGTTGTCTCTTCCAGGCAGTCGAGAGAAACGCCTTCTTGGAGGACGAGAAGGAGAACATGGCCATCCTCATACAGAGACTGAAGGACGAGTCCAGAGGTAAACAACCCTCCACCGCAATTGCTTTATCACTTACTTGCGGAGCGGAATACCGCTTGCGACTAAAAGGCTGTATAGAAGAACGTGACATGTGACAGAGAGGAGGGGGGTGCAGTGTGACAGTTTGCGAAAGGCTACTTATTATAATTAAGACAAAAGTCTAAAGTAGCTAATGTAAAGATAATTTATTTCTGTAAAGTATAAAAATAGACAACAACAAACAAGGGTGCAGATTCACCATATACAGTTGGAGAATACCTGAGGGTCACCGCAGCCGGGTGGCCAAGACGTGCCGTGTTACTTCCAGAATGGGTCAGCCGTATCGAACGCCTGGAAACTCTTCTTCACAACTGGAATGACTTCTGTACCAGATCCTAAGCACAGGCACCACCCGCGATCTAAACACTACGCCTCCACGGCAATGACGAGCTTACGATGCTCTCCCTGAGAGTACTAGAACTGAGACTGACGAGAGATGTGAACGATCCCGTTTATATGTATCTCCACGCATGCGCACTGGTTGGCTGTCAAAATTAGCATACCAGATCTTCTTCTTAACCAGAAACAACGGCGGTTACGACGGAACCAACCAACCAACCAGGCCACGCAAAAAGCTAAATTTAGCGATGAGCAAAATGGGACCGTCACAAGTTTGTAATATGGGGGGGGGGGGGGGGGGGAGTTAAAAAATTGAGAAAGGTGTGGTTATGGACGACCCGTTAGCTAGATATAACGTAAAATTAAGCAAGCTGTTTTCTTCGAAATCGCAGATAATCATATCTAATTCGTTTGTATAGAAGGCTTTTCGCAACTTGGCGATGACTATTATGCTGCAGACAGCTGGGTGACTTATTCATCCTCGCATCTGGCGCATCTCCAACCTCCTTTCCCTTCTTTTACACCGTGACGTGTTAAGAGTCAGGAAACACATTTTACGAACTGAAATAGTCTCATGTGTTTGAATCTGCACTCTTCTCCCTCTCGTCGACATTTCAAAGTACGGGTGTTCGCACGGGGTTCGCCTTTGTGCTTCGTGTACCTGATGTAAAGGCAGAAGCGTTCTCATAGGTGTAGTAGGTAGATACACAGTAATGGCATAGATAAATTGTTTGGTTCTTCTATCTTTAAACCACTCGTCTGGGGTCTCTTTTAGGTGTCCGGGGACTACCGAGTTAAAAAATTTGAAATTGTGCGGACAACCACTTTCAATTAATAGAAGAAAAAATATTTTAGTAACAAATATATATGTCATTCAAATACTCTCAATTGAATTCATATCTTAAAATCTATATGTTTCATTACATGTATTAATTAAAAATCCTAACTATTTAACCTACATTTTTCTCTTTCTCATTAGATAAGGCAACTTTTGAAATCCATTAAATCCATGTGTATTTATTTGATTTCAAATAGTAATGATGGCATTTCATAATAATGATGACAAAGTATAAAAAATGAATTATACCACTGTATAAAAGTTTATTAATTGGATAGAAGAAAGTTGGTATTACCTCTTTAGATGGTTTTGCGATAAAAAAAACAATATATTTTTAAACAATATGTCTGGTTTTGTGAAAAAAAACAAAAAACATCCTTATTAAACAAAGTTTGAAATATCACTTAAAACCCTCTTTCGGACCACCACTGCTTGTGAACCACTGCTTTAAATAAATTAGAATATATTTAGGCGGATGATAAATATTTTACTACACAATGGAAAGAGTCTCTATATCGTGATTCCAGTTGTAAGGAGGATCTACTCTATTAAATTAGGCTTAGATATTGTTAAGTTCTAATCATGAAGAAACTGAGGAAGAGCGATTCCATGTATGTCTCGGAAGTCGAACATGTTTGCTTATTATATTTTTCTGATGTATATAAAAAAAATGTTCATCTTGTGTCGTCTCGTTCTCTTGCGTCGACAGACCTGAAGCAGGAGTTGTCGGTGAACGAGACCATCCGGACAGTGGACGTCCCCGCCAAGAGCCATTCCCTGCAGCCCACTCAGCGGGGAGACTCCAACAGACTCATCAGCGAGAGATTGCGCCTCAACAGTGAGTACTTCTCCTTCACCCTTCGAGCCCCAGTTGCTCAGTGGATGAAGGCGTTCAGCTACTAATCAGAGGATTGGTGGTTCGAATCCGTGCGATGGACTTGACAAAGAAAAGTAAAAAAGTAGTTATCTTGCGATCGGAGGGTTGCCAGCTTCGCTACAAAAATACTAGAAAGTCGTCCAGAACATCCAACAAATTATACTGGCGTGTATACGGAACTGGTGCATGATAAATCTGATCGGGGTCCAATGTCCTAACGCCTATTGAGGTTGCGTCGGGTGCCAGCTCAGGTGTTGTCTTCGTCATCTGACCATCGTTCAAAAATACGAGGCATCGTTCCCGGGTCTTTCCTTCGATATAGGCCCCGAACCGTCGCAAATAGCCCACTGTGCAGCTCTAGTGCGACGTTATTTAAAACAAACCAAACCAAATCCTTCACCCTTCACATTCACCCAAATAACGACATGTTCTTTTTGTTCCTCGTTCTTCGAGTTGAACGGGAACTGCATGTTCTTGAGCATAAAAAAAAGCTTGCCTCTCGTTAGCTTGTTCTTTGAAAAAGTTATTATCTCACAAACTTTAATAGACATTATTTTTGTGATCTGGAAGCGCCACGTATGCTAGTGATCCAAAAGTTTCTTCAGATTGATTCTCCAGTTCTTAGGATTTATACATATTTTATCAAGCCTTTGCACTTGAGTTTCGCTTTTAAGTCACCAAAATAAAGACTTTTATTTTGTTTTTTCTCGCTGTTCTTCAAAATAAAGGAGAACAACATAATGGATTAAAAAATTATGTTACAAACTTAAATAGACATTTTTGTGATCTAGAACCGTCAAGTATGCACAGGTGATCCAAAATTGCCTTCAGATTGAAATTCCTTAAATCCCCTGTTTTTTTAAACGTTCGACAAATGTCATAAACTATGCTCACTGCATGTGTGTTTGGTATACTGAGATGAAATATTCCGCTCCATGCACATCACTTTTTATATTTTTATTCATGCCCACCCTCAACGTAAAAAGAACGCGTAAAAGAGAATATTTATTTAAAAAGAACAGGAAGTACGCGATGTAACTGTTCCTTAAAAAGAACGTAAATATCAAACATGTACCTGGAAGTGCAAAGAGTTAACTTTGCTTAACTTCCCCGGTGGCCCAGTTCAAATTGCCGACTGCTCAAACACTACTGCCTATTTCTAAACCGCTTGCATGTGGCTGCCAAGTAGTATAAGTGAAAAAAAATGAATAAACACCGTTTTCCATTACTAGACTTGAATTAATTTGGCTAAGTGGTGATTTGATTATCCTCGAGACTACACAAACAACGTTATAATAATTTAGATAAAAGAACACGAGTCGTTTCATGAGTTTATTTTCAAAAGGGAACGTTTTCTTGGCTGTGATTCAGAAGCCGTAGAGAACTCTACTCGGCGACGAAATTCAAGCGATCTATTTTGTCCCAATTCCACATTTATCAGTGAATCGCTTGTATTTCGACACCAAGCAGCGTTCGCTACGGCTTCTGAATCACAGCCAAAAAACGTTCCCTTTTGAAAATAAACTGCTCACTTGATGATATTTGTGTTATTTCATAGTCCAAATAACGGTCGCTGGTACTGCAATCAGAACAACACATAAACATTAAAAAATTGTATCCTTATTGTAAGGACATTTCAATGAGTGCAAATAACGGTATTTCGTAAGTTTTCAGGTTCATAGAATGTATATTTGTTATAGATGCCTTTATTAATAAAGCACAATGATAGTGTTTATTCTTAAATGTCTTATTTATATTTTAAATTCAGGGAACGGTGCCAATTTCATGTCCAACGCTTCTTCCATTGTGCCACATTCAGCGTTAAATATCCTCGGAGACCTCTTGAAAAAAGTGGGCGTAAGTATGAACATTGTTGTTATGACATTTTTACTTCAGGTGCATGAATTTAATGTTTGAATTTATATCAGAAAATACACGAAAATAATAATACTTACGATATTAACTAAAAAAAAAGGCTGTCACATATTTTGGTTATTGTTTTAATAACCAATCGGCAAGCTACTTTTTTGTCAAAAATAAATAGCTAATCAAAAATGCGTTTGGTGGATGGTCGCCAATTTGTGATTGGATGATACCCGGCATCTTCGATAACTTGTCAGTTGATGATCGGCAGTTTTGAAATTCGGTGTGTGGATAACTGAAGGGACAAGTGGAAGAAGGACTTAACTGACGCTTATAAAAAAATAATCTAATTTTGATGTAGACGAAAGCTTTCAGGACATATGCGTCTTCCCTCAAAATTGTGTGGCTCTGCTGGATTTATTTAGGCAAATACAATGCAGTAAAAAGTATAGGTTTCACTTATAATGGTTCGATTTCATGAAGCGAATCTAAATGGGAAAACACTCCAATATTGTCAACCTGCCACCACTCATCACGTTCACGATCTATGAATTGGAAAAAGTATCGTGCCATTTTTTCCCCTTGGCACAAATAGTGGATGGTCAATGGAAAGCGACCCTTTTCTTCAAAATTGTTGTCAATGAAAAAGCTGTTTATCTTGGAAAGTAATTTTTGTCAGTGAATCCCTTCTTCTTCCACCATTGTAAGCATCGTATTGCGATTGGGTTTCTTGGTTGATTTTTTGATTTTTAATAATTTTAAACCAATTTAACCGACCTTTAACACTATTTTACTTAAATGAACATTTCTTGTTACACTGAGGAATATTTTTTTTGGATCTGCGCCTTGGTAGAAAAAGAATTGCTTCTAAATACGAAAAAGTTACACAATATAAAAAAATTGGGAGACCTATTTAACTACTGACTTGTTTAAGGATTAAAGGTTAAAATTATTATCGATATTTCCTTTGCAACTTTTAATACAAATTCGTAATAATTTATAAACATTTATTTTAACAACCTTATATTTGTAAAAGAAAAGACACTATATAAAAAATCTTAGATTTCTTTTACCATAAAATCGTTCTATATTGCTACAAAGTGCTCGATCTTTTAGTTCGAATTATAGTTAATTAAATTTATTGCATACAGTGTTATGGAACAATGTTATTATGACATTTATCTTTCCCCAGGCAAGCATTTCTGCAATGTTCAAGAGATTCACAATTGACTGGATTTAGCATTTCTAGTTACTAACATTGCATGCGAGCCTGCACGCGATATGTTCGAAAGTTTTGACTCCTTTTGTGATGTTTAGTCCTTATTATAAACTCTATCGTAAACACACTTTCAAACTGATAAAATACATTATTCATTTATTAACTTAGGGATTTAACTATCATTCCTCATTTTATAATGTAAAAATTCCGCAAACATTTCAATTGAACATATAAACCAGTTAAAAAAACTCGGCAGTAACAACACTAGCGAACATACCTGTAGAATTTGTAGTTTTTTTTTAATATTACAAATACTATAGAATTTCTTTTCTACCAAGGTGCAGATATTCAAAATTATAAAAAAACTTATATTTCTTCATCAAAAGAGAAGATTTTTAACTAATTATTGAAAACAACAAAGCTAAAGAAATCCATGGAATAACGTTATTTGTGAACTATGTAAAATCGACATTGTTGAAATATTTTGATAAAACACTAGTAAATACTTTCTAATATTTATTGACAATTTACAGCATTCCCTGAAATGTTGTCTTCATATAATTAATTTTTTGCATGTAAAGCCAACGTAATCGTTAAGCTTTAAATTAATTCTGCGCAATTTTGATTACACAAAGTATAACTTTTGATAAAGGGGCTTATTTATTACGTCACGCACCTTTAGTGGAAAAAGGGTCTACATTGCGTGACTTGGGGGAAGAGAATCCAACATTTCCGTGACATACTAATTTTTTAAATGAATCGTCCTGACATTTTTTCACAAACATTTATACTAATCTTTTATTATGGAACTGAGGATCTTTCTAAAGGGGTATCCTGATTTACAAATATTAAGTAAAATACTAAATCAGACACATTAGAAATGAAATCAGGCAATGCCAAATACGAAATTATAGAGTGTACTAAAAATGATCACTTCAAAAACCAAAAAAATTAAGATAAAATAAAATAAGAAATCGGAATGTTTTTCTATATAATTGATGCGAAATTAATTTTGACGAAATAACATATTTGACATTTGTCTATAGTCGCCATATCTAAAGTTTAATTTGAAAACTTTCAATGAGTTATAATCATAACATTAAAAAAAGTAATCAATGGAATTCAAAATTATGCTTCTTGTATTCGTAAACATATGTGTATAAGATATGTGATAGGACAGAAGGCAGAGAGGAGGGGAGGGTACGGCTGACGGGATATTGTATGACAAGAGGGGGGGGGGGGGGGTCGTTACAAAGAAACCCTCCCTCCTTTTGTGTGCATAAAAGTTTGGCATGTCATTTTTTTAACCCCGATTTGTAATGTATCCTATATCCACTATCCCATTCCTTAGGTCATTTTGTGATTACTTGTAAATAACATTTGATATTCTAATCGCTTTCTAACACAACGCCTTTTCCGAATTCCGGCGACCCCCCTCCTCCTCAGGTGCTGGAGTCCAAACTTCAGTCGTGCCGCGAGAGCATCAAGGACACCTCCGAGAACACCGGCGAGAAGAAGATCTCCATCACCCTGACATCCACAAGGTGGGCCCACATCATTTATTCCATCACCTTGCTTTATTTGCGAAACGTGACATTTTCCCGGATGGGCTTCAGCAGCCGTAGCGAACCGAAGATCACGAGCGAACACTGTCTGCAGTGGCGGATTTAAGAGAAAGGGCCCAGGCGGCAAAACTTTCGAGGGGCCCAGTTTTCAATTTACTTCAGGCATCCTTGAGGGGTGGGGGTGGGGGGGGGGGGTCTATCGTGGAATTGTATTGTAACATGAGGATGGAGGTCTCAGTGTTTATGTGACGTAGAAAAACTGTAGACATTTTTTTAAATTCCTTTTAAAACTTTGATATAAGTTAATTTTTTTAATAAAAATCACTATCTTTTTAATGGAATATTTGGTAAAATACCCGGAATAAATTAAAAAAAAAAAAAAAAAAAAAAAAAATTAGTGTGATGCGGCACGGGGAAAGGGGATGTATAAAAAAAGGAAAAATAGCGGTACGCAATAAATAAACTCTCTCTAAGAATATATTTGCTAATATTTATACACAAAATTTACAGCATTTGTTAAATAATTAATACTGATACCTCGCCTTGCTTTTTGTTCAGCAAAATTTCTATTGTAGTAGATTCGGGGTTAATTTTATGTGCAAATGATCTTTTAATATTTAGAATACTAAAATTGTTTCGAGTATCGTTAACCATAGTGGAACGACGGTATTCCGTAATAATAAAACGAAAAAATTTCTAAAAATTGTCGACGAATAAACAAAATTTTGAAATAAAAGAAACTAATATACATCTTCAGTAAAATAATTATTTATTTTATTAGAAATTCTCTTTTTCAGTTTTATCTAGTAAACTCATACCCTAAAGGTTGAGCTTTAACTCTTAGTTTGAAATTATATTTTCCCAAGAGAAATGAATAATAAAAAAGTATGATTAAGTTAATTTCGCAAAAGAAAATTATTCTATTTATAATACCATTATTTCGGGCCGCAATTTGTAAAAACGTTTTACTAATTGAATTAACATATTTTCCAAATGGATTTTTTTTATCAGTTAAATACAAGAATTAAATTGTAAAATTTCTACAACAGCATGCTACATTTAATTGCATTTAAAAAACATAAAATATAATATTCACTATAAAAGGTTTCATTCGGAATTAAGCAAAACATATATATTTTTATGAATATTGCATTTACTTACTAGTTTTCCACAACTTCATTTTTAAAACAACAGGAATCTATGTATAATTTAATTGATTATTTTCAGCCTTTTCAAACCATCTTTTTGCGACATGTGTGGCATTATGCTGTGCCCTTTATCGCCGTGAAATACAGAATTTTATTAATTAAAAACAAAACTTAAAAATCTATTTTAAAAACACAAACATTTTAAATATATTTAGCTAAAATCATAAATAAAATGAAGAAATAACAGTTTTATAATTAACAAAGAAAAGTCTCCATAGCTTTTTTTTATGTCAAATCGTTATTGTTTATTTATTTGTTTTCACGTTTTAATAAAATAGAAAGGTTTACTTACTTAATTAGTATAATTAATTTGTTCCTTTTTAAAAGAAGAAGAACTTTATGAAAAATCGTTTTTACAAACATATAAAGAGCTACTTTTGGTTATGGGTGAGGGTCGGAAAATTGTCAGTGGATGTGGAAACTCGTCCCACCTTTTTTCACCCCTCAGACTTTCGAAGCACTGATTTGCTAATACTTTAAGATAAGAATTCCTGTGTACATCTACTTCCGTCCGACCCCCACAGGCTAACTTTCCTTTCAACTTCGGCCCCTATAGGGGCAAGTTTTAAGCCGTCCTTACCCTGGTCCTTCCTTACATGGGTCATTCACAATGGGATCATCAATCACCTAAAATCGACTGTCCAAAGGGAGCCAGTAAATTACAAACATGGTGACGAATTCCCAGCTTTGGTCAGTGCTTTGGCGGCCCTTGCCAGATGATGTCTTGATGCGCTAGCTACAGATATGGTTGATCGACTAACACCTGGTGTAGGCATTTTTCAAAAGACGCACGGCTGTTATAGGAAGAATAGGGTCATTTGACTAATGTACAAGTTGTCTTCGATTGGAATCAGTTGAGAAAGGAACTCTTTGTCCTCCTGTACCTTTCAAAGCAAAATCTCCCCCCCCCCCCCTTCCCCTCTCCACTTTAAAACACGTTTAGTAAAAATAAGGAGCGCTCCTTTCGAAGGCCTCTTTGTAGGAATTCTCTACGATTTGTATTTTAATTAAGTTTTTTTTTTAAAAAAGAAAAGGCAAATAGTATAATATTATGGGGGCTGAGCCCCTTCAAAATATTTCTTGGGAGGGCTCAAGCCCCCCCCCCCCCCCCCCTTCTTCCTACGCGTAAACGATTAACTTAATGAACAAGGTCGCGCAACCACTAAATGATAAAAAATATTATAAAAAGAATCCCTTACCTTTTGTTTTTAAAAAATTGATCTTAGAGATTTAAGAACAGGTGTCTCATTTATTTACAAGAAATTTTTTCATACATATAATATATAGTACAGACAACCAAAAAATTTTTGTAGCTTAAGTTTTTAAACAAACAATTTCAACACAGGCCCACAAAGCCCATTGTTAGAGTCCCAAGCATTTTAAGATCGCCAAAAATTATTCTTACTAAACTGAAATCTTCAATGAAATATTTAAAAATAAATATTAAATTCTAAGTCGAACTTATCTATTTTTGCTCTTTGGGATTTCATTTAATGTACATATGAGCTTTAAAGGAAATACTTCCCTAGGTTTTGTAGTACGAGATGTCAGTTTATATATTTAACTTTTAAATGTCTTTAACTCCAAGATTTGCTTGGGCCCCGAGCGATATAAGGCAAAATCGGCGATATCGATAAATACAGATAAAAACGCTAAATGATTAACCAATTGTTTCTTTACGCGCTGTAAATTATCTAAAGAGACTGAGCCCAATTTATAACTTGAAGAAAAAACCGCATTACAGAAAATGTGTTGAAAAAGTATTAAAAAGTAACTGAATGTTCCAAATCTTTTTATTTCTGTATGTGTTAACTCCTCCTAACTTTCGAACAGATTAAACGACGCAATAATCATAAGCGATGATTTTAACACAGGTTTTATGTAAATTTTTTGCACACCACGTTAGAGAAGTTAAATGGTTTTATAGTATATATGGGATCATGACCACAATTAGGGGTGGGAGCAACGCTCCAACCAGAAAAAACTAAAAAAAAAATTAATTCTAAAATAATTTGTTATTATTTAATTTTTATTTAGATCTTAAAATCTAGTAAAAATATTATAAATCTTAAATCTATATTATAGTTCATGGTCTCCCGCTGCTACAGGGCCCTGCGTCTGCTAAGGCGCCAGACGCAGGGCCCCACGTTTGCTTGTATATGATGTGAGGGCTTCTATGAAATATGAAGTTAAGAGCTGTCTCCACAGGACTTTTCGGTAACCGGGTCCTGCAAAGAGTAGTGGGCCCCGGTCAGTTGAAGAAGGGCCCTTATCTATTCGTATAAGAAAGGTTAAGGGAAGCCATACAGAAAAAAACTGTGAAATATTTAATAAAATATGCAAAAAAAATTAAAGAATTATTTATTTTCCTGTTCTTTTTTCATTTCTAGAGTCAAGGGGGCCCCCAAATGAACTTAAGGCAAGGGGGCCCAGGCGGCAACTGTCCATTTGCCGCCTGCTAAATCCGCCACTGACTGTCTGGCGACGAAATTCAAGCGGTTCACTTCTATTGTCCCAATTCCACATTTTATCTTGATTCGCTTGAATTTCGTCGCAAGGCAACATTCACTACGCTGAATATCACGCTGCTGAATATCAGGCAGGAAAATATTCTCTTTCAAAAATATGCTTCTCAAATGCCACCAATTCTTTATCAAAATGTAAAAGATTTGAGATTTGATTTAATGTTTTGTGGACGGTCTTGATTAATGAATTTTTTTTTGCCAATACTTTGTATGCAAACAACGACTATAAATCTAGATTTTAATGATTATCTCTTCATAAAATTCTAAGAATAGGCAAATATGAATTCTGAATGCCATAAAGAGGTAGGATGCAAGCAGTTTTCCTGAGAACGAACTATGAACATTTTTAGATGCCATTTCCCGGAGTTCCGACGACTTAAGAGGACGAAATATAACCCGAACATTTCATTTCGTCTTACACACTACTGATGAGGCGAATATTTGGGGATATTTTTAATTAAACAATAATGCTCTAACTGCACCTTTGCCCTTCGGGGTTTATCATTGTGGTTAGATATCCCTAAACAATTAGCACAAGCTGTCGACTTTAACTCCTTCGCCTTGAAACTTCATTGAGATTGTTGGTTGTTTTGGGATGGTTTGGGGCATGTACGAATTCCGCCTTTTTCGACTTGCAAATTCCGGCGACCGTCGTTAAGCGCAGGCACGTAGGTATGGGGTTTTCATGGGGGTGGTTCAGTGACTGATTAACTTACCCCCCCCCCCCACCATGTTTTTGTTTTTTGTACCCCCCCTCGCCATGAACATGTTTTTGAAGCCTTTTAAAAAACTATTTTCCGGGGTAGGACTCCCGGAAAATACCAGGTTTTCTCTCATGCAACTCAACTAGAAGTATTATATTAAAAATTGAAATTTTTCTAGTTTTTTAAAGATTTTTATAAATTTTACAGTAATTTGATTTTTAATTTTTTTTTCTTGACTTTCAATGGGAGGGGTTTGAACCCCTTGAACCCCCCCCCCCCCCCACACACACCTACGTGCCTGGTTAAGCGGTATGCAGAAAGATCGCTTCAAAAAATATTCTATGTTGAGATCTTGGCGAGCTAAATGCCGCTAATATTAGAAGCAACACTGGTGTTTTTTTTCTAGTGTAATATACTGTTTTTTTTTTTATGTTAAGAATAGATTTTGTCTCGTCGTCTTCTGATAGTAATAATAATAAAAATAATAAGAAAATATTAGCCCATCATGCTGATCATAAACAGCTGGGACCCTCTTGGATCAGTCGTTTGGGGATTATCATACCCTCCGAGCAGTCGGTTTTCTTATCTCAACAGTCTTTCGAGCCATCGTTTTGAGAATCTCTAATCATATTCATTTTGTTCATTGTACTTACCCGAAATTAAATTCTTCAAATAATTAAAAAAAAACATGTTTAAATTCCGCAAATAATAATTAAAAAAAATCACCTACTTTATATGCACGGTAAAACAGTGTATTGTGCTTAGTATTTACATCACTGCAACTGAGAGGGTTGCCAACTTTGACTTAGGCTAGGATCTATTGGACTATAACATAGTGGAGAGAAAGAGCAGATAACGTGTGCGGCGGAATTTACCTATCGATTTAGAAAAACGAAAAAAATTGCGACGGAATTGACGTACTCCAGGTTGTTTGAGCCTAAACTAATTCTTTCTATTTCGTCTTTTAGCAGAGTCAGACACGTGAATGCGCCCACTGTCGCCAGCAGTCTCAAGGACTTCATACCTCTCACCGCCTGAAAAGGACGCCAACATTCGCCAAAACGAACCATGTCCGACAAATGTACCCATGGAGAGGAACACATGAACAATATGGTTCCGCAGGAAAAAACAAATTAAAAAAATGAACTGTTGAAGAGAATCATATTTTAACAGTGATATGAAGCATTGGCATGTACAATATTATTTCAGGCTAGAAACGGTATTTATCTATCAGATGTTCCTCGCATGATTGAACCCATTTGAAATCATCTATTCTTTCAAATAAATGCCAACGCGACCTAATTCGAACATCATACACCGTTACAAAGAAGAGTCAGCGTTTCCGATAAAACGACACATTTTAATTTTGATCATTTCACATAACTATATCTTCAGATGATTTTTTAATTAACTTAAAAGTGAAAAAAAATACTAATAAGGTAAAGACAGTCCAAAATAACTTTTTGACGTCTAAGATGAAGTGCCTATGTCTCTTATTAGTTTTGCCCCAAAGAAAATACGCATATCTTTTGATAATTTGTTATGCGAGAAATGAGCTCGAATGCTTAACAACAATGTCCCTTTTTTGCATTACGACCAACACCGGGTTAATCAATTTCAATATAAAAAAAAAACAATTTAATTTGTATTTAATATCCAGTATTCTGTGATATTGCGATGATGTACAGTGTTTAGAGTTTGTTTCAGAAATGTTCATGTGCCTTATTCATAGAATAGAATATTTTTAAATACGAATAGTATTTGTCGTTAATACTTTAGTTTTCTAAAGATCACATAAGTACTACTGGAAAATAAAAGCTAACTTCTACTACACTGTATGAGGGATAGGGAGTAACACAAATATATGTCACAGAAATGCTATACGGCCAGACAAAAAAGGCTTGGAAGTTCACTTCTTCCCTTAAATGCGGCACATTTAAATACACTCAATTTTTTATACATTTGGAAAAGTGAGATTAGTTTCATTTCGTGGGGCAAAGTGTTGTTGAGCGTAGCATTCGCTGCAAGAAAAGAATCCGGGGTTTTTCTTGAAAATTAGGCCCACGCAGAACTGAATTTTGGCGACTGGACATCGCCAGTGGTGGCGCCAGGAATTGCCCGACGGGGGAGCTAGCATTCCCCGACAGGGGGGCTAATATCCTCTTCGTAAATAGTGCTTATAAAATTATTTTATCGTAAAAAAAAATCAGATGTGACTGTATCGGAACACGTCCAGAATTATTGTAGGTGAAACGTCATTTTAGTAGATTATAAAGAAATAGGAAATGGCCGCCAACAGAAACATCTCAAGCAAAAGGAAGACAAATTGTTTCGTCTGATGCAAAGGGCTCCATCCACGCCCTATGCGTGATTTGCTTTAACTACATTTTACACGCATCGGCTCCTAATTTCCTATCGGACGAGAGAGAACTAATTTAAATAAATAGTAATATTTGTCTGGCAGTAAAGTGTCAGATAGGATCACTCTAAAACTATCACTATAGTTTTTCTGTCCAGATACGCCAAGTAGTTGATTTTAAAGACGTTTTACTTCAAAAATCTAGTATTAATCAATATCTTAAATTTGTTAGTAATAAAGTTTTATTGTTATTATTATTATTATGGGCTAAAATCAAGAAGTACTCAATCTCGCTATTTTACATATTTTCATAAACTTAAAGCATTGTGGAAAGCAGATGATTGTTACAAAAACTGTACAAATCGTTCCACAGTCAAACGATGCGTGTTAAAATTAACTTAATGGCACTGCAAAAAAATTTGTATAAGCATTGCACGATTATTTGTTTTAAAAAGCTTTATTTTGTAATAAAAAAACCTGCAGTATTTTGGAATTTTTTTTATTACTAAAATTTTTGTTATTTAAAAATTATAATTAAATTTATATTTAATTGTGATTAATGAGTCTGTTAAATTATCCTTTGTAGTAATAATTATGCTTAGTAAAAAATTTATTAGTAATTTTATAATAATATAGTATAATATTTACATTTGGGAAATAAAATATTTTAAAGTATGTATGACTTTTGTAATGCAAAGTTTTTCAAAATTCTTACTGATATATACATATACAAAGTTCATTTAATTAAGAATTAAACTTAATACAGTTAATTTAAATTTGGTTTGACTTTTTTTAGATTTTATCGAGAGAAAAAAAAATAACAAAATATATAATTCACCCAAAATAAAATATTTTTTTGAAACCTTCTGCAGATAAAATACTCAAACCTTACGTACCTAATTTCACAAACAAGATATTCAATTATTATTTTTATTTGACTTAATACAATAACTTTAGTTGGTAGTTATAAAAATTAAATACAAAGTACAAAAAAACACCACATTTGGTCGGAACTAGAAATTGGGACTGTTCATTGAAATGATTACCATTATACCAATAAGGGACGGTCATTGTAACAAGCAAAACCTGATCACGATAGATTTTTTTATCCCATCACAAATACAACCTTGCTGTTTTATTTTGTTTCCTCGTTATAAGAAAATAGAAAAGTTTACTTACTTCAATATGGTAGATATGCAGAATTAAAAAAAAAGATGTGAATGAAAAAACTTTATAGTTAGACTCATAAAAATTTAACATACACGAAGATAAATGTTCGTTTACGCTATAACATGCAAAAAATGCACTGGAGGGATAATTTTTTGACACGGACAAAGGTCCACACCACCCAGAAAGTGAGGGGTGGACATCTTCAACATGTTTTGTTGGGGACGAGCCTAATTGCATTTCCCGCGCAATGGAACGAGTTGTGATCGAACAGTGGCAGAGACGAAGCAATGTATTCGGAGAAGCGTCTTGGTCAGGTTACCGCTCCCCTAGGGTCCACTCCATGGCCTGGGGTCACTCTACTCTCCAAAACGTGTCATCCACCAATAAAAAAAGAAGTATGGTGGGGTTCCTTTTTGATCCCCTAGATTACAAAGAAAAGAGTATTGCGGTGTGCGAAAAACTTTCACTTTTCTCCTGGACCTTGACAAAGAACTGGAAAACGTTTGCCTGCGGGATGGTTCGGGAATAGTTTTTACAAGGGGGGCGGCATAACTTTATCTGGTGGTCCAATGGGTCCAAGCGACCGCTTAGTCCCGCCAGACTAAGGAGGGCGCCAAATTGTAGTACACAATGTTTGTACTTTACTGATGACTATTTAAATTTTTTACACATTTGTACATTGCATGGATAATGTTAAGTTTACATATTAATTTCTTACCGTAATGTTCAGCCATTATGTTATTTTTAAGGGTATGATTTAAAGCATTGAAAAAATAAGCTGCCAGATTATCTACAAAATATTATTTTGTGTAAAAGGAAGATCGGCGGCAAAATTATGCCTACTTTGGCTAAAAATATTCTTAGGCCGTCCCCGTATTCAATGGCCTTTCAATGAATTTTTGTGACACAAGCGAACGTGATTTTGGTCTCCAATTTTCCTAAATCGTATTTTCTAAATATGTCTACTAAAAATTATATTAGTTTTGCTAACGTGCCAAACGACCCTACTGGTCTATACAGTCAAGAATGCTTTTTTTATACAATAAAATTAAACCCAAGCTATACAATCCTCTATAAAATAAGTTGACTTATTAATAAAGTAATAAATTAACGTCAAATAAATTTATTTAGATGTAATATATGTTTTAATTACGATTCGGGATCATTTTGAAAGAAAGACCCAGGAACACTGCCCAGTATTTCTGAACCATGGCAGATGACGAGTTCAACATCTAATCTGGTACCCGACGCAATTTCAATAGGCATCAGGACATTGGATCACGATCAGATTTAAGGTACACCAATCCCTTATACATGGGCAATATTTTTTGTTTGCGAAAGGAACGAATTTGACAACTCTGTGATAACCAAATCGCTGTATGTCGCTTCCCAAAATGTTCAGTATCAAACTCGCCCTTATCGGTTCGAGTCTCTAAACATTCGGCCATGATAGACCTTTGGTGCGAGATTTCGGTGTGTTGGGATTTTATCTGTCGGAATTATGACCTATATCCATTTCATTAAAAAAATTAAATTTGACCCAATGTTTTAAAAATATTTGGTCTTAACTAACACTTTTCCCCCGACGAACTTCATAATTTTGCCCGACGGGGGCTTGCCTTGCCCGACAGGGGGGCTACAGCCCCCCCCAGCACCCCCAGTAGCGCCACCTCTGGACATCGCCAATACTCCTTGCGTGAAGATGCACCAAGTAGTCACTAGAATATACGAGCCTTCTAGTTTCAAACCCAGAAAGATCTACTTTTTCCACCAAATCGTTTTTTTTATATATATATATTTTACAAGTTTTTTAATGCCTTATCTTGCAAAGCGATATCGGCCAAAAGTGTCTTAACCCGGTCTGAAAATACATTCAGTCGTGCATTTAGATTAAAAAATACGTGGGTGAAAACCGTTTTTAACTTCTTCTGCAAAACTTATAAGTGATCTATCTGGTTTTTGAAACTAGAGAGCTCGTATGGTCGATTCCCAGCAAGTTAAAATTAGATTATAGCTTTGAATTCATCTTGACAATATTGGCATTAAAGAAAATGTTAATTGAAGGGATAAGTGTTTGAAGGAGATGTATGTAAAAATTGAGTTATCATGTATGAAGGGTATGTTTTGACACTGATAGAAGCACTGTAGAAACTTATATAACAGAGATGCTAGTGTTATGAAGAAGATATGTGACCACAACTAAACGAAATGAAAACTTCAATGTCAAATATCTCAAAACTTACTTTTTGTTACATACCTCCTTCATCCACTTACCATTTAATAGTTTAAAAAAAAATAAAATTAGTAATAAATTACGTACATAAAAAACTTTTTACTTTGCGTTTTTCTGATAAATCTTTCAATTCAAATGTCTAGTGTAATTTTATTTCGTCTTTTCCCGTATTATTATTATTATTATTATAGTAACTTGTGTTGATATTAATGTACTTTTAATTATTGGTTAACTTAAGTTGGGAGGGGGGCGTCACAGAGTTATCCGTTTAATTTTCCCATGTAACAAAACATATCACTACTTTTGACACATACAAACCGAATCAGCGCGTATTCCTTTTTTGGATGATGTTGTTAAAAATCAAAAGTATTTTTAGGGTTATTTGTATTTTGGTTCTTGTAATTTTGTACATGAATCTCTGTAACTGTCCACTAACAGTGCCTTATTTTTCAAAAGTTTGTATTTTTAATAACATTTTATACAGTAATTTTGAGAGTATAAGTCCCTCATTTACAACTTTACTAAGCTCAGGAAAAAGTTGTTTTTTTCTAATTATTATAATATTATTTCAATTCCATAAAAAAAAATTGATAAATAAAGTTTTTATTCCACTTTTTGACAGACTTCTTTTAGACAACATGCGATATGCCAAATTAAAAAAAATTCGTATCCATTCTCATAAAAATTCACACTTCCATTCATTAATTAATTTTTTTTAATAAGAATTCGTATTATTCGCAATTGTTTCCGCAGAAAGTAATGCGTCCCCATCTGAATCTGTATGATGTACGTAGACGTTGGACTACGGACTCTTGACCAGTGTACTAAAGACAAATTTGAATTTTACCGAATTGTTCGTATTCACCACTCAGCTACATAAGAACTGGAGAAAAAAAATAAACGTACGCGACCGCATCGCACCCTTTTGAGAAAAAGCAAAAAAATGTAGTCCTTTTCTTTGGGGTTTGGCATAGGATAAAGTGCCTATTGCTTACTTTTAAAGCCACATTTCTGGCTTTAAAAAAAACCGTGAAATGTTACACATGTAATATTTTGCCATACTTACTTTCCTACTTATAATAAAAAGAAGAAAATATTAATTAATCAATCAAATATTCAAGACTGCCGCAACACGAATAACAGTGCAAAAGCCAAGGTAGAAGATTTTTTTTTCTACTTTAGCTTTTGCCGAACAGTATCCATCCGCGCGCCACGGTCAAGTACACTTTCCCTCAAAGGGAGTCCTCTCACCAGTTCTTAATTAGCCCAGCGGTATTTACTTTATTCTGTGCGTGTGGTGTCTTTCGAGGTTTGTATCACACATGTGGTGTTGTGCAAATCCCTTCCAAGATCTCTCATCGACAGTCTTCTTTTTCCACTCTTGACTACACTGTTGTAATAAAAGATTTTATCATTTGTACAATTGTTTTTTCTTTCTTTCCGAGTTCAACACACATTTCTATAGTTCCAACAGTGGCGGCCCGTGGTCAAAAATGTTAGTGCAGCCGAAATCACGTGAATCTCCCCCCCCCCCCCCCCCCCCCCCCCTATTTTCTCAAAACCATACCTGAACGGAAATTATTTATTATTCACTACTCAGATCAAAGTTTGCTTTCAATTTTTACGAAATGATGATGTGCGAAAAAAATAGAAAACACTTACTTATTTTTTGAAAATTAAAGCAATCCTGCTTTCTTTTAAACATGCGAATCGGTCAATTTTAATATGAACTTAAATAACGAAACAACAGCAGGACCAAGTCCTGAAACAACAGCACACAGTAAATGTATCACGAAAACCATTTCCGTTTGGAGATATTCTCGTAAGTTCTCGTTTTAACTACGAGCCAATCAGGGTATCGAACCTCAAGTGCAGCTAAAACAAGAAAATTCATTTCGGCTGTACCTCCTCACAAATGCAGTACATTAGCATGGGGGGAATCTCCATTCTACGTAGAGGTTGTCACGGCAACGATGCAGCCGATTTCGAATTTCGCTTTTTGGCTGCAGTTTTGATTGAATGGAGTTTTTTCCCATCCAGAATTGTGCCTTACGGTAACATGCTTGCTATTTATCGGAGATTTTGTTTACTGCCGTATAAATTTAATTTTCAATTCTAATCTTCATTGAAGAAAATTAGTAAAATATCTGATTTTAGTTTTAAAATACACTAATGAATTTAGGTGCAGCCCGGCTGTACTTGCTGTAGTGGGCGAGCCGCCACTGAGTTCCAAACCCTAAAGCAGTATTTAGACCACCCGCGGATTACCAAATTGAAAGTTGCGGACCACCGCTTTCTGAAACTACTAATTAAAATGTACGAGTCAAATGTTATTTTTCCACTAAATGTAATTCAAGTATTGAATATAGTATTCTTGCAAACGCAATACATCAGTAGACTGACTATAAATCGTCTACTTTAGACTGACTAAATCGTCTAAAATACTTTTTTCAACGAATTGCAAATAGTTGGTTAAGCTTTGATACCACGGAACTTCAAACAGCGCATCGATCTGCCGTTGAGTAGTCTCTGGATTACCTATTCAGCTGCTCGGCGACGAAATTCAAGCGATTCACTTTTAAGTGGTGGCATTTTTTAAAACAAGTGATCGGGATACTTGAGCTTAGTTTCGCCGCTAAGCAGCTTTCGCGGCGGATAATGAATCCGTGGTTTGGAGTTACGCGGTATCACGGATTAAGCTACAAAATGCTTCCTTATCAAACACGGTATCAATACAATCGCGAACAACAAAGTCGAAAAATAATTAGTTCTAATGCATATAATTATATTTCGTTTAAAAAAAAAATCTTTATTACATATTCAGGTTTTTTTGTAAGAAAATAATACACATTTAAAAAAATACCTTATGAAAAAAAATCTTATAAACATTTTGCTGATTAGTCAATAACTCCACTGACCCCTTCAGACCCTCTCACTGACCACGAGTTGAGAACCACTGCCATTGAAGAAGGAGGAAACATTATAATAGTTACAGGCATCAGTATAACTTAAGGTTTGGTTCGTGAATACTTTTGGGACCCACACAATACATTGGTCAGAGGCAAGAATGGATAAATGGCCAACTTGGTTGACACGGCTCATCTTCCTTTACACGATCATAGTCATTTAAACCTAAAGACGAATTCCCCGTGGAATTATGGGGCAGAAGCGCATACTGCAGCCAAAGGCGATATTCCTCCCCCACGTGATACGAAGATCAGAGGTTATGACTTAACAAAATACCTGATCAACGCGTCGCACTTACTTCTACACGATGGTTGATGATTTATCCCCACAGACAGCTTTTACGTAGAGTTATAAGGATTTGCCTGATGTCGTTTTTTAGCATACGCCTGTATCCCATACCGATTTTATTCACGTCAAATAAGCGTAAAACTGTGTGTAACATAAAATAACTTTATATATTACTTAATTTTAAAAAGTCAAGCACCAAAGAGTTTTTAGGATAATTTATTTTAAAAGCAAAAACTATTTTCATTTAAAAGCGAAAACTAATGTGTCAATGGGATTAGAATTTCCATTTACTTTGTTCTAAGGTTTCTTACGATATACAAAGAACATTTTTCGTAGATAAAAGATTCGAAGACATTTGAAAATTTGGTGCTGCCATCTATGTAATATGTACTGAAACAAAAAATTAGGTGAAACATGAGAATGGGTCCACATCACTAACCTAAAATAATATCTAACTAGACTTCTTGAGGCAACGGTACGAGTTTACGCATTCTTTATATTTATTGATAATTTCCATCGTTATGTTTACTTTTTTATTCCGGTTTAAAGGCGACTGTTTGCTGTGCTATAAATTGTTTTCATTTTAGCACAGCCGAAGGAAAGTCCCAGGAAAGTCAACTCACAGATAAATTTCTAAATTAACAAAATTATAAAGTTTTATAAAATTGTTCCAATTTGAATTGTGAACACAATCTGTTATTTTTATTTAATTCTGAGATTTATAAGTATTTAAAATCAATGTTTTTCTTTTCGATTCACGGATATGAAAATAAATCAAGTGGTCGCATCGATTCGACGCTAGACGTTGGCAGAAAAGTGTATCGATGTGTCGTGATATAAAATAAATTAATAATGCAAATTCATAGACTATGAATGTCAACCATGAGATAAAATTGAAAGAGTTGGACCCTCACCAAAATAGGCAGTCGATTATGGCATCTTGTCATGTGAAAATACATTACCTTCATATTTTTCTGAATTCAAGGATTTTTTAGGATAATCGCGTCAAAATGAAGTTGCAACAAACACTTTTTTTTACGTTAACAAATTTTGTGAAAATGTGAAGAAAAAAATAGAGCTTTTCCACTTTTTCGAACAAAAACAATAAAATTTTACATCGCATGAAGAAACATGTAAAATTTGCGTATAGTTAAAAATAAAAGCCTACCTTTCATGCTCCAAACATATGTTTTCGCCCACTACCAACAAGAACCATGTTTTGATTTATTCTAACAATGAACATCTTTCTTCTTTGCACCGCATCTTGTACGTAAGCAATGTTCTAAAACAAGAGTGCAATTTGAACAACCCGCCATCATGCTTTTACACGAGTCTTCGCAAATACAGGGTTACCAAGAAATAATCAACTCCTTTGTTACTGCGCAGGCGCAAATACGGCGCGCTGAGCTGACGTTTTCATCAAATTATCGTTATTTTTGCAAATCATCGAAAATTGACGAGGAAAAAAATCATGCGAGTGTACAAAGGTAACTAAAATTTTTCTTAATTCAATTGTAAATAATTAATTTCTGTCCAGAAACACACTATGGCTCCATTAGAAAATTTCTGAATTAAAACAGGAAATAATTTCAGCTTAAAATTATCTACAAGCTTCCAACTCATATATAATTTCAGCTAAATTTATCTATGAGCTTCCAACTCATAAAATGTAGCTATTTTATTCCAAACTAGCTGTTTGGCCCCGCTCTGCTGGGGAACCTTACGGCTTATATGACAAGGGGGAATTACACGTAACACATTAATAAAAAAAAATTACTATTACAATTGTATTGAAAACAAATATTTAAAATAACCGCTAGGAAAACATAAAAAAATCAGGCACAAAAAGACAAGCCCCCACTAACTCCAACTTGGTAAAAATATAGTTTTAAAAAAATCGAAAAATTCTAAAGCAATTTTGTTTTATTAGTACAATGCAAATCACGATCCACTAGAAAAGTGAAAAATATATCAGGTGCAAAAGGATGATTCAAAATATCTCCCGGGCATTGTGAAAATAGTCTGTTTTTTGGTTAATTAACGTCGAACTAGAGGTGCACAGTGGGCTACTGGCGACGGTTCGGGGCCTATCTCGAAGGAAAGATGCCTCGTATTTTTGAACCCTGGTCAGATGACGAGGACAACACCTGAGCTGGCACCCAACGCCTTCAATAGACGTCGGGACTTTGGATCCCGATCAGATGTATCGTGCACCAGTCCCGTATACACGCCGATAATTTTCTTGTGGATGTTCTGGATGACTTTTCTAGTATTTTGTAACGCAGCTGGAAACCCTCCGATCACAAGAACACTTTTTATTCTTCCTTTAAAGTCCGTCGCACAGATCGAACCAGAAATCCTTCGATTCCCAGCTGACGCCTTTATCCACTAGGCCACCTCCTAGAATTCCATCACTTAATGCTAAGGACCGTTACTTATGACGCCAGAACAAATAAATGCTGTTGGTTTGTTTCCTTAAAGGATTAAATACTATGTTACATTGCGAGAGTGGGGCCAACGAACAAAAATGTAGTTCGTATAATTTCTTTATTTTCTTATAAATATTTATACAATTTTATTTCGTTACGTTATATATTGTTTCTCAATGCATACGCCGTTAGCAAAAGAGTGGGAGTTTCTGTAAACTATACAAAAATCAACAGTTCCACGGACAAATTGAAGAAAAACCAAGAGAATTAAATCGTGATGGGAGGCGTAGTAAGTAGTGGATAAAGGCGACCCCTAACAAGAATAATTCAACCCAATTATTATTATTTTTAATTTCGTACCACCCTCCAGTTCAATTCCCCTTAGATTGTGCCTCTCAGGCACAGCCAGAAAGTTGCAAAGTTAAACTCAGTGATCTGTGACCTTCTAAAGGTTGAGAACCACTGATTAATATACAATCAATAAGCAAGCATTACAATAATCAAAACAACTTTCAAAATGAAAATTCGCATCTTTATTATTTCAATACAGATCCGTCCAGGACGAATTGGCCACTCGAAGAGAATAGACGAATCAACAAGGCTTTATTTTACAAAAAAAAATCCAAAATACTTAAAACATCATCTTAACTTTACTTAGAAAATAATTAATCTACAACACATTAGGGGGAGATGAGGCCACTTCGCCGCTGGAGAAACCTCCGTATCGCGATGACATGTACATCCTATCTTAGTAGTCTATATATATTCTGAAGTGAAGAGGAAATTAGTCGGGGGTCGAGGGAGGATGGACTCAGGCAGTGAAGCTCGCCAGGAAGTCCGACACGATCTTCTTCATCTTCTTGTCCGTCTCGTCGCTGATCTTCCCCTCCTGGGCGATGGTGTCGAGGACGTCCTGGTGGCTGCTCTTCATGTGCTGCAGGAAGTCCTTCTCGAAGGCACCGATGCGGGCGGGGTCCAGCTTGTCGAGGTAGCCTCGGACGCCGGTGTAGACGACGGCGACTTGGTCCTCGATGGCCATGGGCACTGGAAAATGGGAGGTTGCACATAAGTATACATCATTTATGGGGGGGGTGTGAGGTACAGATATTTTAAAAAAAAAAAATCTTTATTTTAAAAAATCTTTTGGGGATAAATGCGGTTTGTGGTACCCCTGTCACTGCTTAGGTTGGTATTTTCCGATTTTTTTTAACGTCTTTTATTCTGGCTACCTATAATAGTCCGCGGAGGATAAATGCAATGGATTTTTCTTATTCCCGCAATCAAGGTTAGGTGCCATAAATCGTCGGGTAGGAGGTGAAGATGCCCCAAACGACAGCTCTACACGGGCTAACTTTGTAGCCCATGTAGAGCAGTCGTTTGGGGCATGAGCATACAGTGCAACCCACACTGTATGCTCACGGGCTGGTTAGCCTGAGCTCCGTCCCTTCGGGTTCGGGGCAAAGTTGGAGCGGGCTTCGGCGTGTAAACGACTGCTCTAAGGAGGAAGGAGGTACCAACTGTTATTCTAGGCAGTCGCCAAGTGTCCAATTATACTATATTTGTTATTTGTTCTGGAAGGGACAAAAATATTTTATTGCTTTCAAAAATAGTTAATATTATTTTGAATATAACGACAAAATTATATTTCTATGTTAAGAACAATTTATGTTTTTATGAATCAATATTAGGCTTTGGTAAAAAATTTAATTATTTTTCTCAGGGATGATTTTATCATGTTTGAATTGATAATAGTTTAGATCTATTTAAAGAAATTGTTCGAAATTTGCTAGACTGTTTTCAAACATATTACTTCAATTTGTCTTTAATGATATAGATTATATTTAAAAAAAAAAAATAGTTTGTTCACAGAAATTATGAATTTTTAATAAAAAACTTTTTACAAACAGATTTTTTTTTTAGGGAATGTTTGTTACAACACAATGACTTTTTTCCAATGATTTAGATTATAGCTTGAAAAAAAAAATTATTTTACGTTTGATAGACACTACAATGCTACTTTTTTTAAAAAAAATAATTACTTACAACACATGTATTTTCATAAATGCTTTGTAGCATGAAGTGTAATAAGAAAAATACTAATAAAAGTTTCACAAAGATTATTTTGAACTTTGAAGGAACTTTTTTTTAATGCAACTTTTAGTTATAGCAGCCTAGTCAAATTAGGGAACATTTGATGGAGTTTTGAATGTCGGCTCGAGTTCAACAGATAAGAGTCGGGGACTTCTAGTATGTTTAACAATGCACTTTAACGAACATATTGGCTAAGTTTCAAAACTCCAACATTTCCTCCCCCTTCAAATGTCAAATTTTGTTTTAATTTGACCGGACTAAAAGAAACCTTTTTTCATTTATGCAATTTCTTGAAAAGTATTTTTTCAGCTAATTTAACGCTATTCATATGAAATTATAAAGTCATAAAATTGAGAACTTATCACTTTAATCTTGTGGGTAACTTTTATTTAAGACATATTTTTTTTATTATATTTCATACTACAAAACGTTTTTGAAAATACTTATACTTTAAGTAATCACCATTTTAAAAAAGAAAGTAGCATTAAGTCCACCAAGTATATATAATTTTTTTTTTTTCAAGAGCCAATCTTAAAATCATAAGGAAAAAGACGTTCAAAAGGTTCTTACTGCCCTTAACTAAGGTCATAGAGAGTAGGGTGGGTAGCAAACAATAATTTTTAATTTTTCGAAATTTTTTAGTCAGGAAAAGTTGGCTAATATAATAAGAAAAAACATTGTGTATTAAACTGAACATTTAGAGAAATTGAAAAAAATTCGTAATTTTTTCTTTAATATTACATAAAATTCTAAGTTTTATTTAGTTATGCTTATTTTATGGTTCAATAAATTAAAACCATTAATACAATGGGAATGAATTCACAAAATGTTTGCAAGTTTCATTGTTTTAATCAAATTACAGATAATGCCTTATGACGATTTTGTATTAGAAAAAAGTATTGTTTATGCAAATATTTATAATGGCAGTTATTTATAATGACAGTTTTACAAGGAAAAAAAATTGACGAAAATGATTCAATTTATGTAAAGTTTTAGTACGATGACAATTGATTTAATTTTTTATAATTGTTTTTCTTATTATATTACAAAAATTTATCAGCCTTTGTTTGCGACGAAATCCAAGTGATAAAACTTCTAAATGTGAATGACATGCTGTAGAGAGGAAAAAACAATGACTTTGGATATTGACGCAAACAACATGTAAAGGCAACTTTTTCACACTAAACTGTTTTGAAAACCAAAAATTAATTTTTTTAGACCCACTCTAACAGAGAGGTATCTCAGTAGAAGAGTGGGGCACTCACCGTACTGGCCTTGCTTCAGGAGCTCTGTGAGTCGCACTCCCCTGTTCAGCAGCTGCTGGGTGGAGGCGTCCAGATCGGAACCGAACTGGGCAAAGGCGGCCACCTCACGATACTGCGCCAACTCCAACTTCATGGAACCAGCAACCTGTGGTAAAAAATAACAGATCAGTATTAAGCAAGCTACTGCGTTCAAGATCTTGAAGTACTTTGCTTACACTGCGGGTCTCGAAATAAGCCACAGCAGCCACGATAATTTAATGTTTTCGACCCAAAACGTTTGATTTTCACATGCAGTAGCCGAATTTAATAAGAGCAAGAGGACCTTTACTTTTTAATTTTACGGTTGATCAAGCAGTTAAGAAATAGTCCTCTACATGCAATTGTAGACATTGCTTAGAAATAATGTGTGTGCACTATGCTATATGAATAAGTGTTTTATAAGTATGTATTACTTAAATACATATTTAATTTTTTTTTTTTTTAAATCTGAAGTATTCAAAATCAGTTTTTTTTTTATATCTAGCATGTATTTGCGTTTTCTGCAAATTATATAGTTCACAAACTAAGTTAGTGAAGTTTTTACTGCATTATCTATTTCGAGCTATGCTCTGATAATTTGCAGTAATTCTCACCTGTTTCATGGCCTTGGTCTGAGCGGCCGACCCGACTCGAGACACTGACAGACCGACGTTGATGGCAGGACGGATGCCCTTGTAGAAGAGCTCCGTCTCCAAGAAGATTTGCCCGTCTGTGATGGAGATGACATTGGTGGGGATGTAGGCAGACACGTCACCAGCCTGAGTCTCGATGACGGGCAGCGCGGTGAGGGAGCCGCCCTTGAATGTCTCGTTCATCTTGGCAGCTCGCTCCAGGAGACGAGAGTGAAGGTAGAAAACGTCTCCAGGGTAGGCCTCGCGTCCTGGGGGACGTCGTAAAAGGAGGGACATTTGACGATAGGCCACGGCCTGGAATAGAAAAGTTATTGTTTTTTGAGTCAACTAATATATTTAAAAGTCAAGGAACTTTAATTAGAATACGACTTAATGTGAGCTTTGGTTATGGAAAAGTCTGCAGACTTTTTTTGTTGTTGTCCATCCTCTTAAGTCTACTGAAGAGTAAAATTTTTTTTTGATTCTTTTCGGATTTAGAGCTAAATTTTTTGGTTAAATGTTTCTTATTTTTACTAATTTGATAGTCAACAGGTAACCATTAATGCAAGTTGTAATGTTTTGCATTGTTCAAAGCAGGGGACTTTAATTTCGAAAAATAATCCTTTATTCAATTGTAATTTATTCTTGAATAACAAACTTGCAAAACAACAGAAATTATAAAAATAAAAAACATTTTCACATAAATTTTAATCCCCCCCCCCCCCCAGCCTTATGCCTCTGGTCAACGCATAGAACACCAAAAAAAAAAGGCCATCCACACTCACTGCAGCAACAGGTAAAGTACCAGTCGGGAGGGAACAAGAAGTTGCCAAATATTTTACATAAAAACAACTATTACTAAACTCACACCGCCCGAACGGTTTATTTGTGGTGGAGGTTCTGAGGCAATCGAACAACTGGTCAACATTTTCATAGACTTAATACATGTTTCAAATATCGGAACCTGATATGACCTGATTACTCATATATTGTTAACTAAAAATGCATTTTTTTGTTTTCATTTCTTATTGAGTTTGTTAGGAATTTGATTATCTGTTAACCACAGTGGTTGATTTTTTCCCCGATTTTCATGACAGAAAGTTTTTTACTACATGTTTAAAAACAGTTTTCTTGTTTTGAAAAGCATTTCTTTAGTTTTAATTATTTTACTATTAAGAATCAATTAGTTATACCAAATTTGTCAAAAATCGGACTTTGAAAATTTCTCTATCTTTATAAATTGGAATATTTTAACATTGTGCGAATTATAGAATTTTAAAATAAACTTAAAATGCCAAATATTTAATTTTTTACGTCATGATTCTTTTACATTTAGAATGACAGTTTGAACTCTAGCATTAGAATTTCATTCACAGTGCTATTTTCATTGAAAAATAAAGCATGATTTATCAGACTTGCATGTTATGAATCTTACAATATAAATATCTAAAAGGCATAATTTAAATCCAAGAAAAGAAAATGTTTTATCTTTTGGAAATAAGCTCTTCAATTCTGATAAAAAAAAAAAGACAAAACCAAAGGGCCACGTTACCTGTTTGGAGAGATCATCGTAGATGATGAGCCCGTGCATTCCGTTGTCCCTGAAGTACTCCCCCATGGCACACCCAGAGTAGGGTGCAAGGTACTGGAGGGGGGCAGCCTCTGAAGCAGTGGCTGCAACGATGATGGTGTACTTGATCGCATCTGGAAGTGCGGTGAAGGACAGGTTGAGTTTCATTACTCATAAAACACTTGGATACCATTTTATAATTTAAGTTTAGTACACAGGATTCATATGCCGTTTGTGAAAATTAAAATAAGCAGTTAAAGACTTTTAAAACAAAAATTTTTAAGCAAAATTAAGGATTTTTTAAGTACTTTATAAAGGTCTTTTACAAAAATAAAAAGTTTCCTAGTACAACATCAATTAAATGGCATTTGATTAACCTGGGAAAGGCACTTCATGGATGACTTAGTGTTTGTTTAAAGGACTAACAACAACATTTCTCGGCTTAACCTCTTTGTCATACCTTCCCACATTTTCAAAAACTATAGCAAAAATGCTGGTAACACTAAGTCTAAAATCTTTAAAAGTAACTATAAATTAATATAATCCCAATAAAATTTTAATGTTATCAGTGTTCACTCCAGAAATAAAAAGGGACAGGGCACTTTTCGTGCCATCATATATCCTGGCGGAAATTACGGACGTTTAAACTAAAAATATGTTCTTCTCAATTTCGAAAAAATTCTTCCCCACGAAAGTGTAAATATGTTGTCCATTCTGCGGCTTCGATAAGACGAATACATAACACTTCTCAATACTGGTTTTAGGGGCCAATTAGCAGAAACTGTGTAGGACAAATAATATTTTACCATTTTTTTTATTAGTACAAATAGTTAAAAACTAAATGGAAAGATTAAAAATTAATTTTTTCACCTAATCAAATCGGTCAGTAGTCCTAATCAGACCCCTTACAAAACTAATTAAAAGGCTATTTAAATCCAAAATTTGGTAACCTAGCCTCAAACCATCTTGTCTTAAAAAAGACAAAAATTTAGTATTTCATATGCTGGCACAAGCAACCCACAGGATTCATGGATTTTGCCTGTGCTCGAAAATTACAGCGGAATCATCAACATTGCTCCAAACGCGTAGTTAAAAAGAAGTTGGTTTTTCTACAGCCATTTAATTTTAAAAAAATAATTAAGCGACGTATTTTTTACCGACAACTAAGGAAGCAAGGACACTTGTGCTGGACTGAAATGGGCAAGAGGAGCGGAATTTTTTCAAAAAAGGGCATGATGGTGCTATTGAGATGAAAAAAGTGCAGGCAGGACGGATCGCCTTTAAAAAAACACTTAGAGTGAACACTGATGTTATAAATAAGCCAACACTTTTGTAAACTAATAAAAATTCTCATTTTAAAACAAAGGTATTACAGAAATAAATTTCAATTTTCCAACATATTTTTAGTTACAAACAGTAAAATATAAAACATTAGCTGCACAACTAAAATTATACCCAGAAATATAAACAACAAAAATATGCAACAATCAATTTTACATAAGAAAAAATTGAATTATAGGACTGCTTATTTTCATTACCAATATGTGTAAAAGCAAACAGAAAGAATCTTTGATACAAATTAAAAGATTGAATAAAGTTTTTAAAGCATTGAAAAAGTGCAGAATAGCATTTTAAATATACTTTGGCAATACACAATACTAAAAAAAAATATTCAATAAAAACTCTTACAAGGGTGCATGCATGTTAAAAGATTTTGCCATAGCTGTAGGAGAAAACATGCAATAGAGTTCAGATACATGGAGACAAGGAAAACTTCATCAACTCAATGAGACCACACATCACGCTTGTGACCTTTCGGTTAATCTACAAAATGTTCGATGGAGAATTCAAATAGTTTACCAGAATTTGTGAGACGCTTCACAATTTGAGCGACTGTACTCCTCTTCTGGCCGATGGCAACGTAGATGCAGAACAGCTTCTTCTTGTCGTCCTGACCGTCATTGAACCTTTTCTGGTTGATAATGGTATCAATGGCAATGGCAGTTTTTCTAATCGGAGAAATATATATTAGACACGTTCCTTATAAAAAGGAAAATTGCAACATTATTATAATAATTAACAACCCAAACGTGAATAATTTTATACCTGAACTAAAATTTAATGCTAATAAAACTAAATTCTAAGGCCATCTTAAAAAAAAAAAAAAAAAAGGTAAAAATTATTATGTTTTTACGATAACACTTCTAGGTGTTAATGATGAATAAACAGAGGCCCATAAAATAAATTCCTGTTAGTAGGCATCTACAGCTAGAACTAAAGAATGGAATTAGCTCACTATATTATGACTTTATATAAATTGTAATCATTTCATGTTCGTACAGGATCAAAATTCCCCTTTCCATTGGAGATTTTTGGCACTAATTTTTTTAACGGGAAATCCACTCTGAATAAGAAATATATATATAAAAACTATTACCTGGTAAGAAAAAGGGAACCTTTTACTCTTAACAAGAGCAGTTTAAACAAAAATAAGAATTCACAAGAGTTTAAAATCTAATTACTCATAACAATAATTATTTGAAATATTCTTAATTACACAAAATCAATTTGTTATCCGGGTATATAGCTAAATTTCTCTATAAAAATTAAGTACTTTTAAGGATTTTTTAAACTACTCATGTATTTGTTCAACTATCATTCAATTGGAATTTGGATGCAAGGTTCGCCTTTCAACCCCTTTAAACATATAGTTGTACATAAAAAATAATGAAAACATTTTAAAAGTTAAAATAACATTAAATTTAAAGTAAATTAAATAACAATGTCTACCCAATATTAATGCTGAAAATATTTGCTGGCCAAAATAAAAAGACAAGCATCTTTCAAAGGCCAATCGCGTCAACACAAAAAATAAGCCACAAACTTCAACTTTGTTAACTAAATTTTACTTAAAAAAAATAATTTTAACTAAAGCAGTTAAAATCAAGATAAAGAAGGACATAGTAAAAAATAAACTTTAATTTATCAGATGTAAAAACATTGAAAAGTATTTCAAAGGACATCAAAGCAAATCGCATTTAGAGAATTTCTATAAATTGATGTTAATTTGCATAAACAATTTAACTATATGGCGTTTAAGTCAAGCGGGTATGTACCCTGTATGAAGAAAATAAAAATCTATTATAGGAGATCGTCTGGGAAAGATTGCATAACAAAATTTGTTAATAAGAGGACAAATGAAATTACATAAAGAACAAACCAACAAAAGGAATGCATCGTTTATGTTTAAGAATATGCAGTGTTCGTTCAAATTGAAGAACAAAAAACAAAAGAACATTATTTTGGTGACTGAGAGTCACCACGAGGCCAAATAAATATATTTAGATTTTTTTCGTGAATGAATTAAAACTAAAGCACGATTAACTTACCCTGTTTGTCTGTCCCCAATGATCAACTCTCTCTGGCCTCTTCCGATGGGAACGAGACTGTCAACGGCCTTGATGCCCGTCAACATGGGTTCCCGCACAGAGATACGTGGGATGATACCCGGGGCTTTCACTCCCACTCGGGCACGTCGGGTGCAGTTGATTGGGCCCTGGACAGGAAAAAGGATACGAATTAAGACAAAAGAGAAAAAAAATAAACCTCTTGCAAGTTAGTATTTTTTTTTTTATAAAAATAAGACTTTTCAAATACAAATTTTAATAACATTTTTTGATGAACTAGTTAGATATTTATCCTATCAAAGAATAATGTTAGATGAGCCTGTGTATGCAATTATTTAAAAATTTAATCACTTTTTATCTTTGTGATGTTTTTAAATGAAAAATAAAGGTATATTAAGCAATATTTCCTAAAATTGACGAATTTAAATTTCTAACAATATATTAATTTCAATATAGAACTTGTTCATTAAACTTTTAGTCTTTTTATTGCCTTGAACCCTTACAAAAGAGATTATCAGACGAGGTGAATGAACAAAAAAAATTTACCTGACACTTTATAAGCTTATCTAGTTAAAATCAGTTATAAAATGAAATTAAAATTGTGCAAGATTCATATGCTTGGTTTTTATTGTTTCTTTCAATATAGATATTCTATTACTTTTTCAGAATGTTCCAACAGGTTTGTATGCATTTTCCAAAAAAAACAATAAGGAGTTTCTATGGACTTTTCAAGGACCTCAAAGTAACTTATAAGGGCCTTACTTAATGTAAACAATTTGTAAAAAAAAAGTTAAATAAAAAATGACAAATAGGCTTCTTAGTAAAAATATATTTAAAAAATTCAAATAAATGTATATGAAATAGGTGCACATAGCTCAAAGCTATCGGGTGCAAAGAATTTATGTTTTTACTCAGGCACTAAATTGTGTTTATTCACATTATGATGGAACATTTTTAATAAAGGTTTAACAAAATGATTTAAATGATAGTCGTTTGTAAGACCTTTTAAGAGTCTTCTGTAACTTGAAAGTTTCCAAGGATCTTTTAAACAAAAAATTATGAGCTTTTAAGTAATTTTTATGGGCTCTTTTGGACACGAAACCAATATAAAGACTTTCAAGGACCTTACACACCCTGTCCAAACTCACAGCCGTTACATTCCAGACAATATAACAATCTGATTAACTGAATAATTTACAATATTAATTTAAAAAATACCAATATTTAAAAATGATCGTATTTAATCAGTTTCAAGATTTGTTACTCTTATAAAGACAGCTTGCTTTATATTTAAAACAAAATGGACAACATATTCGTTACTTTGCAACAGAACTTGCCTTTCCATCAATGGCGTTTCCGAGAGCATCTACAACTCTCCCCAGTATTTCTGGTCCCACAGGAACGTCCACAATGGCTCCCGTTCGTTTCACAATGTCTCCCTCCTTGATGAGCCTGTCGTTACCAAACACCACAATACCTACATTGTCAGGCTCCAAATTCAAGGCCATGCCCTATAAACGAGACATCATGAATTAGAAAAAAAATTACAATTGCATTCCTGGTGGTCTCTCACTAAAACCACCTATTAATTAGCAAAAAAAGCTGAATTAAAATAAGTTTATGTGACATGTACTATCTATTAATAACTTTTAGATATATGAGCTTCTTGAAATAAGTCTTTAATAAAAAAAAAAAGATAAAGATCATTGTGTGGGCTACTTACCTTTAAAAAATAGAAGAGGAATGTCACAAGATAGTAATTGGCTGAGTTCTTATTTAATATTAATTTTCTTTATTATTGATAAAAAAAATTAACCTAGACTGGGTTCTATAAGGTAGTATGACTATACTCGGGGACAACCTAAGTTGAACCTAAAGCAATTGAATATTTATACCTATCACAGTTTCCGCTTCAACTTAGGTTGTTCCCGAGTATAGTTGTAAATTATATTTATGGGTCAATATTTTCATTAGGAAAGTGGACATTTTGATAATAAATTTTATTTATTTAAATATTTTTACAGAAAGAAGCTGTGTATTTGAATTTACTTTGAATAGGGATCTAATTGAATTCACTATAGATTTAATCAGGGTTACAGAAAATTTTGACCCATGAAATTCCCTTGGGACCATTTTTTCCAACCCAAAATTTCCCCAAAAAATATTGTAAGGGTTAATCAAGTTTTTCACATAGAAAAAATTTAATCGGGGACTGGGGGCAAAAGTGCAAATTCCATTCCAACATGTGGCCAGAAAAACAAATGTTATGTTCTTTAGCATTAATAAAACAAAGTAATGAAATGCATTTTTTAAATTGATATTAAAGATGAATACTTCACACCACTTCTAACTGATATTAATAAACAGGATTTGGTAAAAAAAAAACGTAACGTCTTCACTGGAATTTTTTAATTTTTGTCAAATCCAACTTAGGAAATGAAACTGAGCTTCCTCATAAAAGAACCCCCGTCATAGCACTTCCCACACGAGCAACTCGTACCTTGAGTCCACTGGAGAATTCCACCATCTCCTCTGCCTGGATGTTCTTGAGGCCGTAGACACGAGCAATACCGTCACCGATCGACAGGACGCGGCCCGTTTCTTCCAGCTCTGCGGTCGGGGTGTGGCCCAGGATGCGCTCCTCCAGGATGCTGGACACCTCGGCAGCACCTGCACACAAACTTATAGTTACAGCCTTTAACGACTTATTGATTTTTTTTAAAGAAAAATGTGTAGTCTTTTTTAGGAAAAACTCAAAATTTAGCACACTTTGCTCATTTTTACATTTTCCCAATGAATTATCTTGTGTCCGAAATTTAGCAGCAATGTTACTTTGAATTTGTAAATAAACCAGAGTTTTCACTTCAACTTCACTTCAACTCTTTTCAAATAAATCAATTTCAATCTTCAGAGATTGCTTTGATTTATTTTTGTTAACTTAATAAAAGTTCCATGAGGTTTGCTTTGGCTCTATTTTTCACTAACTAAATTGTTACCAAGTTATGTGACATCAGCATAATTTATGGAGATATGTTTTGGAAAGTAGGTCCAATACTTGTCATACTCTTGCAACATATGTAAATGTTATCACCTCACTGGCTGTATGTAAATGACGTTGCTACATAAGCAAGTGCTATATATCCTTTTGATGGACTTTCGTCAATTGAGACTAATGTTATTGGATAGAAATATGGCCGCTTAAGAAAAGCTATTAGCTTTGTCTGAAACGCGCAGAAGCAAATACTTCATTTTAAATGTATGATTTATAGAGATGAACCGGATAGTGGTTTTACCAGATATCCAGCGCACGTTACAAACCAGTTATACGGCAGTTTAAAAAAAAAAAAAATTATTAAAAGATTTTCTCTTATCTGCTTATATTCATACTGATTTTGAATAGGTCAGAGTTGTACTGTACAATGAGTTTAAAAATTTAATTTTAAATATTTCCAGATTTTCTAAATAAATTGTGCTATATTTAAATGTTAAAACTAGCTTTTACTTTACTGAAGAATAAAACAATATCTAATATATAACGATTATAGATGTAGTTATGCACCTTACACATAACCACTTATGTGGAGGGTTCAACTTTGAAGATACTCCAAGATAGCTTATATAGTGGCTGGTTCCGAATGCCTGCAGATCTTCTTAGTACTATCTTTTCTGTGAACGCACTGCACTCGGTCAGGTTTTAACAAGAAAGTTATCACTTCACACTCCTTACCCACTTGAATGGCCCAAGGATAATTCAAAGGAGAATCTGCAGAATACATTGGTAGTATTTTCAGGAAAATACATAATTTCAGGAAATAGGATAATTGATCGGCACAAAAAAAAATCTGCAGTGTTTTATTCTTCCGGATAGGCCGATGAAATATTAGTTAACTTTTTATAACATTTACCAGCAAGTTTATAATTTTAACCATCTTGTTTTCAATGCAGTAAAGTTTAATTTATATTTCCAACACGATTCATTTTTTTTAACAAAAATATTTATATATATATATCAGTAGAGAAGGTTTTTAAAAGTCTAAATTTGAAAATTATTTTAAAAAAAAGGTTTATAATTTTTTTTTTGTTCTTTTTTTTATACGGCCTCATATGCCAACGAACGAAAATGCGCCAAAGTTGTTTACCTTAGGGATTACCATACACAAAAGATCGCGTTTCAGTTGATTGAGTGCACTGAGCTAAATAAAAACGGGAGAGTAAGCTAAACATGCCTTTTTTAGTGTCTTTGCTCAAAATAGTTAAAACACAGTTCCTTTGGAGTTGATTTTGGTATGGGTAATTAGTAGGGATGAAACGGATATCCGGTAACTATCCGGTATCCGGCTGATTTTTAACTATCCGATATCCGGAAGTAAAGTGCCGGATATCCGATTTTCCAAGCCGGATATCCGGATGAATAAAACATTTTTTTTGTGGCGGTCAATTATCTTTACTAAGAATATGGTATTTAAGTATTTTCCTGAAAATTCTACCAATGTATTAACAGTGTGCAGATTCTCCCTTGAATTTTTCTCGTTTTTGACTTTAAAATTCTATTAATTTTTTTTTTTAACGAATCGTTATGGTGGAGGGTCATAACATCTCACAACTAATATAAAGTTAAAATAAAAATAAATTTCTCAAAAGTTTAAAGCAAACTTGAGTTTTTATGTTTGGAATGAAAGAGCATATGGTAAAAATACAATTATTCAGAAATTGAGTTTAAAGTGTACAAAACATACGCCCATTGCTAGCAGCACTCTAGACTAACCCTTTGTAAATAAAAAAGTTTTTTGAATGTTTATTCAATCTTGGTATCATCTTAAGGGTAAGTAATTGGGGAATATTATAGAATAAAAAAATATTTCGTAATTTTCGACCGATTTCCGTATTTTGTAGTGTGTATGAGAAGATATTTTCATAAAAAAAAACCTGCCGGATATCCGGCAAAATCCAGTTCGGATATCCGATATCCGGTTTGTAATGTGCGTCGGATATCCGATATCCGGCAAAACCACTATCCGGTTCATCCCTAGTAATTAGCGTCTCACTAGAGCTACACAGTGGGCTAATGGCCACGGTTCGGGGCCTATATCGAAGGAAAGACCCGGGAATGATGCCTCGTATTATATATTTACTTTTTTACTTTCTTCCTGCAAAAAGTTTGTTTGGATTACGTGCATTGGATGCGTGCGCATTTTCATCCGCGATCTGACAGTAAACGTCTATTACCTTACGATTGTTGACTGGTTAGAATAGATAAGTGTTTAACGAACTCTGATTGGTTGTACGACTATGCGAACTATTCAATAGTTACAAATATTTAAATTCGGATATTTGTAAATTATGGGTTTGGTTCAAACGTTTTAAATTGTTTTTTTTAAAAATATTTTTTATAATTTTGGAAACATGTTCGATTGTTAGGATAGCTATTAAAATAAATTTGTTTAGAATGCGCTTAAGAGTGTTGTCGAAATGGCCCAAACGACTGCCTGAAGGATTGCCTGTAAGCACCATGATCAACTGCCCGGAGGGGGTCATGGATGTAATCCTGAGTAGTCGGAGGCCGAAGGCCACAACTGCCCGGGACCATAAATCGACGTCAGGAGTCTGACTTTAGAGCGCGTGCGCTTAAGAGTGGTGTCGAAATGCCCCAAACGAATGCCGGAAGGATTGCCAGCTCATGTGATTTTCTCGCCATCTGACCGTGGTTCAAAAATACGAGAATTTTTTTCCTTCGAGATAGGCACCGAACTGTCACCAACAGCCCAATGTGAAGCTCTAGTGCAATGTTAATTAACCAAACCAAAGCTTCGAGATCAATTCTAAACCGTCGACATTAGCCCATTGTGGAGCTCAAGTGCGACGTTATTTTATTCAATCGTGCAGACCTTAAAGAAATCCTTCGGAAATAATTTCGAACCGTCATCGCTAGCCCATTACGCAGTGGACGTCATCCACCGTGGTTCGAAAATAAGACACAGCGTTTGAGTAATTAACCGTAATTGTGCATTTCTTCTTAAGTAACCATAATGATCAGAATAAAAGACGCATGCGCAACGCATCGGGTCGTTCGGTGTCCACTTGAAAATACAGCCAGATCCACTGACGAGCGAAAGTCTTTATTACCTCGAACCGTAACTAATAGTCCATTGCACAGGTAAAATGCGACTTATTGTCTTTATATTTTAGAATGTACTTTTTGGAGTCATCTAATCGTAAATCATTTACGACTGTTTTTAACATTTTATTTTGTGAGTGGCAACATTAAAATTGTAAATAATAAAAACGCCGACAAACTTTCGCTTGGCGACTATTCGAGGCCGTTTAGAAGAGAAGTACCTTTTTTTTTTCATATTATGTATACTACTGGGAAAAACTAGAGATACTAGAATGGACATGCACGTTTGTATCTGTCAAGTGGTTAAGTTATAAGGATCATCGTAAATCTGTTGTGCCAAGAAAATACCCTTTACAATACAATTACACTTAAAATACAATTTAAAAAAAGTGCAATTTGATGACATGATTGTTCCGAGTTTGATAACTAAGTATTGAAAGTATCATTGCAATTTTTTAAACGTTTTTAAATAACCATTCATTAAGTGTTGTCTTAAAAATTTATATTACAAAATTCTTAAACAAAAATGACTTTCCAGAAAACCACATATTTTGATGTGATAAGTATGAATTACGATAAATGTTTAATAGAACTAGTACGATCCAAAATTACCAACTTCAAACTATTTTCTTATGTGTCAGTAAATGTAATGCAATTTACAGAGTGATAATGCGTTGACACAACCATGCAGTGAACGGTTAAAGGTCAGGACTAAAATGCTTTGCTGCCAGGTTTTTTTTAGCTGATTTAAATATTTATTTTTTACAATTATCCGAAACATCTTCAAAACCCCTCTTCACATTTTTTGTTAAAATAGACCTACTCAAATAGCTTGTTTTTCATTGGAGCATTTATTGCGACATTCTACGAAGATAAAGTATCTTTATATGCAAAAATTCTTTAATATTTTATCATCTTTAATTTTTGCTGAAGATATATAAAAATCTCCCTGGATGCAAATAGTGTTTAAAATATGTACAATTTAAATTAATATCTAAATTTCTTTAAAATAAATATTTTGACAACAAATGGAAATAAAAATATATTACCAGGTCCTGAAGCAGCTAGGGATTTGCTTGTGTTTAGGTGTCTGGTTAAGCATGGTGAAATAATTTTTGGAGATATCTAAAACAAATAGGTTTGGTTACTTTCTTCATACAGGGAAAAATCAATACCACATTACATATAAACTCTTACTTAATTTCTAATATCAAAACTGAAAGTAAACAACTTATTTTTAACCGACTGAACAGCACGCCAACCAAAACAGCTATACACTTTAAATTAAAACTGCCAAATCACGAGCTTATAGATTCAACCATTATGTATTTTTTACTTTCTATACTATTTTTTTCAATAAACTTTCTACATTAATTTTACAACAGTTCCACCACAACTCGGCCATTATAACAAAGAAGGCTGCAACTCCAACAACCAAAACTTTACAACTATAAAAAGTAGTTAATAACAGTGACAACTGTCACTGCCTCGATATTCAAATGCCATCATATTTCTTTTTACTAATGAAAATGCACAAATTTTTTGAGAAAAAAAAATTGTTAAGACTTGGTGGCGGGTTGGGTGAAGATTTTGTGGGGTTAAGGATTCCACTGAACCCCCATAAAATCTATAACTACGTAGCCTGCACTATTATACAGTTTGAAATTAAGTATTTTTCTCAGGGTCCCAAAAGTCTCACCACAAATGTAGAATTGCAAATACTGCAGGAAATTTTCTGGGAATTGGAAGGATAAGATAAAATTTTCCTCATTTCTTTTTCAACACTGACACAAATGGAAAGGATACCTATCCCTTTGGAGGTTGGTCAATAAGTATATTAATTAGATTATTTGCAACAGTTTGTATACTTTCATAAAAAAAAAATGGGGGGGGGGGGGGAGTATAATCGGAAATGGGTTAATAATCGACCTGGGGGTCTCGTACCCTTTTTAAGATAATATCCTTTCTTTAAATAATTAAAAACAAAGAGTAAATATAAATATGCAATATTCATTGTTTTGGTGGTCAATAATTTTATTACTTCCGTTTTGCTGAATTTCACTTATAAAACTGTCTGGGAAATATTTTTTCAAAACTGGCCGATATAAAATGAATTGGTGGGCTGAGGGATAAAATGCAATGAACAGAAACCCTTGGCGACTTTTTTAATATTTTCCACTAAGCCAATTCATACTTGGTGACAAAAACAGGTTTAATTGCCAATCAAAGAACTCATTTTTCTCAATGCAGGGTTGCTGAAAAAGGCCACCATATTTGGCGAGAAATTAGGGTTATAGTTCAATGCATTCGAAGAGGGCTGAGAATATCCATGTTTGTTTTTCCGATCTTATCTATTTGTAGTATTGTTTTCAAACTCAATAGCCTAAAAATCCATTTGTATAGTGATAAAGCTCATGAAGCTAAATAATATATAGATATCAATAACTCAAAACAATGGACTACTTTCACACTAGAGCTAGACTTTTGGCCCGGTATTACATTGGTAGTCTCCATGTATTACATTGGTAGTTTCCGTGTATTACATTGGTAGTCTCCGTGTATTACATTGGTAGTCTCCGTGTATTACATTGGTAGTCTCCGTGTATTACATTGGTAGTCTCCGTGTATTACATTGGTAGTCTCCGTGTATTACATTGGTAGTCTCCGTGTATTACATTGGTAGGCTCCGTGTATTACATTGGTAGTCTGCATAATATCTAAACACAGAACAAGAATAACCTAATAAGTATTAATTAAATTTTGCGCTATAAAAAGGTTAATTGAATATGGGAATAATATGCTATGCCTTTATGCCAATAGTATTTGAATAAAAATAACAATGACCATTTCATATCTATTTAGTAAATTTTTTATCCAAAATCAGGAACAGCTACTCTTAAGCGATTTTTATAAAAATTTTGTCTGCCTGCAAGTGAAAATTTATATTGGTTTGTTGAAATACCTTCACACTAGAGCTACAGAATATGACCAATATCTACAACAATGGTCTGCAGACAAAACAATTGAGAAATCACGGAGTATTTAAAATGCATCCTAGTAACTAAAACTTTATACATAAATTGGAAAAACTGACAACAGAAAATAAAGTTTGTTTTGGCCACTGATAAATCTATACTCCACCATGTTACCCAATGTCCTCTGCTGGTAGAGGGCATTCAATATTTTACCCTTTTGTTTGTCATTTTCTATATAGTATAATAAATTCCCTCTTGACAAAATATAAAATGTTAGTATGTTATGTTAAAAATATGATAACTATGGGATGGGGTGTCGACAAAACTACATCTACGAATTAGGCCTTGTATACGAATAATGCAAAACATCCATTTTCGGTTTACAAATACAATACAAAAGCATACAGTAAATTTAAATCGGTTTTTTGTAATTAGATTGCGCTTAAAAAAAGTAAATTTTTTGCAGCATTATTATTTACACAATAAAAAAGCCGCCGTTTTGATAATGGAGGTTTCGCACAAAATAAACAGGCATGTTTCAATTAATTACTGCTTCAGGCAAAAAATTACCTTTGGAAGTTTCTGTGACAATTGCTTTGCAGCAAAAGTCGATAATCGAAGGGACATAAAAGCCATTTCTTTTACTTGTAAACTTTAAAGAGGTAATCAAAGGACGAAAGGTGAACACGACCACAATCGTCGTCTCACAAGTGAAGTCCCCAAGTATTTGACCGTTAACTGTAACTACGGCATATTTAAATATACATTTATAAGTAATCTAGTGAAATTTTATAAAGTTTAAAACTTTAAAAAGTCTTAAATTTGATGATAAAGAGTGTCAGAAAAGTAGTGAAAATTATTTTAATTTTCCAATGTAAAAACAAATTACAAGGGAAACGGTAGATTTAATTACTTGGATACTATATAAAATTCGAATTTATTTTTTTAGTAATTTTATTAATTATTAAAATTTTCTATTACAAAATATATATTAGTTTTAGCTACCGGATTTGTTGCAATATATTTACCATTTCCTAATTTAGAAATTGGCAACAATCTCTATGTTTTGCGTTGCCAACAAAAAGTTTCATCTCTTTCGCCGTGATTCGAGTTGAATTTAAGGTAAGTCGGACCTAATATTTAATTTTATTGCATCCCTAAAATGACAAAACAAATGAAGAGTGTTTATACAAAATAATTATGTTAATATACCCAATGCTGTAAATATCTATTTATTTCTGTTGTTATACTTGAATAAGTTCCATTTCAAAACATTACAATATTAGACTTGTGAATACCGCAGTTGGCATTCATTATTAGTATAATCCCTTGTTTAATTTCATTTTAAATCGGTTAAACACTCTTGACGATTATTATTTTTAGTACACTCTGTTTTAAAGTGTATGTATGAACTTTATACATTTTATTTTTCGTAATCCAACACGTGTTAAAACTGCACGTTTAACACTGTTTAATATGTTTTCGATAATGACATGGTGTATGTCTCCACAGGATGGCTGACACCAAGAAGAAAGAGACAGCCGTGGCTAACGCCAAAAAGAACCCCCATGCCCCGCGGAACTTTAAGTTGCCCGGAGGCGTGTGGAGGTACTCCCGGTCCACAATGTACAGCCGGAAAAGGCTGTACAAGATCAACAAAACTCCCGTCGTAAAGGAAAAACCCAAGAAGAAGCCCAGAACTGTTGTCAAGCCCATCGGAGGCGAGAAGAATGGAGGATTTAGGGTCGTTAAGGTTAAGAAACAGGTAAGGTTTATCACTCGTGTAGTTATGTTATGTTTTTTTTTAATTGCCGTTACCCATTTAATTTTAGTAGGGCCACAAACTATTGAAGCTCATTTTGTTATTAAGCACAGCTTTGAATAATTGACTTGAAAAGGTTCAATCAAGACACTGGCTGATGATCATAATTAAAGCTATTGAAACATAAACAATTATCAAATGCTGCTTGAGGATTGCCAGAAGAGTAAACACTGAAATTATGTTCAGAACATATAAAGACAACAAATTGTTCATCTGTTATTAAATTTGATGGGTAATTGTGTGCGAGTCATGTTTGTTTTTGTCGTATCACCCCATATCATGTTTAGTTAATGGAACTCTGTTAAAATACATTAAAGAATAATCCTGATTTTTCGCCCAATTTGGTAGCCCTCTTTGGTAATTTTGTATGAGGGAAATTGTGTTTTTTTTATAGTGGTAGCGTAATTGGTTTTGTCGCTGTGACCAAATTAGGGTAATCTTAAACAGTGGCAGTTGGCTACACAAATTTTGCCAACTAAGGTCTAAATGAGGCTAATTTTTTTGGAACATAATGTAGTATAAGACATTTAGCGACGAAAAAAAGTACTATATGTTATTCTAAATGTTGGTACTTTTTGTAGTAGTTGAGCTATATGGTTTCATAATATAACTAATGCTTGACACATCTTAGCCAAATTTGGCCCATGTTCCATTATAAAACGCCAACCAACTACCAGTTGAGGTAAAGCCGATTATAAACTCTTAATTAATTTTACTGGGTAGAAATAATCCTCTTAACTGACAAAAACTTCCATTGAATCTTATAAATTTTGATATCCTTGAACTCTATGTTTTGTGCATTTCTAGAAAAAGTTCTACCCTACTGAGGACAGGCCCAAGTTGAAGCGATCCCGCAAGATGGTCCCCTTCAAGAAGCACAAGCGCAACCTCAGGGCATCCATCACCCCCGGAACAGTCCTCATTGTGCTGGCCGGGCGACACAGGGGGAAGGTGAGCAGATTGTTTTGAGTATTTTGCATTTCATAGGACCTTCTAAAGGTTACCTCATTGCACATCACGGCTGCTACAACTGTAGCACGCAACAGGTGCCTATGTGGGCAGTGCCGTCACACGATAAATATTTTGAGGGCTTTCCCAACTTAACGATTTGAAATTCTCAACTTTTTTAAAATTCCCAACTCAATACAGTGCTGAAAATTGTCCCTTCCAACTTATCAACATTTTTCATCTTAAAAAAAAAAATATTAGGTAATATTAAACAATTCTCTCGTACAACCATTGATTTATTGCACCCACAATGCAATGTCTGTTCTGAGATTTAAAAGTAATTACAAGTTGGAACATTTCTAATCTTCCCTAGTTTTCATTAGCTAATATTAATTTTCTTCAGGTATAAATTTTCCCAGCTCGGAGATTTTTAGAAGTTAAAATTCCCAAGGGGTAGTGTCCTGTTTTAAACAATATCGTTTTTATTTGTAATGTGTCGAGTTAACGTACATTCTTTTGTTTCAGAGGGTCGTGTTCTTGAAGCAGTTGGGCACGGGTCTGCTGCTTGTCACAGGTAATTACATTATCATTAATTTCTGTTCTTGATTTGAGGATGAAATGTATGTAGGAATTTACAAACCTGACAATGATGAACTTATTGAATGATATACTATGATTATATCTCAATTTTCACCTTGGAGAACTGAAGTCAGATTTGTATTATATAAGCCTCAAATTTTTATAAATTAGTATTTTGCTCATTCGGGTTGGACAAATTATTTTTTATACTGTATTGGTCAAACTGAATGTTCCTTTTGTGCTAATGGTGAAAGTTTAATTTTCTGATGGGCAAGAACATTTTTATACAGATAATTCATTTAATAGGAGTAAGTTTTTAATTAAAAAAATATTTTTCTTGGAACAAGGACTAATGTTGTATTATTTTAACATTAGACAACCCTTCTTTGAAACAGAAATAAAGTTATTAATTGTAATAAATAAAATGATTGACTTTGCAGAGAAATGACTTGCATGTGTAGGTTGTAAATGTGTCATAATCTGCACATAAAAATGTGGTATTATTTTAACATTAGACAACCCTTCTTTGAAACAGAAATAAAGTTATTAATTGTAATAAATAAAATGATTGACTTTGCAGAGAAATGACTTGCATGTGTAGGTTGTAAATGTGTCATAATCTGCACATAAAAATGTGGTCTTTCCAAAATAAATTATTGCAGGCAATTTTTAGATATTACAAGTCAAAATATATTTAGGAGGCATACATATGAATTTCAGCAATATTTAATAATCTAAAATTAGCAAACTGTAAATACTATTTCATTTTAAGATCAACCAAATATTTGGTAGATAATGAATATTAAATTAAAATTATAACGATATACTGTGCAACCCACATTTTAATAACTTTTTACTCTAAGAAGTTCTTATATTTATAAATTTTTCGTTCTTGTCTTTGGATTGTTTTTCTGAAATAAGAGGGTTTTTCGATATAAGATTTTTCATATTTAGGAATGTTTAAAATTCCATATATATATTTGCAATATTACATGAATAATCTCTCTATATATTAAGAGAGATTATACGAGGTTTCTAAGTATAATGTACTTAAAGACACCTTGTGTTAGAAAGACCTTAATTCTATCATTTTAAAGCAAAGGTGTCCCTTTTCTCAAAATAGTGCCCTGCTCATTTTCATTTATAGAATGAGCACTGTAAAATATATCTGCGAGATTTTACCAATGATCTTGTGATAGACATTTGATTTTTTTAGATAAATGGTAACTAACATCAGTTTTGCAACATATTCTTATTTTTGTGATTTTCTTTTTTATTATTGTAAAAAATTCAATGACAATTATAATAAAAAAAAATTTACACTTTAAAAAAAAATCAGTAGAAAGCTATTATCTAACCTAATCTTGGAAATTCTGGATAATAAAGAATTGTCAATGAATAGAAAAACTAGTAATCATTGTTTTCTTTTATTAATCAATCGTTTTCTGATATATCTCAATTTTTTGCTAGCCACTGTACATTGATGACCCATTTTGAAATCCTCATTTACTCCAGAGATCACTGACTTTATCACTATTTCACACCCTTAAATAAAATATATTAAAACACTGCTAATAAAATAATATAAACAGGTCGTAGAGTTAAAATTTCTATTAAGTAGTGTTCTGCATAGATATAAAAAATAAAATAAGCTAAAATTTTGTTCTCAAAAAGGGGATTGTTCAGAAATGATTCATTCAAATGACAAAAAAAATAAGTATGGTTTATTTATAATAATAAATGTCTGGCAAGCTAAACACGTACTTCCTCTGCATATAAAATGCTGAAAATTTATATATAGATAATATTTATTCTGTCAAGTTGTGCACCCGAGACTCTGATTTTTAAAATTCAGTTTAGTTTTTTAAATAAATTTATATGTCCATTTTAAAAGAAATAGTATCAACATCGTTATGAAATCATGTTGCCTACAATAAAATACTTAAAACTAAATAAGTGTTTTTACAACAACAAAAAATTGAAAAAACATATTTATACTTATTTTTAAGTTATGCTATACCAATGAAATTTTATATACATTTTAATATTAAAATACATCAGTCTTCGCTGAAGAAGGGTGAACAGTTTAAGATTTTGTGAAGGATGATCTCTGTAAAACATATTTAAAACTGTTGCAGTTGGGTACATCCTAGTCTAACCCTCTGTCCCACAGGTCCCTACCAGGTCAACGGCTGCCCTCTGCGCAGGATCAACCAGATCTACACAATTGCTACCAGCACCAAGCTGGACATGAGCAAGGTGAAGGTGCCCGAGCACCTGGACGATCGCTACTTTAGGAGGACAAAGCCTGCCAAGAAGTCGAAGAAGGACGAAGAGGAGATCTTCGAGACCAAGAAGGAGGTGGGTGTTGCTCTTTTCTGGCTGAAGAGTGCTTTTTTAATATTTTTTTTTACAACTAAACAAACTTCCATATGCAGAAATACCTAATAAGTAGATAAGACTTTAAGAGAGACTTATTTATAAGTCCCTCTTAGAGTCTTAATAGCATATAAATATTCCTTTTGTACTATATGCACCATAATTATATCCTTAATTAATGGTAAAAAATTAATAATAAAATTTAATGGTTTTTTATTACTACAATGCCAACTTTTACCTTGTAGAACTGAAGTCTAAGTTTGCATATTTTGAAAATATCTTTATTGCCATTCTAGTAACCTTTTGTTGGTTATGGTAGAGCGGTTTTCTGCCCCTTTCAAATTTTCTCGATATTTTTAATAAAACTGTTTGACCATGATGACCTACTGAAATGATATTCTGTGATTATATCCCAACTTTCACCTTGGAGAACTGAACTGAAGTCAAGTCAGAAAGAGTAGATGTGTGATAATTTTGTAGAGGCTTTTTTTATATATAACCTGACCATTATGAACTCTTAAAATTATTATTCGATTATAACCTTTCACTTTGAAGAACTGAAGTCTAATTTCTTGACAAAAATTGATATTGGCTTGTACATTAACCCTTTGGCGACTGTCATCAAAATAACAGCCTGCTCTTTATGATCCATATTCTTTTTCTGTTTAAATATGTAACGTAACTTGGGTGTCAACACAATTTATTAGCACTGGAGTATAGACTTTAAGTCATAAAAATAATGTGTTATTTTCCCCCTCAGTTTTTAAAAATAATAAAGAAAAACATATTCTCGTTTTGAAAGTTATTCTTTCACCTACTTTGATAGAATTTGTTGTCATCTAGATGCAACAAGTATGTTGGTGATCTAAAACTTTCTTCGGATTAAAATTCCTCACAATCCTTATATTTTATTGTCAACTAAAAGATAAAAAAAGAGCATGCTCAAAAAGAACGGGGATGTAACTCTGTGGAGTGCCGAAGTTCTGTATCAGCAACACAAATGTCTATTGACTACAGACAAACCCATTTTTATTTTGAATTGAATCTATGATCATGAACTGTTAAATTATTTTATGATTACATCTCCCTCCCCTTTTAAAATTGAAGTCTACTTTGTATATAATCTTTATCCTTTCTCTTGCATGTTGGTATTGGGAACTATTCTTCTTGGAATTGCTTAATAATTTTAAAACTGTCTGATCATGATGAACTTGTATTATGAAGTTCTTTGATTATATCAAAAATTTCACCTTGGAGAACTGAAGTCAGACAGATAGTTTTGATAGTCCTTGGTAGTTTTTCAAAAAAAAAGTGAAAACTTTACTATGATGAACTTTTAAAATAATTCCTTGTGATGGTATTACCTTTCCACCTATTGATATTGTCCCTTAAAAAGTTCCACAAATCTAACCATGATGAAACTAGTGAAATGATGTCCATGATTATATCAAAACTTTCACCTTGGAGAACTGAAGTTGGATTTGTGTATTTCTTTGGAAATGTTGCTAATAACCTCCCAGTAGAACGACCAATTATTTCATCTGGTGATTTATTGTGATTTTCTTCAAAAATTCTTAAAGTGGGTATAACCTGTTCTGCATCCTTTACTTATGATTTTAATTATGTTTAAACATATACAATACATATCAATAAAGAATATGTGCTTTCTAATTTCAAAATGCATGTATTCTTATTTCTTCAGGAATACTCTGTGAGCGACCAGAGGAAGAAAGACCAGCTCGATGTAGACAAACAGATCCTGGATGTTGTGCGTGCTCACCCAGAAAAGAATGTTCTGCTCCACTACTTGAAAGCACTCTTCTATTTACAAAATAAAATGTACCCCCACAAGATGAAATTTTAGGGTGGACGAACTGTAAAATAAAAAAAATGAAATATCTAATTTGTTTATTTCCTATTGTCTTCAGATAGTTCAATCATACTGCAACCAAAGAGTATAAATATAATAGAGAGCGCTCTCCATGTCAGGCTCTGGCAAGGCCACGTTCTCATCATAGATAAGAACCGATGCCCATCACGTGGTTTTAGCGCTGCCACACCCTACATGCAGAAGTTACGAAATTGGCGCAGTTTCTTCTTTTCGGCGATAGAGTGTTCCGCCTGTATTGAACTTCTAAACATAAGATATGTAGATATTTACTTATCGATAACATTCTATAATCGCAATCGATTATAGAATGTTGCAATAATCCCATTATACTCCTAAAGAGGAAGCATTCGAATTTATAATTGACTTTTCAATAACTATATGTAATTCAGGTTAATTGAATTCAGGTTAATGAATTTGAATTATAAATTTAATGTAGTAAATTTTATACTGATAACATTGCAGAAACTAATTTGAAAATATATGTACATATTTATATGACATCACTAATTAGAAAATAACAAAGACAAACTCAACATTCGAAAATGGAAAAAATAACTATTTAATTCTAATGAAAATAAATAACAAAATATAAATGAAAGCTATTACAGAATGTTGTACAACTGCTATATGCTATTTTTAGTAAATTCCGAAATGGCCTCTTTAATTTATATGTTAAATTCCTTTAAAGTATCATTCTTCAAGAAGCGATATTTAAATAGAAAATTAAACACAAAACCATATTACAATACTTTTGATTTCATTTAGTTTGGAAAGTCGCCAAGGCACGCCAAGTAACACCGGCGATCCATAACTAGTTCAGCAAGTATTAAAAACTTTAAAAAAACAAAATTTAATATTTACGAAACATCGAATTTGCTACCCAAGGGAAATACGAGACTGTAGTCTAATTTCCTATAAATATTTACTCAATTGAAACGGATTATATTCATAAAAGTTAAGAAAAGTATTCGTAAACCTCATGTTAAACAAAGTAATTTTGATTATTTTACATGATTTTAAAATTTGGTTTGAAATAAAATTTTCAGGAAAACTTACCAGTGGAATGTATATGGACCTCCTTTGCGAAATTTTTCTTTGCATCCATAAGCGGCACAGCTATGAACCATTTTCTGTTGTGTTTCGTTTCGGATCGCCGTGAATCGTCGCTGTTCCTATTGGAACTCTATTAGGAGAAAGGAACTTTTTCGCGTGGGCGAGAAAATCTGTCCTCCGATCACGTGATTCGGTGATGGATATGCGTAAATCGGCATTTTTATTCCTCTATTTCTATCATTACTCTATGACTGCAACAGTTTTTTTTATATATTACTACAAGGTCCGCAAGTGCTGCATTTGAATATTTATTTAGAAGGACAGTAGGGGCTTTTTCTTTTGTAGTATACTGTATTCTGTTATGTTTTGTGGTCTTTGATACAGGTACAGTGGACTTTTTTTATAAGCACAGTTAGCATCATTTTCCTTTATAGGCTTCTACTTTTAAGGGTATGTTAGGATTTTTTTTCTTTTGGGATACATTGGGTTTTTCCTTTGGGGATACGTGTGCCCACTTTTTTTTTTTTTTAGTAGATTAGGCTTTTACTTTTAAAGGCACATTTTTTTCTTCCTTTTAGGGATACACTGGGGCTTTTCTGTTTAGGATACATTAAGCTTTTAATTGTTCTCTAGAGTTTTATTTTAAGGATACATTGGGTTTTTATTTGGTGGTACACTAGGCTTTTCTTTGTGGAGGTACACGTGCTTTTTATTTTGTTGGCATATTAGGATTTTTTTTGACACATTCTTTTACCTTTATGAGAACCCTTTGGTTTTATTTAGGCTTTTTCTTTTAGAGGTACAGCTGCGGAAAAAAAAACGAACCACCTATGATTATTTCGTTAGTTTTTATAGTAGAGCTAAACTTAATATACTATTTTGTAGGGAATATTATACAACGATATATAAAAAATTTGCATAGGGGACTATCTTCATACTCAAATCCGTACCAACTTTAAAATTTTCAATAGCAACACCTACTTTTGATAACGCATAAATGTTCCCCGCCCTCAAAATAATCTAAATATAAATTTTCGTTAATTTCCTTATATGCAGATATATTAGACAATATGTATCGATCTTATTTGAGGGGCTACCTCCACATTGAACTAGAAATGAATGAAGCGGGTAGAAAATGTTTTGTCGTTAGCAGTGGTTCTTCTTTTCGTAGTCAGATCAGAGATAAGATAAGGCTAGCATATAAGTTTTTCAAATAATATGATGCAGTATGTATTATTCTTACAGATATGTTACTACTTCAATGTGATTGTATATAATATTTTTGGCTACTTATATAGTGGTGTGGTTTTCTTTAAAAGACATGGGACAGCGGACATAATTATTATATAAAAAAGTTTAAGTATAATGAACCAAGATATTCACATTCTTTAAATATTTACATGTAGTATTATCAACTTAAATCAATGATTTTCAATTGTCAAAAATATGAGGCATCGTTCTCGGGTATTTACTTCGAGATAGGCCCCAAACCGTCGCCACAGCCCACTGTTCAGGTCTAGTGCAACGTTATTTAACCAAGTTCATATATTTTAACCATGGTCAGATGACGAGAACAACGTATGAATTGACACCCAACGCAACTTCAGTAGGCGATAGGACTTGGATCATATTTAACGTGCACCACTCCCGTACACCCCTCGCCGTTATATAAGAATTTAGAATTTTATGCCAACGTGATCACAGCGCTTTGAATTCTCAAAGTTAGTGAAGATTTCCGTTAAGTTCTGCTGATTTTAAATGTGTGTATGACCCCAGAAATGAGCATTTGTTACTCATTTTAATATAGCAAAAACACTGCAAAGAGGAAAATCACGAAATTTTAGATATGGATATAAAGCGTTTTTCTGAATCCATCACTATCAAAATATAGCATGGTTGCTATTCATAAATTTTATGAATATTAATATCCTAATTTAAATAAAAAAAATATATATACATATAAGTAATGAAAATTAGTGTATTTTATTTGGGTCGTTTAGAAGTAACACGGATAAAAATTTCAGCTTAATAAAATAATTATTTCGAAAGATATGATTAAAAGTTTAAGAAATTCATTTAACATTACGAGTTCTAAACTTTCGAAATTCATAATTAAAATACTACTTAACCAAATGACTTGCAAATTGATATTCAACGATAAATTTTGTCGTAGATTCTAAATATTGAATCAAAATTGGGTGTTGCTATTGGAAATTTTAAAGTTGGTGCGGATTTTAATATGAAGATAATCCCCTATGCAAATTTTTTGTATATCAATGTGTAGTAGACTTTATTCCATACAAAATGGTATATTAAGTTTAGCTCTACTATAAAAACTAACGAAATAATCATTGGTGGTTCGTTTTTTTTTTCCGCAGCTGTACATTGGACCTTTTCTTTGTTTGTTTGTTTGCGCATTATTTAAGGGTAAATTGGAAGTTTTATTTTAGGTGCTTATTTGCTGAAAGGAGTACACTTTTTGTGATACAATGGTATTTGTTATAAAGGATACACGTGTATTTGCTTTTTAACCAACTTATATCATGTTAACCAATACCGCAAACGTGTCAAGGTGGAGGTTATGCATGTTTAAAAATCCGGAATTCTCAAATAACTAAACCGTTGTAGAAAAAAATATTGTTCGATTTTGAAAATTATATTTTTGTTGAATAATGAAAATTCCACTTGAAGAAAATTAAAAAACAGGTAGTTATCCGGAAATGTCCATTAAAGTTTTTTTTTTTTTTAAATTCTACGATTTCAAAACATTTTTATTGTTGAATAGGGATTGTCTAATTACAATATAATTTGATTAATTTAATTTATTAAACCAGATTCAAGGCATAGAAAAAATGTGCAAAAATTTGAGCTTCCTGATAAATAATAGCAGTGGGAAAACCCCTGCTAAATTAAAAAATAAAAGAATATTTAAAAAAAAAGCACTAAAAAGTAAAAAAAAAAGTTTTTAATTTTATGAACAAGTTGAAAAAATTTAAATATTTAATCTTAATTTTATACTTATCACAATTTTTTTAAGTTGGTGCCAATTTGAACAACATACCTAAAAAAAAACATACCTAAATTTTTGGGGCCAATATAAAAAAGTTGTAATAAATACAAAATTAATATTAAATATTAAAAAAAATGTCAACTTGTTAGTAAAATAATATTTTTTTTTGTTTTTAGCATTTTTCTTTGTAACATTATTTTGTAGTAGGGCACTTTGAATATTTTCTTTTATAGATACATTTTTTGCTTAAATGTTTAATGTGTTTTTCTTTTTAGAGGTACATTTACTCTAATTTCAATGTAACATTAAGTTTTTACTTTTAGGATTGCATTTTGTTTTTTCCTTCAAAATTGTACATTTTAGTTTTAGTGATACAATATAAACTTCCGTGTACATTGAAATTTTTGTCGTTAGATATGATCCAGAGGCCTTGGGTTACATTCTAATTCATGGGATACATGAGAGTTTTTAAATTTAGCTATACCCAAAAGTTTTATTTTGCACTAAATTTTAATTTTATCTGCTCCAAATAAACAGTTTTATGCTCCAAGTGTCAATTTTAGCTGCTCGAAAAAGCCTTTTTGTTGCTCCAAATTTCCATTTTAGCTGCTCGAAAAAGCCTTTTTGTTGCTCCAAATTTCCATTTTAGCTGCTCCAAATTTCCATTTTACCTGCTCTGAAACGCATAAAGCCGGGCAACACCCCTGCATTTCCAATTGCAATACCCAAGTTTGACACAATATTTAGGATCTACGTTAAAAATTGTCGTTGGATATCTATTTGCCGGTCATTTGGTGAAGTAGTTTTTTAATTAAGAGTATCGAAAATTTAGAACTCGTAATGCTAAATGAATTTCGAATAACTATTTTATTAAGCTGATATTTTTTATGTTACTTCTACACGACCCAAATAAAATACACAACTCGTTACTTTATATGCATATTTTTCAATAAAAAAAAATTTATGAATAGCAACCATGCTATATTTTGATAGTGAACAACACGAACATAATTTTGGTTCGAGGTACCTGGGCCCAACAAGGGCTATAAACCTATCATCTGAGATGTGATCTAAATGTGTGGAACGGAAATAAAATCTAAGAATACTGCGATAACAAACCTTCGCCCGAAAGCGACCACTCACTCGGAAATCCATCCAACCATACCAGGACAAGACACAGTACAGGACAGGACAACAAGAAAACCATTCAAACCCAAGGAAAAAAAAAGCCCAAGGGACATAAAAGAAAGCTAAAACACGAACGAAATAAATGCGGATTTAAACCCTCATTAAGTAAAATCATCATTAAGAGTATAAATATGTTAAAAGTATAGCGGCAGCCAGAATTCAAGGTTGAACAGTACCCGCAGATATACAGTTGTAAAAAGAAAATGAAAATTTTTTATATGCATATCTAAAATTTTGTGATTTTCCTCTTTTCTTTGTTAGTTCAGGTGTTTCCTCGTCATCTGACCATGGTTCTAAAATAACGAGGCATCGTTCAACGAGATAGACCCCGAACCGTCGCCAATAGCACATTGTGCAGCTCTAGTGCGACGTTAATTAACCAAACCAAAGAGAACATTTGCGAAAAATCCACGTTTGAGTGTTGTAAAAATATTTACAGTATTTAACAATTTTTTTAATAATGTATGGGTTTCTCAGAAACGCGAATCCAAATGGCTATTATCTTGTAAGATGTCAGTAATCAAATTCTGTATGCTAATCACCGTCCATGGTTAAAAATTCAATTGAGAAAAAAAATATTTCTTTAATGTTCCAAACATTTAAAGTATTGTCTTGACTTAAAATTGGTTTTGTATAAATATATTCAAATACTCAGGCAAGCTGCGTACGAGCAACTTTTAAACAATTGAATTTTAATTGCGCCCTATTCGGGGCTACGCAATCGTCAAAGTGAAAACTTGTTTGCCATAACACGCAGGGCCCTCGCGAAGAGCGGTACTTTTTCTAAAGTTTAAATATTTGCAGGAATGTTGCGCTTTCGCTGTACGCCATTTGAACGTGAAATACAGTCAGAAGCGTGAAAGGCATTTCATCACTTTCTTTGCACCTTAGCTTAGTACGTAACTTTAATTTGATTAATCCGAGCCGAAAAAAGTAACTTTTGATCAGTGTTGTTCGTGTATACTTTTGGACTCAACTGTATAGGAAATGAATTGAATAAATGGCAAACTGGTTGACGCGGCTCACCTTTCTCTACAAGGTGGTATGTCATTTATCCCCATAGAATGACTCCACGTGGAGCTATGAGGAAATGACAGGTGTCGTTTTTTAGTATACGACTCTGTGAGGAGAACTACCCCATCAATTTGCAAACGTATTCACGTCAAAAGTCGTCCATGTAACCCCAGATTCGATTACGCAAAGTGCAGTACGATGCTGCGCAAAGAAAACAGGAATTTTTTGCACAGTCCATTCCAATTCAACCTCATTTATTTAAAAAAAATTAATACAACAATTTGGGAAATGAACAAAAATACAACGATGTCCCCTAGTCGACGTCATCAAAGGCTCGTGACGTATTCCCCGGAGCCTCGCCCTTCCAGCTCGATCGTCCTCCTGAGTCCGAGACAGTTCTCCCGCTCGATGAAGAGCTTCTTCGAGACCTTCTCTAGCAAAAGGGTCTGGCGAGATTTCTCGTCCTGGAGCCTCCCCAGCAGATCCCGGCTGCTGTCCACGCCACTGCTGGCGAACGCCTCTCGATTTTCGGTTGCCAACAGCTCCTTGTCGCAACTGTTTTAGGAGAGAACGGAAGCGGTTAGATGAAGTTCATGTAATCCTAATTTTAATTTAGGTCCAGCAGTTTTCGAGTAACCCACAAGCAATCAAAATAGACCATTTACGCTTTTTGGAATGCTCAGCCCGAATGGGGAGGGCATCGGACTCAAGCATTCAATGGGCGCGGTTCGATCTGCAGCAAGAAATACATAGGTAGATACATACACTGAGGCACATAAGTAAATACACTGATGTCCTAAGTCCATTCATTGGGACTCATCAATCAAGCTGTCAAGGGGCGGGGTTTGTATTCATACTCTTAAGGCGTGACTATTGCAATTTTAAACTGTATTTTTTTTTCTCCAATTTTTCTAATAATTACATTTTTATAACTTTTAAAAATTCAAATGTGGTACGTATGAAAAGAGAATGAAAATATCTATGTTATGGGTTATTTTATTTTTTCATTATAATAATTTAAAAGGTATTTATTAGCGTCTAAATGTAAACATTCGAGGAAAAGGAATTTTGTAAAATAAATTAAAAATACTTCCAATAAAAATATCAAAAATCTAAAACTCCATTGCACAGAAAACATTTCAAACTTTTATATGTTAAAAAAATAATTTGAATATTTTCAAAACTCTTTGAGAAAATAGAAAAATTGAAATGTCCTATACTTTAACATTGAGAATTCGAAATGTAGGTGGCGTGTAGCGAACAGCCTTAAGTGGCGCTCTCTTACTGATTTGAAGTCGCAAAGCACTGCAGGGAAGTTTACAAACAGGCGCTTACCCTGAGGTTTTGGCATGCGCATAAAGCACCTAGCCCTATGAATTGATTTCGTTAATGGAGTTTGTGTATAGTTTTTGAATTGTATTAAATAATTTGAATTACATATTTTGGAAAAGTCTCTAATTATTTAAGTAAACTTGATATGAATTATTTGAGTGAGTAATCGCAGAGGTATTTTAAGTATTTGTATGCCACAAAATTAAGTTTATTAATTTGAAAATTTTGGTAGTTGCCTTAAAATAATTGTAATGTTAAAGTTGGTTTTCATTAACCTTCTTAGTGTTAGGTTTGTTTCTTTGTTGATATAACAATATTTTTACTGATTTATGCTTTTCTTTCATCAATTTATTTCTTTTCAAAAACTGCTGTGGGAGGCCTGGTGGCCTCAAGGTACAGCATCCGACTAGCAATCAGAGGATTGTGAGTTCGCATCGGCATGAGAACTTTATAAAAATTAAGATGTAGCGATCTCGTGATCGGAGGATTGCTAGATTAGCTACTAAATTAAAAAAGTCCTCTGAAATTATCCTCAATTGCGGTTTGCGTATATACGGGACTGGTGCACGTTAAATATGATCGTGGATCAATGCCCTGACGTCTATTCAGATTGCGTGAGGTCTTGAATAAGTTCGCAAGATTGTTATATGTCCTCAATGATTTGTCGTTTTTTATATGCATAATTATATGTATAACGATTATTTTCCTATTGAATTTGAATTTATAATTTTCACTGTTTAAATGACTTTATTAAATAAATCTTTTCATAAACGAACCATTGTTCTTTACTTTTTCTCTGGCATATGATCAGCATTGCGTTTCCTTGTAATTTTTATTCTACTCACATAAAGTAAAGGGATATTTTTGGAAATAAGTCATGTTAGAAAAAAAAAACACCAAACTTAATTTTAGGCAAACTAAAAATTATTAATTACAATGTTATATTGTCTTTTTAATAGAAATGTTACAAATTAAAAAAAAAATTCTGTATCAGGAATATTGGACGGAGAAATAAAACGTCATTTTTACCAGAATGTTAAAATATGAGAATATACCATTTGAACTACTTATTTTACAAAATGTTTATGTTCAATGTATCCAAATGTAATGTATGAAGTTCTTTATATATATTTCAATTTTAAAATCGTTGAGAGAAGGTCCAATGAAGTGAAATATAAAATATTGTATTTGTAATATATTTTTCTAAAAATATTTTTTTCTAGAAAATTTACTGGAAAAAATTGATTAAATTAAATTCTTATAATTAAATAGTATGTTAAAAAATAATTAAAAATGTATTTATTTCTGCACTTTTATGCCAGCAGCAATTTTGAAGAAAAAAATATTTTATAAAATTTATTGGAAATCTAATTCCTTTCGTTACCAAACAATTGGGTCTTCGTTGTATTTTCCCTGCACATCCCCGTATTCCTGTAGGAAGTTTTTCAAGTAGAATCTGTAAAAAGTGATAAGCATGCCAACGTGCATCCCTGCACGTCAACGTGACTTCCAATGTGGTGGTGCTCTCATCAATCGGCTTACGACTATGGGAACTTCTCATCTTTGACACGTAGGGTTATTAGGTTATTATAGTATCTTTGGTCCTCACGTCTATGTAAGGTTGTGTGAGGTGCCAATTCAGGTGTTGTTTTCGTCATCCGACCTTGATTCAAAATTACGAGGCAGTGTTTCTGGGTCTTTCAGGGTAGATACCGACCCGTCCTCAATAGCCCATTGTGCAGTAGTTGGTTAATTAACGTCGTACTAGAGCTGCACAGTGCAGAAAGCTGAAGGACTTTCATGAGCAAACATGAAGAAATCTTTCCCCGGTTCTATTTTAGTTTTAACTATGCGCCCGTGGCCTAATGCTAGTTAGGAACTGCTAATCAATATGTTCTCACCTTCTGGCGGGCCCATCCCTGATGTGGTCCGGTCCCGGCCTGTAGGTAAGGGTCTGTAGCCGCCACAGCTGTCGCGTCTTCCCGCGCTCCTGGATCCGCAGATCGTCCAGCAGGGAAGCGGCGCGCTGCTTCGTCCACAGCAGCTCCTTGCCAATCTGAAGAAAAACAGCAGATGTGCCCGGCGTCACACAAAATGTTATTTCACTGTAATTATGTGGAGTGAAAGATAGGATCCATAATGAACGAAAGTTTAAGTCTCGCCTAATGTAACTGCTAGCTTAAAAATTATGCAGTTCGCGTTTAGTGCAATTTAAGCACATGACACCGCAGCGTCCTGGAGTTCATCCACTTTTCTTTAGGTTCCAAGAAATCTCGAAAGGCATGCACCACTTCACCCAGTGTTTATATCTCAAACCAATGAGAGAGCTCCAACGCATGTGGCCCACGCAGGGGACGGGCCGAATGCGAACAACACTGACTGAACAGAGGCATTCCCAGACATTCCATCTAACGCTAAACACGCTCTTTCGGCGTGCTCTTCATCTAACTGTAATGCCATAGAAATAACCTTTAAATGTAAATACTTAACTTTTATAATTGCATCATTAAATCTTATTTATTCACTAAATACTGTGGCATTCATCATAGGCGTAAAGTTATCAAAATTATTGGGGGGGCTCAAAATTATAACTTACAAGTAAAGGTATTTGCGCAATTTTTTAGGGTGCCAAATGTTCAAAAAAGGGCCGCAACATCGTTTAACCTCAAGGCTGGCATGTAGCTGAAAAATATTTCCTGGTGCCTAAAAATATTTTCAGAATGTGCATAGGCAAAAGAAAGAAAATAGTTTTGTTATTTATTTTCATAACCTCTTGTATGTATTATAAAACCGTGTATAAAATTCTGTGCCATATCAATCAGCTAAAAAACTGCCCTTCTAGTGTAATACAATTTTCCCTTTTTTAAAAAAATTGACTGTTTTACAAAATAGAAAATGTTTAGTAAATTTCTTTTTAACGTATAATAAAGTTTTGATATTGAATAATAAGTGTTAAATAAAAACTTATATTGGGAAGCACCCCAAAAGCTTCCAAATTTACCGGAAGGAGGTAAATTTGTCTGGATGGTGAGAGGGGTTGTCCATATATTGCCTAACGCACATGTAGGGAAAGAGATATTCTGTCCTGCATGAATTTATGTTGTATTATAGGTTCTTTCCCAAAAAAATATAATTTAAGCTACAACTGAACTTAAGTAAGAAATTATACTAATTACTCTTGCGTGTGTGAACCAGTAGTGTGACACATATTGTCCTTTACATAGCAAATCATTTGAGTGTGAGGTGTCATAATCGACTGCTCCAAGGATTGCCTATAAGCACCATAATTGACTTCTCGAACGGAGTACCAGCTGCTATCATGTTTTGTCGAAATCCGGAGATCACAATTGCCCGGTACCATAAATCGCCGTTAGGAGCCTGTGACATTAGCACACGATACGTGAGTGTGCTTAAAACTGTTTATGTTACTGCGTATGTCAATACTTACAGGCAGTGGCGGCCTGTGGGCGAAAATGTTAGTGCAGCCGAAATCATGTGAATCCCCCCCCCCCCCCCTATTTTCCACAGCCATACATGAACGGAAATTCTTTATTATTTACTACTCAAATCAAAGTTTTCTTTTATACATGCGAATCGGTCAATTTTAATATTAACTTAAATAACGAAACAACAGCACACAATAAATTTATGACGAAAACTATTTCCATTTGGAGAGTTTCTCGGTTCTTCCATCCATCCCCGCGATTCATGCACGAGGCAATCAGTTTATCGAATACCAAGTGCAGCCCGAGTTGAGAAAATCCTTTTGTGCTGCGTTTGTCACAACCCTCATTTTAGTGCATAAGGGAAGTCATAATACGTAAGGTTGCCATGGCAACGATGCAGCCAATTTCGAACTTCGCTTTTTGGCTGCAGTTTTGATTGAATGGAGCTTTTACCCCTCCTGAATTGTGTATTACGGCAACATCGGAGATTTTGTTTACTTACCGCAGAAATTTCATTTTCAATTCTAATCTTCATTTAAGAAAATTAATAAAATATCTGATTTTAGTTTTAAAATACACTAATAAATTTAGTTACAACCCGGCTGTACTTGCTGTAGTCCACGAGCCGTCACTGCTTACAGCAAGAAAATCTTGGCCTTGGCTCAAATTTTAAGAATCACGATAAAAATAAAAGAATCGTGACATAAAAAAAATTGAAAAAAGGGACACCATAACTTAGGAATTAAACATAAATCCATGCAGGACAAAAATCTATTTCCCTACATGCGCATTCTGCAATATATGAACGACCCCTCATACGATTCTGCCAAATTTTTCTACATTCAAAACGATCACATATATATGATTTTATAAGATTGGTTAACTTTATCTATTATTTACAACTTTATGAAATAAATATTTTAAATATGTTTTACTGAAAAATATACATTATTCACATTAATTTGAAAAAAAAAAATTGACCAAAGAATTTAAGAATAAATTTTAAATAGTAACTTTGTTTCTTCAAAATAGTACGTTTGATGCATTGAATTCCCAAAAGACATTTCAAATTGCTAGCTGCGAATTTTTTCTCCCTCCCTTCGTCATTGCAGCTATAAAACGAGTGTTAACCAAAATATAGACCATTTTTTTTTATCGAATTAAATGTATCACACGAAATAACTTTAAAAATATTATTCGAATTTCTCCTAAAGTGAGAGCGCCATTTCAAAATAGTCTGCGGTTTTATTTTGTCGATCACTTTAAATGTTTACAAGATAATTGAATACAAAATGTAATTAAAGTACTTTAATTAATGTTAAAAATTGTTTAAAAAATTTATACTTCGTTAATTAACTTTCGATAATTTGATTTTCTGTTAAATAATACAATACTTCCAATACAGAAATACTTTTTACTTTTAAAACATTTTTGATATTTTTTTTTTAATATTCTTCACCCATCATTATATACCACAAAGATTTCTTGGGTTAAAATATAAAATGACGTAATGGAGAAATGATTTTTCTTGGGACAAAACAATTAACATATAGGAGTCTATATGATTAAGCAATGCTACAATACATATAAAGCTTAAAAAAGTAAATTTCTTCAATTGCCACCAACTATTAGCATTAAAAACTATAATGTAAATGAAAAGATTCCTACTTTAAGTTTGTTTTCAACACGTAAGTTGTGAACTTTTCCTCTCAAATACATTTTTCACCTCTCAAATATGCATACTTAACAAAATTATACAAGCGCAAGGGCCTCCACTTTAGACTATAACTATAACTTATCAGCTCATAGAATTACTTTGCCATCATCTTTGAAGACCTATAACCCAAAGCGGTGGGGGGGGGGGGGGCAATTGCTGCCTTTGTCACGTTCCGGTTCCTTTACTTGTTGGCAGCTCGAGTCTTCGGGGGATGGGGACTGTGGGTTTCGTTGGAGTGGAACCCTCAGGACAAGACCTGGAGGGCTGTGGTCGAGGTCTGCACACCTGCTGCACACAATCCAGTTCGGCCCTGCTCTGGTTATCACAGCGGGTGTTAAATTAACTGCGGACAGAGAATGCGTTTGTTTGTGTGAAAAACTGTCGCTCGGTCAATGTACATTGTACATTTCACGGAACTTGTGAGTTCCTGAAAGTCGACGTATTTTGTTGCCCTTTCCTGAAAAGGATATATGTGGGAAATTTATCTGCTGAAGGCCTTTCGCTAAGTCCTATACTGGGAGGTCCCCAGCAGGCAGGGTAAGAATGGTCCTGGGGTAGGAGAAGGACACAAGGGGGGGGGGAAGAGAGAGAGAAGAAGCGAGACGCCACTCCAAAACAACTGCCCAACAGCTAGAAAGGGGGGAGGTGGTAGGGGTCTTTGTAGAATAAATGCTTTTGTTGAAGGAAATGACCGTACTTGCTAAATGTTCCTGTTACAAAGAAAATTTAAATAAAAATAGAGGATTTTTTTTTCTGCATAATGTAAATAAGAGCTTTGAAATTATTGGGGGGGCTCAGCCGCGTTTTCAATATATTGGGGGGCTCGGGCTCATGGGCCCAATACAAGTTTACGCCTATGGCATTCATCAACTTATCCATTACCACTAAACTTAACCTTCTGAAACTGGAGTCTACAACAATAGCGTGGCCGTACACCCAAACAACTCCGGCCGCCGCACTGATGACTCGGACAATAGTAACACGCACCTGCATCCAGTAATCCGGACTCTCAATCTGCCAGCGTAGTCACCGCATCTACGTGACCGCGCACCTGCCACCTGTAATCGAGACGCCTACACTCCGCGCCACTCCTGCCTCGGGCAACTGCAAGCCCCTCAACTGATGACCAGCATCGCAACCTGCGCCACACTTCGGACACCTGCAACACCCTGCAAATGTCCCAGTAATTCCGCTCGCGCCATCTGCCGATGCGATCATCGACTCGCCTCTGCGCTCCGACAACGGGATCGTCTCCGCGACCCAATGCCTGAGACCGCATTCCGCAACACCACCATGGCAATAGCCATGTTTTACTTTTGAAATGTTTACATATGATTGAACAAATATTACTCCATAATGTATGCAACTTAAAAGAAAGTTTATAAAAAATATTGAATTGAATAAAAATCTATTTTGTTGCGCAAACTATTTATGCGTTTTTTAAAAAAATTCATGGAAGCATTAAAATAAAATGTTTTATTATGGAAATATTCCCAGCTTTTCATATTTTCTTTTAAGTATTTCTTTGTTTTTAGTTTAACTTAACAACACGGTGTATCATCCAAGGGGAAATACGATTTTTCGGTAGATGAAGGTGCTACGCAGATATTGTTTTGATTCGTGTTTTTTTAAAGCGAATACACAAAGATTATAATTAATTTCATTAAGGGTTTTGTAATAAAGAATTTGAGTGTATTTTAAAATGCTCTTCTTGCATCGCTGCTGTTTATCCTACTAGACAATTTCGACAACATTATCTAGTTCTTGTTTGTAAGGAATGCGAAATCTTTTTCCGGCCAGATATATTATAAAATGGATACGAGAATTATAAATTTGTCCTTTTGCAAAAATCCTCATGTTCTTAATTGAATTCAATCGCATGGATCTTGTTCGCTTTATGCGCTGTATATTCTATCACTAGTTCAAGATTCGCTTGGTTTATTACTGGAAAAACCTTTAAAGAAGGAATCTGTATAACACAGTGTTTCAAACGTATTATCAATTTCAAAGTTTTTTCTTCACAATATTGTTAATTTCAGTTTTAATCGAACTAAAATATAAACAATTAGAATAATTAAACGGTTGAATATTGGTTTAATAAAGTTATAATTACCGTGTTTGTTAGTTTAAAAAAATGGGAACTATTATAGCATATAAATACAGATTTTTACTCCAAGAGACGGATTTAAGAAACCCCTCAACTTTTCGTTTCACACATGTTATTTTTTAAAGGCACCCAATGTCTTCAATACCAAAAATCTGATTTATTTTTAAAGTTTCTAATTTGAACTCGTACTTTTTATTTTTAAAAGTTAATTAAAATTTAAAGCTTAAAATAAAACAAAATTGTTCTTATGCTGAAATTTAAAATTTCCTGGATAAAAAAAAACTTAGTTATAATATTGATAGTATATATAAGTGTATGGCATTCATTTGAAGGAAATGAATTTAAAAAAAAACACGCACGCTACGCGAATTCTTCCCTTTTTTTTGGTGTGTCCAAGATGGCCACCATGCCCTTACAGTTACTTCAGTCGCTACAATACTGGGAGATAAGACGCGTCCTGTTACTCTTACCTCCATGGAAAAAGTATCTTATGAATATATTTAATGCTATAGGAGGAGAGCCTCAACTGGGATCCGCTCCCTTTTCATGAGCCCACCTCTTCGAGCAGGATCCTGATGTCGTGGACTGTCCGCTCGTCCCTCTGCACTTCCTCCTGCAACTTTTTACTCGTGGCGTTCCACGCGTCCGCCACTGCTCCCAGGGCGGTCTTCAGTGCGGATGACGTCCGCAGGCGGCACGCAGATGATTCCGTGCGTGCAGCGGACGCGTCGCGGAGCTTATCCTCGAGGTTCCGCTCCCAGTCCTCCTCGGTACTGCGGACAGAAGGAAAATCACGGGTTTGCTCGAAACTGCTGTAATCCGCCTTCAGATGAAAAACAACAACCTTGTCGATGGCTAAAAGCACAATTAGCGTGAGTTCATTTTTTGGCTTGATGAGAGGTATCAATGGAAAGTTTCGAAATTGGAGCGGGGGGGGGGGGGGGATACAAGCTCCACACTCAAAAGAAAAATTAGGAGTCAAATAAATGTGTGTCAAACAGGTTAAATGTTTTTTGTGTTTTCCCTTTTAAATTATTTGTTAAGAGTATCAGATATTTATTTTAAACTTCATTGAGACATTTTAATCCGCATGTGTATTTCCACAAATATTAAGTATATTGGCATCATATTATTGACGAAAAACCTTTAAAGTTATTTATTTTAAACCTTAAATAAAAAATTAAAAAAAATTCAGACGATTGTTAAAGGAATAATGCAAGACTTTAACCCATGCCAAAATAGTTATTTTGGAAAGGTTAAAGAATCCAGATTGCCTTTTTTCAAAAATCTATCTAAACATACCTATATCAGTTTGCATGGGGAATTAAAAAGAGCCCCACTGCTTGGTTCGCATCGGGCCCTGCGGTTTTCGGTTATTCTAAATAATAATTTTGTGGTGCAGGTTTAAAGTTCGACCCAAGTTCGAATTTTTTTTTTTTGCGTTTCCTAAAAGTTTACAAAAGTGGACATTACTACGATTGTGCTTTTAGCTACATCTATGTTCTCCCTCCGACCGACTTCAAAGACCACTTACTTGGGGTGGTATATCTGGTCGACGGGGTGGTCCGCCGGCTGGTAGGGGAAGCTGAGGAGGGGCTGAGAGTTCTGGCATCGTCTGCTGATATTAAGGGTGAAGGCCTTCGCCTCCACTTCCGACATGAGACCCCGGCGAGCGAACTCCATCTGCCTGTTTGGGGAGAGAACAAGACAAAGAGCGTTTCGTTTGGTCCGTACTGCAACTGGATAACTGCAAAATCGGCTTAACCTAAGTTTGCACGGGGATTTGTATAGACAGCTGATATGTAGTTATGTAGTTGTAGTACTGATGAGGCGATTTAAGGAGACGATCATGCTAGCAGATTCAGAAATGAACAGCGAGCATTTGCTATTAAAACCTGAATATAGGGATTCTGTGAGATCGGTGATGGAATCGGTTGCGCTTACTTTCCGAGATTCATCAAAATTAACGGGTCACACGGTCAAATAACGGGATATAACACCCGTCAGAATGACAGGTACTGACATTGACATACCATTGGCGGTTTTGAAGATGCTACTAATGCAGTGATTAAATAAAGCTATCGTAGTAAAACGAAACGTAAATGAAATTAAACATGCAAGATAGCAACACAAGTGGGTGAAAAGAAAATGAGTCTGAATTAGGAAATTAAAAAAAAATCTTGTATTCTCTTAAAAAAAATTGGATAATTCACCATAAAAAGGTTATTTATTAGTGTCTTTAGTAATTAGTAAAAAAAAAACTAAATTGGTTTTTGGATATACCATCAATGTTTACAACTTTGCCACTTTGTTTTTCTCCTTTCAACTGGTTTACTAATAACAGACGAAAATGCTTCAAAACCATCCTAAAAGATAAGTCTTGATCTCTAGTTTCCCAGTCTGAAATATGACAGCTAAGTAACAATTTTTACGTTAAAAAAAATAATAAACAGCATTGACAAAGTTACTTTTGAAACAGTGCAACTTTACCAACTGTATTAAAACTCTGTTGTTAAAAACAGTGAAAATCACCAAAAACTTTTTTTAATCTATGAAAGTGGAGCATCAAATTCCATGGGCTACGTGGCACATAATAAATTGTTCTAATGCAAGACAAAGGTTTTGGAATATTTTTGAAACATTTTCAAAACCGCACAAACTTTTCAACTGCCCATAATGTATTATTTGTGTTAGGCAATCATTCACATCATGTTCATATTAATACTCCGGATTTCTGTAAAGAAAGCTGAATCGTATTATGTGTCTGTCGTTTACGCCACACTACTCGCACAAGTTGAAACCATTTGTTCGATTGGTATATGGGCAATTGAAAGAATCTATGAATTCGTAATGTGATGCGACGTTTAAATGCGGAACTTCCCTGGCAAAACAATGAGCTTCTATGACGCACCTGGTATTGTGGCTACTGCTATGGCATTTTCTGCGATATTGACTTAATAAATAAATATGTAACAACATAATTTTCACTATTCTTCTAGTGTTACAACTGACCCCAATCACTGTTACAACTGTTCCGGATATGAAATCGGTTATTGAAACATTTCCCCCCATTTTTTTAAAACGCCTTCAGATGTTTATGTAATACAGATAATGGAACTATAACCACATCTATTTGTATAGTGATAACTAAGGTTTAATTAAGGCATACTGCCAAATACGCAGAGGTCAAAATGTTGTTTCAGAGATCGATTTTGTCGAAAATGGTTCAACCGACCCCGTTCTACCTTACTAACTTTGAAATACATCTTGACCTTTTCAGAGGGCTGTGGCAACATCTGTCACATATATACGTCTAGTGAGAGGCTTGTGACAAAAGAGACCCATTGAAAGGGGGAGAAATTTTTGTAGGCGCTGAGGTCTATTCAATTGGTGACATTAAACATAATTGCGAGTTGTGGTTTGAATAGATAAATGGTCGCTTTTATTGATACTTGAAATTGGGAAGCAAGTTGAGGGAGAATTCACAAAGCCTCAAATAGGAAATTGTGTGCTTCAAAATTGAAGGAAGGTATTTTCCAAGAAACATCCCATTCAGTGTTCCAATCTACGCGCTTTGAGAAATGTTGCAAATGATTCCTGTCAAAAGGAAACGCCTCCAATTGTGATCTTCTTCGGTACTCCACAGTGTTAGTGTTCCCAAAAAGCTCGTCAGCGATAGCCCACGTCGGTTGTGTTTTCGATTTGCTCCGCTAACTTAAAGATTTTTTCAAGATGCAGAGGCCCTGCTTTCCTATTATTTCAAAATGGCTGAATGCCGCGTTTATGTACAAACCTGAAAATAGTCAGATTCTTGCTGATCGCCAAATTCTCCAAAACTATCACATGTCCTTTCAAGTTTTTGAAGGGTTTGTGAACGAGAAAGAAGACCCCATCCTGATCCGAGAAGCCGAAAAAGATCTGCTCCGGGATTATGGGACCATCTCCGAACTGGGGAGATATGACGAATTCTTCGCCATGGACCTCCTGTACAAAGACATGCTACCGGACCCAAGAGGACTCCACGTTCGATTTAAGGATTTCGAACCCATCCCGATGGAATCCACCCTACCCAGGCCCAAAAAGAAAAAGAAACAAGTTGTTGAGCTGACCGGTGGTCAGTCAACTCCGGACCCTTTGGAGCCTACTGCCATTGACTTCACCCCCTGCCCTGAGGAAGTTGCGGCCGACCTAGGCCTAAGTGATATGCCTATCGCTCCCGTGACCGAGGACGTGGAAATCGATGAAATGATCATTGATCCACCCCCGCCTGACATTCCTACTGAGGTGATTAATACCCTGCCTGGAACTATTTTCCTCAAAGTGACCGAACATTACCCACTCATACTATCCGAGTTGGACATTATTTTGAGTTCAAAAATCCAATCAAAGACAACTGGACAGTTCATCAGAATGCAAGTTGCTAACGACGACGACCACGCCATGACTTTGACTTATTTGCGAGATAGAAAAAGTGATTTTTACCTCGCCGCTCCACCCAGTAGCACCCCGTTCAAAGTGGCCATCAAAGGCTTGCCACCGCAGACGCTGTGCTCCTCTATTGAAAACGAACTCTCTGACTCTGGCTACCAAGTTATCAAGTTAGTCCAGCTGAAGCGGCGATCGAACAAAGCCCCTACTAAAGTGTTTATGGCGGCTATTACCAAATCACCAAATGTGAACAAAATCTTAAAGACTAAAGTGCTCTTGGGAATTGACATTTCGGTGGAACCGTACCGGAACAAACAGATCCCGCAATGTTTTAATTGCAATCTGTTCTTCCATACATATCATTCGTGCTATTCTGCTCCCCGATGTTTGAAATGCGGGGATGCCCACCAGACCCGTGAGTGCACTATTGGAAGACTTGAAAACCCCACCTGTATCAACTGCAAGGCGACAGGTCATGTCGCCTCCAGTAAGAAGTGCCCGAGCTACCCGAAAATGACAAAGACTCCCGCCAGACCCCGAGCTGCCAGAAAGGTTAGTGTTCCCCACTGCCCAAAGTAGAATTCTCTCATCTCTTCTTTGAAAGAATCCATCGCTACTACCGAATTCTTATTCTTAAGTCCACGCGAAACGGTTGTGTGCATTAAGGATCAATATTGTGAGTATATATTTACGTACAATTTCAATTGCCCAATCATTCGCTCTGTTTCTCATTCGAAGACACATTTGGGCAGATATAACTCTAAAGAGTCATTTTAGTTTTCATTCGCTATTGCTACGCAATTGCAGACATATTTTATCCTTTACCTGCGGCATTCCTTGAGATCTTTCGAACACTGCTGCGCGATATCGTCAGCTTTGCGGGTGGCAAACTTCTCCTGTAAATACAAATTAAACAGGTTACAAGTTACTGCAGTAATGCCCCCCCCCCCCCCTACAAGGTAGACAAGGTGCCGCCCATGATTGCGAACTATAAATTTTAATTTGAGAAAAAATAACATACACGTTAATGACCAATAGATTTTATACTACGAATGGATGGAGTTATTGACAATTAAGTATAATAATGGCGGTAAGTTATAATGACAATTCGGTAGTAATGACAGGTAAATGGTAAGAATAATTAAATAGAGTAATGATAGTTAAGTAGAATAATGATGATTAAATAGTATTGTTACTTAATTAAAAAGAATCGATAAATAATGTTCGTTTATGGTTAAATGTATGTGCTACATAGTACAAGTCCACTTTATTTAAAGAAACTCTAGTACATTTTTCACTTTTCCGACCATCTCATGGTGTTCATTGCCATTCATTCATGCCATGGTTCAATCTCCCTCTATTCAATAAGTTTTTCCTTTGGGTTGCGGATATGCCAGCTGGTGGTTGGTCGATGGGCAGTCGTAGACATAGTGGACCTTGTCTACCACGCGGCCACAGGTACAAGAGGCGGTGTCCAAAAAACCAAATTTGAAGAAATAGCTGGGGAAGGGTCAGTCTGGTGTCATACGTTTTAAAATTCGTATTTATTACTTTCTTCCCTAAAATAAATACGAATTTTAAAACGTTCGGTTCGGTTTTTAAACGGTTCTTCTTCCTGTTATATCATTATTCCAGTTATTTTGCTATTTATTGAGTAATATATTTCTAAGTTGGAATTTTAAGTAAGATATAGGCCATTTGACGACTGTCAACTGGTTCTCCTTTTTGTTTTATTGCCTCACTTTTTGCTAATTCGTCTGTTCTTTCGTGTATCGTTGTTTCTATCGTTGCTTTTATCCAGTTGATTTCAATTTCAATTTTATTTGCATTACCTTAAAGTAGTATTTGAATATCTTTGTCTGTTGTAGTGTTCTGAGTGTTTTTATTTATGACTTATATTGTGTGCAGATTGGCTGTCAGATCAAATATGATGATATTTAATATTCATTTTTTATTTTCAATTGCTATGATTTCGGCTTGAAAAACACTATTCTGTGAATTTAAATGACATTGCCAGATTTCAGTTTAATTTTGCATGTAGAGACAAACTGCGGTTCCCACTTTCCCCTCGAGTTTTGAACCATCTGTGTGGTAACTGTTTATGTTTAAATTTTGAGTTTTCTTGATTTTACATACATTTATTCCTTTTTCATTATTTGATGGGTGATCATTCTAGTCGTTTACTGTTTCTTCGTACATTTCAAGGTTACGTTTAATACCTTCGTACTCTGTAGACGTCTTAAATACAAGTACTAGAGCTTTGTGGGATTCTTCTCAGAGCATATTTTAAGGAATTTCAACTGGTGGGGCAAATTAAATTTTGCAGAAAGTAGACCCCAGAAGTTAATGAAAACTTGGTATTTAAAATATCAATTTTAAACTAATTTAATAAACTTAGTTTAAAATAATATGTTCTGTAAAACGTTAATTAAAAAGTTAATTAAATTTTTTTTATCTAATTCATGAAATTTTCTAACGATTCATAAATGAATGTTTTATTTGCTGTCATAAGGCAAAATTTTATATTACATTTAATTCGTTAATTCAATTTAATAATTATTAATTATCAAAAGAATAAAGTACATATACATCTAAATATATACACTTAGGTAAACTTTAGACAAGTACCCGACCATATTACAAACAAAATGTTCATTAATACATTAATAAGTAGACATTACATTAATTACATAACATTACATTAATAAGTAGCATTTACTTCATAAGAGGAACAATAATATTCTATATATTTGTATTCGGAAAATATTATGTTTTATAGCACAAAAATGTAGAAAAATAAGTAGGTTTAAGTTTTTAAGAAACTTTAACATATCAGTGTATTGTAATATACATTAGCTAAGGTTAGACATAATAATTTCTTAAAACTTGTTGAAATTGGTGAAAAATGCTGTAATTGCTGCTTCTGGCAACTTTTGTTGCCGTTCCTTCATCTGCAGAAATTTTAGCACTGACGGACGGGGATGGAAAAAGGCTGTTCCTTTTCCATTTAAGACTATGGTGAGTCTCTTATTAATAGTGTCGACGAGATTAGCTGACTGCCTATGATCTGACATCAACATGTTGTAGCAGGAATGAGGTACTACGTTAGTAATATTCCTGGCGTAATAACATGAGAATTATGTGAATAAAACTCCTCTTCCAAACTCCACTTTCCTTAGAGTCCCCATTTTTTGAAAATGTTAAATAATTCGTTTTTAAGGTTAAAACAAATGAAATATTCTGGTGGGGAAATAGAAATTTATTGTGAATTAGAGTTATTCGATATTTATAATGGTATTCTTTAAAAATAAAAATATTGGAAGCATTGCCTTTTTCATCGAAGTATGCTAAAATAAAAATTTAAGGTAAATAGTTAAAAAAAATCAGTATTAAATGGCATTTACAAAAGTCGACTATTTTTTACATTGTTTTGAAGTAATTTATTTTTTTAACCAAACTTTCCATTTCAAACACTTTTTCATTTCTATCAACCTTTCTTAAAGTTATTCATATGTTTAATAATGTTTCATGTAACGTACGAAATAAATATCCAATGAAAGATTTGGCGACGAGGCAAAGACGTACTGTCCCAAAACTTGAATATATTACCGCATGGCTTTATATGTATCATAGTTGGTACTTTTGTTAATAATTCGATTTGCCTGTTAGCCATCAGCGATTAGACATTATTAAAAAGTAATATACCCAATTTTTTTTTAAAGTTTTTGATTAATTTCTATTGATATCAATATATTGAGAATATATAAAAATAAAACGTTTTCATAGAAATTTTAATAAAAAACATTTGATTCCTTTTCGATCATATGTAAGTAACGAAAAATAAAAGATTTTTTTCAAATAAATTATTTTAACCTTATTCTTGCTGTCGTTTTCCTCTAGACATCAGTACAATAATAACTTATATATCCTAATTTTAGTTACCTTAGAATTATACATCCATGATATGTTTTGCTCATATAAAGAAAGCAATCAAAATTTAAAAAATAAACTAATACATTTATATTCATAAGCATAATCTTTTGAAAAATTGGCTCAACTTCATATAGTTTATGGATTTTATTAAAAGCCCCCTCCCAATAATTTAGAAAAGTTTACGCCTCTGTTTATATTTATTAAAATTCATAAATAATGATCCCTTCAAATTGTTATTTACATCGGGAAATATATTTTCCCCCAAAAGTAAAAATTAGAAATATCTTTTAACTATACAAATAAAATTTAGTTAAAATACACACCGTAAAAAATCTACATAAAAAATAAATAAAAGTAATCTACTTACTTTTTGTAGCTGTTAAATGCTGGGTTAAAATGTCTATTAAAATCGAAGTAAAAAATAGGTCTAAGGAATAATACGGGTACGTCTACCCACACCTCAAGTCTATATATTTCTACCCTACCCTTCAAATACAGGCCAGTTATAACTATAAAATGCCCGACTATAAAAAAAAACCAGCTGGTGTCCACTTAAGAGCAGGATTGCGGAGATAAGGAAGGGGCAATAAAACGAATTTGAACACTAGGCGATTCGAGGTGTATTGTCAACTGGTCGAACATAGAAACTTTCGGAAAGGAAATTGCGTCGTAAAATTGAAGAGTATGTGTGTAATTCGTTATCAGCAAGTCAGGGGGAACTTAACATTTCCTATCGACTAACGTCTTGATCCTCAGTTCTGAACAAAAGGATTTTTGTGGATGGGAATTGGTAAATAGCTAGACGAGGGAGGAGTGTGAAAGCTGTTCTTCCTCGCGGCGAAATAGGGCCTACCTTTTCACAGAAAGGGACATCTGTCTCTGTCCATTCATTCCCAAGCGCGGATCCAGGTGGGGGGTAAAGGGGAAATTACCCCCCCCCCCCCCTAACATCTAAGATTATATTTTTAAAAGTCACCTTAGACAATGAAAAATTTCAAACTAAGGGGGTCAAATTTGGTGTTCATAATAACAATATACTGTATTACCCCCCCCTAACAATAATCTCTGGATCCGCCCTTGTTTATTCCTATGCTACAACTTCAAGTTTATGTTTTTACTATGGAAAATGGATTAAACAAAAAGTCCGGTGGGGCAATTATGTATGACTGGTGGGGCATTTCTACACACTGGTAGGGAAAAATCCCCACCAACTCTATGTTAAAATAGACCCTGATTCTTCTTTAACTTTAATAGTCAGCGACAATATATATTAATAGCTGAAGTGGATGTTGTTTTAAATGCTGTTGTTGTGATACATCAAGAAAGCATTTTTGGTAGTGCAATGAATTAATCAAACAGGTTTTAAGTTCTTCTGCATAAAGAAGGGCAGAAAACCGTGACCTTGTATTTTCATAAGAAAAACGAATGTGGGTAAATTTGGCCAACGGTAAATTTGACAGAATCGTGGGAGAGATCGTTCATATATTGAATTCCGCACATGTAGGAGAAGAGATTTTTCTATATGCGCGTTATCTTGCATGGAAGGCCTTTTCTACCTACAAGTATTGTGTCACACACGGCCTCTCGCCAACTTTTTTAAGCACGTACCGTATATCACACGTTAGGAGATATCACAAACTCCTAACGTCGATTTGTTTATCCGGAAAATTGTGTGGTATCCGGCCTTCTACCACTCAGGATAGTAGCTATTACCCTCTTCTAGCAGTCGATTAAGATGTCTACAGGCAAACTTTCGAGCAGTCGGTTATGGCACCTCGCACTCAAATGCTTTGCCTCGTAAAGATCAATGTGCAATATATAGGCAACAAATCGCACGATTCTGCCAAATTTACCGGCTCCCAAAAAGAATAGTTTTCACCTCCTTCAGCAATTGATCGATGGCGTCGTCCGGTTGCTTGTCCGGTATCCGCCTCCTGAAATCCCCGGTCATTTCCGAAGCGCGTTCCACCTCCGACAGGTAGCGACGGCTCCTTTCCGCCTCCCTTTCCTCCTTGTCCACCTCCTCGATCTCCTTCGCCAGGCTGCAATAACAACAAACGGCCATGGAAGAGTGCGCTTCTGGATAAATGACCTCTGTGACGTCACATTGTTTACAGGTTTTTAATAAGCTGATTGGTCAAATCGCCGAAACTCGTTTGTCGATTCGCTGAAATGAATTTTGAGGAGTCTTAATCAACCACCATCCCAAAGCAAATTTTAAAGTCTTTAGTAGTTGAAATTTGTTCATAACAACAATTTATTTTAAAAGAAAATTTGCATAAGGCCATAGCAAGTTTTTAACACTCAGGCAATTGTTGGAAGTGACTGTCATTAAACGATTGATGAGAACTTAGAATGACAGAACGAATTTAGAACTATCACAATAAAAAGTAGTAAATAAATATCCTATGTAAACCAATTTCTATTATATTTTTGTAACATATTTCTATTATCGGAAATGGAACATAATTATAGTTTTCTGAAAAAATGTTTCAAGGTCGCCCCCCCAAACCCCCCCCCCCCCCCCGCTTATTTGATCTTGCCTTCTCCCTTTTAGCACCCAAATCGCCGCCACTGCTTTTGGCAATCCGAGTGTTCCTCAGGTACTTGAGTTCTTCGGTATTTCCGTGTGGATTCGACAAATTAATTAGTTGTCAAATCGAAAATGACAAAATCGCGATATATCTGTCTATCGCATTATCGCCCACCAAGCCTATTTCGGGGCAGCAACCTCTTGTCCGGGAGCTTTCTCGAGACGGTCACACAGTACCTGTCCACTTCGGCGTTGAGTTGTGCCATCCACTGCCTCACTTTGGCGTCGCGTCTCCGGAAGGCCTCCCTCACCCCTCCCTCTCCAACGGACTCCATGGACTCGAACCACGCCTTCACGTGTCGCCCCCTCTGGTGGGCGTTGGCTGCATCAGCGAGCAGGCGCTCGGGCATCGCGAGACCTGTACAATAAACAAAAACCTCGGTATAAATATCCGTAAATGCAAGAACTTTGATGGGCCAAATTATTAAATAATGTATAATAATAAAATAAAGTGTCTGTGAGTGGATCGCAAACCATATTTTCCCTCTGCGCATAAAAAGCTGAAAATTTATATACAAGTACTATTCACCCTCGAGATGTGCACCTGAGGCTCGGATTTGGACTCCATTTAGTTTTAGTTTTTAAATGATTAAAAAATTTTTAGAAATATGGAATAAAGGAACATCTTAAAAAATATATTACCAAGATTCTAGGACGTTCCTTTGTAGCTTGAACTAGCGCAACATTTCGAAACAATATTTCGGTTAGTTCCGTCAAGGGCAATTTAATTTTTTGTAATATATATGCCTTAAAGGTTTCCACAGCAACGCGGGGCCAAATAGATAGTTATTACATAATGTTCGATAAATCTGCGTTCAAATTATAATTTAAAATTTGAAATAAAATTTGGAATGAAATTTTCACATGAAATTCTATTGTACATTTTAATTTAAAATTCTGTTTTGAACTTGGAAATTTTAATTCCGGATGTTTGGGATTACGAAGTTTGTTAAACATATATTCCAAATTTGGTAAAAATGCTATTCGCATATTATATTAGGGTTACAATAATTTACTAACCTTGCTAACAAACAATAAAATCTTCCTAGACGAAAAACAGGCCGTGCATAAATGGTCACACGTCACCCCCCCCCCCCTTTTCTCACATGTCACGTTCTTTTACATAGGCATAGGAAGGAAGGAGGGGATGGGGGCTCAGGAACAATCACTCATTAACAACTAATTGCTAATTAGCATCACGGCTAATTAGTAAATACTAATTAGCATAACTGCCAACTAGAATTTTTTTTATATCCGTAAATATTAAGGGAATGTACCTAGTTGAGCACATATACCGGTAGTTCAGAAACAAAGCACTAAGGTATAGATGATATTTTAAATTTTATTTTGCATCTTTATTTTTCAACTGCAGCTATATCGATTCAAACCGGAAACTGAACGGTTTTGCAAATGAAGTAAACATTTTTACTTTCAATTAAGCCCCAAGGGTTCAAAATGGAAGTTGGATGGATGCTTTTAAGTTTTCTCCACGTTTCGTTTATTATGCTCCGTGGATGCTTTTAGTTTTCTGAATGAGTGATCCGAAAATTCTCTAAAAAAAAAATGAAGTTTTATATTTTGGAAACTAGAAAACACAATTTGAAAGGAAATTTTTTTTTGGTGAAAGTAAAAAAATAAAGGGGTGGTTTGTCAAGGCGTCAAAAATAATATCGCCAAATATATTCCAAATGATGTAGAAATGGCAGAAAAAGACGGACAGAATTTAAAAAATAATGGGTAAAGATGTCGAATATGGGGTGAATTGGCGCATTTTTGAAAATCGGGAAATGATGGCGACGGCGTTTGGTAAAGCAACCCTATGCGCTCTGTTTACGGATGATGCGCACGCATCCAATGCACACAATCCAAATGAACTCGCGCAGGAAGAAAGTAAACAAGTAACCACATTCAGAAGTTTAGTGCCTTGGCGAGAAATTCACCCCATCTGCGACATCTCAGCCAAATAATGTTTTCCGGGTTGAAATGCATTGTACAATAAGTCTTGGCGACTTTTCGGGAAAAACGATATTCGCAACGCTAACACGTTGTTAGCGACAAAAACCGGTTTAGTTGCCAATCAAAAAACTCCTCAATTTCTCCTCTGCAATAAGTCTTTACAGTGTCTGCATATATGCATACACTTAAGTAAAGTTGCCAACCTATTAAAAACTTGTAATAATAAAGACTTATTTTCAATAATTAATCTAATACTTTCTAACAATTTTGTCAGTAAGAGGGTGATATTTTTAGAGCACAAATGGAAACATGCTTTTAATTTTAGGTAAAGAAAGCTTTAACGATTGCAAACCTATCGCAACAGTTGGCAGCTCTGGTTAAGCAATTTCATTTTAAAATTACTCTTGATCGGAAGATTTTGGCAACTGAAAAAAAATGTCTAGATGCCAATAAACTTTTAACTCCTAATTTCGAACCCTGCGCCAAAGTTGTCGATAAAAATTGATTTGGCGGAATACTCCCTTATTCTTTAGCTATACCAATGTTTTTTACTACAACAAAAATAGTTAGGGCTGGAGTTCTTATTAAAGATTAAAGTGAGTATTAAAGATTAAATAGTTAAGATTAAATATTAAAGTTAGTATCAAAGATTAAATAGTTAGAATTAAAGATTAAAGTGACCACCATACCATAAGAGCCTTGAAGCATTCCAAGTTCTTCTTTATTTTCCCGAATATTTTTAGGCACTTACCATCTCCAAAGTGCTGTACAGAGTTCTCTGCACTCGTCAGTCTGACCTCGTCGTCGATTCTGTTGTCCCCTGGTATGGCCTGAGCGTACTTGGCTTTGTGGAGGTCCCGCATGGCTCAATCCTACTGGTGACGCTGTCTGAAAGAGAATAGAATCTTATGTGCAAAGAATTCGGTATTGAACTGCAGCTGAATTTTTCGGAATCTTTGCAAGTAAACAGTTGAGACCGTTGCTAGGAAACCGGCTCAGTTGCGGTTGCCAACACAGTGAAGTGATCAGAGGTGGATTTCCCTTTTCCGCTTTTCCTTTTCCCGCTTTTGATTTTGGAATGAATGAAAGTGCATGAGAAAAACAGTCGCCATTCTAATATTTTTTTGTACTATAGCTATGTGGCCTGGCGTTATCTATGAACTAATAATGAAAAGAAATGGCTGCTAAAATGGTCGTTGTCGTTTAAAGTTACGTGATAAGTTGCGTATCAATAGTTTATATGCGTTTTTGTAAAGAAGTCAAACTAAATTCCCACTGACTTATATACAAACTGGACCTCTCGTGATAGGCTTTCCAAAGCCTATCACGAGAAGTATAAATTAAAATTTACATTAAAAAAAAACTATTTTAATGCTTTGACGTGTTGACATTTTGGTATTTTAAATTTAAAATTGAGCTATTTGTTCAAAAAATATTATAAATAATATAATATTTGAATCTGTATTTACTCATCTGATTTTGTTTTTCGAAATAATCACTCTGTATAACTTTAAAGAATTTAAAATCAACCACGAAACACTATAATGCTCCCAAATACTTCGAAACACACATATATATATATTAACCATGTTTGTTTACCAATGTAAAATATATGGGAGAATAGCCAATATTTACGTATATGGTTAGTATTCTAGAATAAATCTCCGAGGCTATACTAAGGGCGCCCTGAATGGGACTAAATTTCACACCCACCCACACACAGATGAATTGAAACAACTATTTTTGGGGCTTAGAAGGACTTCAAAACACGTTGAAACACCGAAAATAAATCGAAATATTAACCTAAAATAATACTATTATTACTTTATATTTATATCTATAGATATTTGTACAATTCCGTTTAGTTTCTTCATTTATTGGAAAAATTTAAGAAATATTACATAGACAAGCATTTCCCCCCCAAATCTTAAGAACGTGCCCGATGAGAGACAATAAAGTTTTTTAATTTATATCATTAATCCTGCAAAAGTCGTGCTGTGCCCGAGAGGCACAATCCAAGGCGAATCGAATTGGAGGTGGGACGAAATTGCAAATATAAGGACTGGGATAAAGTATTCCTGTTAGGGGCCGTCACTTATTACGCCACCCATCGCGACTTAATTCGCTTTTGTTTTTTTCATTAAACTCTGTCAAGGGTCGAGGCCTCCGTGGCCGAGCGGTTAAGGCGTTCAGCTACTAATCCGAGGATTGGTGGCTCGGACCCGAGCGATGGACTTGACAAAGAAAAGTAAAAAAGTAGTGATCTTGTGATCGGAGGGTTGCCAGCTTCGCTACAAAAATACTAGAAAAGTCGTCCAGAACATTCGCAAAAATTAACGGCGTGTATACTGGACTGGTGCACGATACATCTGATCGGAGTCCAAAGTCCCGACGCCTTCGCCAGTAGCCCACTGTGCAGCTCTAGTGCGACGTTAATTAACAAAACCAAAGTCCCGACGTCTATTGAAGGCGTTGGGTGCCAGTTCAGGTGTTTCCTCGTCATCTGACCATGGTTATAAAATAACGAGGTGCATGTATGAATGTGTGTGAATGTGTATGTGTTCCCGGGTCTTTCCTTCGAGATAGACCTCGAACCGTCGCCAATTGCCTACTGTGCAGCTCTAGTGCGACGTTAATTAACCAAACAAAACCAAACCTGTCAAGGGTCGTGCTGAACCTGGTATAAATATTTTAGTCTTTATGCAGAATTTAATAAAGAAATGATCAAATCTAATGCATATCTTTGTTAGCACCCACCCTCTCACAATCTAATATAGTAATGTAATTCTTAAAGAAAATCGAACCAACAACCACTCGAACCTCTAGTCACCCTTTTCTCCCTATAAGCGAACTCATCTAGTTGATTCGATCCATTGTTAGCTCATACGAGCCTCTTAGGCGTAATAGCATGTGATGTCATTGCAGTAAGTATCTTTAGAATTCGAGAGCTGCACAGGCAATAGCAAGTAAAACTGCATGTATTTGTTTTAGATATAGACATTTTCGAATGGGTGATTACTTTGAGCGTTCATTGCTTTAACAGTGTATTACGCAGTTTATGTCAAAATATACAACTTATTGTCGATACAAAAAAGGACACTTTCAAGGGTCGGTGAGTGTATATGTTCAAATACAAAAGATTCTTCTAGTCTTGAATATCAGCCATTGTGTTGCGTCGGCAATACTGAAAGCGAATGGAACAAATGACGTGCATCCTGAACAATCAGGAAAATATGTATCGTGAGATAACGCAATGTTTACTCTCTCTTGTATACCGACCCCCCCCCCCCCCCCCATCCGTCAAAATAAGCAGAGATTATCGACGAAAAAACTTCCAACTTCTGTCGTTCCGCGGAGATGTGGTCATCGCTGTTGTTCTTGATGTTACTGCAGCAGTTCATACGCGATAAAAAGATGAGTCACATTTTGAGCCATCATGCGTCCGTCTAACGTACAACAGAATTAAGTGTGAATTCGTCACTGCAACATGTTGAAAATCATGTACAGTAAGTGAAATTTAAATATTGCCCCTCCAAAAACTGTGCTAGGGCCTTTGGTGGCCGAATGGTTAGGTGCTCCGACAAGCATCCGATGGGTGCGGGTTTGATCAGCGCCCGCTGTATAGAAAGACGTATGACACGTGCATTTTACGTCACAAAATGAAATCCGATTTTAGTTTCTGATTTTATTGTGACCACTAGGATTTACATTTTCCTCTGTCTCTTTCTGACGTAAAAAGCATGTACCATACGTTAGTTCGATCTCCAGCATGTGTGTGAGCCCCAGTTGCTCAGTGGATAAGGCGTTCAGCTACTAATCAGAGGATTGGTGGTTCGAATCTGTGCAATGGACTTGACAAAGAAAAGTAAAAAAGTAGTGATCTTGCGATCGGAGGGTTGCCAGCTTCGCTACAAAAATACTAGAAAGTCGTCCAGAACATCCAACAAATTATACTGGCGTGTATACGGGACTGGTGCACGAAAAATCTGATCGGGGTCCAATGTCCTGATGCCTATTGAGGTTGCGTCGGGTGCCAGCTCAGGTGTTGTCCTCGTCATCTGACCATGGTTCAAAAATATGAGGCATCGTTCCCGGGTCTTTCCTTCGAGATAGACCCCGAACCGTCGCCAATAGCCCACTGTGTAGCTCTAGTGCGACGTTAATTAAACAAACCAAACCAAACCAGCAAGTGTGTAGCGAATTGTAATCTGAGAGTTGTAATTTGTTCCTTTTGAGACCAAAAAATATCCACCGTGTATAAAGGAATATGCATGTTAAATCTGATCGTGGTCCAATGTACTGACGTCTGTTGAGGTTGCGTTGGATGCAGCATTAGGTGTTGTCCTAGTCATTTGAGCTCAGGTGTTGTCCTCGTCATCTGACCATGGTTCAAAAGTACGAGGCATCGTTCCGGGTCTTTCCTTCGAGATAGGCCCTGAACCGTCGCCAATAGCTCACTGTGCTGCTCTAGTGCGACGTTAATTAACCAAACCAAACCTAGTCATCTGACCACGGTTCAAAAATACTAGCCAGTGTTCCCGGCTCTTTTCTTCGAAATATACCACCAACCGTCGCCAATACTTACTGTGCAGCTCTAGTGCGACGTTCATTCAGTCAACCAACTTAAAACTGTGTTAGAAAAAAAGAACATGAGGTATTTTTTTTCTGCAATATGTCTGCTTCCTGCTTCTTCAAGGTCTGTGGATGGTTGAAATAATGTCGCTCTATTACTGCACAGTGGGTTATTGGCGACGGTTCGGAGTCTATCTCGGAGAAAGGCCCGGAAACAATGGCCTTCTATTTTGAACCATGGATGGGCGTCGGACTCGGCACTGTTGAGGGCGTGGTTTCGGTTCACAGCATGTATGTAACGTTTTTTTTTTTAATTAATTAACGTCGCACTTGAGCTGCACAGTGGGCTATTGGCGACGGTTCGGGGTCAATCTCGAAGAAAAGACCCGGGAACACATACACATTCACACACACATTCATACATGCACCTCGTTATTTTAGAACCATGGTCAGATGACGAGGAAACACCTGAACTGGCACCCAACGCCTTCAATAGACGTCGGGACTTTGGACCCCGATCAGATTTATCGCGCACCAGTCCCGTATACACGCCAGTATAATCATGTATGTAACGATCTGGTAATCAGAGGATTGTGATATTTGTTCCTTTAAAGGATAAGGGATTGACAAATTTGTCCGCCAAAAGTAATCCGCCATGAATAAGGTACTGATGCACGCTAAATATGATTGTGGTCCAATGTATTCACGCCTATTGAGGTTGTCAGAGGTGGAGCCAAGATGTATTCTCGGGTGAGGAAATCATTGGAAATTTTTTTTTTACTATTGGAAGGTTAGGAACTAAATTTTTTTTGGCAAGTTTTATATATTATTGTTACTAAAAAAACCTACCATTAAATTTTATTATTATTAATTAATGCAGATAAAATAATTTACATATATTTTAGAGATATAATTATGGAGCAAAAGTCTCTTTTTATAGACATATCTTTTTCGAAGATACTAGCGAACTTTCAGAAGAGCAAAACAAAACATAGAAGAGTTAAATGAAGATTTATTTTTACTTATTTGGTATTTCTGTGTAAGGAAGATTGTTGCACTTAAAATATTTTGTTGTCATTTGTCCTAACGTTGGTGTGGAAGTTTGTGAAATAGGGTGATAGCTCATGTATTGTCCTTAAAATCTGTTCGTAACATTTAATTAATAGGCAGTATTTCCAAATTTATTTTCAAAACTTTGTTATAATAGAAATTGGGTGTCTAATGCCCTATACCTTATATCTGCCATTGGAGGTTGCGTTGGAATGTAGCTCAGGTGTTGTTCTCATCATCTGAAAATGGTTTAACATGACGAGTCAGTGTTCGTATGTTTTTTTTTTCAGGAATTATTTCTAAATGTCGCCAATGGCCCATTGTGCAGCTCTAGTGTGACTATGAGTGTGATGTTAATTTTACCAACTCATTTTTCAACCGTTTCAAATCTCCCACTAGAGGTCTCGGATACCAGCTTATCAAAAATTGCACTTCATTTCTCCTTCACTAAAACGATTTGGGCCAAAAAATCCATTTTCACATATTTCGAAATTTTAATTAATGTTTTTAGTTTAGTATACTGTCCGCATAAAGTAAAAGTTTTACCTTTAAAAAAATTGACAGAAAGCAAGACAAACCAAATTTATCACCTGCATCCAAGTTTTAGTACTTTAAAAGGCTTTTATTGTCTAACAGTAGTTGTTTGCATATACAACATTTTATTTTGGTGAAAGTTATATTTTTATCATGTACTGTTTACCATGTTTTTCTATGTGCATTTAGAGCGTCGGATTTAAGGCTTTTTAATATTTGTCACATATGGCCATCTTTTATCAAAACCCGCCTACAACTGGAGTTAGCTTCAATATAAATTTCATCATAACTCATCATTATATTTGATTTACGGATTTTTAATGCCATAAAAAAGGTGTATTTTTCAGGACAAATCGGAGAAGTCAAAATAAATATATTTTAAAATTTGGAGCGTGGTCCATTTAACTTACGAGGACAGGACTTGGTGTGAATTTAGAAAACGAACGTGGAATTGTGCCAGTATTCCAGAAGGCTTTGGTGCTGAATATTATTGCTAATGCATTGAATTGTATTATTAAAAGAATTGTATTTATTGTTATCATATTTAAAGCATCCCACCCCCAATCAATTTCTGCAATTGTAAAAAATATAATAGTACTTTTGTACTCCTCCAACAAACAGTGAATTGGAAAAGTCTGGAAGTACATTAGTTATTTTAAGGATTTTAATTTTCGGTCACAGTAATTTTAAGGTTATTACATATTGCACCTCAACTTGAATGTTTGGGAAAAGTTACGAAACTCCATTTAATTCATTTCCATTCGTTCTAAAAGAGAAATTCGTGATACCATCCCTTAAAACTAAAATTCAAAGATTGCCTAAACCGATAAATGAAAATCCACAGATTTTAAAAGCTTGCCCAAACTGCACTTTTCCAAACAGGTTCTAATTTCACCCTCCGCGTCATGAAAAAAGAAGACATATTTCATATTTGACATTTCTCCTTGTGCGAAATTTGAGAAGAAAAAAACAACCCGACTCATTAGCTTTTTTTCTCAACCAGAAATCAGCGAAGGACTCAATTAGATTTCATAAAAAAACGTTTGATAGATTGGGTTAAATATTTTATTAAAGAAGGACGACGTTTGTCTTCTCTACTTGGGATTCAAGTTTAATTTTTTTTCGCGTCCCTGAGTGTTAAAAGCCCGACGTTAATTACAAAATTCATCGCCAAATGACCAACCAACTTCACGGGTGGCTCTTAACGCAATTTCAATCGATAAGTGACGCATTTTTGTTCGATAATTTTTTTAAAAAGTAGTGAAAGAATTCCATAACACTTTCTCCTTCCTTTATTAGGAAGAAGAAGTGGCGAAGTTGTTTTGTGACCCTCACGAGGCTTCTTCGGCTTCTGCATTCGAAAACAAACCTCCAGGCACCGAAATCGAGAAAAATAGAGTTTGCTCAAAGTAAGTTTTGAAACTCCATTTAAACCGACATTTTAACCCTTAACTATCGAGACTTATTGTTATGACATCGACCAGGAGATCTCGAGGGTGTGTGGCTAACCTCTTCAAGTCCACTAGCATGTTTTTGTGTCGGTTCTTTTCACTGCCAGCCGTTTGGCGACAATCATTGGCATTTTATCGCGGGGGCCGTAAACTTACGCACGTATCCATTTTACATTCTAAAAATGATTTAGTTATCTATATCTGTATGAGATAACAGAATTGTGTCCGCAGCGGAGCTTTCCGAGCGTCAAGGGTTAAACTAGTGTTTTGCTTATTGAAAATAACATAATTCCCCCTTACAGTGATATAAAGACCTCTTCCTCATGAGGACGGTGACAGAAATTCCGCATTGGATGGTTAGCTTCTATGGAATAATTTACACGTGAACAGTGATCTTGGATATACAGCGTTTGTGGGCAGGCAGGAAATATAAGCGAGTCCTACTGGTTTTATAGCCTCAAACTTTTATTTCTTTTTTAAAATCTTTACTTTTTGTCTGAAATCCTACACGAAAACCATTTTGAACTGATAAATGCAATTAAGCATGCATTATCATCAGCAAAATATTAGAAAGTTCATCTTAACAAAAAATTTATCCAGATTGTAAGAGTCTTATTTATTTTGATTGTCTTAGTAGTTTTGATTGTTGAAATTTTCTCGTATCTTCAGTCAGTGTGGGATTGTTATATTAAAATTCCCGTATCTTTCTTAAATGAGTACGCCAGTTACGTGTCTTTTTGTTGTTTAGAAACAGTTTAGAAATAACTTTCCGAAGACTAACGTAAATTCGAACCTGGATTAACCATTTAGGCATGTACAAAGTACAGAGTTTATTTGCATTCTGTCAGGCCGTTTTATTGTTTATCGTTAATAAACATACACATTTTCTCCTTTTGTAATTATTATACATCTTTTGTGCTCAACCAAAGTATGTTATCCGCTTAACTGACTAACCCGATATTACTCGTGTTAATGTCTATGACAAATACATTTTATACCGATTTAATTGTTAAGGGAAGCGGTTAACCTATTATAGAATGTTTCTATGTTTTGCATTCAGTTTTGTTAAGAAGAGTAAATTACCAAAAAAAATATAGAATTTTCTAAAATATTTGTTTAAAGAATGATCTAATTTCGCATTTGCTTTGATATAGAAATTTCCTATTAGTTAACATCTTCTCGAAGTGAATGTTGTTTGTAATTAAATTCTATTATTTATTCTTTTACTTTTTTTTTAATTTTCTATAAGCGGGTTTCTGTACTAAAATACGTTTTTGTGTAAAAACAAACATTTTAAAAATAAATGTGGCAGTTGACGAAATGACAGTTGTTTGGATTGTGCTTAAAAATAGGAATTTACCAAATGAGATTGTAATCCCATAAAAAAAAAAAAATTCAAAAAAGTTTATTTCAGAAACCCGTTAACATTCAATTTTGCATTTACGCTATTATGCTCGCAACAGTTATGTGATGTCGCTTGTTGTACTTCTGCACTAAATGCAATAGCCACTGTAAAAAATAACCCATAAAACGCAATGGCAGTTGACAGGATTGTGCACAAAAATGTGTTTACCAAGTGAGATTCAGATTCAGTATTAAAACAATAAAAAAAAATGTCTGTTCTGAAATAAAGGGTTCCATATTGCTCTTGATTTTCCTATTTAGATGGATCTTTCGAGATTTTTATTTGCGCCCGCCCATCTGGATACTTGTTGATTGTATTTCAGCGATTAACCAATGGAATGTGTCGAAAGGAACCACAAGATGAATACAAGGAATCATTCACCTATTGTACACGACTGTCGGCTGTTTAAACGCTGATTTCATTTAGATTTTGTTCGGACTAATGCTTCGTGAAAACTTCTCCTATATGTAAGGAATGTTAATCACTGCGTTGGAAGCACAGGATTGTGGGATTCTTTCGTAACAATTTTTTTAAAGATTATTTCAATTGTGCAATTTGATACGAAGTTATATTGTCGGAAGTTAACACCCTAAAAGCATAAATTGAGTATTGTGTCATAATTACGAACTTCAAAGAATTTCATTTCATACTTTGCCTAAATAGCATTAGGCATTCTATTAGAATGCCTGGATTTCTTACTTTGCCGGTAACATATAAATTTTAAAAATCGTCAATCATTCCTTAATCCGATAATGCCTTTATTTTTGAATCATAGTAAAACTAACAAGAACACATTATGGAAATCCAAGGTAGTCGTCGTATGTTTCTTTTGTTTGTGTTTTGGTTCATACAGCTTTTACAAAAAAAATTTTTAATTATTTTTGTTACTCAATCTGCATGAAGGGAGTCTAATCAGAAATAAATTGCTGTCAGGATTTAAGAAATGAATTTCAAGAACCTGTTGCATAAAACTCCCTGCTTTGTGGAACAGCTTTCTGAATACGAGGCTATTACACCAACTTCGGATCTGAACCTTGAGCGTGTCATAAAATGTTTTGTAAGATTTTCTTTCTTGAGAAATGCTACGAGTTTTGTAAAAATTTATGTCCACTGCGATTTCAAAAATTTATATTTCAAAGTGATATGCCGGAGGACACACGGTCATTTGCATGAACTTATCCCGGAGTTGTTATAAGCTTAAAGAATGCCACGATATAACAATTACAAGCGTTTCGTGTGTGAAGGTAAGATTAAATAATTTCAAAATTGAATAATTTATTTCGGAAGCCCGTCAAGTGTACTTTTTCAAATTTTCGGGAAACAAAGAAAACATCGTAATTTGTATATTAATGGAGATTTTGCATTAACATCTTCTCGAAGTGGATGTTAGCTGTTATTAAATTATATTTATTTCTTATTTAAAAAAAATAAAAATGCAATTTGTGAGTTTCTGCACTAAAATAGGTTTTTACATTAAAAACGTACATTTTTAAAGATAGGTGGGTAGTTAAAGGGATTTTGCATAAAAATATGTGTGTTTCCATATGAAATTGTGATTCTCTAAAAAAAAAATCCCCAAAAGAATGTTTATTTCAGGAACTCGTCTACATTCATATGTACATTTATGAAATATGCCCACAACACGCTATGTGATGTCGCTTGTCTGATTTCTACACTAAATGCAATATTCACTGCAAAAAAATAACCCATAAAACGGAATGCCAGTTGTCAGGATTGTGCACAAATACACGTGTCTACCATACGAAATTCTGATTCCGAGAAAAAACAAAAAGTCTGTTGACTGGTTTCTGAAGTAAACGATTAAATTGTAGTCATTTTAAAACAAGATATTTAATTATAACTGTAATTATTTAAAACAAGATACTTAAATATTCATTTTATAATGTAAAAAAAAAATTTTGACAGCAGTGCCATACTTGAAACATATTTTTATATTTTTTTGTATGATTTAATACAGTTAAACAACAACTTATTTGAAGTCGAGTATATTATGAGACAATTTTACACGTTTGTTTATTAACTTACTATCTATTTTACGTTTGTCATTTATTTAAGACTGAATTTACGGTTTTATACATTGACAATTTATTAGTCAATGATCTTTTTTTTAATTATTTTGTGCGTTTTTATTTTAAATTATTATGACAGTGATGTGTTATCACGTTGGCAGTGGGTTGATGCCGTGAAGTGTTATCGCGTGGCAGTGGTTGATTCTATGTGGTGTCACAAGTGCTTGTTCGAAGGTTGCGTTGATCTGCAGTCCGTAAGTCACCAATGTGCCACTAAGTACTATTTGGCTACACTCGGTATCAAACGAGTAACTTCTACTTGCTACGCCGATACTCTGTCAGTCAGGCTAAAGGGACCACTCCTGCCTAAGCGGGAGTATCGGGTAGATGAAGTGAACCCCACATGCCCTTTGAAATCGAAGAACATTTTTGATATTTACGTTAAAAGAGTTACATCCCGTGCCTATTCTTTGACCTAATCAATGCCTCGATAATACCGAAGTGATGCCATGGTTCAATGGAGTTATATAAAAAAAAAACAAGCTAGCGAAAGAAAAGCGTTTTTTATGTTCAAGTTATTTTGGCGGCTGAGAGTCGCATCTCTAGTGTAAAGGGTTAAATTACTTAAAGATAGGGAAGAGAAAAGTAAATAGGAACGTATCAACACTTTTAACATCGACTGTGTCCCAATGGCAAACCTAGTTTGAGGCGGTAACACACATTTTTCTTGATATTTAAATGTATAGGAAATACCGAATGATCGCAGAAAAACGATGTGGAAGTCGCGAAAGCTCTTCATGTCCCATAACCCTGTGACATTAAAATGGTTTGTGTAATTTCCCTTGAGGAGAAATTTAAGTTTTGTTTCGAGCTCTTCAGCTTCATTATAAAAAAAAACTGTTAGAAATTCTATGATGAAAACCAGAGTGACTGATTGTTGCAGACATAGATGGAAATATCCTTATATGGCACTGCAGATTAATAGTCCCTGGATCAATGATGCTCAAGAAGATCTTTTTCGAGCTGTCTCATGCGTCAGATTTGCTTACAGACACGTGCACGATGTTGATGAAAACGGGATTTGAGTGTGCGTTCTGTGCAACCGTCACTACAGACAGTGTTGCTAACATGGAATCGTCAGTTTCTGTGTCACTGTCAACAAATGAATTAAGTGTAGGAGTTTTCTAATGGAGGTATGGTAGTCAACTGTTGATGGGAATTTGATGATGAAACCAGGTTGGACGACTAGAACGGCCACGCGTACAATGACGTCGAAGCCGTTTGTTTGTGGGATCTTGTTAGATTTTTTCACAAACTATGAAAAATATTGCAAATCTAACAGATATTTTCTCAGAATATGGCGTTAAAACTCAAGTTAAACGTAATTTATGTAAAATCTGAATGTAAAGAAGCAATATTATTGTTTATTTACATGAAAGAACGGACCAAAATCCCACAAACAATTCTAAACTTCGCCACGTTCTACTCGTCCGTTGAGTGTTCGTTGAAGAAATAAATAAATGGGAAACGTCGCAGCATTCCTGTACGAATGAAGCTCAAGATTCTCTGCTACAAGTTATTCCATTTGTCCAATCCGCTACTGGACATGTCTACATTGAAGAAACGTTACAGCATTTCGAGCCTGAGTCTCCGCTCCACATGGACATCGTGGAAGAAATGTCACAGCAGGAGGAGTCTGAGTCTCCGCCTCTGCTTCGCCCCCTCAGGTAGTGTCTGCAGCCACTTCCTGAGTCCGATTGTGGAGACCGAGAGCAGGACCAGTGCGGCCCCGCCGATATTGTACGCGTCTGGGATGTGGTGGAAGAAGAGGACCTGCAGGATCATCGACAGGACGATGTCGATGCTGGACTTGAGGGTCGATACAATCCCGGCCGCTTCCACCTGCACGGCCAGTGTGAAGAAACAGTGGCCGACGAATCCCAGCACGCCGATCAAAGCCACCTGTGCAACGGTTAAGGACTCATTTAATATGAATGGAACAAAAATACACGTCATCACTGTCTCTTTTTACTTGTTTAAAATGTTAGCATTTCAAAATTTCTTCTGTGTTAATTCCTTTTTCTGAAGGTAGGGGGGACACACTCGTGTCCATCCTCCTGGACAGCGCCCACGGTGTTAAAAGCCCTATGACACATGCTATTTACGTCACAAACTGAAGGGCGAAATAGGCGGAGGAAGGCGAAATGAAACCTCCCATTGGTCACGACACACTCAGAAATTAAAATCTGCTTTCAGTAAATGACGTAAAAAGCATGTGTCATCCGGCTTTCAATACAGTGGGCGCTGTCCTGGCCCAATACGTTCCATGGTCATGGGCGAGTGGTGTGGCCGCTCCATCATTGGATCGTCAAATGTTGCAGACAGGAAACTATTGTAAGGCTGGTCGAAGGGAACGCACCAGCCTTACAATATCTTCCGGCATCAACTAGGAGTCAAGGCACATTAGGCCAAAGTGTAGCCAAGCTAGCATATGCCGCTGGGGCTTTAGTGAAGTAGGTGGGGGGGGGGGGGGGGGCGAATTGAGAGAAAATATTTGCGAATGACAAATGAACCAGGGTGCAGACGATAGTATGGGCATGACACAACAAGTTCGCTGCACTCTCAATGTTAAAATTCGAACCACAAACGTTTTACTACGAGTACGGTTCTCTATCTCCTGGACCACCACGTGTCTCGAAGTGGAAAAACAATGTCAAGGATCATGTGAGAAGCAATATTTGCCGAGTTGGGTGAAATCGGGACCTTTCATGTGATTCCCTGGATACCTTACCACGGGACCAAAAAGTCCAGTCGTGTAAAAAAACCTCTGCACTCCCCAATCAAAGGAGCTGCTTTCCTTCCCGATCTTCCAATCCGTCTGGCCACACATTGGTAGGTGAACGCCTACAGTCCCGCCATTATAATTGGGTGGGAGTATCCTTGGAGAATGTTCTGAAAGCGAATATTCGCCAAGGAACATTGGGCCAGGCTGGACTAGTGTGTAGCCAGCTTATGCCACTGGTGCTTCAATGTGGCAGGGAAGGCAGACATTGGATGCAAATATTTGCGAATGACTGTTGGACCAGGCTATACATGAGTGTGGCTCAGGCTTTACGACTTGAGACCTACTTAATTCGTATTAATTCCTTTTTCGCCCAGGCCATGATGAACATACCGGTTCTCTTTAGATCACCGAATACTGTCAGTTCTAGGAAGAGTGACCATCTGCGAACGCCACGTGCTGTTCTCTCGAAATGAAGACTCGGTGGCCTCGATGAACAGTATCTGGCTAGCAACACCAGATTTAAGATTTTTGTGGGCATAGGCAAAATTTTCCGAGTGGCCCCCTTTCCTCTCTTCCGTCTGTGCTTTTGAAGTAATGCACTTCAGAAATAACTTTTGTCAGATTAGTATTATCAAATTTAAAACCAGTAAGAAAGAAGAAAAATGCGTGATTTGAAAAATGCGTGAAAAGTAGAAAGAACGGAAAACGCAAAGAGTTTCCGTTCTTTCTACGGAACAGTTATCAATACGTAGTTTCTCAATTCGAAATTTAAATGAAATATTGTAAATGTTACATTTACACACTCAGTTTGAATTGAGGTTATGCAATTACTTATTTTTTTTCCATAAGATCGTGCTTGTCTTAGGGTATACAGTAGGGTGGAGTGAAAAGGGCGAAAAAAAAAATAATTTCAAATTTTAGTGTTTCCTGACCCAACGAATGGTGCCAATTGGTGAAAAAATTACTGTGAAAAAATTTAAACGGAATCGTTCATCATCTTCAGGTTCCACATTGAGATATAAAATATAATATTAAAGTCAAACAGTAAAAAAAATCTTTTTTTTTAATTTTAATTTAATTTTTACAATATTTTATTTTTAGGTTAAAAAACGGTTCTAATTATTAAAAAATAGACATTAACATATTAACACACATTATTTTCAGATTTCACACGAGGTCCAAAACAGTTAATCTTGGTGTCAAATTTCGGAAGTTCGTTTCGTGACTTTATTCCGCTGCGAAGTATTCATCCCTGACGGCTTCTACACCACATGTTGCCAATGATGCTTGTGTTTCCAGTTTCACATGCCTCACCACTGCTTGAGAATGGCTTTTCTGTGCAAATTGTGAAATATTTCTGATCAATCTTGTTATGTCTTCGTCGCTGAAGTTCGTGGTAACTTGTGGTTCCAAAGGATTATCACAGTGAATCATCTCGAGATAGTCATTTGCTTTTAAATTCAAATTGGGAAGATTAAATTATCTTATTTTCCCCTTTGAGTCAGTTTTTCTTGATTTCAGTATTCTTCTGAAGCCAAGTTTTCGAATGTGTGCTCGTTCATTTAGCATCGCTAACAGAATATTCTCAGAATGAGCAAAATAACAGTTCCACTGAATAAATTCGTGAACGATTACCTTTAAGTCTTCTGGAAATAATGAACTTTTTTTTATCATTCCATTAAGGTGACGTGTTCCATAAGTGGCATTCGGGATTTTCTTTATTTCAAACCAGGATGGCACATAAACTTTCATAACATATTATACCATGAGCTTAAAGTCTCATGGAGCATCATTATTGGTTTGGCGGTCGATACGTAAAGGCGAAGAATTTTGTTGGTTGAAGTGATCCATCTTGAGTGAAACATCTTCCCGAGTCTTCTGTTTGCTAATTCTGGAAGGGATACCCCCAATGATACTGTGTAGAAATGTCGAAGAGGTGTTTTTGGTCTGTACGGAGTTCTTTTTTGTCAATTTCGGGAAAAGCAACTGGAATAGAGACAAAATTTGCCACGGCAAGAGTTTTGTATGTTTTCATAGATTTGCCTATTGTCGCGGAAAACTCTTGTGGTCCAGACGTCTTTCGGTCCTAAATAAACAGAACCAGGTTCTGACAAGAGCGTAATATGCTCTACTACAGCTGTAGTCCTGTAGTATAAGAATTCCCTTTCTTCTCATACATAATAGTCTTGTCATTTCTTCCATCGAAGTAGAGGGCATACAAAAATTGCGGTATTTGTGTAGAATCTAGCTGGGACCGTAACTTTCGACGTTCTGTCCTGAGCTTATTCCTGTCGATATTTTTAGACGGAATATCTTTAGGTACAATCCCTACATCATGAAGCACAGAGGACGCAATGACAGCAGCTGACCTATCTGATCTTCCTGTCCTATCACAAGCAACCGCTAAATGCAGCAAGGATATTTTCATCTAACTTGTCTTGGATGTTAAGGGAGTTTTATCATCAGTTGCTTTCAGACGTTTGGCTTCGAGGCTAACGTAATCGTCATCATCTTCAGGGATATCTTCTAATTATGAATCAGATCCTAGAATGGCGTTCGCTGCTGAATCTGTAATAGACTTAGAAAAAGCTTTAGTTTTGCATTATATTGCTTTGGCCTCATGGTATTGCCTTTCATGTTGTTTTTTTCTTATACGCTTCAATTTTCGGCTTACAGAAATGTCTACCGACCCTATTGCCATTTTCTTACATGCCGTTGACCTGTTAAAAAAATTCGTTCCATACGAGGAATCTTTAAAGAACACTTGTATTGTTCATAATTCAAACATTTGCATGAAGAAATATCAAACGAAGTACTATTCGTCTGGTCGAAGAAATATTTCCTAATTTTGTTAGCCCCCTTTCGAGATTTTGATATTCTTTTCATATGTTTATACTTTTCATTGTAATTTCTTATAAGTTGAAAAATTTCTTGATGACTTATACCACTGGCATGGAGGCTTTCTTCCAAATTCTTGAAATATCCCAAGAAACAATTTCGATGATATCTCTGATTGAAGGACCTTTCTTATTCCCCTTTCACAATAAATAATTTTTGATCCAGAGGAAATGCTTCATTAAATCAGCAATACGTGGGTAAAAACTGTCCCAGAAAATGGAATCCACGTGGCAACTATGTCATGCTAAAAATAGTTATCAGAATAAAACACGTGCTGCCATCTCTTAAAATTAAATAAATTTGCTTTTTATGTAGAGTACGAAAGTAATTTATAGCGCTAACATCTGACAGTAAAGTTTTAATTAAGTAATTTATTGACTAAATCATAATTAATTACTATTAATTATCATACAATTAATGTTAAATATCATTTTAATTAACACATTAATTAATTGAAATTATTTATTAAATAAAAGGACATTTTTTTTTATATAAAAGGCTATATATAAACATTCTTTTGAGATGTGGAACCTCAAGATAGCAATATTTTGGGCTGAAATTTGGTGACAATTTGTTCTAGTGAGTTTGGCACCGTATAATCACTCAGGCAACATGAATTTGAAAAAAAAGTTTTTTCCCTCCACCCTAGTACACAGAGTGTCCCAAAAGTATTTTAATACTTTAAAAACTCATTTAAAAAACAAAAATATGCAATTATTTTTGTATTTAACAAAGAAAGAATCAATATTTTTAACAATGTTCACAGCATTTCAATGTGCGCCTTTAAAAAAATTAAATTTTTGCACCTTTAAAAAATTAGTTTTTAAATAAAGCCACATTTGATGTTTTGGTCCAAAAACCTTACAATATTCAAGTAATAGAAAAGTAAAGCCGATTAAAGGTGACGAGCGGAAGCAAGTGCTACCCTACTTTTTGAAAATTTAAAACTAGCTCATTGTTTTCTCAGCTGGTTCATTTATTGTTTAGTTGAATTAACGTCGCACTATAGCTGCACAGTAGACTATTGACGACGGTTCAGGGTCTATATCGTAGGAAAGACAAGTGAACAATGCTTCGTATTTTTGAAACATGGTCAAATGGCGGGGACAACACCTGAGCTGGCACCCGACGCAACCCCAATAAGCGAGAGGACATTGGACTTATTTAACGTCAGTCATATTTAACGTGCACCACTCCCGTTTACCCTTCGCCGGTATATAAGAATTTAAAATTTTATGCCAACGCGATCCCAGCGCTGTTAAGTCGCAAAATTGGAGAAGATTCTTTTAAGTACTGTTGATTTAAAATTTATGTATGACCCCTAAAATGATCATTTGATGCACATTTTAATATAGCAAAAAAACTACAAAAAGGAAAATCACGAAATTTTATTATGTATATAAAACGTTTTTCTGAACCCATCACCATTAAAATATAGCATGGTTGCTATTCATAAATTTTATGAATATCAATATCCTAATTTAAATAAAATTAAAAATATACATATAAGTAATGAAAATTACTGTATTTTATTTGGGTCGTTTAGAAGCAACATAGATAAAAATATAACCTTAAAAAATTATTATTTCGAGAGATATGATTAAAAGTTTAACAAATTCATTTAACATTATGAGTTCTAAACTTTCAATATTTATAATTAAAAAACTACTTGACCAAATGACTTGCAAATTGATATGCAATGATAAATTTTGTCGTAAATTCTAAATATTGAGTCAAATTTGGGTGTTGCTATTGGAAATTTTAAAGTTGGTGCGGATTTTAATATGAAGATTGTCCCCTATGCAAATTTTTTGTATATTAATATGTAATAGACTTTATTCCCTACGAAATGGTATATTAAGTTTAGCCCTACATTAAATAGTGGCCCCACTCCCCCCCCCCCCCCCCGGCTTTAGAACAGCTGTAGTGCGACGGTAAGTAACCAGAATCTTATGATATGCGACTTTAAAGATCTGCTGGGCGGTCATTTTCAAAACGCCCTTGCGAGTGACGTAATTATCTCTCAGCTTGTGCTCTGGTGAGTTCTTAATCTTACTTGCGTATTTAATCATTCCTAACAGTTTGGTGCTCGTATTCGGAAGTGAAACGTTGTCACGCTTGTTCCACACACTAAAAAGAAATTTAAAAATTAAAAGTTTTTACGAGAGTTATTGAGTAGGGTGCAGAGCCCTCTAGTACCCTGTTAAGGGGTAGAAGGGGACCGAGTAGTGCACGTCCAGCATATCTTTCTCAGAGACACCATGTTCTCCGAAAACAGGAGCATGCACCCCGTGGGTGCTGTAAGAATCTCACAATCCAAACTGCTGCTACGTGTGGGACAGTCGAAGACCTCCCAGCACTCACCTGCACCGTGTCCCAGCCGCACACCGCCCACTGGAACCCCTCCTTCGCAAGGGTCCCCGTGAGCAGGGCGTTCTCCAGCGCTCCAAGCGCCCCGAAGTACAACAAGATGACCGAGTAGTGCACATCCAGCATCTTCCTGAGGGACACCATGTTCACCGACAGCAGCAGCACACACCCTAAGGCGCAGCACAGTCCAGTCACGTACATTCCGCCGTCGTCCTGGCGGGCGTCGCCCCCGGACAGCAGGTCGGGAAGCCGGACCGAGATGGTCATGCCTGCCGCTGTGAGCAGGATGGCGAAGATCTGCACGAGTCCGCACGGTTCCTTGAGGTAGATGCGGGCGCCGATGGTCACCATGGAGGGCGCGCTGGACAGAATAATGGCCGCCTCCGCCAGGGGTAGGTACCTGCAGGTATTTAGAGATATTAGGACTTATGGAGGGAGACCCTATACGAGCCCAGAACGGCGACGAGGCATCCGTTAGATTAAAGTAATTATTTTACCCCGAGGTATGGTATCGGGTATATGAAGTGACCACTACAGTACTCCCCATCTCAGTGAGTCGGACAGAGAGACGAATGATGTTTGCATGTCGCAAATGAAGTAACGTCATAAGATCTCTGACCCTTCATATGACGTTCACTTAGTTGAGGCAAAGTTCAGCAAAATCCTGTAGCAAAGGGCTGTCAAGCGAGACTGAACCAGTGCATTTCGTACGCTACTCCATTTTTCGATAAAGTAATTATTTTACTCTGAAAGATGGTCTTTAATGCCAGTGGCTTTAAAAACCATTAAAAATTGTTTTTGAAACCACTGCGCAATCTACCGGACGTTATATCGTCATACCACCACCAGTGGTGATTACAGCGGTATTGATTATACCTGCCGCATAGCAACAACTGCTTCGTAAATCACTGAACTATCTGCATAAAACAAGCGGTAGACCAGACGGGAGACACCGCATTATATTTGAAGGGGGGCAGGGGGACGAATGATGTTAGCATGTCGCAAATGAAGTTGTGATGGTCGAATGGAATCGTTGGTGGAAGGTGGGGTTTTGTTCCTAGTACGGAGTCCCCTTTGCAGCTAAGTGCGGTCTCGCGGGATTGAACCCTAGACCTTTCGCATGCTACGGACTACGAAGATACTCTGTACGTTAGGCTAAAGGAATTACTGTATGAAGTGACTACTACAAACCTAATCGGAATGTCCTAGAGCACCCAAGGCTCAAGCAGGTGACGACCCAAATGCCCAACTGTATTATCAGAAAAGGTGTCGCACTTACAAAGAATATGAGCTACACAGTTTCTTCCTTATTCCTACATGCCCAACATAAAGGTTCACCCGTAACCCTCATAATAGTTAGATGTCTCTTAAAAGTACTCTGCCTGGTCCAGTAATCATACAGCCGTTCGGATATCATTTTGATCGAGTTTTAGCAACTATCTATGGACGTGGGCTAGGGCAGCCACAATTCAATTCCATAACTTGTCTGTGGTCCGCTGCACTGTGTCAGTCACTTTTCTGCTGGTCTATAAAAATAGAGAAAACAGTACAGTAGAACTCTAACTATCCGAACTCCCGATCTCCAATTATCAGGAGAGGAAAAAAAATCAGCAAAATCCACATTTGAAAAGTCTCTTGTTGGTGAATGATAAAAAAAAGTCTTAAGTGTAGCCATAGCGATGATATGTTCAAGCAATGATATATTTTAATTTATAACCTTTTTATTTACATTAATACATTTTCATTTTTCTACATTCATTTAGGATTCATTTTAATACATTTTCTTTAATAACCTTTTTTCGTCGAATTATCCGAATATTCTATAATCCGGATGGAGTCTGGGCCCAATTGATCCGGATAATTGAAGGCCTAATCACCTCTGGTCGAGTAAAAGGAGTAGTAGATCCCAATGTGGTCATTTCTTCAGAGAAGTTACAGGTTATGTTGTTTGAGACATAAAATATGAGCAGAGGCACAGCTTCTGGTGACCGACGGATTCGCCGATGATCATGAGAAATTAATTAGAGCTAAAAAACACACTCACCTGTACGCCAGGAGATTGAGGTAGAGCGCTGTCGCTCCGCACAGGGACCTCAGAAACAGCATGGGCCAGTGATGCCTAGGGCCCAGCACCTCCTTCGAGCAGCAGACGGCGATGGGCAGGCTCCCGACGAACACCCCGATGTTCCTCATCATAGACAGCTGCCCCGGATCCAGGTAGATGAGCTTCTTCACCATCACAGACGTCTGCAGGATGAAGAAGCATGAGAGGAAGGTGTAGAGCAGCCCCAGGAACGGGCTGTTCTTCTTCTTCAGGGGTTCTCTCTCCACGATCTGTTCGGTAGACACCTGGTACGAGTTTCTCCACGGGGACATGGTTGTTCAGTGAGCCGGATTGGACGGGTTTCTACAGCATCTCACCTGACAGGATTGAAAAGCGTTAAATTGTTATTTTGTAAGGAATATATATATTTTTTTAGACTTTTAACCCTTTGTGCTCGGGATGTGACTCAGTCACGTGAATAACGACTGTTGCCTGTTCTCTTTTCCTTGTTCTTCAAATTGAAGGAGAACTGCGTGTTCTATATTACAGGGGTTCTCAACCTGTGGCATGCGTACCACTGGGGTACATGGTTGTGGGTTTGGAGGTATGCGAAAATAATATTAGTATTGGCGGAAAACATCTAAAATCAGAAATAAATAAATGCAATAAGTAAAATCTATAATAAAAGCCTATAAGTCAACAATTTGAGTCGTTTCACTCATTTTCCAGTTAAGGTCCATTCTACACGGAAGAGATAAGCACGCACGAGCTTTTGCAGATGGATCAGCGATTGGTGGATATAAAACATGTGGTTTGTATGCTCCAATCACAGAGCCATCTGCAAAAGCTCGCGCGCGTTTATTTGGTCAGTGCAGAATGGGCCTTACCAAAGAATATTACTGCCTAAGATTTAACAGATTTGATGGAAGAGTAATAGACGAACAATTGAAGCATGTTATGTTAAACCCAGTTAAACCTACTTTTACTTGAAGGAGTTTGGCATAACGGGTCTCAATTATTAAAAACCTGGATTTGAATCAATGTGATCGAATCGAAACCAGTTTATGCTGGTTTATGCAAGTACTGTTCAGAGGTTTTATGGGATATAGCTTTTTCGGAACATATTTTTTATACAACCCCTTTGGCGATCATTTGTTTCGGACGTCACGATAATGATTGAACACGAATGGATCACTTTAGGCTTATCGGTAGCGACAGAGTGATTTAACAGAATATTAATTCAAAATATTTTCTGTTGTGAAATTTCACACTGCGTTTAATAAACAAATAAATTAAATTAAATATGGATTATGGAAATATACATTTTAATTTGATTAAGTCGAACTCAGAGTTACATAAAAGGGCTGTTGCAGATGACACATTGAACGTCAAATTTCGTCAACAGTTGACGAAGCGTCATCTGTTGAGTTTTCGTCAACAGCGCACGCACATACCGCGTGCTAAGATCACATACTCCTGACGTCGATATGTGGCCCCGGGCAATTGTGGTCTCCGACCTTGGATTATTAGGACAGCAGCTGGTACCTCTTTTGAGCAGTCGATTATGATGCTTACAATTTAGGCAAATCTTCAAGCAGTCGATTATATATACAGTTCAAATCGATTGTATGTTCAGTACAAATCTTTCGGAAGAACATCATCAATGTTTCTTCTTCGTGATTCGATATTTGTAACCTTGAGCTAAATTTTGAGAGGGGACCCGCGCTCACCTGTTCGTTTTACTAAATTTATTATTTAAATCTTTGCTTTTGGCGACATGTTTTTGAAGCCAATATGAGCCAAATGAAAACATTGCCAAAAGGACCGTCAAACAATCTTAGTTGCTTTTTCATGCATTCAGGATTTATGGAAATACAAAATTAAACATATTTATTATATAAAATTAGTTAATTTTTCTTCTAAATACAATTTTTTTTATTAAGTTTCGAGGTCCGATACGGATAATATATTCGAACAGTAATGTTCTTAGGTTAGCAGACAAATTAATCAAACCACTCAAATACACTTATAGGCTTTTATTTTATATTTTGCATTTTGCATTTTTTTAAATAGAAGCGTAACGTTAAAACAAATAGCATTATAATAATTTATAACTCCATAAGTGCTTTAGGTATTTTCCGCCATTTATAATAAAAAGTTTCTGTCTGTGGATCAAAAAACAATTACTTCTTTTGCATATAAAAGGCTGAAAATTTGTATATAAATACTATTTATCTTCAAGATGTGCATTTGAGGCTCGGTTTTCTAAATTTCCGTTTAGTTTTTGAAACAAATTTAACAAGTTTAGAAATATCGAAAAAAAAAGTTAAATAATATTTCCAAGATATAGGACGTGTTGTTGTAGCTTAGTCAATAGAGCGAGAGAAAATAAGTCGCTTGTTGGATTTCCTATGGTGGCCATGTGCAATTTCTTTTTAACGTATATGCCCCTCACTATTTTTGTTAATGTGTAAGAGTTGTATATGCCGACACGTACAACCAAAGGTTCTAAGAGAGAGAGACCCTATACACATTTTTAGTGTTATCTTATCGACGCGATTTTCACTTTTCATGTCATTTCACGTGAAATTCTAATTTCAGTGAAATTCTAAACGCATAATGTTTTCAGTCAACAAAAGCAATCGATTGCCTATTTTAAGCCGTGATAAACGCGCGTGAGCTTTTGCAGATTGCTCTGCGATGGGTGGATACAAATCACGTGGTTTGTGCGCTCCAGTCACAGGGCCATCTGCAAAAGTTCACGAGCGTTTATCACGTCCGTGTAGAACGGGCCTTGAAAGACTTTCTCAGAATGTTATCTGACGAAAATACACAGCTCGCAATCGCATCTTTTAAAACCAGTTCCTTTGACTGACGAGAAATCTCGCTTTCGATGCATTGGTTTCGATATTTCGTAGGGTTTTTCTCCATCTTATCTCATCAGCTGCACGTGGGCCCCGCATGAGAAGCTTCTTTATCGCCTCTGGATATCATTCCCATTGATTTGAGGTCAATGACATTCAAAAAGGCTAAATTATTCACGGTTCCCCATAAACCACTAATGGGCAAGTCGAACCCCAGACTCACCGTGTTGAATCCGTTGGTCCAGGCCAGGGCCCGGACCACTGGCGAAGGCGCCGCAAACCCCCTTGGATCCCCCGAGGGGGGGCAACTCTTACCTCTCCCCCGCAAAACCCACTCCTAATCCGGATGGTCGAAACTTGCCACGCACAATAACTTTTCTCCGAGAATAACCTACATGCTGTAGCCTATTTTTTGTTTACTTTAAATTAATATGAACACGATACTTAACCTAATAGTAATATATTTTAATTAAATTATCTGAAAAATGCATGAGAAAGTTATTTTTAAATCAAACGACGGAACACCCCTTATATTAAAGTACGACAGTTGCAATTGATACAAAATTTAGGTTGGGTAAACGAATGTTTCACCTGTATTCACGATTAAATTATAAATATCATTTTTGTGAATTATTTTAAATTTAACGTTGAATGTATTGAAATGTTTAAGAATAATTTTCTGTTTAAAAGTACTTCAACACTTAATTGAATATAAGTTTACAATAAAAAATCTATTATTAATAATTGACTAAAATTTAAACCTTTAGGCGCTCATACTAAAAGACGCTTTTACTTTTTATGTCAATGAATAAAACACTTTCTTTTTTTTAAAAAACTTTTTAGTACAGTAAACGAGTTTTTAAAAAAAAGTTTTTAAAGATTATTTTTAATTATTCTAACTTAATTTGATTCAAGATTCTTATATTTTTATTGACGAATATTATTACAGTAAAAATATATATTTTTGAAAGCTTTAAAATTTATATTGAAAAGCTAAAAAAAGATGTTGAAATTTTAGGAAAAGCAGTTATTTTGTTGTAAAATAATACACAACACAATGTCGTCAGAAAACTATGAGCAAAGCTGGTTCATTGCACATTTTCATAGCACACGTCGTGAGAAGCATTCTGGTGATGACATGAAATCAAAAATTGTTCTTATGCAAAATGTAAAGAAAAATTCATTATTAAGTTTTATAAGTAAATGTGAGTAATTGGTAATTAATAAATTGTTATTGAATTACGTAAGTATACTAAGTTTCAAATCGATATGACATTTGCAATGATGTTAAAATTGTGTTGCAAGACATGAAGTTAAAACAACAACAGAGTTAGTTAAATAAAAGCGCTTAAAACAAAAAGAAAGTTAAAAAAATAATAATTAGAATAAAAGAAAATATCGGTATTAAATAATGCATTTATTTTGAAAGTTTGTTTTCCTTCAAATATTTTACGTTTTATTTGAGGTGGGCATCTATTGCAATAAGTTTGATTTTCATTTGTACAATATTACATTTAAAAATGTAAAAATAAAAGTATATCAGCAAGCGAAAAAAGCATTGGTTAATGGCGGAGATTTTCTTTAAAAAAATGTATAAAAAAGCATGGCACAAAGCCATCTTCGTCTGTTGAATCGACGTCACAGATCACGTGATCGCATAAACCAATCAAACTTCTCGGTTAATATAGTACATACTAGAAATTATGTAATGGTATTAATATGCGGTCAGGTGACGAGAACAACATCTGAGATGACACCTGACGGAACCTCAATAGATGTCAGGACATTGGACCCCAATCAGATTTAACGTACACCAATCCTGTATGCACGGCGTTATATAGAATATTTTTAGACGACTTCTTAGTATTTTTGTAGTGAATCTGGCAACCCACCGATCACAAGTTCACTACATTTTGACTTCTTATTATTAAAGTGAACACCTGGGAACACCACGCGCTGTTGGTCTAAAAAAGGGATCAGTGGCCCCGAGGAACAATATCCGGTTAGCAATCAGAGAATGGCGAATTCGAATCGAAGCAGACTTGACAAAAAGTGAAGCTGTAGCAATCTTGCGATCACAGGGTTGCCAGATTCGCTCCTAAATTACTAAAGTCATCTAAAAATATCCTCAACTACCATCATAGTGTACAAGGGAATTGGTGCACGTTAAATTTAATTGGGGTCCAATGTCCTAATACCTATTGGGGTTGCGTCGGGCTCAGGTGTTCCTCTCGTTATCTGACCATAGTTCAAAAATACAAGACAGTGTTCCCTGGTATTTCCTTCGATATAGATCCTGAACCGTCGCCAATAGCCCAGTGTGCAGATCTAGTGAGACTTTAATTAAACCAACAAAATAACGAACAACAGGCGAGTAATCCCAATGTCCTTATGTTGGTAATGGTGTGGAGAGTAAGGTGCAAGCTGAAGTGTCGCACTCTCCTCGTACTTGGGGATAGGTCCCGAACCGCCGAAAATAGCACATTTGTAGCAGCAATATTGCGACTTTAACCAACCCAACCTTTGATTCTTATGCTCTACCAAAAACGAATAGTTTCTTGAATTTGAATTAAATTTAACAACGTATAAAAACACCATCACCAAGAAAAGAGATTTTAAAGTTAGAGCTACAAGTGAGTCAACAAACCATAAATATAGAAAAAAAGGTTTGTTAAAACTAATAGTTTGTCATTGACGTAGGTATAAATAATTTTAGTATTTGTGTTAGGGTACATTTTTAAACTAATAACATAAATTCGAATATTTTCATATCCTTTGTCTTGATATAAGTGCAGAAGCCAAAATACTGCAATTCACATAAAACACCTTTTCATCCACTACTGTGTATTGTCCCTCTGACTTCCGACGTCCAAGATGCCGGGAGCAAATACAATCTTGGATCCACGTTAAACTGTAGGCGCCGTCCTCCTCAATTGTTATCATGCACGAGTTATGGATAAACTATTCAAAATGTATAGTCTATGTATTTAAAGAATAATGTGTTTGTTTGCTTGGTTTTTATACTAATCTACAATTTTTTTCCGAGCTTGATGAAATTTTGTATATTTGACCTTTTAAACAAGAGGAAGTTCTACATGAGATTTTGAAAAACCACCCCTATCCTCTTCCCACTCCTTAAAGCCGAAATGACTTCATGTTAAAAGCGCCAGATGGCGCCGCAGAGAAGAAAAATCTGCTAATACTCTCCCGCGCAACGCCGGATCATATAGCTCGTAATACAGAAGAGTCACTGTCTGTGGCACGCAAAACACTGTCTTCCACTGCACGGAAATGTCTGACATTTTAAACATAAGTACTATTCAACTTCGAAGTGTGCACCTGAGAATCAGAAATTTTAAATTATAGTTCGTTTAGTTTGAATTAATATTTAAAGTTTCATTCAATAAGAATCGTAGGGCTGTAGTGACAGAGAACTGCTCATGCGCTATGTAAAGATAGGGAATCGAACGAGCTCTGAGGGAAACGCAGCACACTTTTGCAGCATAGTCGATACCGCGTTGGTCTTCGGAGTCGAAACAATGCGTGTTCAAATTGCAAATCCCGACGGATGCAACTGAATTTTTTTATGTGTATGAATTAACACGTTCCCCAGCAACGCGGGACCAAACAACTGTAGTCTATCATAATAATAAAAGAGAGAGTGTGTATTTGGATCATAAAATACCTCCTTCCTCTGCTTATAAAAGGCTGAAAATTTATATTAAGTACTATTCATCCTCGAGATGTGCACCAAATGCTCAAATTTGAAAAAATCCATTTTTTTAAATATGATTTTAACAATTTTACAAATATTGCATGAAGAAAAATCTTTAAAAAAATATTTCCAAGATTTAGAAGATTCCTTTGTAGATTACTCGGTAACGTGCAGAACTTCGAAACAATAGTCGGTTTGAGTCCCGACTGGGCCAAAAATGTATTTTTTATGCCGTTTTTTTTTAAAAATGTATATGCTGTAAAGGGTTCCCCAGCAACGTGGAGCCAAACATCTAGTTACACACATAAGCCAGAATCTTCACAGAATCCACAAATAAACGCACTATTTAATCCACAAATAAACGCCTTCAATTTTCTTAACCTTCATAACAATAAATGAAAAACAAATAAAAATACAAAATTTTAAACTCATACCAAAAAATATTTCTGTAAAAACACACTAATTTTGTTGGTAACTAATAGAAAAAATGCCCACTTATTTTTTATTTAGAAAAAAATTTATTGACAATTGATACAATATTTGATAATAAATAAACTATTTTTTTTAATTTGTAAGGCAATCGGAAATCATAATTTTAACAACGATTTATCTTCCTCTAAATACAACTAATAAAATGATTAAAGTTGCATATAAACTGCTTCAACCTGTAGTTATTACTTACGATAGAAAAAAAAAATATCAAAATTCGTCCAGAGGTTCTTACGGTACGATACAACAATAGGAGTCCATACAAACTTACAGATTCAAATGCATGGTAACAGCACTCTTCATAGCAATACGAAATATTAACTTCAACACACCTTGTTTACATTATCGGGAAATGAAGTGTTGCGAATTTTACAAACAGGTGTGCAGTAGCTTCATATTTTTAGTTCTAGAACAACACCTGTCCGGTCACACCTCGTTCTCACTCAATAGATGTGAAAGGGATGGTGTCTATATCTGTAAACTAAATTCGCTAATTAACGTGATTTTACTAAACTTCGGGGAATTTATTAAAAAACAGTTAACTCATTGCTCATCCCAAAATAACGATATGTCCTTTTGTTCCATGTTCTTCAAACTGAACGAGAACTGCATGTTCTTGAACATAAAAAAACGCCTTTCTTTCGTTAGCGTGTTCTGTATCTAGCTCTATTTAACAGATAACATGACCATCGAGGAAAATAACCGGAACGGGATGTAACTGTTCTATAAAAAGAACTTAAGTGCCCCCCCCCCCCCCCTAATAATTTAAATACCAGGTTCAGTGCTATGCTTTTAAATGGAAGTTAGTATCCTGAGTATCCCCCCCCCCCCCCTTCTCTTCGAATAATTTTGAAAACTTTTTTATATTTTAACAAAAACCGTTTTTGCTGTTTTTCGTTAAATGCATCCTGACTGACATGTTTCTTTTGCTTGGGTGCTTCTCGTATGCTGTTTGATGGAGTTACGTTGAATTAACATCTAACAAGAGCTGCACACTGGGCTACTGGGTCAATCCCGAAGGAAAGATCCGAGAAAACTATCTCGTCCTTTTGAAGTTCCATGGTTCCTCACCTCACTGCCCCCATCTTCACACCGCGACTAAAGTGAGGACATTTAACGTAAGACACATTTAACGTACACTAACTCCCTCTACACGGTGAACAGCAGTATCTTCTTCATTCGACTGCTCACTATCGACTTATTTCATTGAATATCCCTTCTTTTCCAAATGGGAACCTTTTTTTCTTCATCAGCTGAAGGTAAAGTGAACCTGCAAGGAGTAAACTAACCCTCGTTGAGGGTAATAGAAAGTCCAGTTATTAAAAAGTATCAAAAAAGAGAGGAAAAACTTACTTTTATGTTCAACAAATAATCTTCCAATATCAAATTTGTGAACAAGGTGACAAACTTATGAGAGGTTTTGCCGCTGCTAAAAGGGCAACCAGTCGCAACTCAAAGAAGCCAACAAACCGCCCATTCTGCAGCTCTAATGCGACGTTTATTCATCCACCCACCAAGAAGCCTAAAAGTCGTTATTGAGATTGGTCTGTGCATGACTACTTTCCTGCAGAGACACATAAGCAACACATGGAGCTTTTACCAAAATTTAGTGTGCAACCATTTGGAAAATTGCATTACCATAACAACTATAAGCCTCAAGTATAGAATGTTTGAAATAATTTTAGCGTTTACTTAGATTGTTTTCGCTGAGCATGCAGTTCCGTCTGTCACATTCTTGATGCAAGCTTGCATGTCGTGATGGATGCATTTCGGAGAATTTGTGTTCCAGGGCGACCTGTGAAACGGCATTCTCATGCGGAGGTGGTGTCTTTAAATCTTAACATTTGCACTCTCCCGATTTCTTAAAAGAGGGTTGTTTCCTCCAATACATTTGAAAAACAATATTTTCTAATTTTTATAGTATTCTGTTACTTAAGGAAGCTGGTATAAAATGAGAGAGAGAGAGTTTCTGCTTTTTTTTATGAATATTTTGTTCGAAAATATGTAACCTTTAGCATTCCACTATCGCCGCTGCGGCGCCATTGTAATATAAGCTGGTAACTCCATTGTAGTAGCTACGGCGTAACCTAAAAACACATTTCTTTTTAAATATAGGGGGATATTTCGGGGTTCTCTTCCGCTAAACCGACTCTAACGCCAAAGCGTGCAAAAATGTGCCAAGTTGTTTTTTACACCTCTCTCGATGTTTACCATGCACAACAAATCACTTTTTAGTTGATTGGAGGATTGCCTCGTAATTGTACCATTGCACAAAAGTAAATACTCCTGGAGTAGATGGTAGCTGAAAGGTCATATTAAAAATTGCTTGGAGAACAATGAACTATAGGTGTACAGTTAAAAATGGAGGCTCATTTTTGAAGAAACTTTCGTTCTTTTTAACGAAACAGATGCCTGTTTGGCTCGTTTATAAGTAGCATAGATACAGATATTACTTTAATAAAATTATTTCAAGATATATTATTAGGGAGAGTTTGGGAAATTCATTTAACATTACGAGTTATAAACTTTCAATACACATAATTAAAAAACTACTTGATTAAATGTCTTGCAAACTTATATGCAACGATAAATTTTGTCGCAGATTCTAAATATTGAGTCATAATTAGGTGTTGCTATTGGAAATATTAAAGTTGATGCAGATTTTAATATGAAGATATTCTCTGACGCAAATGTTTCGTATATCAATGTGTAGTAGACTTTATTCCCTCCAAAATGGTATATCAAGTATAGCCTACGATAAAAAGTGGGCAAAAACAAGGGGGGGTCGTTCCCCCCCCCCCCCCCCCCCCCCCCCGGATTACGAAACTGACGAACCCAGCACTTTGGAAGTCCAACCGGCCCCCAGCCACGCCGCGCAGAGGAGGATTAATATCGTTCCCCCCTCAGATTAATATCGTTCAAAATTTAAACTATACTAGGAGGCTCCGACATCTGTTGTTTTAGGAAACAACAGTTTTCCGCCAACAATTTGTCTGCCAACAATTTTTTTAGAAGCATTGAAGTAACTTGAAATTTGGTAATTGGTTATTGAAATTTTGAGTAGATTTAAATGGTTTGAATGACGTTAAAATGGTATTCCGTACTTGCACTTGGAATCAAGCTTTAATTAGTCGTGTTTTAAGTTGAAGTTCTTTCAGCTTTGGCCCATTCTACACGAACGAGTAAAACGCGCGTAAGCTTCTCAGTGATTCTAGAATTCATACAACGGGGTATGCATTGCCGAATCCCGAGAAACTCACGCGCGTTTTACTCGTTCGTGCAGTATGGTCATTAGTATTTGAAGCGGCTAAAGCGTGCATTTTCTTTGTCAGATGAAATGTACGCATTGCGCGAGATCATTTGGTAACAAACTAAGCTTGTACAAATACTAATTTAAATACCTGTTAAATCAGAATCATTTGCCATGTCACCACCAAAAGAACAACACTATTTGCTTTTTAGATTTTTAACCAACAAGCTTTTAAAAAAAAAACGCATCCAGAAGATTCTTTTGTCCTTTTTATCGCCGAGTCATGGTAAAATCAGTGATACATTTCAATTGAATGCATAGTAAATCCTCGCTGTTGACGAAGAGAACTGCGGTATTTGTCAACAAAGAAACAACGTGTTGCTGCGACGCATGCCTTTGTTTCCGATCTATTTTAAAAACGAACCACAGAAACAACGGAATGGTCCGTACCGTGGGACCATGAAATTGTGTTCGTCGTGTTGCGGTCTGGACTAGACTCTTGGACAACGACATGAAGACAGAGGGTTGTTTGGTCTGTCCCAGCATTTTCTTCCACCATGCTGCGAAATGGAATGAATTCTTCAGCATTTGTGAGTGCGTTTTTACTTCTAAATATTTAGGAAGAAATCTATTTATCGTCGGCTTTGAAGTAAAACCACGTATAATTAAATTGCCACCAAAACCTAAGCTGCTTGCCGAAGAAATCCGAGGTCAGGTATTCCAATAACTTGTTTAAGCAATTCCACATTTAAAGTGAATCGCTTGGATTTTGGCCCCAAAAAGTTTTCAATAAGGTTGTTAAATCTGCGGTTTAAATATAGCTGTTGTTTTACTTCAAGGCTGACGATATGTAATAATTGATTGAGTTTATAGGCAAGTTAGTGTGTCGATTCCATGTAAATAACGTGTGTTTTTTTAGAAATCTCATGTAGGCAGTGACCTTCCTCTTGTTTTGAAAGTTAAATGTGTAAAATTTCATCAAGCTCGGAATAAAAATATATATTTGTATAAAAAACAAACCCACAAGACACTTCCTTATATGGATAGGTAACTGTTTGGCTCCGAGCTACTGCTGAACCCGTTAAACCCTACACATTAAACAAAAACTCAAACTGAGTGACCCCCGTGGAGACTCGAACCTGCGACTTATTAGCCGCTTCCCTGACTGAACCAAGATACATGCATATCAAATACATGTTACCCTGAGTCAATTGTTAAAGGAAGCGGTTCAGGTGCAAAAGCACGTTCGAAATCTTGGAAATATTTTTTTCAAATGTTTCTTTAGACAATATTTCTAAAATTATTAAAAATCACTTTATAAAAAAACTATATAGAATTTTACGAATCCTCAGTTTCAGGTGCACATCTTGGTTTGGTTTTGTAAATTAACGTCGCACTAGAGCTGCACAGTGGGCTATTGGCGACGGTTCGGGGTCAATCTCGAAGGAAAGACCCGGGAACACATGCACATTCACACACACATTCATACATACATTCATACATGCACCTCGTTATTTTAGAACCATGGTCAGATGACGAGGAAACACCTGAACTGGCACCCAACGCCTTCAATAGACGTCGGGACTTTGGACCCCGATCAGATGTATCGGGCACCAGCCCCGTATACACGCCAGTATAATTTGTTGGATATTCTGGACGACTTTCTAGTATTTTTGTAGTGAAGCTGGCAACCCTCCGATCGCAATATCACTACTTTTTTACTTTTCTATGTCAAGTCCATTTCACGGATTCGAACCACCAATCCTCTGATTAGTAGCTGAACGCCTTACCAACTGAGCAACTGAAGCGGTGCACATTTTGGAGATGAACAGTACTTATGCATACATTTTCAGTCTTTTGTACGCAGATTGGTTTGGTTTGGTTTTGTTGATTAACGTCGCACTAGAGCTGCGCAGTGGGCTATTGGCGACGGTTCGGGGTCAATCTCGAAGGAAAGACCCGGGAACACATCCACATCCACATACACATTCACACACACATTGATACATGCACCTCGTTATTTTAGAACCATGGTCAGATGACGACTTTTGTACGCAGAAGACGGTGATAAAGTAGCTAATCATACCCAAATATTTTTCGAAATGTTTGGATGAAACTGCTTTTGCATCTGGACTACTCGCATTATATTTTTTTGCGTAATGAAAATAATAAGTTGATATTACAATATAAGAAGAAATATGCAATAATATGTCATCGTAATAAAACCATGTCAATAATACTAATACTTTCGAATGAATTGGCATCGGGTTAGAGATATACCATGGGCTATTGGGTAATAACGTTAGAGTTAATATGAAATCTATTCAAATAACAACATCCAAACACATTGCCATATCAACTGTGCACATATTTGAATTCTCCTAAAAAGTAGATCAGTGGAAAGTTTTGAATTACTCGTTCTATAAATACCTCGAATATTAACTCAGAATTGAAATGTTTGGTACTGAGACTACATGTTTCTGTCTAGTTGACCTATTCAAGGTAATTTAAAGTCCCTATATGCTCAGTGGATAAAGGCTTTCAGCTGGTAATCAGAGGATGGCAAATTCGAGCCCGTACGATGGACAAAGAAAAGTAAAAAAGTAGCGATCTTGTGATCGGAGGTTTGCCAGTTTCACTAAAAGTCCTCACGCCTATTGAAAGCGTGGGTGCCAGCTCAGGTGCTTCCTCGTCATTTTGTTTACCTTGGTTCAAAAATAACATAGATGCACGTGTGCGAATGTGTATGTGGCTGTGATAAGTCTCAATACGAAGACAGAAATACGCAGCCGGAACTGTATAAACTAAACTAAAAAAATACTTTGTATTGGTTAAAAAAATTACGTAGGCACAGGCCGCTTGCAGCCACACTGTACCGCAAGGTTTGGTTCGCAAATAATTTTGTGCTCCACGCAGTACAAAGGTAACAGAGGGAAGAGGATAAATGGCCAACCTGGCTGACGCGACATACCTTTCTCTACACGGAAGGTCATTTATCCCCAAAGGCTGATTCCCCATGGAGTTATAGGGCGGAAGTGGATACTGCAGTGAAGGGGGACATTCCTCCTCCACGTGGTACAAAGGTGAGAGGGCAGAATGGGTGAATAAACAGCTTGGTCGTCGCGGCTCACTTTCCTTTACATGATGGTATGTTGGTATGTTGTTTATTCCCATAGACCGATTCCACGTGGATTTACAAGGATATGCGGGATGTCGTGTTTAAATATATACGATTCCTTGAGGCGAATGTACCCCATACCGATTATATAGGCATATTCACATAAAAAAAATTACACCTAGATTGAAGATAACTCCCTCATTATTAAATACAACTTTATTGTTTAATCAAGAGTTTATATTACGTATGTATATTTGACCTTCTCAAACAAATTTCTATCACCATCTCGACAAGAATCAGTCTGACATATTTGAGGTGCCCCAAGCTAGTCCCTCTACCCGGCAAGTGTTTGCTTTTGTATGGATGCAATGTTTGACGCTCGGCAATGAAACGGTTCTTTAGATGGGTCACACATGTGCTAACAACAACGGTCCAACAAAGATTGGTTACTACAGCAACAATTCATTTTGTGAATAATAAAGGTGAAACGGGTCGGTACTTGAATTTTAATATGGATTCTGAAAAGGAGTTTTTTTTCTTAAAATAAAACGTAGATACTTAGGTCCATTCTACGCGAACGAGTAAAACGCGCGCGAGCTTCTTGGGGATTCGATAATTCAATGTTAATTTTCCCGTTCGTGTAGAATGAGCCTTTGAGAGAAAATCTTTGTTTACAAAACAAAGTGTTCTAATTCTCGTTGTCAGATTTTTCCTTCGAATGGTTGGCTGGCTAAACAACTTCGCACTAGAGCTGTACAGTGGACTATTACCGACGGTTCGGGATCTATCTCGAAGGAAAGACCCGGGAACTTGTAATTTGGAACTACAGCCAGATGACGAATACAGCAACTGAGCTGGGAAACCTGAATAGGCGGGAGAACATTAAATAATGACGAGTTAACGTGCACCAGTCTTCTATACACGCTGGATTAATTTTTGATGTGCAAAGGGGACGAATTCTACAACCTTCCGGTTTTTTCGGTTTTGGTTAAATAACGTCGCACTAGAGCTGCAAAGTGGGCTATTGGCGACGGTTCGGGGTCTATCTCAAAGGAAAGACACGGGAACACATACACAGTCACACACACATTCATACATACACCTCGTTATTTTAGAACCATGGTCAGATGACGAGGAAACACCTGTACTGGCACCCAACAAACACCTTCAATAGACGTCGGGACTTTGGACCCCGATCAGATTTATCGTGCACCAGTCCCGTATACATGCCGTTAATTTTTGCGGATGTTCTGGACGACTTTTCTCCGACAACCATATCGTTACCCACATGCCGCAATACAAACATGATCATTTGAGTTTAAGTCGGTTGCACTTAAGCTACACCGGTTTCTTTTACAAGGCAGTGTTCCTAGAACTTTCCGAGCCCTAGTTGCTCAGTGGATAAGGCGTTCAGCTACTAATCAGAGGATTGGTGGTTCGAATCCGTGTGATGGACTTGACAAAGAAAAGTAAAAGTAGTGATCTTGCGATCGGAAGGTTGCCAGCTTCGCTACAAAAATACTAGAAAGTCGTCCAGAACATCCAACAAATTATACTGGCGTGTATACGGGATTGGTGCACGATAAATCTGATCGGGGTCCAATGTCCTGACGTCTATTGAAGGCGTTGGGTGCCAGCTCAGGTGCTGTCCTCGTCATCTGACCATGGTTCAAAAATACGAGGCATCGTTCCCGGGTTTTTCCTTCGAGATAGGCCCCGAACCGTCGCCAGTAGCCTACTGTGCAGCTCTAGTGCGACGTTAATTAAACAAATCAAACCTTCGAGATAGGACCCGAACCGTCGCCAATAGTCCAATGTGCAGCTGTAGTGCGACGTAAATTAACCAAACCAAATTCAAAAAATTTCTTCAGGATCCCAAAATTTTCCTAATAGTCTATTGGGTAGCTCTAGTGCAAAATTCTACTCTGCTCGAATGGTCCTCTATACACGCTGGATTTTGTTTTGGTTAACCAGTCTGACATATTTGGTTTCTTTAGTTAATTAAAGTCGCACTACAGCTACAGCACACTGGTCTTTTGGCGATAGTTCGGTGTTTATCTGTAATAAAAGACCCGGGAACACTGTCTTTCGTTTTTGAACCATGGTCAGATGACGAAGAGACCACATGAACTTTCACCCGACGCAACTTCAATAGGTGTCAGGACATTGGACCACGAACAGATATTACGTGCATTAATCCCGCATATGCTTGGCTCAGATGTTGCCCCCGTCATCTGACCATGGTTAAAAAATACGAGGCATCGTTCCCGGGTCTTTCCTTTGAGATAGGCCCCGAACCGTCACCAATAACCCACTGTGCAGCTCTAGTGCGACGTTTATTTAACCAACCAACCCGCGTATACTTGTCTGTGCGATGGTTGGGGATTTATGTGGAAGGAAAGACCCGATAGATTTGTTTAATGTCGCACTAGATCATCACATCGGACTATTGGTGACGGTTCAGGATCTATCTCGAAGGAAATACCCTGGAACAATGTCTCGTATTTTTGAATCATAGCCCGATGAGAACAACACCTGAACTTGCACCCGACGCAACCTCAATAGGCGTTAGGACATTGTACTCCGGTCAGATTTGACGTGCACCACTCCCATATACACGCTGTAAAGATTCGAACATAGTGCCTTGTAATTTAGAATCACGGTCTTATTACGACCCCAACTAAGATAACACCTCACTCAGGTATACTTATCAAAGGACTTACCAAATGACCTCGTCATCTGACCATGGTTAAGAAATACGAAGCATCGTTCCCAGGTCGCCAGGTCTTCTAAATAGACCTCGAACTGTCACTAACAGCCCGCTGTGCAGCTCTATTGTGATGCAATTTTAACCAACCAAACTTTCACATCAGATCTAACGGGGAGGATATTTGGACTACGACAGATTTAACTTCCTCTGCAGCGTAAATCTGTGACGAGTCACGTTTAATTGTACGAAATGCTCAAGTGTCCGAAATTTAACCTCTTCCATGTTTCACAAAACAGTTATCTCGTCATCTGACCATGGTTCTAAAATAACGAGGCACATGTATGAATGTGTATGTGAATGAGTTTGTGTTCCCGGGTCTTTCTTTCGAGATAGACCCCGAACCGTCGTCAATAGTCTACTGTGCAGCTCTAGTGGGACGTTAATTAATTAACCAACCACAAAACACTTATCAAAGAACTGAAATCCAAAAAGTAAACACATCCAAAGTTTACAATCCTTTGCTGTACGAGATTTGTCGTCACACGAATGCAAGTCCGATCGCAAACAAAACGAGAGCATTGTTTTGGTCTTCTAGAAAATACAGTCTGCTGATTTTTCTGACAATCTAGAGGATTACACCAATTCAAACTGATACCGAACTCGATGTTTCTTGAACGTGCGTCGGACATTCTTTGAGACAATTCCAAACAAGAATGTCGCCTCGCTTTGTTAACAATCGGAGGACATTGCTGGAAGTCGCATCGGTGTGCGGGTGCAACACGTGAAGCTAAAGTACAAGAAATGAGCAACGCAAGTGATACGTCCCATGAAATGCCAGTTGTGTGTCCGATTTGAAAAGAAAACATGCAATCGGAAAGATGGTGCTACGGTAAGTGGCTGAAAATATTATTCTTGTGTCATTTTTTAAGGTAGATCGGATGATTCATATGCTGAGACGTGAAGCCAAACATGCAAGAGTATGCACTTTTATATGCTCTCCCGTGTATCTATAAGGCCTCTGTGGCCGAGCGGTTAAGGCGTTCAGCTACTAATCCGAGGATTGGTGGTTCGAACCCGTGCGATGGACTTGACAAAGAAAAGTAAAAAAGTAGTGATCTTGTGATCGGAGGGTTGCCAGCTTTGCTACAAAAATACTAGAAAAGTCGTCCAAAACATCCGCAAAAATTAACGGCGCGTATACGGGACTGGTGCTTGATACATCTGATCGGGGTCCAAAGTCCCGACGTCTATTGAAGGCGTTGGGTGCCAGTTCAGGTGTTTCCTCGTCATCTGACCATGGTTCTAAAATAACGAGGTGCATGTATGAATGTGTGTGTGAATGAGTATGTATTCCCGGGTCTTTTCTTCGAGATAGACCCCGCACCGTCGCCAATAGCCCACTGTGCAGATCTAGTGCGAATTTAATTAACCAAACCTGTGTATCTATATAATAATAAAAGAAAGTGTCTGCCTGCGCACAAAAGGCTGAGAATGTATATATAAGTACTTTTCAGCTTCAAGATGTGCACCTTATTGTAAAATTCCATATAGTTTTTTTTTTTAAATTATTTTAACAATTTTGATATTTCATAAAGGAACACCTTTAAAAAAAATATTCACAAGATCTTGGATCGTGCCTTTGTAGCTTCATCGGTAGCTTGCGGAACTTCATAACAATAGGTTGCGGGTTCGAGTCGTTACGGGGCTACGAGGCTTTTCAAAAATATGTATACGCCTTAACGGATTAACTTTCACATATATTTATGAATAAGCAAGAATTTAAAATTTTTGAAAAGCCGATCATATTTTTTTATCAACTACAAATATTTCATGCGGCTACATATAATTTGAATAGAATATTTATTAGATAACTTCGTTACATATAAAGTCTATTTTGATTTTTTTAATTCTCTTTATCTATAAGCTTACTTTTATATCGAACGAGACCACATTTTATGCCAGTCGTGATATTTGTCACGGAATGGATCCCCTCTAAGAGACAAATGATAGAAAGTACAGTCCAAAGTTCTTCCGGAAACACTTTCGTACATAAAAATGTTGTATTGAATTTTTAAACTTTTTTTTGTTTTTTCGCTTCAACTCAGAACATTCTAAATCTTCTGGTCGCGCTGTCAGAATGAAGGAAAAACGTATGAAACTATATGAACGTAAAAGTGGAGTCTATCCAGCTGCACTCATTCTTTCTTTCCAAAGGACATTGTACGTTCTATCATTTAAAAAACGCTTCTATCCTGATATGTCATGTGACTGATTTTCAAAACGTTCCCCGTCAAAATTTAAGAAAAATAAGAAATTCATTTTATCTGCAACGTTTTTATTTTGTGCGATTTTCTCTTATGAATGTAGGGACCCCCTCCCCCTCCCCCCACGGGATCCTGTGCGGGGGAAAGCGTCGCACCAGGCACATAGGTATAGATTTTTCATGGGGGTGGTTCAGTGACTGATTAACTTGTTCTCCCCCCCCCCAAAAAAAAAATTACCCCCCTTCTCCCATTTTTTAAAAAATTATTAATTTTTATTCAAGTAAACAGGAATACGTTGGCATATAAGTATCGAAACAGATATATTTATCATTTATTTTTCACGAAATCATTAGCAATATCAGCTATTAACTATTTTTAAAATTAGTAAATATCACTCCCTAATTATGAAATAAATTTAGGGAACAAATTTAAATTTTTAGATTCCTTGATTAAAATAATATATGGATCTCGTTTTAAAATCTTTTCCCTTCGTCGCCGAAATTCAAATGTTATATAATGAAACACTATGACGTCATGTTACCCTTATTTTGAGATAAAAATGTCCTCAAAACATGTTTTTGAAGAAGCCTTTTGAAAACTATTTTCCGGTATAGGACCCCCGGAAAATACAAGGTTTTTCCTCATGCAACTCAACAAGAAGTATTTTACTAGAAATTCAAATTTTTCTAGTTTTTAAAGTATTTTTATGATTTTTACAGTAATTCGATTTTTAATTTATTTTTCTTGACTTTCATGGGAGGGGTTTGAACCCCCTGAACCACCCCTTTACCTACGTGCCTGCGTCGCACATTCCTAAGACGGCCCTGTTGCTGCATCATTTCTCACTGTGGGCCGTTCAAAGCCTGATTTAGAAAGTTAAGTACTGTAGGATTACAATAGGACTGATAGGGCCTCTCTTTTAAAAGTAGTCTGGAAAAATAAAAACATTCAAATTAAGCTTATAATTAAGCTTAAAAGCAATGACATAAAAATTGCTTACAAATGACGAAAAATTGCGATAAAAATAACTATATTTTCAAAGTACCATAAGCAACTTTTGCACAATTTTATGTGCAATTAAGTACTAGTTAGGGCCTCTAAAGCCGGGACCCTAGGTCCCGGCATAATGCGCCTAATATTAAATCGGGGCCCGAGGCCGTTTACATGAGGAGATACGACAGTGGGCGTCGTACATTCCTTCGTGACGAAAGAGAGAGTCTCGACGGATGTTTGTACATCTGATTGTGCTTGACCAAAGTCCACTCTGCTCACTGATCGACACTCTGAAGAGGTTCCTTTCTCCCCCCCCCCCCCAAACCTCTTTCTCTCCCCTCGCACGATGAAGGGTCGCGGCGAGGAACTTGTCTCATCGCCGACTGTCGGAGAGTGAAATGTCCGTCGCCCCTGCTGCCCCACCAGGTTAAATACTTTTATTCCTTCACGTTTAATTTTTACTTGCTGTCTGTCACTTGATGTCAGTAGTTCTCAATCTGTAGTCCGTGGACCACTGATGGTCCGTAAGATGCGGAACTATTGTCTAATTACCATTTTTTTTAAAAAATTAAATGCATTTTTAAATGTTTCTTTTTTTTTATAAAAAAAAAATCTAAACAGGGAAGTAACATTGATTTGTTTAAATATTTGAGGCGCATGATTTTAACTAGAAAAAAAACCGAAGTTGAGCAACACACCACTTTCAAGCACATGTTATAAAACGTTTTAACCTTTGAAATTTTTGGTTTTACTTATTTGTAAATTTTTCGTTAGTTCCTAATAGTTTGGCTAATTGGATTACAAACTCGTAATAAATTATTAAACTTTGTATTTTGAATAATTTCGAGGTGGGTTAAAAAAAGAAAGCAATCTCTAACCCATCTACCTCTAAAGTAAAACGACCCAGCAAAATAATTATGCACTTAACCCTTTGGGTACATTTGACGAGTGAGACGCGTCATCTGCTTACTTGGGCGAAGTTACGGTGGACGAGTCGGACTCGTCATCTGAATTTAAGAAGCAGGTGTTGATTTTTGCGGCACCCCCGCCATTAAATCCGTCCCATGGGCATACAAATCTTCAAATAATTCAGTACTCAAAGGGTTAAAAAAATAGAAGAACTACAAATTTTTGCAGAATTTCATACTTAAAATAAACTGCGACGGTGAATTCGAAGTTTTTTGTAGATTTTCTGCAGATTTTTGCAGAAAATGTGTCAAATAACCGCACATTTTTGCAGATTTTTTAAGCAAAGTGCAGAATACTTTTGTTGGGCAACGCAATTCTGTGCATCGGAACCCCATGTATTGCCTTTCGTATGCTTGCTTGTGTTCACACAGAGAGAGCACTTGATAAGGAAGCATGTGTATTTTATTACAAAAATACTTTTATGGCGACATAGTCAGTTTTCTGATTCATCGTATCGTATCTACATTTAGTCCCCAAATAATACTTGGTTCCTTAATTTTATTGAGTAATTAAAGAAAGTGGGGTAATCCGCGCTTTGGCAAACTTTTAATTGGGTGATTCGTAGCTATCTAAAGGTCGGAAACCACTGCTTTAGAGGCACTGTAAAAAAAAAGGTACTAAAAATGAGTATCAACCTATTCGTTTTTCTTTGAGTATAAATGCATCGTAAATAAGCGATGACGTACGCAAATGCAAGTAACCGTATTTTCTCAAAAAGTAGCAATGTTATTAAATATTGCTAATCTCGGCTTTTGTTCAAGCGATCTCAATGAAACTTGACAAACTTAAAATAAAAATTCAGAAAAAGGTTTTCCTTTTTATTTGATTTCGATTGGTTAAATAGAAACTGAGTTATTACAACTCAATTATCTTACTTCCCATTCTTTTAGCATACTTTTTAAAAACATTTCTTCTGATTATTAGTCCTTATAGTGGAACGAACAAGGCATTGAACTGCGGTGCTGAGGATCTGGGTTCGATTTCCGATAAGACTTGTTTGTAATCGTGCATATATTTGATATTTCAGTAGACAAGCGTTTACTTATTTTTACTCATTGTACTCATTTTGGAGTACATGTCTTTCAAAATTGAAACTTGTGTATTCGAAGCCATGTAATCAAAAACGAGTACACCTGACTTATTTTAAAGTACCTATTTTTAACACTGTGCAGTTTTTAAGGGTATTTCCGAGTTTTCGGTCAGGTTGTTTTAAAGAAAAATCCCTTCAATTGGTCTGAGTGAGGAAATGGATTCCATTTTCACAAAAGATTCCTTTTAATCCGCTACGTTATTTATTTCAAATGACACATCTGTAGATGTATACAGGGCGGGCAAAAAACATTTTTTGCCAATGCAGCTAAATCCAAGTCCAGTCCGCAAAGCATGAAAATAAGGTCAATTCGGGAAAAAATCCGGGACAGCTTAAAACAATTATAATCTTTTCTAAATATTGTTCATTATGATATATTAATTTTGCACCCCTGCACCACCTCGACGTTGGCACGTCTATGAAAAATGTCGTCTGAAATCAGTGAAATTCTCTCAAGATACCGTGTCTAGATAAAAATTTCAATTACAAAATTATTTTGCACGTAATTTTGAACAAAAATGTTATTTAAAGTTATTTTCTGTGACTCACCGTTTAGACCTTAGACGAGAATAAGTTGGCATCAAACCACTAAACCACTAGGTATCATGAAAATTCAAGAAATCGCTTAGATCTGACAGTTTTATTGCTCATACTTTTGTTCCAAACATCTATTTTTTATCTTATACACGTATATTTTAATTAAAAATTAGAGCTTTTAAGAAATTTTTATAAATGCAATTCAAGATTTCGTTATTTAGAAATTTGAAATGAGATATAATATGAAATGAGATATAAATATGAAATGAGATATAAATATGAAATGAGATATAATTACTTAAACTGAAAAGGTTTTTAACCTTTTCAGTTTAAGTAATTATATCTTCTATTTTTCTGTTTTATTACTGTATAAAGGTAGTTTTAAATGTGTTTATTTACAGTTGCAAAATTCTCCACTATGTAAGTCCTTACACAACACCGTTGTATTCCTATGTACACATGTGTTAACACCACTGTTTTACACGTGTGTTCAGTATAACAAAGTACGTCGCGTCTATTCACTGCAGAACAGAAGGAGTTATATGTCCTCGGGGTTAAGTGATGATCTTTTGCGTGGTTACCTTGCGATTCCCCAGTTGCCTTCACACTTTGAAAAGTAAAGTGTTGCTCTAAAACCGTGGAACATAATAATAAAATACATATGTTTACAATGTATAGCAAAGAGGGTTTCATTGTCGACTTTTAAATGTGGTAGTTGGATTTAATTAAAAAAATCTGCCTTCTTTGCTGCGCAAACTATTCTTTGAGGACATGCAGTGCATTTACAAAATGCAACAATAGTCATTTGAGTTACGTTATCGCAAGCCTTTTTTAGAAGATGATATTTTTAAATGGATAAATGTCCTTGTTTAACTATAATTGATTAAACACTGTACATGAATATGAACCTATCTTTAGTATTACAGTTAAACTCGAATGTGTGCAGACACTAAAATTGTGTCCTATCTTTTAGAATACATTTATTTTATGTGTACTGTATACCAATTCGATTAAATGTGGTTAATGTTTTACATCTTCACCAGAAAAATGTTTAACTTGCATTTCCAGGTTCCTGAAGTAGGGTGAAAAATTTATCCTTCAACTCTATATATGGGGACCATGCTCAGAAATATCTCTGCTCAACCTGTACTTTAAAAAACAACAACATAATTTTAACATGATCTTTTTTATAAAAAACAACGTCGCTTATTTTTACACCCTTTGAAGCACCAAAAAGTTGCCCTTGTCCCCGATTTTTCCCCATGTCAAAAATAGACTGACCAAGAATATGCGGTCGGGAAATCGGAGTTATCCGACCCATTACTTTCGCTGACAGATTCATAAGATCTAATCACTGGTGTGGAGTAATTTCTATCTCCAACTGTTTCAACACCGAGATTGCTGGAATGCTACGGAGTTCAATTTTATGTCAGCAGTGGAGTGAAAACAAATCTCAATTCAGAGAAGATGCCATCAATAAAATCGTTGGAAAATACGTGTTTAAACTTTATAAATATTATTTCAATTACAATAGGGCCATTCCATGAAAAAGTCAACCTCGGTAACAAAATTTCAAAATTAGTTTTGATTATTTTGTTTCTTATTTATTGATTGCTAACAGTTCAAATTGCATTTTTCTTTAAAAACAATTAATGTTTATTTTTACTGAAGTGGCAACACAGCAATTTGAATGTGGACACTATCCATAACCACATGTTTTGAGTTTTTGGTTAAACTTCTAGTAATCATTTTAGAAGATAGAAAACAATATAAATGATCAAAACTTACATCGTAGGCAAGTCTTAAAGTATATTTTAATATTATGCATTTATCAATCCCTGTATGCTCATATAAATTCCCCACCAATTCAGTGAAACACCCTTGTTTTTGGGTCTCACACAAAAGATCCCATGTGACACAAGAGATCATATTTTTAAAACAATAAAAAAAGAATAACTTATGTTTCCTCTAAATACTATTTTTAAAGGAGATTAATAAAACTACTTTTACTTTAGTCATGACATTTACTTACAAATTCATGAACGAATTTTGAATTTATGAGCTGAATTTACACTTTCTTATTGTGTTACATATATTTATGAATGACAATGACAATTTTCTAACATAGCCCTTCATTCATGTTTGCAAAAGTCCTGCGCGTAACGATGGTGTCCCACATGTGACAATACACATTTTAATTCTTTTAATTATTTAAACATTACTATTGACAAATACTATTACTGATAAACAATATGTTCCATCAAAATCCATGCGTTTTTTTTAAAAACAGATATAGAAAACTATTTTTCTGCGAACTTTTTCTAGATTTTTTTTTTACGCGGTTATCTTTAAAATTTGTGTTTTTACATAATCTTGGGAGACGAGTAGGCAAAGTCCCTTCAATTTAACAAAAGTCACATGACTTTTTTCCTTTTTGAAAATTTCCGTGCGAATATTTCTGAAACTTAGAGTACCTAAAAACACTCTGCTCCATGACAATTTCGGACAAATTCGCTATCGTGCTTTTTGAGTAATTCCTGAAAAACCAAAATCGGAACACCTTTTGTTTTTGTATGTTTATTTTGATGACATCGTATTATGGTACCCATCAGGCACGTAGGTAAGGGGGTGGTTCAAGGGGTTGTAAGTCAAGAAGGAAAAATTAAAAATCGAATTACTGTAAAAATACTTTAAAAAACTAGATTTTTTTTACTTTCTTGTATTATACTTGTTGTAAAGTTGATATACATTTTTTAAAAAGCTTCAAAACCATGTTTTGAGTTAACTTTTATCTCAAACTAAGCTTCAAAAGACATCATCGGGTTCATTTTCTAGCATTTGGATTTCGGCGGAAAAGGGAAAAGATCGTCAAACAGGGTCGTATACACAAGATGCTCCAAAACCGTATATTATTCTAAACAATGAGTCTCAATACATAAATTTGTTCTCTAAATTTATTTCATAATTACGGACAAGTATTTACTAATTTTAAAAATATGTAATGACTGATATTGGTAACGATTTCATGAAAAATAAATGATAGCTGTTGCTGTTATGGTATTTACCTGTCAATGTATTCCTGTTTACTCTTAAAAAACATTAATAAGTATAAAAAAAAAGTGGGGGACGGTGTTAATTTTTGGGAGGATTCCTCTCAACTCTTGTTGAGGGGAGGAATAAGTAACTTAAAGAAATCCGTTGCTCAGTCACTGAACCCCTCCCATGAAAAATCTATACCTACGTGCCTGGTACCCATATTTCCAGTTTTTTGCCTTTATCCGATTTTGAAATATTCGTTTTCCTATCAGCCACAACACACGAAATCGTGGAGGAACAAAAAATAGGGGGATTGAAATATTGGATTGGTTAACTCAAATACTGTATGTTTATCTATAATAATAAATGCTCGTCTGTGGATCGCAAAACACCTACTTCCTCTGCATAAAAAAAGGCTGAAAATTTATATACAAATTATAAATAATATTCACCCTCAAGATGTTCACATGAGTTTCGTATTTGTAAAATTCCGTTTAGTTTTTAACACGTTCGCTGCCACTGACGCGCTGGCGCGTGATACATTCTTTAAAATAACACGTAAAAAGCAATAGTCAACTTGCATCCTTTTAGACATCGGCAGTGAAAGTGTTAAAAGATTTTTAGAAATGTGGAAAACAGGAACTTCTTAAAAGATTCCCAAGATTCTAGAACGTGCCTTTGTAGTTTGGTCGCGGTATAAGGGTTAGGACCAACAGTGGCGTACGCAGGAAATTTGTAAGGGGGGGGGTTGAATGTCAGATTACTTTACACACACAGCTTTTATATATATATATATATATATATATATATATATATATATATATATATATATATATATATATATATATATATATATATTATAAAATGAAAAAATATTTCAATCAAACTTTTTTAAGTCACAATAAACAAATACCATAGTAAACATTTTTTTATAAAACAGTATAAATGAGAGGATGTAGGTAACATACTGCAATTCAAAAAATTAAAGGAAATATGTTATTTAAAATCGGTTGTTTTTTGCATTTGACAATGTTAGCAACACCATTGCATTTGTAGTATCATTTACAATATTAAATTTTAAACACGGAATTCAAGTCGACGTGGTGTTTCTGAAAACAAATCAATTACTTTCTCAGGGTTTACAGTTATTTCTCGGTGAATATAGAGTGCAGCAAGACCATTTAGTCGTTGCTCGCTCGTAGTACTCCTTAAATATGACTTTAACCGTGTTAAGGAAGAAAATGATCTTTCATTGGAAGCAATGGATACTGGAAGAATACAGATAATTTTTAACAATTTGTAAATATTAGGAAAAAACTGAATATCACACTTGTCAAGTGCACGAAGGGCATTTTTCGGAACTAAATCTAAACTTGACAAATGTCGATACCACAGCCGTAGTTCGCCAATTAGTATTTCTTCATTTGAGTCCAAAACATCTGCATAAGCTGAATGCAAGTTTCTTGCTTCTTCTTCTTGTTTCACGGTTATGTTAACGTCAACCTTTGTTGGAAACAAACATTTAAAATTTGAAAGCACATTTTTATGCTCTAAAAATCGTTCTTGAATTTCCTTTAGAAAGCAATCTAACAATGGTATATATATATTGCTGCCCTATAATAGTCTTCTGGATATTCACTTGGAATATTGCATCTATTGATTTGACGCCTAGCCCGACGAGGAATTGTCACAGAAATATCTTCTTCCTCGCAAAGTTTGACTACATCGCTGAAAATATATTTAAACTCGTTCTCTGCATCTCCTCGCATGTCTTGAACAATACTTTGGCAATGATCTGCGTAATTCAGTGCGTCTCTCAAATCCATATCTTCGGTTTGCAAATATTTACTCAGCGGAAGGGTGACAGAAAGAAGTCGCTGTAAGCAATATATTCCTGTTAAAAACTCAATTTGTTTAACTGCAACCAATAATATACTGGCATTTGTGGGGCAGTATCTTTATCACCATCTGAAAAAAGCATTTCTAGTGATTGTAAAATTGCAGGCAAAAGTTCTACAAATATAATGACGGAGTCATGTCGATCTACCCATCTAGTTGGGCAAAGTTTCTTTAAATGTCTTGATGCTGAAGGCAACACAGACGTAATGCAGTTGTTGAGCACATTTTGTCGTTTCGATGAAGAAGAGAAGAAATTAATACATGTACTCAGAGTTCCGACCGCATTACGAATACAAACTACATTGCAGGCGTGGCTTATTGCTAAATTTAAGCAGTGTGCACTACAGTGAACATATAATGCATGCGGAAATTTTTTTTTAATATGCGCTTGAACACCAGAAAATTTTCCGCTCATTGCACTAGCGCCATCATATCCCTGACCTCTTAATTTTCCAGTATTGACCCCATACGATTCCAAACTATTCAAAATGCTGGACGCTAAGCCAGAACCCGTTGAATCATATACAGGGACAAATTGTAGAAACTCTTCATGTATGCGAGCATGCCCATCAGTGCTACCCAAAAATCGGGCACAAAGAGAGAGCTGTTGAATTCCAGAAATATCAGTCGTTTCATCTGCCAACACGCAAAACCCATCAGCAGAGTTGATTTTTTTCACTAGTTCCGCTAAAATAATTTTGTTACATGTCGATATCACTTCATTTTGGATTCTCGGACTTATATACATTGCATTTTTACTTGCCGTTGTTAAATGTTTGTATAAATCAGCATCACCAGCTCTTGCTCGAAAGCGTAGCAGAGCTCGGAAATTCCCGTCATTCTCAACGGGCTCAGAAATATCATCTATAGGTCCATAATCTCTGTGACCTCTTAATGCAACACCTTGTCTTCCTAATAAAATGATGGTTTCGATGACTGGCATTAAGCGCTTGCGGTTGGTGTCTGTTTGGCTTCTAAGTCCCTCATCTATCAGCAGGTCTACAGGTTGTTGCCGTTTCTCCATTACAGAGAGGAAGTTTGTTGCCTTTAGTGTGCTAGTTTGGTGGTAACTTGATTCCTGGTGTCTCCGAAATTCTTCCACTGCATCTTTCCAATTGCTAAATTTTGTCTTTACTAACTTTCCAAGGGGTTGACCACCACGACCAGCACAGCTTCCACTGAAAAGTGCACATGGTTTACAAAACGCCCCATTTAAATTCTCAGAGTAGGAAAGCCATTTCCAACGATTCAACCAGTTATACTGAAACTTCAAATTTCTTTTTCCTGATGAAGGAAATGAGTACGAAGAATCCGGTGTCCATGTATCACGAATCAGCGAAAGTATTTGTGCGTCCGTAAGCTGAAAAGAAAACCGAATTTATTTACTAATGCATGCTTAATGAAATTGCAGTAAAACTATTTGATGCAGTTGTAGTAATCTTAGTGTTTATTAAAATGTTAACTATTATATAAGAAATGTTTAGCTTTTCAAGTTATTTATTCCTATGCTTTTTTTTCCTTTTTTTTATACATTACCATGCAATAAAAGTCTTTAAACATGTGTGTAAAATAGCCTTGGAATTAATGATACATAAATACCAGTAATAATAACAATTAATAACAGTTAATATTTATTAAATTTATTAAAATTTCTCGATTTTCTTTTATATGTGACCGAAAAATTATGGTTTCGTGCTGTATTGGCTATAGTAATGCCAAAAAGATTCAACACTAATCTGTTTGCAAAGGATTGGACTTCATTTTTCGTCGTATTCTTAAACTGTCATAAGATTAAATCTCTAAGTTAAATATGACATTTTAAGACAGTCGAAGCTGCATCGTCACTCAATTCTGAGCAGACGTGCCAAATGTATTGAATTTGCTATATGTTTTAGAGACTAAGAGTGAGCCCTAAGCGAACAAGGAATAGTATCGAAGTAAGAATTATTCTCTCTTTTCAACCGAAGGGGTGATTTAAAATAAAGAACCCATCGAAAGTTTTCGAAACTTCTATCAGGAACCGGTAAAAACTATAAAAAAAAATACAAAGAAAACGCACTGCGTGAACATTATAAAATATGGGGTTGATTCAACCAACCAATCACAAAACGAAGCAAGAAAAACAATCCTAGACACGAGACAATAATTTACTACAGGGCTGTCGGTTTGAATTATGCTCCAAGAAATTTTACATTGTGGAAGACTGAACAAATAGGTTTATGTGAAACAAAAGTTTTTGAATAAAAAGGAGAGGATTTTGATTTGGACAATTACCTAAAACATTTAAATAGAAAAGTTATTTTAGCAAAACAAACACTGTGTGACGTTAGCGCAAAGAGCAACGCCATATAATTTTTTAATTACACAGTTATATATACATCAAGGTTGTTAAAAATGTATGCGAATAACAGTGGTGGCTCGTGAGTATGAAAAATGGGAGAACCGGAATTACAAATAAATTAAAGCATTATATTTGTACAAAGTATAAGTCCTTTGTATTTAATCAATTAAATTTTAAACTAAGTAGAAGTAGCACAATTGCTTTAATTGAGGAACGTGCTATCAAAATGGAACATATAATAAATTCGCAAATCGAGAACAAAAGAAAAAAAGTTTGGTTTTATTTGTTTCTATGGACAGATCTCCGGAATTTTCAAGTTTTAAAAATAACTATATAAAAATTTGGGAAATATTTTTTTTTTGCAAAAACGGATATAGATTACACTTTTTTTACAAAATTCAATGTTTATAAAAAAAAAATTACACGTTTAGTTTTGCACGCTCCTCAACTCTTCTAAATAAGCATACATGGAAATTGACAATGGGATTAAAACATTAAAAAAGATCAACGTTGTTATTATCTATAAAAAAAGTTTATTGACTGTATTCATCTTACCTTTCCTGATTGAGCAACAATTCCAATGTCTTTAACATTCTCTCCACAAGAAAATGAAGACAAAATCGCCGGCATCTTGGAGACTCGGGATGTGGCACCGGAAACACAAGAATTCTCATTCGGCGTGTTTTCTGTTTCTTCGCTTTTGCTTTTTTTAGAAAAAAACGCAACTAAACTCGATTGTCTTTTGCATTTATCCATTGAACTTATATGAACATGAACTATCTTCTCGGGGCAATGTAGTGTTGTAGTGTAGGGTCCATTCTAAAATCCGTAGAAAACTTACTCCACAAGCATACAATGCCAATGCCCATGTCCAATGCCCATGCCCATGCCCGGCTGTCCAACAGTCAATAATTACGAAAAGACTAGGACGAAGCGAAGTAGACTATATATTACAATTCCAGAAAAGCCGTTCTTTGTGGCTCTTGATATATGTATTGAGACGTGTTTGCTACAATTTCGACGCATGGGTACATTTTCAAACGAAGTATTCTTTCAGAATTAGTATTCTTTCAGAATTCGAAGTATTCTTTCAGAATTCGAAGTATTCTTTCAGAATTAGTATTCTTTCAGAATTCGAAGTATTCTTTCAGGTGGCAGAACGTTTACAATTACTGCTTTCTTTGGAAAAGATGGGCATTTGACTAATGATATATACAAATCGTCTTTGAAAGGAAACTGTTGAAAAAGGTTTGCAAGCGATTTCATTGTGAAAGCTACAACCACATTCCAATTGGGTCTTTTGAATGTTTTCAGAGACAACAGTCAAAATAAATTTGTTTTAATTTTCTGCAAACAAATGTAGATTCTTAAATTTAAAAAAATACATTTGTATTTTTCTGATTTTTTCTTTTTTTTTTCAAATAAAAAAAATATTATATTTAAAAAAAAAATTAAACAAAAGATCGATGGGGGGGGGGGGGGGGGGGGTTGTGACCCCCCTCAACCCCCCCCCCCCCTGCGTACGCCACTGAGGACCAATAGGTCACGGGGCAACCCGATTTGTTTTATGCATGTGCTCTAACGGGTTCCACAACAACGTGGTGCTAAACAGTCAGTCACTTTATATTTCATGTTGCACAAAAGAAAGTAAAAACTGAATCCTAATTAAAATGTTGTAATTGTCCCCTCTCCAAAAATATTACGGCCATTTCTCGACATAATTAATACCAACCACACTGATTGATACATGGTCATTTTTGACGACACAGACGCCTGTTAAATGCCCCGATTAAATATTTCGTCGAAAAGAGGAAATTCTTTTTGTAGTTCCTTTCAAGAAATTTATTTCATCCAATCGACGGCTCAACTCAAATGACCGATCTCTTGGTTCGAAGTCTTTACTAACCGTGCAAGGAAGCTCGTTTAAATTACGGCAATTTATATTTTTATAAGGACCGGATAAATATCACTGGAAGGGAAGCATGGTAAATTACTTTTGTAAAAAACATTGAAGATTCTAGTTTCGTCCAAAATCAAGTGATTCAATAACAAAACGATCATCAACGGACCCAAAGTAGCGTTGACGATCGTTAAATGCTTAAAAACGGGAGTGCAAAAACAAAGACCACTTACCGTGAAAAAAGAACTCTAATAAGTATCCAATTACTTCCACATGTTCGAGGCAAGTCATCCTTTCGATAAGACGTACAAAACACATTTGAATTGTAACGTAGTAGAACAGCTAGTTACAATTGACAATGTACACGCGATAATTTAAAAAAAAAAAAAATTCTGGATGTTTACGCAACTTGAATTGAAACAGGATTCTGGAATTGAAATGTGCAAAAGTTAGGAAAGAAATTTGATGGAATTATTTTTTCCCACGCACATTGAATGGATATAACTTTTATATAAAAGTAGAACTTTTATATTGAAGTAGAACTTTTATATTGAAGTAGAACTTTTATATAGAAGTAGAACTTTTATGTATTGCGTCGGGAGAGTAAACGTTTTCAGAATAATCGAAAACGTAATGACTGCCTCACACAATAGCAGTTGACTCCCTTTTGATTGAGCAAGAGCTGCCTGGAATTCCACTCAAGGTCAAATCACAATCGACCCATTTGTTCCGATCGTTTGCTTCATTAAAGTAGAATTAAAACTGAAGATATGTTTGTGAACAGGGCAGCCCTTAGATGTCGCGGGGCCCATTAGTGCGTACTAATAAACGGGCCCATTAGTGCGTACTAATAAGCGGGCCCATTAGTGCGTACTAATAAGCGGGCCCATTAGAGCGTACTAATAAGCGGGCCCATTAGTGCGTACTAATAAACGGGTCCTATTAGTGCGTACTAATAAGCGGGGCCCATTAGTGCGTACTAATAAGCGGGCACATTAGTGCGTACTAATAAACGGGGCCCCATTTAATCCTCCATACAAACTTATGAACTTTGAACTACTAGCTGAAGTACTCGGTGTTGCCCGGACTTGACGCAGAGTGTTAGTCAATTTCTTCACAGTGGCTCCAGCGTTCAAAATGAGCGATCGTTAGTTCTATTTGCACCTAAAATTTTCAGTTTGACGACCGCAATTTCACACCCAGTCGTCAGTTTTGACGCCTATCTTTTTTATAAATACTTTTAATTTTCCCCTCTGTATTTCGCTCCATATCTATATTTTTATTAGTCAAGACCGTATATTGTCACAGTCACTCCTCCTAAACTATATAACCATTTTTTTTTTATTATGGTGTCATTTGTGAAAAGGAGTAAACTACAAATGTGTCGAAATATGGCAAAATTACGAAATATTAAGCAATTCATTAGAAAAATTCAATTGAAAAAACGAGTAACTTTGTCAGTAGGACGGTGTCGCTTTTAGAGTAGCACACATAGAAATACGCGTCTAATTTTATGCAAAAGAAGCGTTGACGATTACAAAAATATCAAAACAGTTGGCAGCTTTGCTAAAACAATTTAAATTATTTAAAAATTACTCCTAAGCAGAACATTTTGGCAACTAAAAAAAAGTTGCTAGGTGCCAAAGACGCATTACTTTTATCCCCTAATTTCGAATCCTGCCGTGGTGCCACCTGGTGGTGTTAGTAAAAGGTCATTTCTCCTTTAAGTGGTGGGAAGAGGGATTTTTGAAATTTCATGTAAACAGTGTCCTTTCTCTTGTTTTGGATTTTTCATGAAGGAATTGTAGGAAGGAATTTCTCATGGGAATAAAACTGTATATTTCTATGTGTGTAAAAAAAACAAATCCACTTATACTCTTCTTTATTTATAGATAGAGAGAGATAAAACATAAGAACTTTTTTTTTTTGAAAATCTAATCGTTATTATTTTTTATCAGTTACAATTGTAGTTGACAATTAACTACAACTGTTTAATGAGTATGAGGCTACATTTCATTTGTATAGAATATTTATTAAATGACTTCGTTACATAAAAAGTTGGCATTTCCCCCCCTTTATATTGAAAATTAAATATAAGCCTTATTTGTGTCGAACGTGCCAGATTTATGTCATTAGAGCTGCTTATCAAGGAATTGTAGCGTCAGAATGGATCACCCTAAAAGCAGGGTGTTCCTATCTTGTTACCCCGTGATTTTAAAGACATTTAACGTCAGCGAAATTAACGAAATTAGTAATTCAATTTATTGTAAAAATTTCCTTTTGTGCGTTTTTTTTTCTGATGAGCACAGGTCCCTCCTGAGGCGTAGAGGCATGTGCGGTGGCACGCATCGCACACCCCTAATGGCGGATATGTTTGTGACAAACTTCGAGCATGGATCCTTCATAGTAGAGAAAACATAATTTTATAATCTCGCTAACATCAAAGTGAGGCCAACGTGTATGGCCTCAGACACGTGGTTAATTACGTCATTCCATTAATAAATTTTCACTGTTACACTTTTCCCAATTCATCAGCCAATCGCGAGTATTTTTTAATTCATAATTTTGAAAAGAAGTCACGTGTTTGAGGCTATTCGGTCTGTGATGTAGGTTTCACTATTATGACGTCATATTCGCTCTACTACAGTCCATTCATGCTCGAAGGTGACAAAGGTTAGCAATGACAGCGCGGGAACGCTGCCTTCGTAACAGAAAAAGTTTCTGCTTGTCAACACGTGGTCAAGGCAACAATGTGTTTATCCGTGCCTCTCTTGAATTTTTGAATATAAAAATAAACTTCTCTCTTTTTATTAGTAATAACTATATGAATATATTTTCAATGCAAGTATGACAAGTCTCAAGTTAGGATAGCAATTAAAAATTATTTGACGGAAAACATTAGAGTGAGGTTAATAAGAAATGTTAAGTGATAGAAATATACGTTTTAACAAGTTTTAAATGCCCGTAATATTTACTTTTTTAACCGACTTAAAGCACGCCAATCAATACCGCTAAAAAAGAAAAGTGAGATTAAGGTTATAAATTCGATTGTTATGCATATATTCTTTTTTATGTATAGTCAATCAAAAATTATGATATTTGGATAAATTCTACTAATTCAGATATTTGGATATTTTTTTTCTTTGATAGGAATATCTCGTTTACGAACCTGTTGTAACAAATATCCAGTTATCTGGCATTTAACTAACCGGAACTCTCAATTAACTGCACCGTATGAAAAGAATGTTGTCCGATTTCAAAAGTTATTTTTTGTTGGGTAAAGACAATTCCACTTTGGAAAAAAAATGCAAAAAAAAAAAATTAAATGGTTTTTCGGCTTTTATTTATCAGGAAATAACGATTAACCGAACTTTTGTTTTAAACATTTGCTCCAATTTAAAAATGTTTTCATTGTTGGATAAGGTTGGATTTTCATTGTTGGTTTTAACTACAAATAATTGGTTTGCCTGACGGTTATCATTTAATCTCAAAATAAGAGCACGGAAAAAAGTGAGCAACAACTTGAGTTTCCTGGTGAATTATAGTAGAGACAAAGAGTCCCGCCTAAATTAAAAACTAAAGAGAAAAACAACATAATATTTTTTTTAAAAGAAAAACCGACTTTAAGAAACAAAAAGCTCTAAAAAGTAAAAAATATTTTTTATTTGAATAGCAAATCTAAAAAAATTAAATATTTTATATATTTTTTTTAGTTATTACGAGCCTTTAAAGTTGAAAAAAAAAAAAAAAAAAAAAAAAAATATATATATATATATATATATATATATATATATATATATATATATATATATATATATATATATATATATATATATATATATATATATATATATATATATATATATATATATATATATATATATATATATATATATATATATATATATATATATATATATATATATATATATATATATATATATATATATATATATATATATATATATATATATATATATATATATATATATATATATATATATATATATATATAACATGGCGATTTTTACAACTTCAGAAGTTGCTTTAGCACTTTTTTTCCTTATATAAAATATTCTATATAAGAGGAAGATTGTAACTAAAGTTATTTGCTCAGAATTCTTTACGACCCGTTTCAGGATCGTTAGCTCAAATTTGGTTTGTATGCTTGTTGTCGGAATTCAAGGGAGCTTTCTTGGACAAATGGATAAGAGCGTTGGACGTTAGACCGAGGAGTCCGCGGTTCCAGTCAGCTCTTTGATATTACAGTATTTTGTTATTTAAATCGTCCTCATTTTTGACGAAATAAATTTCATGAAAATACAGCTAAACTTAATTTCCTCAGTTTGACGAAATATTCAATCGGAGCAGACGTCTGTTCCATTAAAAAGGACAAAAGTTTCGACAAATATGAGAATGAATTTTTATGAGTAGATTATCATTTTGTTTCACTTTTAATTGATAACCTTTTTCCAAAAGAGCAACCGGTGTGCATCGTGTTTTACATCGACGAATTACACATTTCTGGGTATTTAATCGCAGTTGTGATTTATATTCCCGGAATTAAAATATTCCATAACGCGCGGTTACAAAACTAGCATAACCAGGTATGGTGTGTTTACAGTTTTTTCAAATTTTCCCTAAAACTTTTTTTTACTCCAAACTGCGTTGCATAAACAAATGCCCATGACACCCCCGTCAATGAGTTCGATAATGCGTTCATTTTCTTTCGAAATATACGCGATTGGAGGAGGATTTCTCCTCCAGCAACTGATTTATTATAGATTTATTTAATCTTGCTAGACTCAGCTAAGGTTCAAGTGCTAAGGTGGTAGCGACAAGGTAAGCAGCTTCTTTGAAAGAATGCGATTGTTAATTTTTTTATTTAAAAAATGATTTTGTGGACGAGATTCACCCACTTGCGGTCGAGAAGTGACTCTCAGTCACAAAACTGTAGGTTGTTGAATTTGCAGTTCTCGTTCAACTGTCTTGTTCTTTACCTAACTCCATTTAAAAGTAGGACAGCTCTTGGGTATTAACTGGCCATGGATTCGGAAAAATAACTGTTCTATAAAAAGAGCTTAAATAGCAAACAAGTTCCACGACCGCCAACGGTTAATGTGAGCCTTTTTTTCAAAAGAAGAACGGAATGATCTGGTCCATTCGACCCCATGTCCATGACCCCTTCAGAATTTCTCGCCAATTGGATTTTTTGTCACCTTGCATGTTTTTTCAATTCAGCTTTTTAATTAATTACCATATTTGTGCTTAAAACGGAAATGCAATAATTTACAAAAACCCATCGTTTTTAGAATTGTTAAAGCTCGTTTACACGTGAGAGTTGTTGGAAGTGATTCGTATTATGAAAACAACCATACGATTGGTCAGACTTTGAAAGGGTGAAAGTCATATAATGTTTCCCGATAACAAAATCGTTCTGCAAACGTTCGGCCTGCTCTTCGGATTAGGTATCAGATTATGGACATTAAAAAAACTCTCGTATCTAAACCTTGCTTTACAGCTCGCACACATCGGAGGACTATAGGGTGTTACTCTTAAATTTTAACCCCGTTATTATAAGGGGGTTACCCAGAAAGTTCCACCGGCGTGTATGAGAGACTGCTGCACTTTAAATCTGATGGCAGTCCAATGTCCTGACGTATATTGAGGTGACGTCGTGTACCAGTTCAGGTGTTCTCCTCGTCATCTGAGCATGGCGTTTCTGGGTCATTTCTTTGAGATAGATTCCTAACATTTCTCATTGTGTAACTTTAATGCGACGTTAATTCAACCTACCGACATAGTTTGAAATGACGAGGCAGTGTTCCAGAAAATCTCCTATCTTGAACCGTTAAGGCAACCAACTGATCTTCTTTCATTCCTTTTCCAGGGCCTCTCAGAGAAGACCCCTCGCCGCATATGATGCCGGATCGAAATGACAAATCCGCGAGACTGGGCAACTCCGTCACCAATGCCAAAAAGGACGGAAGCGAGGAAGTGGACCAGAATGAGAACAAAAAGCAGCAGCAGCAGCAACAAGAAGATCGGAAAGACTCCGTCAAAAGCGACAAGAAAGTCAAGGCCCGTGCCATCATCATAGGGCTGTTCTATGGCCTCGTATCGGGTCTGTTCTTCGCCGCGTGTGCCGCCAGTGTCAAATACCTGGACGATCTGGATCCAGGACAGGTGGCCTTTTACCAGTATATCGCCATCACTGCCCTAGCCCTGCCCATGGTTATCAAAGGGGGTCTGAATGTCCTCGGACCCAATCCCAACACGAGATACTGGTTTCTTTTGTGCGGAATATTCGACGCCGTGACAGTCTACCTGTCGTTCGTGTCTTTCAGACACTTGCCGTTGTCGGACGCCACCGTCATCACATCCAGCATACCGGTATTCGTGACCGTGGCTGCACGTGTGTTTCTGAAGGAGCGCTGCGGGAGCTGCCAAGTGGTGGCCATCGCCATTTCGGTGGCCGGGGTGGCACTGGTCAGCAAAGTCCCTCTGCTCATGGCTAGCAGGTCTCAGGACATTTACACGCACGAGAGCATCGTCGGACTGCTGGCCGCGCTGGGCTCCATGGCCAGCGAGAGTGGCGTGTATCTTGTGCTGAGAAAGCTGCACGACGTCGACCCCTACATCATTCTGTTCAACTTCGGCATAGTGGCAACGCTGGTGAACGCAATGCTGACGTTCGCGTTCGGGGAGTTCGGGTGGACGCTGTGCGGCGTCCAGCAGTGGCTCGTGCTGGCCGTCGGCGGGTTCAGCTTCCTAAGCCAGCTGGCGCTCACGAAGGCGCTGGAGATAGAGGACGCTGGTCCAGTGTCAGTGCTGATGGCCGCTGGCGACATCATCCTGGCGTTTGTGCTGGATATGACGCTGTTCCAGGATGCTCCGGACGTCTACACCGTCGCTGGGACAGTGCTGGTCGTGACGTCTGTCATGCTGGTCGGATTCAAGAAGTGGATTGACGGGAACGTCAACAAGTCCTCCGTCAAGCTGAAGTTCATGAAAATTTTGTTATGCAGGAAGGCGGTTTCCTAGTGAGGTTTTCGCGGATTCTTTCAATTTCTCTGCTGCTAAAGACCACCTTTAATTTTTAACGCTGGAAATCAGATTTTCCGAGTCCGTTGAACCTTTTAAGTGTATTGAGTCTGTTCCGAGGAAGTTGTAGCTGGTTAAGGTATCTATGCTCGATATCTGAGTATTATGATGTTCACGAGTTTGTGAATTTACTTTTGGATTCTATTTGCTGAGGCTAAACTACTAACAAACTATGCCTTGTTTGTATTTCCTTGTTATACAACACAAGTAGCATTTATAAAAAAATTATCACTGCCATGTGGAACTGACGCGTGAAGTCATGTTTTATGCGAAAAAGTTCAAGTGAAATGTTCAAAGTGCAAAAGGTCTTGTGCCAAAATATGCCTTTTTTTATTATTGCTATATGTGGTATTTTGGGTATTTTCACCTGGTGGCAAAATCTCTAATGTTCTAATCCAATAAAAGATATAACTAAATGTCAAAAGGTTCTATCATAGAATCATCGTAAGGAAACATTTTTTTTGCTCATGTAAAGTGCTAGGGTTGAACATACGACCTTTTGCACTTTAAACGACAATATTAAGATTATAATTCTAAGCTCTGAATTGGAAGATGCTTAGTTTTTTGCGAAAAATGTATGGATGTTAACCATATTAGCTTGGTTTTAATTTTTTCTTTAAATATTTTAGAAACAACAGGCTGTTGTCAATAACTGTAACTATTAATACACCTTTTATGAACTTATGGAACTGCGTTTGATTTTATCAGTACCAGAACTAAGCATAGAAAAGCAACATTTAAAAAAGCGCTATGAATCTTCTTTCTGTGCAAGGAAGATAATCTTTCAATTTTGGCCCTCCTGTTGAAATTACTTTATGTAATTCCGCAAACACATTCAAGTATTCTTTTAAATCCCCTAGCGATTGGCTCAATTCCAAGTAATGTAAATGGATGTGTTTAGCATTGCGTCATCTGTTAGGCAATCTTTGCATATGCGAACGCCCTTTTCGTCAAATGGCACCATTTGGTAGAAATATTTCTGAATATCGCATTCAGCAATTTAATTTATTGTTACAGTTAAATAAAATTGTTTTCTTACTCTTTCTAGGGGGCTCAAGGGGATTTCAAGTAAAAACTTAATACCAATATCCCTAATAAGAACTTTGACACAATTTTTTTAAATACAATTTATGAACATTATGTTTATCCTAATTTTATATAATTACAAAATTATTATTTTCTTAAGAAATGTATGCACTTAACTATGTAATTATAGCATTATTGAATTACATTGCATTATTGAATTATGTAGTTATTATCGAATCCCTAAATTTATTTGTATGTCTATCGCAATTTTTTATTATTTATTAAATCTGTATTCTGCTCTGACAGCGCCAAAATTTCCCTTTCGGTGATTTTGGGTACTCATTTTTGTTACTGACATCTTCTCCCTATGCCTTCAATATCCTTAATATGAAATGTGGTTTCTATATGAAATATTCCATTCAATATTTTTAACAATAGATGCCTCTAAACAGGGGAACTTATTTTATGGCCCTCCTGTGTATCCAGATATTTCTTTCCTTTGCTTTTTACAATGTTTAATTTAATTTTACTGTGATATGTGGAGAATTGGATTGTTTGTGTGTATTCATATCAGTGTTTAAGCTTTGATATTTTTTTTTAAAAGCAATATGCTTAAAGAAATCTGATATTGCTAAAATATTAACATCTATTTTCGTCGGATTTCTGATTTGGATTTTTTTTAAATCTAGGAAACTTTGATTTTATCTAAAAATAGTTTGAACAATACAATTTTATTCTTCTTCATCCCCACTGCAATTTACCAATTATAAAAAATAGAGGCATACTAAGAAGCCAATTTATTTTTCTTCTTTTGATATTTTTTAAGTTCACAAACACTGCAGGAAAGAAAAATTGAAACTTAAGTTAAAAACATACAGAATTAACGCAATCATAATGTAATTGAAATGTAAATAACTTTATGAAACTTAAATTAAAAGTTTTCTTTTTGAAATGATAAAATGTTATATATAATATATTTCGGAAATTTAGCTAAATTTCTAAAAACTTTAGGCGGCCAGTTTAAATACTGAGTCATATTAACTTTAAGGTCTATTCTACACGAACTATTTTAACGCGGGTTAGCTTTTTTGAAAATGGTTCTAATTGGTTTCGTATTCATCAATCACATAGACATTTGCAAAAGCTAACGTGCGTTAAATATGTCCGTGTAAGAATGGACTTAAACAAATCGTCGGGAATTCTTAAAAGTAGGAAAGGTAATGTTTATATTTTTTCACACTTTCAACAGCTGTTTCTGTTGGTTCTCAAAATGTGTCACATTTTTCTTCGCTTTTGTTGGAAAGGAGGTGTATAAACCCTTTTCACTCCAAGAACATCTTCGACATTCGCATTCTTTCTACGAAACAGTTATTCCTCTTTCAGTTATTTTCCCTAGAATTTTATATGCTCATAGAGGGGAAAAAATCATTATCCGTATTTGGATCCGCAGGAGAACAATTTAAAAAAGATCGATGTTTTTTAAACACAAGAGCATTGTGGTTCTCGTTTATTTCAAAGAACAGGGAATTGAAAGAATGGTGAAGAAAGAATTCCAATGGCTTAGAAACGTTGTGACGTTTTTGTGAAGTTGAATCTTTCTGCGAACAAATGGTCAATTGTTTACTTAAAATCGACACTTACTTACTAAATCCGAAGTTTCACCAAGGTCAATTGTTTACTTAAAATCGTACTAAAAACATAAGTTTCACCCTCGAAGTGACAGAGGTGAATTATAGTAAAAAGCCATGGTATGGAGTAACTGCTTATGGAGTTTTCTTTGTAAATATGTTTATGTATATAACTTGTTATTATTTATAGTACTGTACATTGTAGTACTGTGCAAAACCTGCATTTATAAAGTATTGTAAAAGAATGTATTTTAATTATATACAAACATATAATACTCCTGGGAATAAACTCGTATTGCGACGAGTTCCTGCAATAAAAATGAACCATATTTTTTTTTGTTACATGCATCACTTCTTTTAGATTGCGGTTTTGGAGATCTGGTAAATTTTTATAATTTCAATCTGTCTGCAGCGTACGAGCCATTGTAATCAAAAGCTAAGAGAATAAAATCGATGCACATCGATATTGTACTCAAAATCATGAAATCGATGCATAACAATAGAAAAAAAATATGAAACGCAAAAAAAAAATGTAAAAATATATTTTATTGGTGCTTTTATTTTTTAAATAAATATTATTTAGTGATAATATTTGTACATATGTCATGTAGAACGTTTTTAATAAAAAAGTTATGCTAATTATGACTACGTGAATTCCTTGTATTTGCAGAACAGCACATAAATTTCAGTATTTAAAGAAAAAAAATATTCCTACTTTAACTGTCATTTTCACATTCTGCAACTAAACATTTTCTATGATAGATAAGAACTTAGGTTATGAAGATGAACCAAATCCAAGTCAGGTTTTTTACACACCGGCAAAACTGGAGCCGGTGACAACGGCGGATGAAAGATTACTAATGCAATGTGGAACCAGAATACGTGTAGTCCGGTTCGGCATTGTATACCGTAACATTGCATCTGGTGGGTGAAAAGTTCCCGAAGATTTAATGCCATTCATGAACTATTCCAAAGTAATTTCATATGTGCTCTACAGAATGCCAGCGCAGGCTTCAACCATTTGAACATTTTTGTACCACAATCGAGACCCTGACATCGAATTCCACACGCGGCGAACTTTTGAAATCAATTCTCCACATGCAAAAGTGGAAACCAAACGAATGTACCATCAGTTTGTTAAGACACCCGCACCACAAATAACCGCGAATGGCAAGAAAAACAAAAATGCCAGGGAAAATCACTCTGCGGAAATTTTTGTAAATTTTCCACATAGTTTTAGTGGATTAAAGAAACTGAAATGGAGCGGCATGTAGCTAAAGGTAAAATAAAATATGGTTAAGTTGAGTAAAACAGTTGTGAAAATGCATTATAATTTTTTTAAAAAATCCCAGATTCTCTCTCGGGGGGTGCTTTAAAATGTGGAGTTTAGGTGACCATCAAAATTGTTACGCAACTGCCGTTAATAAATATTTGTAATAACTTCAATATGATGTTTTTTATTGAAAAGCTTCTAAACGTTTACAACTTATTTTCCACACTTTTTATTTTCCGATTTTGTTATAAACAAGTAATTGATTTTCTCATAAATATGATTTCCTTTCCTTTAGTTCTATTAACAATATCGTTTTTGATCAATTTGCTCATTTTTCGCTTTGACAAAAATAATCGAAGAACAAAAAAATAATGATTCCCGATAAGAGCAACTGCATTTTGTAGAATAGCAAATGTAAAGAAAACACATCACCTGCACCGGTAAATCTATACTCATCGGAAAAAGTGTATATAAAGGAAACATTGAAACCGACAAATCGAATACCAGGCCGGGAATGACCCAGTTGCGGCCGAAGGGAGCCGGGTTACCATATTTTTTGAAAAAAGAAAAACAATGAGATTTTTCCTTCCCCCTCGTACGATATTGAAAAGAAAGTGTACGCAAGGTCGAAAGACAGCCATCTTTGGACACAATGAGTTAACCTTCATTTGTAACACAAATGAGTTTACGCAATCTTTGAACGTTTCATGCATATCAAATAGTAAAATAAATAAATAACTTTTCCCAAGAGAGCGATAAAGTAAAATATTGAATTGCATTTATGAAAATTGAAGACAAAATAAAACGTTTGTTTAACATAGATCTTTAAGATTTATACTATGTTCTCAGAAGTATAAAAAATTAATCTGATTTTAAGTGACAAAATGTACATTAAAAACTTTTAAGCACTTTATTGGTTATTTATTATATAAGAGTAAAATATAACAAAAATATCAACAAAAATATTATGTGGATAATTAATTGGACTATGCTTTAGGTTTATGCGGTAAGTAGTTGGGATATTACTAAAATATCAAAACATATAAAAATCATACTTATTGATTTTGAACAAGACTAATTTAAAAAATTTAACCCTGAAATACTAACTATGTGTATAATTCCTATACAAAGTACTACTATTCATCATGCAATGCATATAAATAACATAAAATATTATAGATATTTATTCTCAAACGGCATTAAATAATTTACAATTTGGATTAATAATTAATTTTTTGACGTGAAACACCTTTAAAATCACCTAATACTTGGAGCATCAGATTGAACACCATATATTACTCTTTTAGGATTATCCATTCCAACACTTTTATTCCTTGAAAAATATAACTATGTACTATTTACATAAATTTGTTTTTGTTCAAAAGGAAATTAGCCGCCAATGCGTGTAAAATGTGGTAACAATGCAAAGCTTCTACGGAACGTGGATGGGCGTGGACAGTTTGTTTAACTTCATTTATTGGATATGTTTTGGTTGGCGACTCTTTCCTATTTTTGATGATATTTGCTAAAATTACGTTTAACGTATAATCCTTCTGAAAGTGCTTCAACAAAGCCACATCGTATTTTTTTAGGATGAAATAATTTTATATGTACAATTTATGTCGAGGATACTAGCACCCCCGTCGGCGAAAGTCAGCCTCCGTGCCCACCGGGGAATTTCTGGCGCCACCACTGTCCGAGCAGTCGTTTTTGCCTCAACCCCATTTCGGATAGTCGTTTTGAGAGTCTTCTATAAGATTAATTTTTTTTTCACTGAAATTACACCTAAATTAAATCCAAATTAAATTCTGCAAATAATATAGAAAAAAAACATGTACAAATTCAATAAAACCTCCCGAAAAACGCATTTACAACTTTGTTACATATTCCCTCGTAAAAGGAAATACATTTAAAAGATAAATTTAGTGTGTCCAAAAATGGCCGCATTTCGACCGTGCAAAAATTTTCCTTCCAAAATAAATTATTTTCAATACGAGGGGGGAAGGAAAAACAGGTGTTTTTTATCGCTCAGGAAAAAGGTTGCCAATAGCCGCAACTGGAAGTTTCCGACCAGGCCGACATCCGATTTGTCAAGTTCAACGCCGGTTGCATTTTCGTTCAGTGCCAGAAAATTTGCCGGACCGGACTACGTGAAAAAGTTCTAATTGAGTAATATTGCACCTGGTGGCATCGCCGGTTTCGGTTTTCTCGATGTGTAAAAAAGCGGCCTAAGGTACTTAAAGCCAGTGGCTACCCACTTATTACTTGTTTCATCTCATTTCGCAGTTTCATTTAGATGACCTAACCTAGAAAAGTCGCCTTCTCCTGGCGTTACTCAACAAGACGAACTTGCACAAATAAGTCATAGATGGCACACCAGAAAAAAAAAACGCACGTACACTTTTATTATTCTCCGGCCGTGATCTTTCAGCCAGTGTTGGTACTTCTACTGCAGTCCACCTCTACCCAAAAGGGTTCAAATAATCTCCAAAATCTCTCTTCCCTCTGTGGAGTTGAGAGACACGTCTCGCGCTTCAGCACTCAGTCATCGTCGTTTGAAAGATTGACCCCAACTTCTGTGCGTGATGAAATGTATCGGTTACAAAAATAAACCTTTCGATATCTCCAAGCGCACGTCAGTCGAACCATGGGTTCAGTTCAAGTCCCTCTTCTAAACTCAGGGCTGCCCGTCAGATGTCCCAAAGACAAGCGTACGCCTGCGTTGAAGAAACTGTCGCGTCATTTTTGAAGAAACTGTCGTCATTTTAGATGAAACAGACCAGTGGCGGCCCGTGGTCGAAAATGTTAGTGCAGCCGAAATCATGGGACGCCCCCTCCCCCCCCCCACACACACACACCTGTTTTCCACAAACCATACATGAACGGAAATTCTTTATTATTTACTACTCAAATCAAAGTTTCCTTTCAATTTTTACAAAATCATAACATGCAAAAAAAAATAGAAAACACTTACTAATTTTTTGAAAATTAAAGCAATCCTCCTTTCTTTTAAACATGCGAATCGATCCATTTTAATATTAACTTAAATTACGAAACAACAGCAGAACCATATCCTGAAACAACAGCACGCAGTAAATTTATCACAAAGACCATTTCCGTTTGGAGATATTCCAACACCTCCCACCCATCCTCGCGTTTCATGCAAGAACCAATCAGCTTATCGAATCTCAAGTGCAGCTAAAACAAAAAAATTCATTTCGGCTGTACCTTCTCACAAATGCAGTGCATTAGCATGGGGGGGAACCCTACCCCTCCCCTCCCCCCCCACTAAAATCTCTATTTTTATGATTTTTACAGTAATTTGGTATTTAATTTTTTTTTATTTTACTTACAATGGGAGGGGTTTGAACCCCCAAACCCCCCCCCCCCCCCCCCTTACCTACGTGCCTGGACAAGGGTGTCGTGCGCGGACCGCTCTACTCAGTATCGTGTCCGAAACGCTCCTCTATGGGGGGTCTCTCAATAATTGACACTATAATTCCGTAGCAAATATCGCGATTGACTTAAATGTGGCCTCATTCGAAAGGAAATTAAGCAGGTTGGTGTAAAAGCTAGAAATAAAGCAAAGCACGTTCAACGTGTGGATGGGCTGTGTGCGGCGAAACAGCTTGTTTGTCGTATTTCTGGTATCGAGGTTAGTGGACGATCCACTCATTTCTCAATGAACGTTGGTGCATCTCTATGTAAAAAAATGTGTTTCCATACATTTCCAAGAATACGTAAATTATGAACCGTTGACTCTGAATGCCAACCACTTTTGAATTGAACATCTGTTTGGTTGGCGATGATCTCTCTTGGATATAAAAATAAAATGCATTCCAATTAAAATTAAGAGTGAACTAATAATCAGTATCAGCTACCTTAAAATTTAATTATTTTATACGCAGATGAAGTTGGTGTTTTGTGATCCACTTGCACACACTTTATTTTATTATTATAGATAGCAATCATATCCATTTTATTCTACCCTCACTCTGGGCATCTTAGAGAAGTTTAAAAGAAATCAAAGCCAATCAAAAAGAGTTCTGAGCTCTCAGCACCTCCACAAAAGTAGTCGCGTGCCAACTGTGTGAGACGCCTCTTCGAATTCATGCACACACACCACTGATTATCTACTACTCAAAATATACAAAAACAAAAAAAGATGTTTAGTTAGAATTGGAACATGTCCGAGCCACACATAAAAAGGTTTTCTTGGTATCTCCTACGTCAGTGGTTCCCAATCAGCATTATAAGACACGCAGAGGCGGTTCGTCCAAGCGACACAAGCGGCCGATTGGGACGCCCGCCGGCGTGAGGAGGGCGCCAAATTTTGGCGAAAGAAAAAAAAATCAAACATTGAAGAAAAAAAAGAGAAAAAGAAATTATTGAAAACTATCAATTCTCAATTACTTTGTATGATAATTTGAGCTCTGTCTTCAAATGCCTTCATTACATTTTAATTTGCTAGACGTCTAGCTTACACTTCAGAGCTGAGTCACATAGCAAAAACCTATCAACAGCAAGATCCTTTCCATTCGAAACAACACAAAAACAATTATATGCTGACTACGATAAAGGATAAATTAAATCCATAGTTTACATTTAATAAAATTATAAGATTCCCATAGATACTACATAAGAATTCCAAGTCATTCATTTGACATATTTGCTTGCAAGAGATGCTCTAAAGAGAGTTGAAGGTCGACAGTCTGATTCAATCTTTTTTTTGCTGACTTTAACAAAACTGCTGTGTTGCATTTTTTAATTAGATTCAACGGTTATAAAAATACATTGTATGGAGTATCAGCCCATTAAAAAATGATTAGTTCGATTTTGTATTTGTTGTTTCAATGCTCTGTTAATTTGATGTCACATTTCTTGTAATCCTCTCTCCCACGATGTAGTGGTAGGGCCATACCACGGCATTTGTCCCCTCCGCCACTTTTTGTTATTATTTGATAATATGTTGTTAATTAACGGTTAAAATAAACCTAATTTTTCAGTGGGTTTAGTTAGTTTTTAAATATATTAGGTTTATTTTATGTTAATTAACATATAATAAAATAATAACAAAAAGTTGCGGAGGGGACATATCTCAAAAGAATAAGGCCTGATAAGAAAAGAAGGGCAGTCATTTTTGTCAGCTATATTAGGAAAACGAATTTGTAGTGAAAATATGAAGAACAGATGCTAGTATAGTATTTAAATTATATAAAAGAAGGCAAAGTTCTTCTGAATTTTCGGCAAAATTGCACTGGAAAACGAATAAATATTATACAATATTTTTTTAAATTAAAGTCTAATTTTGTCAAGGTTAGTTAAAATTTGATAATAAAATAAAGAAATGAAATAAGCGAGCATAATAAACGTACATTTATCAATAATTTCAAACAAAGCCATTCATTTGAGCTTTTTTTTGTTTTGCATTTTGAGTTACAAAAAATATATTTGTCATTTAATTCACTGTTTAATACTTCTTATTGTTTTGTAATGGTGCTTCCCTTTTAAATATAAATAAATAAATAAAAACGTATAACCTATTTCGAATTATAAAATTTTAGTGGTCGTTTGTTCATTATTTTTAAAATTGTCACAAATGTGTGTGTGTTTTTATAGTAAAATAAAATGGTTAAAAATAAAAATCGCATTTTCGATTAGAGGATCAAAAATTTGGAGCATAACACTTATTCTTCAATCTCTTAGATACAGCGTCCTTTAATACTTCGGTAGGAGATACTCGAATTTCAATTCTGGAGCTTATTTTGAAAAGGGGATCTCTCTATTTTCATGTATATACTGTAAAACCGAGTGGATAGGGTCAGCAGGATGAATAAGAGCAATTTTGCGAAAAGAGTTATCATGTTGAATGATAAATTATTTTTAAAACATACTATTTAATCTCTGCCATTCAAAGATCAAATCAATTCACCGTTGCACTAAAAAATGGCAGAAACTGTGACGTCAGAGATAGTTTATATACACTAATGATAAAGTGGTTCACCGACAATTTATTTTTGACTAAACCTTTTATTAATGGTGTTTTAAATATTATTTTTTATATTTTGGAAATCTTAAAAAGTAAATATTCAACTTTAAAATCACCTAGCGAGATTTTTAAATCGAAACCGAACTGTTAAAAATATTACTCATAATTTTAAGTGCATAAGGAAAAGGATTAATTTTACTGTGAAGTTTAAAACTTCTTCTATTCAGTACTTATTTTACAGTATTCATGAAACTACTCCCCCTCCCCCCGGTTTTTTTTCTGGACATGCATAGTTTCGATTTTGTTTGAACCTTGAAATAAAGGCAAGAAAAAAATTCTGAAATTAATTTTTATAATTTCTTTTTACTATTAATATAGACTCAAATTTACGCAACAAATACATAGGAGAGATAACATCCCTCATCAGATGTTTAATTACTGTTTGTCTCTTGCTTGTACGTTCAACACTCATTTAACCTTCTGACCGTCACAAACTTATTTTTGCGTCCCTGTATCGCCCATAGAGTAATGATACAAATAGAGGAATAAAAATGCTGATTTCCGTGTGACCATCATTGAAACCACGTGATATGTGGAAATGCCAATTCATTCAAGCGCCAATATTACTTGGCAGGCCTTGGCGACTTTAAGAACTAAACGAGATCGAAGTATTGTAATATGGTTTTGCGTTTAATTTTGTATTTTTATAGCGTTTGTTTTTAACGAGTGGCACAATTTAAGGGAGTTTAACAGATATATTAAGGAGATTTTTCTTACTTTGTAGTTTTGAAATAATTGCATTACGTTTTTATGTAAAAAATTTACCATAAGCGAAGTTCTTTCAATTGTTATTTTGTATAGTTCAATAAGAAAATATGAACAATAAAACCTGAGAAATATAAAGAGATTCGCTTCTTCGAGTATTGAACACAAATAAAATATTTTCGTTTCGTTAATGAAGAGGAAATTTTTAGCGCATATTGTTTGAAAATATGTAAATACGTACATATATGTTAAGAAGTTGAATACGGACAGAACTCCTTATCACCAAAAGAGAAGAAAGTGCGCCAAATTTGGAACTCCTACAGATGTCTGTACGCCAAATGTGGCAGCGCTAACACAACGTGATGTGAGTTTTTCTTTTCAATGTTGACTCCGCGGCCTTACGAGAGTCTGGTATTGAAGGCGCTCTCTATTTAATATTACAACTCTCTGGTATCGCCAGTTTTTCCAGCAATACACATATTTTTTTTAACCCTTAACGCTCGGAAGGCTCCGCTTTGGTGATATATATTAATGCTATCGTAAGGCTAAGCTATGGAGACATCTCTGATATATTTTATATCAATAGATAAATGAATCATTTTTATGTAAAATGAGTACGTACATAAGTTTTACGGCCCTGCGATAAAACGCCAATGATTGTCGCCAAATAGTCGGCAGTGAAAAGAATCGACACAAAAATATACTTGTCTCTTAAAGAGTTAGCTACACACCCTTGATCTGTCGATATTGTAATAACAAGTCTCGGACGTTAAGGGTTAATTCATGAAAACGCTTTATTTTCCAATATTTTTATTGGCGTATAAACTGAAAGCCATCTCTTTAAGAATAAACAAAAAACAAATCTTAAAATTTTTGTAATAAATTTATTAAAATAGCACTTAAATTCCCCAACAGACAAAAAAAAACCTAATTGGTTAATTTACTGACCACTCAGAGGAACTCGTGAAAACCAATTTGTCTTTGTGATCCCCCTGTTCACCCCCGGGGATCTGCGGACCACCTTTTGGGAACCAATTGTTCTAGAAGTTGAGCGAATACAAGAACATTTGGGAAAAATACAAGAACTTTTGGGCGAGAGCCGCGAAACAAGTTACGGGGAGTCCATTTTTAAAGGAACAACCCTAAAAAAGTGTTTAAATGTTATTAACATTGGATGAGATTCAATTCAATTTGGTAAGGTTATAGCACTTTATACGAATATGAACATTTTTGCTTATGCTTCTTTCTCACTTGTTGAAAGAAATGTATGTAGATGCTTGAAATTCACATTGTGAGTATAGTATACGTTGTTGTACGAGTAGTTGGATATAAAAAATAATTTGCTAATGGTGAAACACGTCATTGAAAAAAAAAATTATCTCAATATGTTCCAAATATCCGTTTTTTAAATATATCTTATTTTATTGTTTTAAAAAAATATTACAGAAAAAGGCAATTAAGCTCTAAATACAAATAAGATATTACGAAATAAATATATTGGTAAATTTTTATCGTCATATCTGAAAAATAATGCGAGGTACATTCAATTTTATCATTGTTCCTTTACTTTTTCCCGCCAGTGTACAAAAGTGCTTCCGAAAGAACTTTGGCCTGTACATTATTACGATTGACAATAGCCCAATTGCAGCCGAAGGGAGCCGGGTTCCCATATTCCCAAAGAAGAAAACAATTGTTTATCGCCCAGTGAAAAGGTTGCCATGGGCCGCAGCCCGCAATTGGAACTTTCCGTTACGATTAGAGTGATCCATTCCGTCACAAATATCACGACTGACATAAACTTGGTCACGTTCGATAGAAAAGTAGGCTTATAGAGATAAAATTTTATGTAAAATGGTTCGCTAATAAATATTCTATTCAAATTACAGGTAGCCACATCAAAAATTTGTAGATGATAAAAAAAATTCGATTGGCTTTTCAAAAATCTTACAACTTATTCATAAGTTTCATTCAATCTTAATCATAAATGTGTGTAGAGATTAAAAGGGAGCTTGTTACTAAATTCGCAAAGGCTGCTAGGGGCAAGCATATAAGAAAAGAATCATACCTTACAATAGCCGTAAGATGAATGGAAAATATTCCTTGTCTGCACCTCAAAAAGTATTTTTTTTTAATCTAAAACGCCCATTCATTGTACATGAACGACAAAAACGCGCACGAGCATTTCGGCGATTCGAGAATCCAAACCACGTGGTCTGTATTCTCGAATCACAGATCCATCTGCACGCGTTTTTCTCGTTCGTGTAGAATGGTTCTCATTCAGAGTGTCTATCCTATGCTGTTGTTAATTTATGGGTGGCGCGATAACAAGAAGGGGACTTGCAAATTCTTAAGGTGAACACTTAGGGATTAGAAGTAATCCCAAAGCTGATAAAATGTTGTTTTGGCGGTACTGACTTATTTTCTAAATTACCAGGAAGTAACGATAACAATGCTACGAAATAATATACAATAAGGCATTTCTGTCAAGTCATAGTGCCATCTTGGTTTATATCTTTAAATTATCTTTTTTTTTAATAAAGAAAAAAACGAAATGCGCTAAAAAAAGTAAAAAATAATTTTTAATTTTACGAACAAGTTGAAAAAAATATGGATTATTTAATAATAATTTCATACTTATTTCAACGTTTTGAAATTAGCGCAAATTTTAGGTAAGTTTTTTTTGTAAATTGGCACCAACTTCAAAAAGTTGTAATAAGTATCAAATTGATATTCAATAATTAAATATTTTCAACTTGTTCGTAAAATCAAATTTTTACTATTTAGCGCATTTTTTTAAAGTCTTTTTATTTTTTCCTTTTCAGTTTATAATTTAACAAGGGTATTTGCCCCCCTGCTATTATTCACCAGGAAAGTCAAATTCTTAGACACTTTTTTCCATGCCACGGATAAGGCCTTCGTGGCCGAGTGGATTAGGAGTCAGCTGGGAATCCAAGGGTCCCCGGTTCAAAACCTTGCGATGGACTAGTCTAAAGAATAGTAAAAAGTAGTGATATTGCGATCGGTGGGTTGCCAACTTCGCTACAAAAATACTAGAATGTCGTCCAGAACATCCACAACAAATAACGGCGTGTATACGGGACTGGTGCACGATACATCTGATCGGGGTTCAAAGTCCCGACGTCTATTGAAGGCGTTGGGTGCCAGCTCAGGTGTTGTCCTCGTCATCTGACCATGGTTCAAAAATACGAGGCATCGTTCCCGGGTCTTTCCTTCGAGGTAGGCTCCGAACCGTCGCCAATAGCCCACTGTGCAGCTCTAGTGCGACATTAATTAACCAAACCATGCCACGGATAAGTATATTTTGAGAATATGTGGTTTAATAAATACGGGTAAAGGAAATTTCATTGTTGGACAACCTTCCACTTAAGGTTTTGAAATTTCTGTGGATTTGGGCCAATGCTTGAATAGTGTAGAATTAAAAAACTGCAGTTCTGAAAATTTCATTTGTTGGGTCATGACAGGTGTCATCATCTCCTCAATTTCGCATCAAAGCGATGTTCTCCTAAATGCATGTAAAGAACCAATTACGAGTTGTAAACTTTCTTAAATTATGTGTTGCTTATTACATTTGCTGTTTCCCTAACGTTCATTTCTAAAGTTTGACGCTTTTCTTCCTAACGGGACTTTCTCAAACCCTAGTTTCTGTTTACGAAGGGGGAAATTTTTCTCTCAAAAGATTGAATTAAATAACATCCAATTTTAATGGTAAATAACATTACGTCTTAACTCCCAAGTAATATTTAAAAGAGTACATATTAAGTTAATATCCTTTGGTCGACAAAATGTCACAACCAATATGTGTTTAAAAATCTATATAGTTTCGTAACCGCAATTAAATGAAATCTTTAAGTATCTACCAAAAATCCGTTCTCTGGATAAAAATCGATAAAATTGCAATTATTTGACAATTTTTAAAATTCCAGAAGTCAACAATTTAAAGAAATGGCGCCTTATCAAATGTATTAAAAAAACTTTTCATATTCATTAAATTTTTTTTTTTTTTTTAAGAAATAATATTTTATTCGAGAATCATACAATTACTCAGATATTCGATTATCCGGATACGGTCTGGTCACAATTGATCCGTATAATTGAAGTTCTACCAACACCGACTCAAAGACAAGGCCGTGCCTCACGTGACCTTTCCGGAGCTGACGTCATCACGAGTAGGCTATGGTAGCGGGTAGAAACGGAAGAGTTCGCTTTGCTAATGTGGTTTTTTTAAGCGCGAATTTCTTTGTTTTCTCAAAATGGGTGAAAATTCCGTGTGCTTTAGTCGGCGATTATTATTTATTATCTGAGTAATGGTTTATAAACGAGCTGTGTTCCCAATTGTCAGGGAAATTACACGAAAACACCAAAAGTTCAGCTGTTTTCGTTTTCTAAAGATCGGACGTTGCGCAGAACATAGGTGCAAACATATAAAATTCCATAACTGTATATAAACGCTCAGTTCAATAAAGAATGTTTGTTAATTTGGTCTTTGATACTTTTATTTTCATGCTAATGTGAAAATTTTTTTGGGCATATATATTTAAAAATCTTTAATGAAATGCAAAGGTAAGGTAAATAATGTTTAGGCAACGTAACAGTTCATTTTCTAATGAAAAAATGGTATTCATCTGCTCGAAATACCAAGCGCTTCAATCGAAGAAACAGAGCGGTAAAGGAGAAATCCAGCCTACTCATGGTGACGTCACAAATCAGAGGCATGGCCTTGTATTTGAGTCGGTGTTGGTTCTACTCAGGCCTGTAGCTAGGTAGGGTCGGGGGGCGGGGGGGGGGGGGGGGGTAGGGGGAAGAGAGGGGGGGCACTGCCCGTCTTAGAAATATTTTTGACCCCTTGTAGGGTCGAAAAATTCGATTTTTTTTAAATTTCACACGTTGCACAAATGAAAAATTTCACAAAATTGAAAAACCTAACAAGCGAATGTTACGTCCTTTTCGAAATTTTATTGAATTATGTCTGTCAGGTCCCAATAGGTGTCGCCACCACGAAAAACTCAGGAGTCCGGGAGGCAGCCACCTTTTTGGTTGTTCTAAACACAATATCCTGCTGTTCTGGTTTATTTTAAAGAACAGGGAAACAAAAGAACTGGTCGAACCATCGAGTTTTTTTGGTTCAAAAATTTAAACGCATATAATAAAATTTGCATAACAAAATTTATTTTGGAACATGCACTTTAATCTATGCTTGAAAATGCAATTTTCATGTTTTATTCTCTGCAATTTTCACCTTTCATTCTTTCGCATGAATATATGCTGAAATTATATTGAATGAACATTCATTTAAATATTAAAAACGATGGGAATTCGTTTGATTGTAAACTTTAACAAGCGAATTTTACGCCATTTTCGAACTTTTATTGCATTCTGTCTATCAGGTCCCAAAATATCGATTTCAGCTTTATTTAGGGGGTCGGGGGGGGGGGGGGGGGGGTCGGTACAAGCAAAAAAAGTTCAAAAATAAAAATATTTTATTCCGGCTGAAAATTTATTAATTCGTTATTTAGACTATTTTATGATGTTATTGGGTATTCAGCTGGTATTCTGAGGGTGGATTATACTTCAGCTTTTCGTTTGTTTATGTAAAAAAACACGTTTCTTCAAAATATTTTACACCGTATGAAAATTTAATACGAGATAGTTATTTAGGTATTAATCAAGAAAATGATATTCAGCTGGCTCGGTAGTGGTGGAAAGATCTTCATCTTTGGCTATGAAGTGGTTGCGCACTAAATTATATTCGAGCGCCGCGCAGTATCTTCAAACATCCAGCTGAATGGAATTTTTTTTAAACCTAAACTTTCATACTAATAACATACTCGAGTTTCGTGTGGTGCAAAATTGATTTGATTGGGAAATCATTAACAAACATCGGGAAAACATTCAAAATTTGACTAGGTTTTATTTTGTTTCATTTCGTTATATCTCAAAAATAGAAAAAAAGGTTTATTATGACATATATGAATATTAATAACATTAATAATTTATAGAAAAATAAACATTCTCATTATTGGAAGTGTAAAAATTATCGGCAATATCGCGATCGTCTTCAAATGTCCTTTCTTCAGAATATTCATCAATATCTATTTCCTGAGATTATGTGTACATCATGTTCTGCTTCAGGGCCATTTGATAAAATGAAGAATGTTTTTAGAATTAAAAGAAATAAATAATTGTGTAAATTGAAAATAAACGTCAGTTATACATGCAGTATTCTCATCATTAGTGATGATCTCTACCGATGGAGGTAGCTGGTCACCTTCGAACCATTTGAAACTGTGTCTATTATCTACTATCTTCCAACCATAATCAACTGGATCAATAACGATTGGTTCCTTTTCATGCTGTGTGTCCTTATAACTGAGCAATGGACATTGTTTCGTAGAAACGGTTGATGCAGTTCTGATTGGCATGGTGCCAGTATCGAGCGTAATCGATGGTTCGACCAGTTCTTTTTCCCTTTATGAGTATAAAAAAAATCTGTGGAAAAGAACGTAAAGAACCTAAATTTCGGAAAAATCAATTATATGCATATAATTATATCAAGAATATAAATTTTAGTCAAAATTTAAATTCCATCTTTCTGGTCGTAATTATGTAAAAAAGATCTAACTCCATTCTTTTTGCAAAGGGTTCGATTTTTTTTGCATAACTACGACAAAATATTCTTCCTACAAAAAAAATACGGATCGGAATATCGCAACGTTGCTAAACTCAATTATATCAATTTAATTAAATGAACTATTAAGTAAATTGATTAAAATCAATCGATTTAATAAAAAACAAATATTATTCAAAAAGTTCCAGTGAACCTCTATATAAATATTTCATTGAATGAGACTACATAAGTGAGCCAAGTTTCAAGTTCATTTGACAATTGAAAGGGGGTGAAATAGGAATGAAAGATTTAACGATATAATGCGAGTTAAATAAAGGCATATAGAAATGAGTGGTCTCTCAGCCACTGTGTCTGCCACAGTGTTGCCCGAGGAACACCACGTGGAGGTGGACCACTCGTCGTTCCTCAAGGGCTGTCCTCTTTCTTTGGTTCTTATTTTTTATAATTTTTTTCAAAGAGGACAGCCCCCGAAGAGGAGCCAAATGATGTTGACGCTCCTCTTCTGTGCAGTGGCGCCGTAATCTGTTCGGAAAGTACTTCAGCTGCTGTACAAAACTTTAAACTAAACTAATGTTTCCATTATAAATGTTTTATACATCCAATTAGTTAAACTTTCATTTCAGACATCATTGTTACGACATTAAATTAAGAAGTAAACACATCTCTCAATATGAAAATAGTTCTAAAAGGTTTACTTTCGAAATACTAAAATTTAATACGACTTCATTATACGTTTTTGAAAATTAGAATAACTTTTACTGTTTAATTAATAAAATGAGGAAAACATAAGCCAAAGAATAGTACATCAAGCAGTAAAAAATTGAATTTCCAAACTTTCACTTAAAAGTATTTTAATTGCAGAGGTTTGTTACAGGACCATTGGACCATTTTAGTAATAGGTCCCTTCGCCAGAGCGTTTAGTTTTTAACACTCTGAATGAAAACGAAAGTAAAATAATAATTATGTTAAATTTAAGTTATTTTGATAGTTTATGTCACGTATTTAAAAGACGATTTTTGTAATCAAATATGGGAAACCTGTATTATTTTTAAATGAATGAACCAAAGACAAGGAATATCCCTTTGTGCAAATGGATTGTGTTTTTACGATTTCGTCCTGTAAGTTAAAAAAATTTCTTTAAAACATATAACCTTCAGTTATATAAAGTTGGCTGCTCTAAATATTGGACCTACCATATATATTGGAATTATTATAGAATCTTAAAAACACATTTATTATTAAAAATTTAGATTTAACAACTAAAACTACATGAGAATTTAAAGGAAAAAAATTAATATGCAGAAATTAATGCCGTAAAGTCTAAACCTATGGTCGACTCGTTTACATTTATGTATGTTAAATTTGGCATATTCAGATGTAAAAGAGGTTAGAGTAGTTTTAGCAAATTTAACCACAGAAAGATGGTATGAGAATTTTAGAGTTTGAACAAAATTGAGCTAAATAATGGTTGAATGTTAATAGTAAGTACATTTGGACAGAAATAATTCTTGGTACACAATGCAATTGTAGAGAGTTTATGCTGTTGTTCCATTTGTTTCAGTGATATTGACGTGTTTAATTCTAGCCAGTAGTTTCGGCCTAAGAAATGATTGTTAAAGCGTTTAAATCAGAAACCTCTTTTTTTGAAAGGGTAAGAAAATTCATCTAACCTTAAGTTGCTGAACTAAATTCATCTACAGTTTTACTCCTGGTACAGCTGGTTCAGAAACAGTAGTAACAAATGTTAACTTTTCGCAAATATCTACTTCAATTCCTTCCGGATATTTCTTACTCTGCGCCTTTGCTCAACAATTTTCAGTATGTGAGAAAGAGCAAGCCCGCCTTTACTTATTATCAAACTTTCCATGGTCTAGTTATCCATGTTACAGGACACAATATACCGTCAAAACCTAGGGTGGGAGAAGGGAGACACGAAGCAGGCCTTGCGGAGACCTCTTCCGAGCACAGGTGAGGCCGGGCGTCCAAGTGACTGGCAAGCCTTGAGTTCACCCGGAAATCGATGATGCCGGACACAATATGGAGACGATCCGAGGAGAATCCAGCTCTGGAACCAGAAACCCCCCGCCAAGGTCGGATCGTCATTCAGGATAGACAGGCAGGTTTTCACGAACCGGTATCGGGTCCAGAGAATGATCTTAACTATTTATACCAGTACCTAGATTTATGAAAACTGATGCCCTGTCCCATGCCCGCGCTAACTCTAAACAGGAGGCTATCATTCCTTCTCCTCTTCCCACCGGCTCAGCTCCCTTCTGTAGAATTAACCCTCAACAAAAGAAATCATCTTTTAAAATGAATTAGATAAGGAATAAATACTCTAGCTTATACACATATAAAAACTCTGTAAAATACTAGGGAAGGGGGAGAAGGGAGACACGAAGCAGGTCCTGCGGGGACCTCTTCCGAACACAGATGAGGCCGGGTGTCCAAGTGACTGGCAAGCCTTGAGTCCACCCGGAAATCGATGAAGCCGGACATAATATGGGGACGATCCGAGGAGAATCCAGCTCTGGAACCAGAAACCCCCCGCCAAGGTCGGATCGCAGTTCAGGATAGACAGGCAGGTTTTCACGAACCGGTATCGGGTCCAGAGAATGATCTTAACTATTTATACCAGTACCTAGATTTATGAAAACTGATGCCCTGTCCCATGCCCGCGCTAACTCTAAACAGGAGGCTATCATTCCTTCTCCTCTTCCCACCGGCTCAGCTCCCTTCTGTAGAATTAACCCTCAACAAAAGAAATCATCTTTTAAAATGAATTAGATAAGGAATAAATACTCTAGCTTATACACATATAAAAACTCTGTAAAATACTAGGGAAGGGGGAGAAGGGAGACACGAAGCAGGTCCTGCGGGGACCTCTTCCGAACACAGATGAGGCCGGGTGTCCAAGTGACTGGCAAGCCTTGAGTCCACCCGGAAATCGATGAAGCCGGACATAATATGGGGACGATCCGAGGAGAATCCAGCTCTGGAACCAGAAACCCCCCGCCAAGGTCGGATCGCAGTTCAGGATAGACAGGCAGGTTTTCACGAACCGGTATCGGGTCCAGAGAATAATGTTTACTATTTATACCAGTACCTAGATTTATGAAAACTGATGCCCTGTCAAATGCCCGCGCTAACTGTAAACAGGAGGCTATCATTCCTTCTCCTCTTCCCACCGGTTCAGCTCCCTTCTGTAGAATTAACCCTCAACAACAAAAAAAATCATCAGGTTTTTGTTCAAGATGAAAAATAAGTTCCATGGGCAACACGTAAAATGTCCCTAATAGAAGTAATAGCAGGCTGCTCAAAGCGAGATAGATCAGCATGATCATTATTAGAATGCTCACTTTAATCTCACTTTTTATTTATATTTTTTAATCTTTATATTTAAATAAATGAACTTCACATTATCAAATTAGCAATGATCAAGGACACAAGGTACCGCCAAACCTAGGGGTGACATGTACAACTGCACTCCAACCTCCGGAAGAGACGCAATTGTATTGGGACCCTATGGATCCCCCGGGTCAATGGTCGTTTCGCTGCTAAGCAACTAGACGATCCAGAGACTGCAGGTAGGTACCCACTCGGCATGGGATAATATATCCACCGAGGAAAAACGCCGAGTTGGGACTCATAATTCGCAGCATAATTCGCTCGACACTTCACGACAGGTAATCCAATAAATTCATAAACCAAAACTGATTAATAATTTCCACTTCCTCCACCAGGAGCTAAAGAGTAGATGGACTAAATTCCTCTATATATTAATATCAGTGATCTTACCTTATCCAAAATGTTTATTCCGAAGTAAACACATCAATGTAACTAAAAATAAACTAAGGAAAGCATACATTTTCTACAATTGCAAGTGTTACCTGAGAGTCCCAAACTGAATGCACTGTAAAAGTTTGTTATATATTTGAATGTATTGTTATATATTTTGTTTTACGTTCGTTTTACTTATTTCAATATCATAATTTTAACTATATTCAATGTATTGCTAAAATCATTGTTTTTTTTAAAAGAAGGAAAGGTAACTGATGTTCGAATATTTGAAGGTAAATTAATTTGAAAAAATATACCATAATGGGCATTCAATAAGCGTGGTTTTATAAGCAGTTTTACTACATTCGTACGAACAATAACCATATGCAGAAAAGTATAATTCTAGTGCGATTTAATAAAAACTCACCAAACGAATGTTAATCAAGTTTAAAGGAAAACCAAATTAAAACATTTCAACAATATTCGTTCAATATATGGTTGATGTGCTCTGAACTCAGATAACTAAGTTTTAAAACGAAATATTATACAAAAAATCATACCAAAGAAGGAAGAACTTGAAGACGGATGCTTTAATCTTCTAAGTTTTCATTTCATCCAGCTAATTTCTATGAATGTCAATAAAGAGCATTTACGAGAAAGGCATGAAGATATTGCTTGCTATAGAGCAAACCACATATCCTCTTAAATTAACTTGTATTTAGATTTTACTTAAGACTTATCTTGTCGTGTCTTTGATGTCACTTGATAAGGTAAATATATTGTCTGAATTGAATGTTTGAAAGTATAAGACACCACTATAACACCATCAAGGCTAATTCACTTCGGCTTAATGATATCGCAATACAAGCTAATCCGCAGCCCGGCCAATTCCACGTAAATACTTATTCACCAACGCCACAAGAGCTTAAACTTCAAAGCCACAAAGACTTGTCCGCAAGAGAGGCTCATGCTTCAATGCCAAACAGGCTTAATCTCCAACGCTATCGCCACACAGGCTAATCCGCAGCTCAACCAACCTCATATACATACTTATCCATTAACTCTACAAAGGCATGAACTTCAAATCTTTATAGATTCATCCGCCTCAAAATTATCATTCTTAAACTCCAAACAGTCTTAATCTCTAACGTTATCGCCACACAGGCTAACCACCGCCCACCCATCCCCATATAAATACTTATTCATCAATACCACAAAAGCTTCAACTTCAAAGCCAGAAAGACTTAATCGGCACATTGACTTCAACTTCCAAGCCCCAAAAAATATTGGCCATAAAGGCTTAAATTTCAAATCAACAAAGACTTATTCGCCACAAAGGCTATTACAACAAATCAACAAACACTTATTCGCCACAAAGGCTAATACTTCAAATCTACAATTATTTATTCGCCACAAAGGCTTCAAATTCAAAGCCAGAAAGACTTATTCGCCACAAAGGCTTTATCTTCAAATCCTTAAAACTTGGTCGCCACAAAGTTTTCAACTTCTAATCCACAAAGGCTCATGCGCCACAAAGGCTTTAAACTCAAAGCCAGAAAGACTTATTCACCACAAAGGCTAATACTTCAAATCTACAATGATTTATTCGCCACAAAGGCTTCAACTTCAAAGCCAGAAAGACTTAACCGCCACAGGGACTTCAGCTTCAAAGCTAAAATAAATGGCCATAAAGGCTTAAACTTCAAATCAACGAACACTTATTCGCCACAAAGGCTAATACTTCAAATATACAATTATTTATTCGCCACAAAGGCTTCAAATTCAAAGCCAGAAAGACTTATTCGCCACAAAGGCTTCAACTTCAAATCCACAAAACTTATTCGCCACAAAGTTTTCAACTTCTAATCCACAAAGGCTTCAACTTCAAATCCACAAAACTTATTCGCCACAAAGTTTTCAACTTCTAATCCACAAAGGCTTATGCGCCTCAGAGTCTTCTACTTCAAATCGACAAAGCCTTTAACCTCAAAGCCAGAAAGTCTTACTTTCCAAAAAGGCTTATACTTCAAATCCGCAAATATTTATTCGCCACAAAGGCTTCTACTACAAATCCACAAACATTTATTCGGCGCAAAGACTTCAACTTCAAAGCCAAAAAGTATTTTTTGCCACAAGTCTTTTACATCAAATCCACAAAGACTTATTTGACACAAAGTCTTCTATTTCAAATCCTCAAAATTTATTCGCCATGAAGGTTTCAACTTCTAATCCACAAATACTTATTCGCCACAAAGGCTTCAACTGTAAATCCACAAATATTTATTTGCCACAAAGTCTCATTCTTCAACGCCAAAGAGGCTTAATCTTCATCTCTGTCGCCACACAGGCTAAGCCGCAACCCACCCACCCACAGTTATTTACGTAGTTATGGTTCCAATTGTTTAGATACCCTGAAATAGAATAAAAATACATTACTATCAAAACTCTTTTAAAACTTTAAATATTATAAACATTTAGAACTATAATGAAATATGTTTTTTAAATGAACGAGTTTAATTCGGTTTCTGTCTGTTACACATGTTCAATAGATAATTTTGAAATTGCATTAATATAATAATTCTTTCAAAACTTTACATTTTAAACATTTAAAAATATTATAAAATATGGTTAGTAAATGTAAAAGTTTTGTATATGGGTTATATTATACATATTAAATCGAAGAATTGTTTACTGTTAACGTTTATTACACTTACATGAAGTATGCGTCTTCAATCTTCTTCTGTAATTCTTTAGTGAGTGATTGAGGTTCCAAATATATTTGTATCATTGGCTCCACTTTAAGATGACCTAAAAAATAGAATCGATAAAATAGTTAATATATCATAGTGTTTAATTTTCAGTACAAAATTACTAATAAATATGTAAAAGGACTTTTTAGTTTTAATTAATTAGGGACCTGATTTCGATTTCAGAAAATAAATGTTAATAAAAAAAACTAATCATATGTATGCGTTTCCCTAAAAGAGAACAAATACTCAATGACACAAATACTTTTATACTACTATTACAGGGAGTTAGATATTGAAGAAACTAACGGAAGAAAGGCGTTTTTCATAGTTCACGTTCAACTTGAAGAACAGGGAACAAAATAACAGATCGTTAATTTTGGGACTGAAAGTCGCATCTCGACCGCAAAGGGTTAAATGCAATCTCAGAAAACAAATGTAAAAACAACTCGTCTCTTGGAGTATATTTCTTACTCCAATAAGCACTCACCATAGTTCGATCTCTGGAACCACTCCAAGCTGTAGAGAGCTTTGTGCATCTTGAGCTCTCGCACCTGAAACTGGCTGTTATCGCCCGAGTGTAAAGGATGTGCCGCGTCAATGCTTACGACGTCTTTCTGATAGATCCCTGCAAAGGAATAATAAAAGTTGCAAGTTGAACAATAATTATTAAATTCCCCTTTTCTAGGATTTTGTGCAAGCATTTCTTAAAGAGACACACGGTACTATCTCATTGTTTCTGTTGAGTTTTATTACTGGAATTTATATACGAGAACAATATTTTACACAAAAATTGCATCGTTTGTATTTTTAAATTTTAACCATTTATTTTTTTAAAGCTATTTTTTTAAAAATATTTTATATTTTTTATCTAGATTTATCTCAGATCCTTTGAATTGTAATACATAGGGATTGACATTTACATTTTGTATACTTCTACATGTATTTGATTTTTATATAAATAGTAATTCATAATCAAATGAAATTTTCCTAAAACTGTTTTTTTTAATTTTAGTAATGAAAACAAGAACTACTACTCATTGAGCTAATTCGCATGCTAATCTATACTACACCTTTATACAATTCTTTAAAATAATAATTATACATTTCTTCAATTTTTTTTAATAAGAAAAAGCCTTTGCGTTTAAAAAAAATTAATATCAGCGGAGACCAAACACTGAGGAAAAAAGATTTAAAGTTATCGTTTCTATTTCTAAGATTCAAAAATATTCTTTTAGCAAACAACAAAAATATGAGAATTTTACAATTTTGTAGGAATCGCGTATCTTAAAGTTCAATATAATTAAAATTAAAAAAACTAATCAAACTATAACTTTGTTATTCGTTAAAAAAAATTATTTATATACTTTTAGGCTAGCTTAGAACAATTGCACTGCAACATTTAGTCATCTCAGTAACTTAAAAAATCCCACACCAACTGAATCTGATAATTTAATTGTATCCAACTCAGGACTGCCAGGTTTAAAATTTTGCATTCAACAAAGTGAAGGTGTAAATGGAATTTGATTTAAAAAAAAAGCTAATAAAAGAAAAGCATATTTTATTTTCAAAAACATACTTTTTCATTCATTTTGAAGAATAGGGAAAATGAAAATTGATTGAGAGTCTCCACTCGATTCGAAAGCGTTCAAAAAGTTTAAAACTCTTGTGGAGTTAGAGATGGGTGATGGTGAACGAAATAAGGGGCAGTACAATATTATTACGCCACAACGCTTTTATTCCATGCTCCCGTGGATAGAAATCCACCTTCCTTCATCAACACTTCTCTAGCTCTCTCTTACAACTGATCAGTGTTGCCAGCGACACCCAGGTGGCGCTGGAACACATTACAAAATAACTCCCTCTAGTGGTGTGTATCCGCACTAGGGCATTCCGACACTCGGCCATTCGACTATTCCGTCTTCGGAATCACATAATTACAATGATATACTACAATACAATACATTATACTACAATACATGACATTACACATCTACACCTACATTCATTATCCCATTATAACTTTAAATTATTTCATAACATCTATAAATCAATTATTATCTTACTTCAAATTTAAAATTTCAAAACATTATCAAATTTATTATTAAAAACTTAAATACTCAAATCACTTTTTATCATTAGAGTTCCAGATGTTCTAAAAATAAGTGTTCCAAAAGTTTCGAAGTTAAAAATGTTCCAAAGTCTTTCAATACTCAAGAAATTCAAATGTTCAAACCTAAAAAATAATTAACACTAAAAAGTTCTTCACTTTTCACCAATAGATTCTTTTCAAATCCTTTCAAAAATGTAAGCATCACAATTAAATTTTAAAAAATAAACATCAATAGTAAAATTAAATCACAAAAATTTTCAATGATACACCACTTTCATTCTTTACTGGTATTATGCAACACTCAACAACATAATAACACTTTATCACTGCACAGCTGTTGTAAATAAAAAAATGAAACTTATATCTTTCCACCTCTGATAAAAATATTAAAACGGTTATTCGATTTCCTAAAATAAAAATAAAAAAAACTTTCGCAACCTCAAATAAAAAATAACAAATAAGACGAAAAGCATATTTCACAATTCTGCATAACTTTTTCGAAGAACAACAAAAAAAATAAAGATTCACTTCCTGACGGCTGCAAGGGTTGCTTCACAGAAAAAAAAGATAGTTAACGCCAAGGTCGTTCGCTCCTTGTTTGGTGTGTTGGTATTCTCCAGTTGGCTTCTGTATTTGGGCCATATCTTCGCCAAGGTGGTTGTGTTCGTTGATCCTGATCCGTGATTGGACCGCAGCTCTCAACTATGGATCGGTGATCGCCAAAACATGACTTCTGTCGCCAACTCCATTCGCTTCCAAATTGTTGGATGGTAGGTTTGCTTCTCTTAAAGCCGTTCCTATGATTTGGGCTTGCTCGCCAATTGCAGACTTGGCATGTTGTATTCCGTCGCCAACCTCGTTCGTTTGCATCAGTTGGTTGATCAACTTGCGAGCTAATTCGCCAATTGTGGTTGTAGCTTTTGCTCTTCGGGAATTTGTATTTTGATTGACTCTTCCGATTCCGTTTTGTTTTTCGGAAATGTTCAAATTGGTTTTGAGAGAACATCTTTGAGTTTTCTTTTTTCGAAGCGATTCTCAAACCTACTTCGCTTATTTTCTTTGGTGCACAGTCTTTTTCAGGCTGACGCGCCGTCTGTGTTTGCAAGTTTTGCGATGATATCACACGTATCAATCCACATCTAAGTGCGTTCGTACTATTGACTTTATTTTCACTGTCGTCTTTATTTTCCCTGCACTCGAACGATTTATGCCCGATTTTTCCGCAAGCAAAGCATATTATTCCTAGTTTTCTATTCACCTGTCGATTTTGCTGGGTAGGCTCCCGCTCCTTTGCGTAAGCTCCTCCCGTCTGCGCGCTGGCGCCGTCTCGGTTTCGAAGACATGTCTCTTCGTATGCTTTGTTTTCGTACGGCTTTGTGCTTCTTCTGAAGTTTCGTGCAGCTTGAAAATCATCCAGTTTGTCCGTTAGAGTTGCTACGTCCTTGATTTTTTGTAGTTCATCTATGAAATGCTCCTGCATCTCTCTCGGCAATTTTCTTTTGATTTGGTCGACTAACATGAGTTCTTTAAGCGCTTCGAATGTGGTTATTTCCATTCCGTTTAGCCACTCGGTTAGGTAGTTCTTTAAAACGTACGAAAAATCTCTCCACGTTTGACTTGGTTCTTTTCTGGCAAAACTAAAATTTTGTCGAAACTGTTCCGCTGTCAGACGAAACTGCCTAAGTAAGATGGTCTTGATCTGTTCGTAGTCGCTCGTCACATTTTCGGGTTCTCTCGTGATGACATTTGCGACCTCCAGTGGTAGTAGACCAATCAGGTGATTTACCCATGTATTTTTGTCCACTCCCAGTCGAACTATCTGTCTCTCGAATAAAGCCAGGTACATGCTAATGTCGCCTCCTTCAAAGGGCTTTATCACGTTACGATTGGAGACACTCGTTTGTTCTGTTGTCGACGAGTTTGTTCGGCGGTTTTCTGCATCTATTCTTAATTTCGCTATTTCGAACTCTTGTATTTTTTCCTTTTCTAGAGCTTCTCTCTCATTAGCTTCTTTTTCTTCCTTTTTTTCTCTTTCCGCTACTATGGCGTATAATAGGTTTTTGGTAATTTCTTCATCATACCCTGTGTGCCCAGTTATGATTTTGCACATTTGTATAACCTTTGGGTTTTCCGGTGGAGTCAGATCCAGTTCGTCTAAAAGCACCATCAAATCTACCTTACGTGTCTTTGCCAGGTACGACATCTTGAGGGCAAAAGTTAGTCACTTTTGTACGCTCCACTATTGCTTTCGCACGTCGCTGATCCGCTCTTCACTGACGACGATGTTTTTGGATTCTGCTGTGCTGCGAATCGGATTTCGCTTCCTTATTCGACGACGACCGCAGTTGTCTCGTGGTGCGTTAGGCTTAGCCTCCGGTTTCTTCCGTTTTCCGATTCTGCCGCAACACTAATCCTCTGTTGCTCAGTGATTCACACGGCCTCGAGCCCCCATGTGGAGTTAGAGATGGGTGATGGTGAACGAAATAAGGGGCAGTACAATATTATTACGCCACAACGCTTTTATTCCATGCTCCCGTGGATAGAAATCCACCTTCCTTCATCAACACTTCTCTAGCTCTCTCTTACAACTGATCAGTGTTGCCAGCGACACCCAGGTGGCGCTGGAACACATTACAAAACAACTCCCTCTAGTGGTGTGTATCCGCACTAGGGCATTCCGACACTCTTAGCCGAAATAAATTCAAATATAACCAAAACTTACCCAAGAAAGGAATGCAGGGTTGTTTGAACTGATACAGATGGCCCCTGAGATTTTTAAAGTTGTCGTCCCAGGCCATCAGTTCTGCCATTGTTTCGAAGCGGGTCTTCAGGTTGTTAGACACATGCTGTAAAACATAACAAATATAAGACATTTCAATGACTTATTCAAATAACAGTACATTCATTGTCATGTATTTATTCGTATTGAGCTTTCAAATATGGTATTTAGTGCTAGTATATATTTGCAGCTATGACATGGCTGCATGGACATTTTATTTAGATTTTTTCAAGTAAATCAAGGATACCTGGGTGTTTTGGTTTTTTTTTCTAGCTACATGCAGAATCTGGAAATACACTTTTCACAACTCTGAAAACCACATTTTAACTCGTGTATTTCATTTCATCCAACATTATCATTGTAGCCATTATTTTGCCATTATATCATGTTATTAAAAATTATTGAGAGACATATTAGAGCTACTTGCTCTAGGGTTAACCAAAGATAAATATAGAATAGATACCTGTCTTTATTTTGGCGATGGTTTATAATTTATACCAAATTATTACTAGATATACGAAGTAATAAGTAATTACGAAATAACGAATAGTCTAATTAGCGTATTAACTAATCACAAAATGGTGATTGGAAAACTAACGAAATTACGATTTGGATTCGAAATTTCACATGCTTGTAAAATATATTACTCAGCAATTTGGTAATGCATGAAAAACCTCTTACGAAAGTAATTCGCACGGCTGCCAATTTGATATGAAATCTTAGTTTGCGACATCGATTTTGAATGTTTAGAGGAAATACCCCTTTATTATTTTACTTAAACCCGCATCTCGCTGTGAAGCAAAAGGTCCCACGTTCAACTCCAGCCTACAAAACTTTGCTGCAATGTGTTGTAACTTAAATCTATAAAATATAACGAAGAGCATATGTGGGTTTGTTGGTATTTGATACAAATATACAGTTTTATTCCGAACTTGATCAACTTTTGCACACTTGACCTTTAAAACAAGCAAAAGAAAATTTTGTCTACATGATATGAAAAAAAATGCCTTCAGTATACATCGGCAAATGCATAAAAATGTAGCCAAATGCGTATGAGATTTCGAAAATCCTTCCTTCCACCATTCCTACCAGTTAAATTTTAAATTCCTTTTAACTAAAACCGCCCGATGGCGTCATGGTGAAGAAATCGGCCAATACTCTGCGTAAAACCAGGACAACGCCAGGTACATTTGAGATTGCGTAACAAATCAAATCTACTTGCAAACGCAACACTTGAATGTTTCAACCTACTTTCCATGTCTTGTTCAAGCGGCAGATAGTGGGTGAGCGAAGAGCCGCCAAAATGGCGAATTCCGAGCTCAGATTGTTCAACTTGAGCAACTCTTCGGCAATGCGGATGAAATGGGCGATGACTTTGGCCCTGCCTTTTGGGGAGTAATCTTTGAGGATTTCCCTAGTCACCCAGAAGCTCACCTGGAAAAAATAAAAATTAGAACCGTTTGCAATCGAGTAGTGACTCTCTGTCACCAAAATACCGACCTGTTCTTTTTCCCCTTATCCTTTAAATTGGACGAGAACTGATTGTTTTTGAATATTAAAAAAACTCTTATGTTTAGATAGCTTGTTCTTTATTTTACTCCGTTTAAAAGTATGACATCACTTGACTATCAATATATTTCAATAACCCTTTGAAGACGAGTGTCGAATTTTTAACTGACAAATATCATAAATCACTGAATATGTGTTTGTGTTACTGAGATTACTGTTTAGCTTCATGCACAACTTTTAATTTTTATAGTTATCCACCCTAAACGAAAGCACTCTAAACAATATTGCTTTAAAAAGAACAGAAACGGAATGTAACTGTTACACAAAAATAAAGTAAATGTGAAACCTGTTCCTTCAGGTTCACGTAAATTTATTCCCAATTATAAGTTTTTCAAGCTTATCAATTTTATATTGTTTTATTCACAAATGAATGTTGTATAGAAATAATTTTACAAAAGTCAATGTGCATCCAAAGACAAAAGATGACCATGGAAAAAAATGTGAGTACATTTATTAAAATATATGGAATTACATTTCTAAAATGATCCATAGTACAATATAATACGAGTAGTTTCGGAAGAATATTTGACATTTATTTTAAGGGTTTGTGTTAAGTAAAGAAATTAAAGTGTTAGTATACTTTTAAATACTTTTTCACAAATTACCTTTTTCTACAGGTCAATAGAATATTTTGCTTTAAAATATTATATATATATATATATATATATATATATATATATATATATATATATATATATATATATATATATATATATATATATATATATATATATATATATATATATATATATATATATATATATATATATATATATATATATATATATATATATATATATATATATATATATATATATATATATATATATATATATATATATATATATATATATATATATATATATATATATATATATATATATATATATATATATATATATATATATATATATATATATATATATATATATATATATATATATATATATATATATATATTTACGTTATACGTTTACAATTTCTAAAATATCGGGTAAAAGAGATATATAAATTATTTTTTTTAAAAATCCTTAAGATTTCTAAAAACAATTTTATGAAAAAAAAAATCAAAAATTCTAAAATTATATTCGCCTTAAGGAAAATTTACGGTAAACCATGTAAAAATAATAAGACAATGTTAGCATATGTCGTTGATGTTGTACATCAAACACCATTTACTTTTTAATTCAAAATTTATTCATTGATCATTTTACGACATATGTATCGAACGTTATTAATTTTAATATAATTTATTTTTCATATAATAAAATTTTTAATTTTTAAACATTCTTTATGTAACATCATGAAAATAATTACACCTATTTTATCTTTGACAAGATACCATGATTTGACACGAGTTATAATTTGTAATTGTTTTTACAATGTGTCTAAAACTATCGTATAGATACTTCAAATTATTTTTAAATAAAAGTAACAACTAAAATATCTTCATATTGAGATAAAACTATTTAAACATTACTCACACATGCTTAACAAAGGTCAATTAATTATAAAGAAAACTATTTTAAATCACTTTTAAAAGTTAAAATAATAGAAGTTATAATAATAAAATATTTATAAATTTGCGAAGATCTCTTATTTAGCGTTAAATATCAAGAGAAGTTTCAAAAAATACTTACATTGTTAAATCTGTTGGTCATATCAGTGATATTAGGCGCAGTGTCCTTATCATATTTGGGATTGATTATCTCCTAGAAGTAACAAAACAAAACATTCAAATTACAATAATATACAGAATAAATTTTAATCTAAAAAAAAATGTCTTTACACTTTAAAAAAAATATTTTATTAAATTTTATTTTTATTTATTTTATGTCATATTAAAGCAAATTTGTATACATAAGTAGAATTGAACTGCTTGAATAGTTAAAATGAATTCAAAATAATTGAACTCACCTCATAGGTGATCTGTTTGAACACCTTCATATCCATCAAGGTTAACTGATCCTGAAAAAGCCAAGAAATGTTAAAATAGCGTCAACATGCAAAAAAATGAATATCAAAATTGTTTTAGAATTATTATATAACATTTTGACACCAATAATAATTTTTTTATAACATTTATATGTACACAATTGCATTTTTTAATGTAATAATGTTATTACAGTTTCCAAAATATTTCATTTATTTTTGATTGATAAGATTTCTACGATAGAAATTATCCCAATATGTAATTACTTTTTAAAAAAATCATTTATATTAGCCTTTTGCACTCGTTGAAAATATTTTATATGTAGGTTCTTTTCATAAAGCATTTGCTTCCTTTCCTGTTTTTCTAAAAAATGAATTTTTTAACGTTTTCCTTTTGCGTTTAGAGTGGATAATTATTATAAAAATTTAAAAAAAGCAACACAGGGAGATGAATATTCATCTCAGTATACCAAACATGCAGTGAGTGGGCGTCACTGACATTTGACAGAACGATAAGGAAAACAGGGGACTGCGAGGAATTTCAACACGAGGGAAGTTTCAAATGAACAAACATGCTCGGTGCATCCAGATGACCCAAATAATAAATGGTTTATGTGACAATAATTTAAAAAAAGGTTTTTGACACAACTAGTAATTAATTTAAGAATTTGTTGCTCTCCTTCATTTTGAAGAGAAAAGAGGGGGAAAAATAAAACTACGTTATTTTGATGACTTAAATGTGCAAAGGGTTAATAAAATAAATCGTTATCTAAGTTGAGTTTGAAATAGTACAAGTGAACGAAAGAAAAGCGTTTTTTTTTTGTTTAATAACATGCAGCTCTCGTTCAATTCAAAGAACAGGGTGCAAAAGAACAGGTCGTTATTTTGGTGACTGAGAGTCGCCACTCGGGAGTAAAAGTTTAATCTGTACTTTCAAATAATATTAACAGTGTCTGTACACTTCAAGTGATCCTGTTTGAACTACTAAGTCTTAACTTTTTGTTTAAATTATGCATAATTTTACAAAAATTAATTTGAACTCTTTACATATCTTTAGTTATTAAAATAATTATCAATTACTATTACACAATTATTATTAATTACTATTACATAATTATTATTAATTACTATTACATAATTATTATTAATTAATATTACATAATTATTAGTAATTACTAATACATAATTATTATTAATTACTATTACATAATTAATATTAATTACTATTACATAATTATTATTAATTACTATTACATAATTATTATTAATTACTATTACATAATTATTATTAATTACTATTACATAATTATTATTAATCACTGTTACATAATTATTATTAATTACTATTACATAATTATTATTAATTACTATTACATAATTATTATTAATTAATATTACATAATTATTAGTAATTACTAATACATAATTATTATTAATTACTATTACATAATTATTAGTAATTACTATTACATAATTAATATTAATTAATATTACGTAATTATTAGTAATTACTATTACATAATTATTATTACATAATTAATATTACGTAATTATTAGTAATTACTATTACATAATTATTATTACATAATTATTATTAATTACTATTGCATAATTATTATTAATTACTATTACATAATTATTATTAATTATTTATTTTCGTTATTATTTTTTAACAAAACTAGATATCTAAGTTTAACGACAAGGTTTATCCAATACAAAAAAACTGCATATATCTAATGTAGGAATCTACAGTTTTGCAATTAATTTTGGCACAGAGCAAGCAGTTTGAGGATCCGTTATTGGTCATTAGAGTTAAGGTAGCAATTAACGACCAGGTAAGACTAATGCCAACCAATGCTGAATATTTGAATACTGAACTCACATTACACAGTGAGATGAAATTTACCTAAATATTAAATGCCTTTGAGGAACATGAATTGAATTGACTTATTAAAACAAAATAATATGCTTTAAGTATTTTTTTCCAACCGGTCGGTAACTGGAGCATTCACACAAAACTCAATTTTAATTGAACATTAATTAAATTAATATGCTTTAAGTATGAAGGGAAGATGTAGGCTATGCTATTCAACGAGTTACTCAGGATTCCGCAGCTAGCTCCTTGTAACTATGTACACATTGCAACTAATCACTACAGTAATTTTGCTCATGTAGATGAAAAATGTAATATTAATGAAAAATTTATTCTTGCAAATAAATGTATTATTATCACCGACAACTTACGTTAAATTTATTTCTTGTATCGGACATATCTTTTAATACTGTAAATTAAAGTAAATATTGCAAATAAATGTATATATAGGTATACTTACGGCGTAGACCTTTGGTGCTACTTTCAAGAACTTTCCAGCGTCTATGACTTTCGGAGGAAAGCTAAAATGTATATAAATCGTACATATTAAAAATAATATATAAATATAGTTTTTATTTATTAATAGCATATTACACAAAATGAGCATTTTAAATATTTAAATACAGTAGCATAAAATCATTAGTATCATAAGTGTTCTTGTAATTATCATAATTGCTAATCCAAATTAAATATGATTTAAAAAATATATATACTTATTTTTAATTCATTTAAATAACAATGTGTTTTTGATGATTTTAAGTTGACTTGAATTTTTCCAATCAGCTCTAAAATTTTTCAATTGACAAAATGTTTTTTTTATTAGATTTCAAACAATTTGGGTATGAAAAATCTGTATGAAACTGAAGGGAAAAAAGGGATACTCCATTTGCATTAAATAAAGCAAGTGAGAGACACGAAATGAAAGACATACCTTAAGTCATTTGGCCAAATGTTCATAACCTATTCAAAACTGTTATTAAATATCGAAATATACGAAATAGCGAATGATCAAATTAGCGTAAAAACTTATCACGAAAAAATGGCGATTGGAAAACTAACAAAATTACGATTAGGATTTGACTGCATGTATGCTAGTAAAATATATTATGGAAGTATTGCGCAAGGTTACCAATAACAATTGAAATCATTATTGGAGAAATTAATTTTGACTCTTTGCGGATTGCCCCTTTTTTTTTGCTATAAGCAAAGTGCATATTAGAGAAAAAAAATTCAGGTACTATAATATGTTTCCGAAACAAAACGTCGAGATCTATTTCTTGATAAAACTAAACATAAATGAGATTTAATTAGTGCAAATATATTTTATAAAATCGTACTATTTTGTTTTTAATGGATGTAAGCACAACCAATGTAACGCACAACTTATTCATTCTAATGTATTCAGTGATACATTACTAACGTTAAGCAAAGCTGCCAGTAATCAAGTAACTGTAGAAACATTTTACTTACAGTTTCCTGATCATATGGGTTATAACCCTCATTTTGATTTGATTATATAATCGATTTCAAAACACAATTATCTCACGATTTACAAATATCTCAAGTTCGCATAAACTTTGACGTTTAAAGTACCAAATTTTTTTTTTTGAATGAGACAATTAATTTTCTTTACATTGTTAACTAGGTTCATTGTTCCAAAACAGAAAATTTAAACAATGCATTTAAACAATGCTGTGTGTAAATTGTTTTATTACAATAATCAGTGTTGTTATAATCCTAACACACACAATTATAACTTGATAACAATGTAAATTATTTTCCTTTTAATTGCTCAAAGGTACTAAAAAATATTCAGAAAAATTGTATTATAATTTATAAGAAATAAAACACAATAAGCAAAAAAAAAAACTTTTATCCAAATAGCAAAATTGACAATTTTTAAAAAAAAAAATATTCAAAACTGCAATTTTTTTTTTAAAGTTTTTAATTTTTTTTCATAATTTTTTTTATAAAATCTGCTCTCTCCTTTCCTCAATTTAAATTTTGCATATTAAAGGTTTTATATCGGGCTTTTTAAAAATATTATGAATGATATCGAAAGAAAATTATTTATTTCAATAAATAAAAAAAAAAACTTCAGTTTTATTCCATGACAATTTTGTTAAATTCAATTTTGTTAAAGGTTTTATGCCGATTTTTTTTTTTGCTGGAGACAAAAAAATTCAGAAAACTTATTCTTAATGTAAGTTTAAATGGAGTAAAAACCACGACCTCTTCCGTTATGAATCCGTGATCGAATTCCAGACAAGTCACGGATTCTTTTTGTTTGAACCCTTCGCACTTGCGGAACATGTTTGATATTCAGGTTCTTTTAAGGGAACTGTTACATCTCGTTTCTGATCTTTTTAAAGGGGTATTTTTAGCCTCGTTCTGTTGAGGTTTGAGTGGATAATTATAAAAATAAAAACGTTATATGTGTGAAGCTGCACATTAATCTCATCATACCAAATATATTTTTAGAGGTTTATGCAACTTGTCAAGCAACTTGTTGTTTGCAGATGATTTAAAAATTATGAGGACTGTGAATTCTGGGGAACAAATAGAGCAATTACAAGGTGATTTAACAAAAATATCAGAATGGGCTGTTAAATGGGGTATGTCTTTTAATATCAGTAAATGTCAAGTGTTGCACATGGGTATCAAAAATAGTAAGGCTGCATATGTTTTACAGGGTGCAGAAATCAAAAATAGTGAGATTGTAAGCGATCTGGGTGTGTTGGTAAATGAGGATTTTAAAATGAGTCATCAATGTACAGTGGCTAGCAAAAAAGCTAATAGAATGTTGGGGTACATCAGGAAAAGTGTTTCATCAAAATCTAAGGATATTATCTTGCCATTGTACAGAGGTTTAGTAAGGCCACATCTTGAGTATGCTGTACAGTTCTGGTCACCATATCTTAAAAAAGACATTGCATTGTTAGAGAAAATTCAGCACAGGGCTACTAAAATGGTTCAAGGGTTCTCAGGCATGAATTATGAAGATAGATTAAGAAATTTGAATATGTATACTCTGAAAGAAAGAAGGGTTAGGGGAGATTTGATTCAACTATTCAAATTTATCAAACAAGGAGATGTGGAGGGTTTAGATTTTAATATGAGTGATAGAACGAGAGGTCATGGGTTTAAGTTAAACAAATCCCATTTTAATCGGGAAGGAAGAAAACACTATTTCTATAATAGGGTAATAGACAAATGGAACAACTTGCCAGTGAATATTGTTATTTGTAAAGGAGTAACGGATTTTAAGAAGAAGTTAGATATGCATTGGGGGATAGTTAAGAGGTACTAGATGGACCAACCTTGTTGGGCCTTGAGCCTGTTGTTGGTCTTCAATATTTGTATTTGTATTTGTATTTGTATTTGTCAAGTGTTTTAAAGAATAACAGGTGTTGTGATGAATTCTAATCTGAAGAAAGTTTTGGATCGGCTACATACTTGGTGCTTCTAGATGACAAAAAATAAATTCTCTTAAAGTGGGTGTGAGAATAACTTTTTGAACACAAATATAATTTGTTCTCTTTCATTTTGAAGAAGAGATAAAATAAATAACATATCGTTCTTTTCTTGACTTAAAGGCGATACTCGAGTGCAAAAAGTTAATAAAATATGTTTACATCCAAGGGATTACATACATTTGAATGGGATTAGATGAGGAACAAGCTAGCGAAAGAAGCGTGTTCTTTAACGTTTGCGAACATGTAGTTCATGTTCACTTTGAAGAACAGGAAACAAAATAACATGTTGTTATTTTGGCGTAGGAGAGGCGCTACTCGACCCTAAAGGGTTAATTGTAAGCGACCTTATCCCCTCTAAGAAGACTTCAATTATCTATTATTAATTACATGGGAGAAATCCGGTTATTGATTATATAATAAAGTAAACATAGAACATTTACATTACTTCTCGTACAATACTTCTATCTCAAAAATAGGAATCTAGTAAGATAATCTTAACCATTATTTCATTCGTAACGTCTATTCGTATCCGCGGAACTCCAGTTTTACCGGCAATGCACAAATTTTTTAAATTCATAATAATATTTTATGTCGAAACGTTTTTCAAACTCAAGGTATTGACGTATATTTTAAATGTTACCAATTTTTAAATGATTTAAAATCTCTTTTCATTTCAGTAGTATAGATCCCTTTTACGCCTCTTATACGCGACGTATCAAGAGAAACATAATTTCTCGGAACGCTGATGAATCGTCGTTTATCTCATAAATATTTGCGCGGTTTGTTTATAAAAATGTCTATAAAATAATTCCTGGATACAGAAACCTCTTAAGAACCAATATTTCCAAGATCTAGATGGAACGTTCCTTTGTAGCTTGGTCGGTAGCGCGATATCGAGCATCTACGTCTAATCATAATTCTAAACTGAAATATCTATAATAATATTAGAAATATTCTGTATGAACATCGCAAACATTGCATAAAGATACATCTAAAAAATATTTCCAAAGGGAGTAATACAGTTATAAACCTCCAAAAAAAAACAACAGATTTTTAGTTTATAGTTTATGACGGCATTACAAACGTTTTATACTAAGGTTTTTAAAAAATCCACATATTAAGTTATATAAAATTCGAAATTAAAATATGAACAAAATTGGTCACGCAAAATTGATCAAAGCGATCTATTTCTTGATAAAACTAAACACAATTGATGCAAATATGTCATGCAAATAAATATAATCGTGCAAATATGTTACAAAAAGCGCAGATCTTTGTTTTTAATGGATTTACGCACAACCCATGTTACACTCATCTTATCTTATATATTTCAATGTATTCAATGAGTCATTCAATGTATTCAATGAGTCATTCAATGTATTCAATGAGTCATTCAATGTATTCAATGAGTCATTCAATGTATTCAATGAGTCATTCAATGTATTCAATGAGTCATTCAATGTATTCAATGAGTCATTCAATGTATTCAATGAGTCATTCAATGTATTCAATGAGTCATTCAATGTATTCAATGAGTCATTCAATGTATTCAATGAGTCATTCAATGTATTCAATGAGTCATTCAATGTATTCAATGAGTCATTCAATGTATTGAGTCATTGCAGACATATAAATGACGGAAGCTACCAGGAATCAAGCAAGGATAGCAACATTTTACTTACAGTTTCCTGATCATATGGGTTAGAACCCTCATTTTGATTTGATTACAAATATAATCGATTTCAAAACACAATAATCTCACGATTTACAAATATCTCAAATTCGCATAAACTTTGACGTTTCAGGTACCGAAATTTTTTTTCGAATGAGACGATTAGCTTCCTTTACATTGTTAATTAGGTTCATTGTTCCAAAACAAAAAATTTAAACAATGCTATGTGTACAACGTTTTATTACATTTATTGTTGTTACTAACACTATTATTACACTACTATTACTTGGAAACAATGAAAAATATGTTCCTTTTAATTGTTATAAATATTTTAAAGAGTATCCTAAAAAATCGCTTTGCAAAACACACACTTAGTGTTTAGGAAATAAATTTTAAAAAATGCAGTTTTTTTTAAAAAAAAGTATTTAATTTTCTTGCGTAATATATTTGAAAAAAAATCTGCATTCTCCCTTCCTCAATTTCAATGCTTGACATTGAAGGCTTTATGCAGTTTTTTTACATATTAAATTAAGGATATTGAATTTTTTTTATTTCAGTAGATTAAAAAAAAATAACTTTAGTTTTCTCCCATGAAATCTTCATTTTAAATTTGATAAAAGTTTTATGCTGACTTTTTTCCTGGGAACTAAAAATTTAAATAAAATCGTTGTTATTGTATAGTTTAAATTACTTAATAGATAGTTTAAATGGAGTAAAAGCCACGACCTTTTTCGTTATGAATCTGTGATCGAATTCCAGATAAATCACGGATTCTTTTTGTTTGAACCCTTTGCACTTGCGGAACATGTTTGATATTTACGTTCTTTTAAGGGAACTGTTACATCCCGTTTCTGATCTTTCTAAAGAGGTATTTTTAGTCTCGTTCTGTTGAGGGTTGAGTGGATAATTATAAAAATAAAAGCGTTATGCTTGAAGCTGAATATTTCATCTCAGTATACCAATTATATAGTTAGCGGTTTATGACACTTGTCAAATGTTTTTAAAAATAAAAAGTGTTGTGATGAATTCCAATCTGAAGAAAGTTTTGGATCGTCTACATACTTGGTGCTTCTAGATGACAAAAAATAAATGATGTTAAAATGTGCGAGAGAATAATTTTTTTAACTCAAAAATAATTTGTTCTATTTCATTTTGAAGAACAGTTAAAATGAATAACATGTCGTCAGATTCGTAACTTAAAGACGATACCTCGAGTGCAAAAAGCACAAAAATATGTTGATACCCAAGTGACGTCATACTTTTGAATGGGATTAGATAAAGAATAAGCTAACGAAAGAAAGGCGTTTTTAGATGTTGACGAACATGCAGTTGTCGTTCAATTCACAGAATCTACATTATTTAATCTAAGACATTTATTTTTTATGTAGATTTTTTTTTACGGTGTGTAGTTTAACTAAATGTTATTTGTATAATTAAAAGAGATTTCTAATTTTTACTTTTGGGCGAAAATATATTTCTCGATGTTAATAACATTTTGAAGGGATCATTATTTACAAATTTTAATACATAAAAATAGAGGCCTAAATTTTTCAAAATTATTGAGGAGGGGTAGCTCTAATTTTTAATAAAATGCATAAACTATATGAAAGTAGTATAGCCAGTCTTTCAAAAGATTACACAAAATTATGCTTATGAATATGTTTTAGTTTCTTTTTTAAATTTTGATTGGTAGTTTTATATAAACAAAATATATCATGGATCTATAATTCTAAGGCAACCAAAATTTGCATATTTAAGTTATTTGTACTAAATGTCTAGAGTGAAACGACAGCAAGAATAAGGTTGAAATAATTTAATTGAAAAATATCTTTTTTTTTCGTTACTTACGTATGATCGAAAAGAGATCAAATATTTTTTATTAAAATTGTTATGAAAATGTTTTATTTTTAGATATTCTCAATATATTGATACCAATATAATTAATCAAAAAGTAAAAAAAAATTGGATATATTACTTTTTAACAATGTAATATGCCAGGTTAATGCCAAATATCTTGCATAAAAAGCCATTCGGTAACACATTTAAATTCTGGGACAGTAATGTCTTAGTCTCGCCACCAAATCTTTCATCGGATATTTATTTCGTAGGTTCAGAGGCGTAAAGTTTTCAAAATTATTTGGCGGGGAGCCTTGAGCCCGTGGGCCCAATACCAGCTTACGTTGATGCGTAGGTTATATGAAATATATGAGTAACTTTAATAAAGGTTGGTAGAAATGAAAAATTGTCTGAAAGTTTGATTTAAACAAAAATACTTCAAACCGATGCAAGAAAAATAGTCAAAACTTTTGTAAATGCCATTTAATACTAGTTTTTTTTATTCAACTACTTATCTTAGATTTTTATTTTAGATGTGCAAGCTTCGGTGAAAACGGCAATACTTCCAATACTTTTCTTTTTAATAATACTATTATAAATCACAAATAACTCTGATTCACAATATACTTCTATTTCCCCACCAGAATGATTTATTTGTTTTAGTCTTGAAAAAAAATTATTATTTAATATTTTCAAAAAATGTGGGCTTTAAGGGAAGGGGAATTTGAAAGAGGAGTTCCGTTCATGTAATTTTAACTCTTGGTCGCACCACATTCCATGCAAGTGGAAAAAGGGTAATTTCCTACTACAACATGTTGATGTCAGACAGGCACGTAGGAACAGATTTTTCATGGGGGTGGTTTAGTGACTGAGTAACTTATTTCCCTGCCCCTCAAAATTAACACACCCATTTTTTTTTAAAACTTATTAATTTTTATTCAAGTAAACAGGAATACGTTGGCATATAAGTAACGAAATGGCAACTGTTATCATTTATTTTTCAAGAAATCGTTACCAATATCAGTCATTAACTATTTTTAAAATGAGTAAATATCAATCCCTAATTATGAAATAAATTTATTGAACGCATTTAAATTTTGAGATTCCTTGTTTAAAATATATGGATTCCGTTTGAAAATCTTTTCCCTTCTCGCCGAAATTCAAATGCTATATAATGAAACACGATAACATCATGTTACGCTTAGTTTGAGATAAAAATGATATCAAAACATGTTTTTGAAGCCTTTCGAAAAAAAACATCAACAAGTTACAAAACAAAAAAAAAAAAAAAAAAAAAAAAAACAATTAGCAAAATACCAGAAATTGAAATTTTTCCAGTTTTTTAAAGTATTTTTATGATTTTTACAATTATTCGTTTTTTAATTTTTTTACGTGACTTTCAATGGGAGGGGTTTGAACCACCCCCTTACCTACGTGCCTGATGTCAGATCATAGGCAGTCACATAATCTCTAAACAATTAATAAGAGACTCATCATAGTCTTAAATGGAAAAGGAACCAAGGATAGTGAAGACCATATATATATAAGGTGTGCTCGTGTTTTGCTTTTTGAAAGGGGCAAGGAAAGAATTCTTTTGACGTCATTTTAGCTCCGCCTTACTATGAGTTTTTGATCATTCTCATTGGCTGTATGTTTCAAGCATTGCTACTTAGGTTCGATCCCCGTGGGTAACGACTGGTGATTTAATTTTTAATTAGCAAAATAATGTAAATATCTGTAAATAATTGTGGTCAGGTAGATTCACTGCTAATCCGTCCTTGTTTAGTTATGTCCCCGTATTTTACTTGATTGAAATTGTAATTGTCCAATACAAATGCATTGACCTGATGGTTCCTAACCTCATTTTACTTTTTCAAAATTCATGGACATGCTCTCGTGGCAGCTAATATTATTTTAATACGCTTAATTTATTAAGCAACTTTTTTGCACTTTTTACATACTAAATACAATCCTTAAAATATAATTTAAACTCTTAAAATTTTGCGAATTCTAAATAAAATTAACGATTATCACTTTTAAATAGTTCACAAAAAAACAAATAGATGGCAGCACGTCAAGAACCATTGGTTCAAATGGTTTCTGAATATTTTAATAACGAAACGACTTTGGAAATCGATTCAAATTGTTTTTTGAAGCAAATTTTAACTGTTTTCTTTTAAATAAATTCATGATTAGTTAAAAACAAGAATTCTTGTTAAATTAAGTACTCCTTGACAATAGCGACAATTACTCTTAAAACGACTGTCGAGAGCTTTAGACACGCCCACAGACAGTTGAAGGCGGAGGAAGGCGTCACTATGACGTCAAAAGAATCCTTTCCCCCGCCCTCCATCAGCAAGAGCGAGTACCAGCACACCTTTTATATATAGTCTCCACTATCCTTGAAAAGGAACAGCATTTTTCAATCACCGCCCTTCAGTGCTAAAATTTCAGCAGCTGAAGAAACGGCGACAAAAGTTGTCGGAGCAGCAATTTACAAAAGCAGAGATTATATAAAAAAAAATTCAGAAATGATAACAAGTTTTAAGAAAGTATTATGTTTTTTGAAAATTTAAAACTGTTTTTTTTTTCTACGTATTTGTGCTGTAAAATAAAATATTTTTCGAATACAAATAAATAAAATATTATTGTTCATCTTATAAAGTAAATGCTACTTATTAATGCACATTTTGTTTGTAATATGCTTGGGTACTAGTCTAAAATTTACCTAAGTATACGGATTTAGATGTATATATACTATAGATTTAAAACTTTACATTTGTGTGAAATAAAATGGCGGAAATGTAGGAAATATATATATTAAAATACAAAAAATTAGGTTTTTAAAAAAAGTATATTTAAAAAAAATTTGCATTATGAAAACAAATAAAACATATTTTTATGAATCGTTAGAAAATTTCATGAATTCGATAATTTCTTTTAAATAAACTTTTTAATTAACTTTTTATAAATATATAATTTTAAACTAAGTTTATTAAATTAGTTTAAAATTTGCTATTTTACGTACAAAGTTTTCATTAACATCTGGGGTTCTGCTTTTTGCAGAATTTAATTTGCCCCACCATTTAAAATTCCTTAAAATATGATCTGGTTTGCGTCCATCGTCCGTAGTAGTCTGTAGGGGAAAAGGTTTTCAAATTTTTTTTTTTAAATTTAGTTTGGCAATTCAGTAAAAAATTGACTCTTATTATTTTTTATTTAAAAAAGTTCAATATTAAAAAACGAAAAAAGTGCTGGGGAACCATTCCCCCTTGGATATTGATAGGGTTTACCGTACAAAAAAAGGTATTTGGCAAGTGAACTTTTTAAAATCGTTTTCGTTTTTTTTTATATATACTGGCCAATTTGTGTAACTTAACGACAAATGTTGACATAGGTGTCTAATAAAAGTTTTTCGGAGATAATTATTATTAACAATTTTAAGAGTTGTTCCTCTTTAAATCTTTGGGATGTTACTAAAGGTTAAAATATGGATGTTAATCAACGGGAGTAACGTATATATATCCACGTTTTTGTATAGCCGACTTCTCCATATTATCAATCTTTCCAGTTCTTGCAGGACCTTTCTAATAAAATTTCGTTACAAATGGGAACTTTTAACACTGTGGTTCCCGCTTATGGTGTCAAATTAAGAATATTATTTATTTCGCTATAAATATTGTATTTGTATCAATTTTGTAACTTATTTCCTTCCCGTGCGTAGAACGGGTATTTCAGCTAGTTTTATATAATTGTGCTGAACTTTATATTATATTTTTGTTATATTTTATGTTGAATTATGTAAAGTAAATTTTTTATGACAATTGTTTATTAGTGATGTAGCTCACTTTCCGAAAATTAAAGAAGAAAAAGAAGAAAAAAGAAAAGCTTGGTAAAAGTAAGTGTTGGTATACTGAAAAGAGTAATTATTATTTTTCTATTAAAACTTGTGTGGAAAATAAACTTATAAAAAAATTAAAAATCAATATTCTAAATTTTAATATTTTATATATTGTACAAAGGATTTTTTATTAACCAACATTATTTTAATAAACATACAATAAATATAGCGATTAAAAAATATAAATTATATTTAGTCTTTTAAAAATCATGAAAAGTCTTCTACAAAACATTTTTAAATACAGAAATTAGGCACAAAAAAAATCATTTAAAAAAAAAATTAATAAAGCGTTAACTTTTAATGTAAAAGTAATCTTTATCTTTTTTTTTTTAAGAATTTTTTTTCAAATTGAATAATATATTTTAAAAAAATAACATATGTCTGTAGAAGAAAATGAAGAATGTTAATTAAATTCTCATATAAACTCATTGCGGATTCAAATTTTCAGCAGGTACAGTAGATTATCCGAACTCCAGTTATCCGGATCAAACAAAACGGATCGCCCATTATCCGGACAAATAAACTAAATAAAAAGTAACCAAATCAGCTGTTTTTTTGTCATATTCTGCACATTTCATTAATTACGAAATGACTATTTTCATCCCGAAAGCAGAATGTTTTTGAAATTTTGTTGTAATTGATGATCTACTCTATTTGGAAAGCGATTTATGGGATTTAGACTAATAAGGGGTCGGGTTTGCTATATTTGGCGAAATAGCGCATCCTTCAATCCGAGACATATATGAATCACCACGAAGCAGCTGCGCACCCAAGAATATCGTCTGAAATTGTAAACATAGAAACTCGAAGTCCCAAACAAAGAAGAGTTTTCCCGCCTAATTGGGAGCCACGTGCGTGAGAAAAAGTCCATCTGGGAATTTGTTTAGATTTCGTTTCGAACTTTAATGTTGCTGACTCATGAGTTAGCTGAATCTCTTGTTTGGTCTTTCATCTGACATTTCATTTTCGCTTCACACTCAGAATTTTTAACCTTGATGTGGCTCGTATTTGAATGAAAAGGAGATTTTTGATTTTTCGACATTTGGTCTTGTTGTTGTTGGAAAGTGAAATAATGATTTGACGAAATTCGGTGAAAAAGTTTTTTAATATTTAATACGTATGCATAAAGTGGGAGCCTCACCAGAATTTTTTTTATATATTTTATTATTAGTTACATACTTTTAAAAAATGTTTTTTTTTAAACAATGTAACATTTAAATAATGTTTTTATTAATCTAAATAAAATTTTTATTTAAAAAAAAAATTATAATAAGAATAATAAGCTTTGACCTATAATATTTTAAAATCCGCTACATGTGGTATTAGAAGAGAAACACCATGTTACTATTGCAAGGAATATCCGACACTTATAACTCCGTGACAAATAGCACGACATCCTAAATTATTTTATCGTTCGATAGGAAATTATTCGAAATGATAAAATTACGTTAAATTATGAATTATTAAATTATATAAAATTATGAATCATTAAATTATGTAAAATTACGAATAATTAAATTATGTAAAATTACGAATAATTAAATTATGTAAAATAAATAAATTATGTAAAATAAATAAATTATGTAAAATAAATAATTATGTAAAATAAATAAATTATGTAAAATAAATAAATTATGTAAAATAAATAAATTATGTAAAATTATTAAATTATGTAAAATTATTACTTATTTAATTATGTAAAATTATTACTTATTTAATTATGTAAAATTATTACTTATTTAATTATGTAAAATTATTACTTATTTAATTATGTAAAATTATTACTTATTTAATTATGTAAAATTATTACTTATTTAAATATGTAAAATTATTAAATTACGTGAAATTATGAAATTATGTAACATCTTGATATAAAGGAAAGCATGTACGGAGCGTGGAAGGGAGTCCACTGCGAGCCAGACATAACGGCTTGCGTTCTTTCTGTTAGCGAGATTTTCGTTGCAGAGGTTTTCATGTTTCTATAATCTGATGAAATGACTTTTCACGTGAACGGTCTTCTGGACGTTCAACGACATAGTCACATAAGTTTTTTTCAGTTTTATTTGTTAAAAATAAGCTCTTAATATATTTATATATTTCATTCACCCAGTACAATTAAAAATAATTTTGTGAAAAGCTGCATCCTAGCTCAATTGAAATATTGTACATTTATTTTAAGTATAATCGGTGAAGTAAAATATTCTCTTTTAATTAAGCCAATTATATGTGCTATAAATTGTTCGTGTAGCAATTCAAAAAAGTCGGGTGCGGCTGTGCCGGAGCACGACTAGAAGGGTAATGCGTAGAACATTAATTTCAGCATATTACATAGAGATTGGTTGCCAACAAAATTCTCTCCAAAAGAAAGAGCAAGAACATGTCCCATCTGATCTCAACATTTACCTTTAAAATTAATTTTTGCTTATCTTTATTATCTGAAGAAATGTATTGTCTTAAAAGCATATTTTGCATAAGTTTGTTGCTTTTTTTTTTATCTGCACATTAATTAAAGTAAACGAGTACCGTAAATACAGGATATTTTGGCCCAGGGTACTACTTTGTCCCAAAAAAAATGACTGAACCATGCGTGCTACAAACTGATTGCTTCTCTACCCAAGCTAATATCGGGGGCCCAGTACATAAAGGCGTTTAGCTAGTAACAGAGAATCGCTGGTTCGGACCTGTGCGATGAACTTGACGAAAAAATGAGAAAAAAAATAGTGATTTTGCGATCGGAGGGTTGCCAGCTTCACTATAAAAATACTAGAAAGTTGTCCAGAACATCCAACAAATTATACTGGTGTGTATACGGGAATGGTGCATGATAAATCTGATCAGGGTACAATGCCCTGACGCCTATTGAGGTTGCCAGCTCATGTTTTGTCCTCGTCATCTGACCTCCCGTGTTTTTCCTTCGAGATTGGCCACGAACCGTCGCCAATAGCCCAATGTGTCATCTCTAGTGCGATGTTAATTAAATAAACCAAACCATCTTTATTATTCCGAAAACGTTTATTAAGTGAACGAAATGTGACATATAAGAGTTGCCGAACACGCTGTGAAATTAAAATCGAAATTGAGAATTCATGTTTTTGCAAAAATAAAACAAAAAATAAAAGCATGCCATCAAAATTTTAGTTTGGTTAATTAACGTTGCACTTGAGCTACACACTGGGCTATTGGCGACGGCTCGGGGCCGAAGGAATGACCCGTGAACGATGCCTCGTATTTTTTAAACATGGTCAGATGACGAGGACAACACCTGAGCTGGCACCCAACGCCTTCAATAGACGTCGGGACTTTGGACCACGATCAAATGTATCGTGCACCAGTCCTATACCGTCCTATACCTAAAACCGTCACCGATAATTTTTGTATGGATGTTTTGGACGACTTTTCTAGTATTTTGTAGCGAAGCTGGCAACCCTCCGATCACTACTTTTTAATTTTCCTTGCCAAGTCCGTCGCACAGGATCGAACCAGGAATCCTCTGATTCCCAGCTGACGCCTTTATCCTGTGGGCCACGGAGGCCCCCGTCAGGACTTTAGAACCCGATCAGATTTATCGTGCACCAGTCCCGTATACACGCCAGTATATTTTGTTGGATGTTCTGGACAAAATTTAAAAATTAAATCAATCTAATTTAAAAACTAAAAAGAGTAAAATAAAATAATCTTTCTTAAAAAAAGGTAAATCGACTTTTAAGAAAATGCGCTAAAAAGTAAAAAATAATTTTTAATTTTACGAACGAGTTGAAAAATTTGTATAATTTAATATCAATTTTATACTTATTGCAACTTTTTGAAGTAGGTGCCAATTTCCAAAAATCATCATACCTAAATTTTGGCGCCAATTTAAAAAAATTTTAATCAGTATAAAATTTATATTAAATAAATCAATTTTTTTAACTCGTTCGTAAAATTAAAAATTATTTTTTACTTTTTAGCGCATTTCTTTAAAGTCTTTTTTTAAATTTTTTTTTTTTTAGAATTAGTATTATTTTATTACTTTTTTTTGCTAAGTCCATCGCACAGGCGCCATCAGAAGACGGACTCCAGATCTGTTTTTCAGTTGTCGTCAATCACTAACCTTGTTTATGAATTGTGCAGCTGCGCCCATCGACTTGTTATGCTGAGTTCAGCAAAAAATCGTTTGCCATTTTCAACTTGATCCGATCTTTTGAAATATTAATGAATCGGCAGCTGAAGTAACATTCTTGTTCACAAAGAACTTGAAAAACCTCGCCAAATGATGACTCCTTGAAAAAATGGTGGCTATTTTTGACGGTCTTTGAAATTGAAATTAGTTACAAAAGATTTTAGGATATAGGATAGAAACCCTATTTTATGCTTTTATGGGGATCGGGATCTATTCAAACAGTATTTTTCTCTGTGATTCAAATACTATGACTCCGCGATAAATAGATCTATGGACATGTATTTGGTCTCGTTCGAAAGGAAATGAGCTGCGTGTCAAAGCTTGAAATAAAGTTAAGAACGCCCGTAGACGCATGGCGCGTCGGATGACAGCTTGTTTATCTTAATTTTGTTGAAAAGTTCAACAATTACTTGCTATATAAGGGATTAGGAAAGCCGGGGATCTTTCGAAATTTATTTTGTATATACACAAGAGGAGTATTTTTTTTAATTTCATTGCATTTTACGATAAACTTAATCAATTTTATTAAAAAAAAAAATTCTTTGAAAATTATATATTCCAAGTTTTATTTGTTATTAAATAATTTTATGTGAATAACTCGTTGCCTTTTCTCGCTGAGTAACGCGCAATAACGCAAATTAAATAACTTTTGAGAAAATTCGCCAAATCTCACAATTCAATAGGAATTAAAATGTACCTGTATATTTTCACTTGAAAGTAATTGTTTATTGAGACAAACCTAAAATGTTTGTTAAATTGAGGTTAATTGAAATGTGAAAATATTGAAACATTGTACAATTTCAATAATTTACTAATTACCAAGAACCAAATTAGTAATTAAAAACGAGCATTAATTAATATTATTCAGATAATCAATAAAAGGAACTATTATAAAGGTATATTTGAATAACAAAATTAGTAGTAATCGGAGGATTGCTGGTTCGAACCCGTGCGATGGACTCAACAAAAGACAAGTAAAAAAGTATTGATCTTGCGATCGGAGGATTGCCAGTTTCGCTACAAAAATACTAGAAAATCGCCCAGAACATACAACAAATTATACTGGCGTGTATACTGGTGCATAATACTGGTGCATAATAAATCTGATCGGGGTCCAATGTTTTGAAGACCATTTAGGACGTGTGGGTGCCAGCTCAGGTGTTATCTGCGTCATCTGACCATGGTTCTAAAATACGAGACATCGTTCCCGGGTCTTTCCTTCGAGATAGGCCCCAACCGTCACCAATTGCCCACTTTTCAGTTCTAGTGCCACGTTCATTAACCAAACCAAACCTTGGAGTGCAGAAAATATCCAAATTCACTTTATAATTAATTACATAATAAAATTATATTCCCCTCTACAACACTTTATTTAAAAATAAAACGTCGTTTAAAAATCATTTTACCAAAAAATTACCCTAAAAATCAACCAATAACTCAATTTATTAAACTCACCAACTGCTTACCCTCCACTTTTGTGATGACTTTGAGAACTTTCAATCCGTTAAAATTTCATTATGTGAGTAAATGTTTTGAATGGTTATTCTGTTGTTCTGTTGCATATGATTCTTTTGATATTTGCTGGCGACAACATCCAAGGTCAATGTTTTTTCCTCTCTGCAGGCACGTAGGTAAGGGGGTTCAAACCCCTTCCATTGAAAGTCAAGAAGACAAAAAATTAAAATTCGAATTACTGTAAAAATTTCAATTTATCGTCTAATATTTTTTTTGTTGAGTAACATAAGGGAAAACTTAGTATTTTTCGTAGAGTCTTACCTCGGAAAATGGTTTTCAAATCGTCTTAAAACATGTTTTGAGGTCATTTTTATCAAAAACTAAGCCTAACATGACGCCATCGTGTTTAATTATTTAATATTTGGATTTCAACTACAAAGGGAAAATATCGTCAAACTGGGCCGTATAAACCAGAGATAGGAAAATTAAAATAATAATTTGTATCATTACTTTGTGGTATAAACAAGTTGCTCGAAACATATATTATTCTAAACAAGGTTTCTCAAAATTTGAATTTATTCTCTAATTTATTTCCTATTTAGGAGTGACATTTAGTAATTTTAAAAATAGGTAATGACTATGATATTGGTAACGATTCTGTTGGGTTGTAACGTTTGATTATCGGAGCGGAATGTTGCCGACTGACCTTTCTCCCCTTTGTGACGTATAGTTTTGGTTTGTATAAGTCATTTATTTTCCGGTCGTCTGCGGGGAAGAAGAGGCGCAGTGAGGCGTGACGTATTTTGTTTTGATTTTGGCGTTCCGCTCTGTTGTCATCTTACGCGAGAGATGTACTATCGGTTTGGTTTTTGATGTGCGTAATAAAAGTTTAGCATAACTTGGAGCTAGTCGTCTTTCGTTTTTTGCGTATGAATTACTTATACTTACTCCCGTTTGCCCACTGAACATTGGCGCCCGGAACACGGACTATTTCGATTGTGACTTTTTAGAATTGGGAACTGACGGTCGAGTAAGAAATGATGGAAGCGCTTCTCTGCAAGAAAAGAATTGTTAAGGGTAAGGTTACGCGACTGAGCAACAACCTGCAAGCATATTCGGCAGAATCTAGCGTTACGGAAAAGACGGAAGCCATTGAAGTTTACGCTCCCAAAATTGAAGAGTTGTCGGGTGAGTTAAACGATGTTTTTAATTCTATTTTAACTCTTACTGAAAAAGAAGAATTTGATACAATTGAGAAAGAATTTCACGATGAATTAGATAAACTAGAGAAGATAGAATTTGTAATTGGCAAATTTAAAACAATTGTATCACAAACTGTACAGCCAGCAACGACTCCTGTCCAAGCGTCGCACATGCTTTCAAATGTTAAATTACCGCGAATAGAATTGCCTGCATTTTCTGGTGATCTAACCACATGGTTATCATTCAGAGATATGTTCGACGCAACTATTCATAAGAATTGCGAATTGTCTAATGTCCAAAAGCTGCAATACCTAAAGTCTGCTTTGACGGGAAATGCTTCTACTTTGCTCCAAGCTGTTCCAGTAACTGAAGCCAACTATGCTAAAGCTTGGCAGATGCTGAATGACAGATATCAAAACGAACTGGATATTATCTACTGTCACTTAGATAGATTATTTAATCAAAATCAGATAAAACAAGAATCCGCGAAAAACTTGCGTCGATTCTTGGATATGGCAGTGGACAGCGTTGAGTCCTTACGTGCGTTAAAGGAGCCTGTAGATAGTTGGGATACTGTTTTAGTGTACATACTGCGCCAGAAATTGGATCCAGAGACACTTCGAAGCTGGGAATTGTCACAGACGAAAGGCACTCGGCGCACTTTCACAGAATTTAAGAAGTTTTTGGAAGAAAGAGCCTGTGCATTAGAAGCAATGGACAGTTGTAAACAAGCCCTTGTTCCTGCGAAAACCCAAGGACGAGCACTTGGAGGCGTCCATTCCAGTAAGGTTGCTACACATCATGCTGACGTAAATTGTTGTCCTGTTTGCAGTGAGTCGCACAGCATCTACAGGTGCCAGACATTCCAGAATATGTCAATGGAAGAGCGCCAGAAGATAGTCCGCATGAAGAAACTGTGTCTTAACTGCCTTCGAAAGGGACACTTTTCAAGACAATGCGAGAGTAGACATTGTTTTAAATGTCAAAGAAAACATCACAGTCTACTTCACTCTGAGTCATCGGAGCAAGTCAATGTACAAGTTTCAGCAACTGAAGGAAATCCGACCTCGATATCGGGACATTTCACTAAATCAGAAAATCTGCCTCGTCAAACTCTGCTACCCACAGCAATAGTCTCCATCATGGACAAAAACAATCAACCACAACGTTGTAGGGTTCTGCTCGATTCTGGATCTCAATCAACATTTGTCAAGAGCGACTGTGTACAGCGGTTGGGACTTCATCGATCGCAGACATGTTTGGAGGTTAGTGGCTTATCATCGAATGTTGTAGGTCGTTCTAAAGGCTCATGTACTTTGAACATATCATCTTTGGTTGAACCAGGAGTTACGATACAAGTCACAGCACATATCTTGCCGAAACTTACTTGTAATTTGCCGCAACTGCCAGTGGAGCTCAGCAGTCTGACGTTCTTCAAACATCTGAAGTTAGCTGACCCAAGTTGTACAATTCCAGGTTCAATAGATATTCTATTAGGTGCTGACATTTGGCCGGAAGTCTATTGTGGAGAACAAGTACTATCCCCAGATGGATGCCTAGTAGCCAACAGATCAGTTTTTGGATGGGTGCTGTCAGGAAGAGCAAGACTTCAAGAACCTAGGCAGCAACGAATCAGAAATGTGGTGACTCATTGTGCTATTGATCACCACTTGAAGAGATTCTGGGAAATTGAAGAAGTAGGCTATCAAACGAAACCAGGAGAGGATCATCCTTGTAATAAAGGGTTCAAGGAGACTACTATTAGGAACTCGGAAGGAAGATACGTGGTACGACTACCCTTCAGATCTGAAACAACTGATCTTGGATCTTCTAAGGAAATTGCTGTCAAGCGTTTACTACAAGTAGAAACCCGCTTCAGGAAATCATCGCAAACTATGGAAAAGTACACTAACTTTATGAGAGAGTATGAGAGTTTGGATCATATGGAACGAATCCAAGATGGAAGCTCGGAAGATTCAACATTAACAACTTGCTATCTACCACACCATGCAGTGTTCAAACAACTATCTTCAGAATCGAAGTTTCGAATAGTTTTTGACGCATCCGCTAAAACTTCTTCTGGGGTGTCACTGAATGACAGACTGTTAGTCGGACCTACAATCCAAGATTCAATTGTGACCATATTGCTGAGGTTTAGAATGCATAAAGTAGCCCTAACAGCAGATATCAACAAGATGTATCGTCAAATTAGGGTGCATCCTGAAGATACAGATTTCCAGAGAATAGTTTGGAGAGCTTCGTTAAAGGATCAGATTCAAACTTATAGGCTATTAACAGTCACATATGGAACGGCATCTGCACCTTATCTCGCCACGAGATGCCTACAACAACTTGCGGAAGATGAAGGAAGTCTTTACCCACAAGCAGCTGAGATACTATCTAAAGACTTCTATGTAGATGATTTGATGTCTGGTTCAAAAACTATCGAAGAAGCACTTCGTTTACAGACAGAACTCATCGATCTCTTGAAGAAAGGAGGATTCGAACTTCGAAAGTGGTGTTCGAACGAAAGGTCGGTGTTGGAGAATGTGCCTCCTGAGTTGAGGCAATTCAATGATGCAATCACATTTGATAGTGACGAGTCTGTTAAAACACTAGGTCTACAGTGGCATCCAGCATCAGATTCATTTTCGTTCAAAGTTGCGAATTCTGATGACCAGATCACTCCTACAAAGAGACTTGTTCTCTCTGACATCGCAAAGACATTCGATCCCTTGGGATTGATAGCGCCTGTGACAATCCGCAGTAAGATAATTCTACAAAGGCTGTGGAAGCTAAACATAGATTGGGACGAGCCCCTATCTCAGGATCTTGTTGATGAGTGGAAAAATCACCGTCGGGGTTTACCTCTACTACAAGATCTTAGAATTCCAAGGTGTGTCTTAGATCAAGAAGCGAAAGATAACGAAATACATGGATTCTGCGATGCCTCGGAGAGCGGTTATGCTGCGGCCGTGTATCTACGTTCAGATGTGCCTTATAACCAACCAACAGTACGACTGATGATCGCAAAAACTAGAGTAGCTCCGGTAAAAACCTTGTCCATTCCGCGTCTAGAACTGTGTGGAGCGGTCTTGTTGGTTCAAACGTTGGACGCTCTTTTAAAATCCTTGAGCTTTGCAGGCAAAGTACATTGCTGGACAGACTCCACCATAGTCTTAGCATGGCTAAATTCAGAGCCCTCAAGGTGGAAGACATTTGTAGCAAATCGTGTCAGTGCAGTTCAGACCACTATTCCAAATGCAATGTGGCATCATGTATGCAGCGAATTGAATCCTGCTGATTGTGCTTCTCGAGGAATATCCGCTCAAGATATTCAAGTGCACAATCTGTGGTGGACGGGACCAAACTTTCTCAAAGAAAATATTGAGCCACCGAAATCAACTCTAGAGCCAAACGAAGAGGCTTTGAAAGAGGAACGATCACATAAGCTTCCAGTGCACGAAATAGAGGTCACGTGCACTACCACAACTGACCCAGAGGGATCAATCTTGGAGACGTATTCCAGTTTACAGAAGTTGAAAAGAATAACAGCCTACTGTTTACGATTTATCGAAAATTCACGTACTACAAAGGGCAAAAGAAAATTTGGATTTTTGACTACTGAAGAATTGGAAAGGGCATTAAGTGTATGGATAAAGAAAGCCCAGAAAGATATCTTCTCGGAAGAGATTAATGATTTAAGAAAGGGTAGGACTCTTAAATGTCAAAGTAAAATTCTATGCCTAAGCCCCTTTCTAGATAACCAAGATATTATCAGGGTGGGCGGACGTTTGAGACATGCCAAACTTTCAAACGAAAGAAAACATCCAATATTGCTCCCACAGAAACATCGCTTAACAGAATTATTACTATGGCAGATTCATATTGATCACCTTCATGCCGGGATACAACTGATGCAAGCCGTAGTTCAAACAAGGTTTTGGATAATTTCTGCGAGAGATACAATTCGCCGAATAGTGAAGAAATGTGTTGTTTGCTGTCGCCAACAAGCTCAGGTTTTACAACAAACTATGGGAGACTATCCATCTGCACGAGTAAATCCCAGTCGCCCCTTTTTGAAATGCGGTGTCGACTACTGCGGACCATTCCAGTTGAGAGCGTCATCTGGCAGAGGAAGGGTTACCTTCAAGGGATATGTGGCACTTTTCGTCTGTTTCGTTACAAGAGCAATTCATTTGGAACTGGTGAGTGACCTCAGTACAGACGCCTTTATTGCGGCACTCAGAAGGTTCGTATCTAGAAGAGGAAAGAGCAGCGACATCTACAGTGACAGAGGAACTAACTTTGTTGGAGCAGCGAAGAAACTAACCGATTTGTTTGACATGCATAAGTTAACGTCTCATCTTTCCGATCAAGGTATTCAATGGCATTTCAATCCACCTAGCGCACCCCATATGGGAGGGTTGTGGGAGGCCGGTGTGAAATCAGTTAAACACCACCTCCTCCGAATAGTTAGAGATGTCATTTTATCTTTCGAAGAGATGTATACAGTTCTGACACAAATTGAAGCTTGCTTAAACTCCAGACCTCTTACAGCTATGTCCAGCGATCCAAATGATCTTCGAGTATTAACACCAGGTCATTTCCTGATCGGAGACAGTCTGACAGCCGTACCGGAGAGGGATCTCTTGAATATTCCAACAAATCACCTCAACAGATGGCAATTGCTTCAGAAAATCACTCAACATTTCTGGAGAAGGTGGACCGCGGAATATCTCTCACGACTACAGAACCGACCAAAATGGTTGCAGCCAAAGAAAAATCTGCAAGAGGGTGATTTGGTCCTCATAAAGGAAGATAACTTGCCTCCACTTAAATGGCGTTTGGGAAGAGTAACAAACACGTATCCTGGAAAGGACAAATTGGTTCGCGTAGTGCAGTTGAAGACATGTGAAGGAAGTCTGATGAGACCAATCATCAAGCTGGTGCGATTACCAATAGACTCTGATGAACAATCTTAACTTTTATTTGTACTGTAATTTTCATCCATTTTGAAGTAAGGTACTTCAAGGTGGGCGGTATGTTGGGTTGTAACGTTTGATTATCGGAGCGGAATGTTGCCGACTGACCTTTCTCCCCTTTGTGACGTATAGTTTTGGTTTGTATAAGTCATTTATTTTCCGATCGTCTGCGGGGAAGAAGAGGCGCAGTGAGGCGTGACGTATTTTGTTTTGATTTTGGCGTTCCGCTCTGTTGTCATCTTACGCGAGAGATGTACTATCGGTTTGGTTTTTGATGTGCGTAATAAAAGTTTAGCATAACTTGGAGCTAGTCGTCTTTCGTTTTTTCGAATGAATACTTAAATTTACTCCTGTTTGCCCACTGAACAGATTCCATGAAAACAAAATGATGTTGCTGTTTCGATATTTCACTGTCAGTGTATTCCTGTGTATTTAAATAAAAATTAATAAGTTTTTAAAAAAATGGGGGTAAGGGGGAGTTTTGAATTTTTTCGGGGGTTCCCCGAAAGTTTCGCTCAGTTTTTGCCAACAACGGCTTCTAAATCTTTGGTTTTAAATATACGTGGTTTTACTTCTAAGCCGACGATACGTCTGTTGTTATGTAGTTTTTTTTTTGTTGTTGTCTTTCCTGCCATGTAAACGGATTTTTTAATATGTGTGGTAGTGTTTAAAATAAATAAATAGACACAGACAAACGAACAGACAGTAAAATAAACTAGTAGTTATAATAACAAGATACCTCGTGACTTAAAAAAATATAATAAATAATATAAAATAAATTCTTTGTCAAAAATTTACTTTTTCAAAAATGTATTGTCATCTTCTTTTTCATTCCCACCAATAAGTGGACAGACATATTTCTAATAAATTTTTCTAGTCGTTGACGTAACGGGCGACCCATTTTATTGCACCGATATTATTATTATTATTATTCATTATCCCGATTAACCATGCCCATTTGAATTCCAAAAAGAGTGAAAATAAAAAACACTTTTAAGCTGCATATGGATGTTTCTGGCATCAACGCAAAATAATTAAATCGTTCATATAACGAAGTCAAATACAAGATATAAGAATATCACAGAAGAAGAAGACAGAATCCTATTAGCCAAGCACTATAAACGATTACTAAATCATTTTTATCTTTGAAAAATCTTTCCATGATATATTATGCATTTTTTTAAATATTTAAAACGGTAGCTGTCAGTTTCGAGGTCTATTTATAATAAAATATAAACAATATACTTGTATTTCGTGTTAAAACCACAGTTTGGAATTAAAATATTTTTGGGGGAATTAAATAACTTGGGAATAAATTTTTAAAACAAAATTAATTTGGGGAATTATCTAAGATGTGTTCGATGAATGATATTTCTGCATCTTAAAATTTGAAAAGCATTTTTTTTATTTGAAATATACTTATTTTATATTTAAGAGATTTCCTTCTTGTTTATTAAGCAAGTGAAATTTGATCAGAACATTGTTGTTTCCCTTTCATTGTCCCTGTTTACAAAAATATTAAAATAAACTTTATCAACGTAAATTAGTTTACTAAAAAATTTTTAAATTCCTAATAAAACATTTTTCCATAAATATTTTTTTTTATAATTTAAAGTCAAAATAAATTGCATCTAGTCTTTGAAGAATGCAGAAAAATTTCCTACGGAAAATGTTTCATTATGGAAATTATATAACACGTAGACAAATTGATTGTTAACTTTTATGTAACTAACGTAAAATATTTTTTTTATTTACATTTTATAAAATTATAAGAGAGTTGAGTAAACAAAAATCACACAAAAATAATGAAATAGTTGATATGATAGATTTTAAAAATCACATTTCTCTAGCATAAAATGAAGAAAGTGAATGGAGCAGTGCAGTCGCAAAAGCAGCTATGTACCCAAAACGCTTTTTTTTTAGTAAAACTGGAAAAACTTAAAAATCGAAACCATTATTAAATTAAATATTATTTTTTTTGAAAAATGAAGACAAAATACAAGAATTTTTCGATAAAATATGTAAATTCTCAGTTTACTGAATAATTTATAACCTAAATTTCAATTTTCGCATAACTTGTTTTGCAACTGGAATATGGATTTAATTGGCTTTGCAAATTTACAGACCGTTATCTTTCATAATAATAATGAAAAAAAATCCAAGAAGCAAAACCCGCTATTATACATATTTCCATTCAATCAATCCAATTCGTAAGAATCGTGGATAGTGTGGCTGTTTTTGCCGGAAATTTCCAATTGCGGCCCATGGCAACCCATAGTCTGGGCGATAAACAATTGTTTTCTTCTGTGAGAATATGGTAAACCCGACTCCCTTCGGCCGCTTGGGCTATTGCCATTTTTGCTTCTGGGTGACTTTTTTTTAATTTTTATTATTAAACAACGGATTTTGCTTATTTATTATATTTTAAAATTGAAGGCAAAGATACAAAGTACCTATTGATACCAAAATCTCATTCTTCGAATTTTTGGATTTAATTGTTTTTGCATAAACTCGTAACTTAAACATATGTGCAAACATAGTCAAAGGGTCTTAAAGGGTTTGCTACAATTGGCGAAATAGCGCTTCGTGGTAAATGAATCCGAGCCGTGTGATTCAGCATCGAACCATCGAACATCTGCTCATAACAAAAAATCGTTTGGAATTTTAAACGATTTCAAATCCAAGTCTCAAAAACAAAGAGGTGCAGCTGCGGGTGTTTTCATTACTTTTCCTCGCCAAATGGGTCGCCATGGGAAAGCGGCCATCTGGAAATGTGTTTAGAATTATTTTTAAAAAGTTGCTGACTATAATATAATCAGAAAATTGAATTCTGTGTTGGCTTTGATATGACTATCTTCATTTCATTTACAAAAATACACTCAATAAATAAAGGTTTGGTTTGGTTAATTAACGTCGCACTAGAAATGCACATTGGCTATTGGCGACGGTTCGGGGCCTATCTCGAAGGAAAGACACGGGAACGATGCCTCGTATTTTTAAACCATGATCAAATGACGAAGAAACACCTGAACTGGCACCCAACGCCTTCAATAGATGTCGGGGCTTTCAACCCCGATCAGATTTATTGTGCACCAGTCCCGTATACATCGGATGTTCTGGACGACTTTTCTAGTATTTTGTAGCGAAGCTGGCAAACCTCCGATCACAAGATCGCTACTCTTTTTTACTTTTCTTTGTCAAGTACGTCGCACAGGATCGAACTAGGAATCATCTGATGCCCAGCTGACGCCTTTATTCACTGGGCCACGGAGGCCCAATAAATAAAGGAATCGCTAATCTTAATGCCAGAGCATGTTTTAATCCTTTGCACCAGGCCCGTCACACCGTGGGGGAGGGGACATAGCATGCCAAAAATAATATAATCCGGTATAATCCGTTGTGATAAAAACGTTTTCTTGCCTATTCAGATTGCGTGGGGTACCAGCTCAGGTGTTGTCCTCGTCATATAACCATGGTTCAAAATTACGAGGCATCGTTCCCGGGTCTTTTTTTCGGAATAGATCCGCACTACGCCGCCCGCTCTGCTGCGATGCTAATTCATCGACCGAACAAAAAAATAGTTCTGATTTGTTGGATAACTGACGTCTGCGGTAGCAGGGGGAGGCGGTTTCCCCCGCACTTTTTTTGGATGTTGCCCCTCTTTTTTTTAATATTGCACTTTTTGAAAATAAAACATAACCCCAACACCCCCTCTTCTAGAGACGGTCAATGATGGTCGAAATGTTTCTCCCCCCCCCCTTCATTCCCCCCCCCCCCTCTCACACACACTTGTGTCCTCTTGATCTTGCCCCCTCACTTTTGGGACCCCATCGCTGCCACTGCGGTAGTATGGTTCAAAAATACGAGACAGTGTTCCCGAGTTTTTCCTTCAAGATAGAGCCCGAACCATCGACAATAGCCCACTGTTCAGCTCTAGTGCGACATTAATTAATCAAACCAAACCAAAAAAATCTAGATTAAAGCCTCCTGCTTTGAACGCTGAAAAACATTACACTGCGTAACAGATGGTATGTCGTTTATTTCTACAGAATGATTCCAAGTGGAATCATAAGAATTTGAAAGGTGCCGTTTTTAACTGACTGAAAAGCGCGCCAAACAAAACTCCGATATAAAACCGCCAGAAATTTTAAATTTGAACCTCCAAATCGCGCCCCAAGTCGAGAGGTTATAGATTCGACCTTTATGTATTTTTTTTATTATGTATGTTCGCGCAGAACTTTAGTTCTAATTCAGATATTTGCACATTTTTTGTTGTTGTTCGATAGGGGATGTTTCAAAGGGGAGCAATTTGAAAAAAAGTATCCGGTTATCCGGCATTTAACTATCCGGAATTCTCAATTAACTGGACCGTTTGAAAAAAAAATATTGTCTGATTTCTAAAATTCTTTTTTTGTTGGATACAGAACAATCCACTTAGGCAAAATCTGCAAAAAATTATCGGTTATCCGGCTATTAAATATCCGGAAATGCCGATTAACAGAAGTTTTTTTAAACAATTTTTCCGATTTCATAATATTTTCATTGTTTAACAAAAGTTTACAACAATGACATTTCGTTTAAATAGCATTGATAGGAATTGTTTTACAATACACATTGTTGAGCACAAGTTGTTACTTGAATTTCTTGGTGAAATTCCCAGGCTAAATTAAAAACTAAAAATGGAAAAATAAAATAATCTTTCTTAAAAAATGGAAAACCGACTGGAAGAAAAAATACGCTAAAAAGTAAAAAATAAGTTTTAATTTTACGAACGCACTGAAAATATGGAATTATTTAATGTCAATTTTATACTTATTACAACTTTTTGAAGTTGGTGCCAATTTACAAAAATCATACCTAAATTTTGGAGTCGATTTCAAAAAGTTGTAATAACTATAACATGAAATAATTTCATATTTTCAATGCGTTCGTAAAATTAAAATTTGTTTTTTTTACTTTTTAGCGTATTTTTCTTCCAGTCGGTTTTCCTTTTTTTAAGAAGATTATTTTATTTAGTACACGACTCCGTCTGGCGAGATATGGCATTTTCCGATTTTAAAGACGTATTCACTTCAAAAATAAAAGTGTTTGGTGTTTTCAAATTCTCCTTTTTCTTTTACGATAATTAGAAATCGCTAAAAAAATATTTGGCGATTGAATGGACAATCGTATGCAAACCTATATAACACTTGTCTTTCTTCTTCAAAAAATAAACATTTCAACTTTCGCGAACTGAACACCTGTCATCAATTTGCAGCTGCGTAAGTAAATGTTTCAATTTGGCGGGATCCAATTAGCAGTGAGAAGACGACTGACTTTCTTTGTTCTCAATTCTGGGATCCAATGAAACTGGCAAAGAGGCGTGGCTTCTCATCCCCAACTTCGGAGAACCATTCGAATCTGCCCAAGGATTTATAATCTTTTTTGAGAACAGGTATTCCCTGTTCCTGTTCTTTTTTAAAGAGCTGTTCTTTCCGACAAACTGTTCTTCAAAAAGTAAGGGAAAAAAACTATTTTTATTTTAAAACCTAAATAAACAAAAAAAAACGAACACTAATTAACAAAAAGTTATCGTCCATTTCCCCTAGAGGAATACTATATAATAGAACAAAATAAGTTTTAAGGAAAGAATTTTGTAGAATTTTTTTTATAAAAAGCAGATTTCTAACGAAATAATTTCTGGAAATGAAAATTAAAAACTTTAGTCAAAAGCTTAATCTTTTATAATTTGACGTGAAACTTTTTTAAAATTAACTACATATGGGGAATTCATTTCGGTGGGGATTCTTTTCGACACTGTAACTCCCGTGACAAATAGCTCGACTGACATAAATTTGGTCTCTTTTGATAGGCAGTTAGACTTCCTTCTAATTATTAATAAAATGAACAACATAGCGTAGAATTTTTACGAAACTGACTTTTCTTATAAATATGTTATGTAAATAAAATATTTCTACATCAAACATGTGAAGTTGATTGACAACATTGATTATTGATAAAAAAAAATCCTGATTGACTTTTCAAAAATCTGACAAATTTATTCAACAATTTCACATTTCATCATTTATGTTCCATTCAAACTTATTTATAAGTTTGTGCGGAGGATTAAAAGGCCCCCGCTACTTTTTCGCACCGGGCCCCACGGCTACCAACAGCGGCCGGCAAAGACTCTGCACATTATTTATATTACATAAATAACGCTTTTCTTTCGTTAGCTTGTGCTTCACTTAAAAGTAGGTCATCACTTGAGTATCAACATATTTTATTAGCTCTAAATTAGAATACGGGGCCTCCGTGGCCCAGTGGATAAAGGCGTCAGCTGGGAATCAGAGGATTCCTGGTTCGATCCTGTGCGACGGACTTGACAAAGAGAAGTAAAAAAGTAGTGATCTTGTGATCGTAGGATTGCCAGCTGTGCTACAATATATCAGAAAAGTCGCCCAGTACAATCACAAAAATATCGGCGTGTATACGGGACTGGTGCACGATAAATCTGATCGGGGTCCAAAGTCCCGACGTCTATTGAGACGTTGGGTGCCAGCAGTGCCGTTACACACAATATATTTGGGGCGGGGGGGGGGGGGGGAGTGCGACGTTAATTAATCAAACCAACCCAAACCAAACTAAATTAGAATACCTCTGTAAAAGAAACGGGATGCGACTGTGACTTATAAAATAAGTAAATACCAAACGCTTTCCTCGTCCATAAAAAAGTTAAGACCAAGTAATAAAATTGAGTTATATGAAATGTTAACAATATGTTTTCATTAAAAAAACGAGTGTACTCTATTAAAATTAAATTATTGAAAGACACTGCTCGAAAAAATGTAAAACTCTCCCATTATAGCCGTTAAGAAAAAAATAGGTCAGAAAAGAACGGATCAGAGAAAAGAACATGATTTTCGTAAAATTAAAGAACGTAATATATAGTTCCTGTTCATTTTAAAGAACAGGTGAAAAATAACTCGATATTATTTTCTTTTATATCCTGTCTTTATCCCTGTCTTTCTTCATTCTTCCGCCATTTATTCCTTCTGAGTTCATGTGTGAAGAACATGCTCAGTTTGCTTATGTCTCTTTCTACGGGATAGATCATGAAATGACTCCAAATATCCATTGTGTAGCTGTAGATCATCAAGTGTAACCACAACCAACTGTAATGCAACTCTGATGCAGACTCGTAAATGGCGGATTGGTGTTCAAATTTCGTCTTCAGAGTGTATCGAACTCGTGTCTGAAAGTTCTTCTACTGCCGCTATTAAACATTAACTTGACTAAACATCTCGGTGATGCAGTGTACCGGACTTGTGAATGGAGGATTGGTGTTGAAAGTGTATCGAACACGTGGGTTCTTCGTCTTCCGCTACTAAACATTAACCGTGAAAAAGTGACTGGTCGTGGTAAAAATTCGTGGTGGTAAAAAATTGCCTCGTGCTTTTGTCGGATGCCAGCTCAAGTAAAGAACTCATCTGATCATGGTTCAAAATTACAAGACAGTGGTCCTGATTCTTACGGGATCGACCCCGAGCCGCCAATAATGGTGTAGCTCTAGTGTGACATTCGCCTTGGAACATTCAACTAACCAAGCATCTCGTGGAAATTCGGTAAGTTATCGAATTTAATTATTTTGGATGAAGTGAAATAAAATGCATGTGACGAACCAATTTCAAAATGATTCTGGTCCGTTTTCTTGAAATTAGGAAGACCGAACATGATATAGATAATAAATATATTAATTTGTAGGATCTAAAGCTATTCTCTTATGTTAGTTTCTAAATTAGTACCGAAAACTCTTGCTTTATCGTTACTGCCTTTAATCTTGCAATTTTATTCAAAAAGAACTAAATTTTATTTATTTTTTAAATCGTAACTGTGTCGGATTACTTTGAAAGCGACAATCGCTTAAACCTTTTACTAGTAAAACTTCATTATTACGTAAATAGTAGTAATAAAAAAAACATTTAGAATATTCAACACGCTTGAAATAGTTAGTTTAAAAAAAAAAAACTAAGTTTATCAAAGCAGATTTTTGTAAAAATAAAACTTTTTCTACCACCTATTGTAATAATTTATTGGGGAAACTCAATAATTCAATAGTTGCAAGAAAATAAAAATATTCAATACGTTTTATGTGAAATGATTTTTTCGTGCGTTATATAAGGTGTGTTATATTTAGTTTTTATTATAAGGTTTCCACTCTCTTGGGGGAAAAATTGGAATTGTCGAATGAATTACTAAAAAGTCCGAAATATTGTAAATTTATTAAATTTGATAGGAATGTGTGGGACTTTTTCTACGTGAATACATTATATTGATTTAATTTATATTTTTTATTCTTTATGTTGTCAATGATATAATTTGTATAATTTGTTCTTCAATCATGAAAGTATCTGGGGCTTCTTCGTACAAAGACCGATGTCAAGTTTAGCAATTTAAAAAAAATAAAAATATTTTGAATATGTAAATTTTTAACTTGTAGATGAAACAGAAACTAATAATGTCAGGCTTCTTATCTAACCCTTCAAATCAAACCCGTGGTTTCCGCAACGTTGCAACAAGACTGGGCCTTACTCTTTGAACAGGGTGGTAACATAACCGGGCAATCATCATGAATTTTTTTTAATTCTGGAAAAGTCAGGGAATTTTTCAAAATTTCACAAAAAATCAGGGAAATGTTCAAATTTGGATCATTTAAACGGCAATTATCGTCTATTTTGCCCTCCATTCTGGGCAGTTTGGTCGTCAATATTTCCTTTTAGTTCTGAAAGAGAATTTAAAAAAAAAAAGCAAAGTTATGCGCATTTTCATATTTTTATTTTTGTAAAACTGTGAACCACTGCTGGAGGGAGAAGCAAAAGCAAAGTGTGTCGGACTTTAGATTGTAAGCAACATGTGAGGGGCTAATGAAGATGCGATATATTGAATATTGGAATAGGAAATGGGAAGCATATAAAACATTTAAAATTATCATTTAAATGGAAAAACCAGAAAATAGGTTTAATTCCCATTATGCCTATAGAAATTGTATAATTTGTGTTGTATTCATAAATTATTATTTTAACTGACAATAAGTATCGCTTATAATTTTTCATTTGTAATGTAATATATTTATTGTTGTATTATTGTAGCGTAGATACTTTGTTTCTATACAAAGCATGTATTGCGACATTTCGTAAGGTAATTCTAAAATCGGGAAATTTTTTATGACACCGTCATGGAAATAAGAGAAATATCAGGGAACTTTTTTTCCAGAATTCTGTCGACAACCTGTTATAGTCATCTGAAAACCTTCTGGAAATCCTGTAAAAGTCGGGGAAATTTGATCTATACAAAGCAGATGTTCAATCTGAATGTTGTTGGGTAACCCAGATTATGAACATCAAAACATTTACGGAGATTTAAGGAGTCTCCTGTCCTATTTTAGCTTTAACTAGGGGTTCGTGGCTTAATGCTAATTAGTTTGGTTTGGTTAATTAACGTCGCACTAGGGCTGCACAGTGGGCTATTGGCGACGGTTCGGGGTCTATCTCGAAGGAAAGACCCGGGAATACATACACATTCACACACACATTCGTACATGCACCTCGTTATTTTAGAACCATGGTCAGATGACGAGGAAACACCTGAACACCCAACATATTCAATAGATGTCGGGACTTTGGACCCCGATCAGATGTATCGTGCATCAGTCCCGTGTACACGCCGTTAATTTTTGCGTATGTTCTGGACGGCTTTTCTAGTATTTTGTAGCGAAGCTGTAAACCCTCCGATCACAAGATCACTACTTTTTTACTTTTCTTTGTCAAGTCCATTGCCTAGGATCGAACCAGGAATCATCGGATTCCCAAGTGTCGCCTTCAACCGCTTGGCCACGGAGGCCTAATGCTAATTAGACTACAATTTATGTATAATGGCTCTTGTGTTACTCGATGGTTGGTTAATTAACCCTTTGCAGAAGAGGAACCTGTTTAATATTTACGTTCTTTTTATGGAATAGTTAATCCCGTTCTTTTTTTAAAGGGATCGTCTTTAGCGCGTTCTTTTTACTTTTAGATTTAAAAAGTAAAAGTTACGCGTGAAGCTCAATATGAATATGCCTATACCAAACATATATTTAGTGGATTATGACATTCGTCAAATAGTATTAAATACAGGGTAGCAACATAATCTGGAAATCCGGAAAATCAGGGAATTATCATGGAAATTTTGAATTCTGGAAAAATCAGGGAAATTTTCAAAATTTTACAAAAAATCATGGAATTTTTCAAATTTGTATCGTTAAAGCAGCAATTATCGTCTGTTATGCCCCCCCCCCCCTTCTTGGAAATTTAATTTCCAATATTTTCTTTTAGTTCTGAATAAGAATATAAGGAAAAACAGCATGGTTATGCGCATTTTCATATTTTCGGTTTTATTTTTGTAAAAACGTGAACCACTGCTGAAGGGAGAAGCAAAAGCAAAGTGCGTTGGACCTTGAATTGTAAGCCACATGTGAGGGGCTAATAAATATGGGATTTATTGAAGATTGGATTAGGAAATATGAAGCATATAAAACACTTAAAATTATCTACAAAAGAAATAATTTGAAAAAGCTTGCTTTTTTTGCATTTTCTTCTTCCAGAGAACATATTTAATTACTATAATTTCTGTTGTATCCATAAATTATTATTTTAACTGTCAATAAGTGTATTTCTTAGAATTTTTCATTTATAATGCAATATATATATAGTATTATCGCAGCGTGGATACTTTGTTTCTATACAAAGCATGCATTGCAACATTTCTTAATGTAATTGTAAAATCAGGGAAATTTGTGTGATACAATCTTGGAAATCAGGGAAATATCGGGGAACTTTTTTTCCGGAATGTTGTTGCCACCCTGGACTGGTAATCATCACTCAAGTGGAAATTGTTAAAAATAAGTAAAGTTTTGGAATAAAAATAATTTGTTTAAAGAATATAATTAAAAGGGGTATAATTACGGATGACATGAATATTCGGACCATATGCTAAATATTCGGTTAGGCCGAATACTACTGTTATTCGACAATCATTAGCCTAATAGCTGTCATAGAATCAGGACGCTAAAACAGTATTTGGAGAAAAAACAGATTTGAAAAATTGTTTACTTGTAATTAGAAAAAAAATCTAGGTGAATTAAAATAAGCTTCTGTTCACTTTCATAAATATACAGCTTTTTTAATCGGTAATTAAATTTTAAAATATATTTTTAAAAATTGCGAAACCTTTTAAATCTAATTACTAATTTTTTTTATCATGAAAAAAGGTGTTGATAAATGATAAGGAAAACTTGGAATGAACACCACTTCTTAGCTTTATACTAAATAATCTAAACTTATAGTGCAAAATTAATACAGTTATAGTATTTTTAAGTATAGTTCTGTTGCTTTTTTTTTTTTAAGTTTAAATTAAATTGACTATAGATTTCATGTTTGTTTTATTATTAATAGATTTTTAATAGTATTACTATTCGATAGTGATCACTCGGCGTTTTTTGAAGGGCGACCTGCCCTGCATGCTCATTTTTCATCTCGAAAGCGCCATCGTGCCCTTTTTTTTCAAAAAGGTCGACCCTCTTGCCCTTTTCAGTCAAGCACAAGCATCCTTGCTTCCCCAGCTATCTTTAAAAAAATGCACCGATTTTAACGATTTTTGTGGAAATCGGAATTAAGTGAATTATGACAGTAGAAAAACAAACTTTTTAACTACGCGAGCAGCGCAGTCGCTATGATTCCGCGGTAATTTGGAACACGGGCACAATCCACGAATCCTATTGGTTGCCTGTGCCCGCATATGAAACACTAATATATTTTTTGTCTTGTAATGACTGCATATCAGTGATTTTTTATTTATTTATTCTAGTTAATTCGATTTTTACTTTAATCTTACTACTTACCTTTTACATCCGCTGCTCCGCTGAGCCTGTAAATTCGGTATTCTTTTCAATTTAAGTCATTTTTAATCTAAGCAACTTTAGGTTTTATTTATATATGCGTTTGGGAGATTCTGGTCTCGCCTAGGGTGTCCGTCCTGTGTTGTCCTGATTTGAATGGGGGTGGGGGTGACTGGTGGCTGACTGTTTGAGTGAATGTTTTTTGTACTTACTTTAGCTATAATTTCGAATTCACATATTTAGATACTAACTGAGATAAGTGGGTTATAGTCCGTGACAGGACCCAGGTACCCAGGGATAAAATATTTCGTAGTCGTAGTCGAGAAGATGGTTTGGGTCGATGTTACTAAATTTTGGATTTAAGTAGCTTTTCAATCAGTTTTGTAAAGGGTCTGATTAGGACTACTTACCGATTTGGTTACGTGAACAAATTAATTTTTAATATTTTACATTAGTTTTGAACTATTTGCACTAATTTAAAATTTGCATATACTCTAATCTATCATTTACGAAGACATATTGACTTATACTTTTATGGGTACATTGTACTTTAAAACTTGAAGGGTGCCTGATAGTTTTCGTTTTAAAGGTACTTTTTCTTAGTTAAAACTTCATATATTTTGGATTATACTTAGATTTAGTTTTTAGAATACCTTGTAATTTAGTTCTTGGGAATGTATTTAAGTTAAAGAAATTGGGCTACATTAACATTTGACATTAGTTTTGCTTTTATAGGGGTACATTGATCTATTTTTTAATGGGGTTGGGTCACTTTTTTATACTTTTGAGACTACTTTTGGACTTTAACTTTTAGGGGCACATCGGGCTTTTACTGGTAGAGATACATTAGGAGTATATTTATATTTTTTTAGAGATACATTAATGTTTATTTTTAGAGTTGGGGGGGGGGGGGTGATACCAGGGTCTTTTTCTTTTGTAGGTAATCTGTATTCTTTTATGGGTACTGTTTTTTTCTGTCTACATTGTTAATTTTTTTAAATTTATTTCTTTTGGGGATAAATTTGGCTTTTAATTTGAGGCGTACATTAGACTTTTTTTATTGAGGTACATTGGGCTTTTTTATTAGCACAGTGGGCATTTTCCTTTATGGGCTTTTATTTTTAAGGGTACCTTAAGTTTTATTTTAAGTGTATGTTCATGTTTGGCTTTTTCTTTGATGGATACTTTGGGGTTTTCCTTTAGGGATAAATTTTTTTTTCTTGTATAGTACACTGCTTTTCTGTTTCGGATAGATTAGGCTTTTACTTTTTAAGGTTCCTTGTTTTATTTTCCTTTTAGGAATGCATCAGGGCTTTTCTTTTTAGAATACATTATACTTTTAATTGTTCTTTGGTGTTTTATTTTAAGGATACATTGGGTTTTTCTTCTGGTGGTACATTGGGCATTTCTTTTCGTGGGTACACAGGGCCTTTTTTCTGTTAGAAGTACATTGCACTTTAATTTGTATGAAGTTGTTTGCACATTATTTTGGGGGTAAATTGGAAATTTTATTTTTGGAGTTAATTTGCTTAAAGGTTTACACTTTTTGAAATACAATTGATATTGGTTGTAAAGGATACACATTGTGCATTTACTTTTTAATCGACTTAAAATGCATTAATCAATACTGCCAAATGCATTAAAGTGGAGGTTATATATATTTAAGTATCCAAAATTAAGTTTAAAAGTATTAATTTAAGTATCCAAAATTAAGTTTAAAAGTATTAAATTAAGTATTTAAAAGTATTAATTTAAGTATCCAAAAATAAGTTTAAAAGTATTAATTTAAGTATCCAAAATCTGAATTTAAGTTTGGGGTACTTGTTTTTTCACTTTAAAACTAACGTTGGGCTTTTTCTATTAAAGGTACATTCAGATTTTACTTTTCGGGTGCATTGGACTTTTCCTTTAGCGATACAGTATTATTTTAAGGAGATACTTTTGGGCTTTTTCGAAGGAGCTACTTTTGGACTTTACTTTTATGAGCCCATTGGGCTTTTATATATAGAGGTATATTAAATTTATGAGTACACTGGGTTTTCCTTTTATGTGTAGATTCGGCTATTAATTTTAGGGGTACATTAGGCTTTTTATTTTACAGGTACATCATACTTTTTTTTATAAACACACTGGGCATTTTTCATTAGGGGGGTATATTGATCCAACTTTTAATTGTTCTCTGGTGTTTTATTTTAAGGGTAGATTAGGCTTTTCTTTTAGTGTTACACTGGGATTTTTCTTTTTGGGATGCATTCTTTTACCTTAAAGTGTACCCTTTGGTTTTATTTTAAGTGTATTATGGGATTTTCTTTTAAAGGTACATTGGACTTTTTTTTGTCTGGAGTTGGACTGAAAATGTTCTTTTACAAGTTTATTTGTTTAAAGAAGTACACTTTTGCTTTTTGTAATACTACAATGGGTATTTGTTGTAAAGGATACACATTGTGCAATTGCTTTTTAACCGATTTAAAGCGCACCTTGTTCGTAAAATTTAAAAATGGAGGCATTCTTTTTTTTTATGGAGGCATTCTTCTTTCCTGCAAGGTATATTACATTTTTACTTTTAGAGGTACATTTATTCTAATTTCAATGTAACATTAAGCATTTGCTTTTAGGAGTCATCACATTTTTTTCTTCAAAATTGTGCATTTTCATTTTAGTTTTAGTGGTACAATGAAAACATTCGTGTTCACTGAAGTTTTTATAGTTAGGCTATGATCTAGAGGCTTTGGTTTTCTGGGGTTATATCAATGGCTTATCGTGGATTACAGCAAGTGCATCCGGCCTGCACCTAAATTTATTAGTGTATTTTAGAACTAAAATAATATATTTTACTAATTTTCTTAAATGAAGATTATAATTGAAAATGAGATTTCTATGGTAAGTAAACAAAATCTGATAAATAGCAAGCCTGTTGCCGTAATGCACAATTCAAGGGGGGAAAAAACTCCATTCAATCAAAACTGCAGCCAAAAAGCGAAGTTCGAGATAATTTGCATCGTTGCAATTGCAACCTCGACGTAGTATAGCTATTTCCACCTCTGCTAATGGACTGCATGTGTGGCGACGTACAGCCCGAAATGAATTTTCTGATTTGGGCTTCACTTGGTATTCTATTAACTGATTGGCTTGTGCGTGAATCGCGGGTATGGGTGGGCAGTGGCGGCCCGTGGTCGAAAATGTTAGTGCAGCCGAAATCATGTGACCCCTCCCCCCCCCAAAAAAAAAAACTTTTTCAAACTTTCAAAAGCCATTTCTGGGATATTTATCGAAAAATCCTCAAGCTTTGAGGAATCGGCAAATCAAAAAAAATATAGATATTCGCTATCTTTAAATCTTACGTCAAATTCCATTATTATGGTATCCAAAATTTCAAAATATAACATTTTAAATTTCTTAAACACATCTTCGTGAGTTCGGAAGTCATCTTGTCTTTTGAAAACAATTTCTGTTTTCGAATTCGCAATTTCAAAAATACGCTTGAACGTGTTCTCATTATGGTTTTGTCTTATAATGTTCTGAATTACCTTGACTTGCTGAAGACAATAATTTATATCTAAAGATTTTTTTGAAGAATGTCATATAAAACATCTGTTTGTTGAAAAATAAAATCAAAAATTAAAGATAAAAGTGTGAATCCAAAATCATTAAAATAATTCAGAAATCCATTTGTCCATCAAATTGCTCCCATTCACTCCCTCAACAGCCATTCCTTCCACAGGGTTGCGAAACAGCACTTATCAATACCGCCAAAGCTGAAACAATTATCGAGCCAAGGGGCTTTTCCTCCATCAGGCAAAGCGGTCTAGAGATGCTAGTAAAATACTCGGTCCCCTCCCCACACGTCCCGCCGATTCAAACACGGGAGCCAATCAATTCACAGAATTCCCAACTACAGCTCGAGTTGAAAAAATCCTTTTGAGCTGCGTTTGTGACGTCACATCCTCATTTTAACGTGAAGGGGAAGGCATACCACGTAAGGTTGTCATGGCAACGATGCAGCCGATTTCTGACTTCGCTTTTTAGCTGCAATTTTCATTGACTGAAGTTTTTTTCCCTTCTGAATGGTGCATTACGGCAAAAAGGTTTGCTATTTATCGGAGATTTTGTTTACTACCGTAGAAATTTCATTTTCAATTATAATCTTCATTTAAGAAAATTAGTAAAATATCAGATTTTAGTTTTTGATGAATTTAGGTGCAGCCCGGCTGTACTTGCTGTAGTGGGCGAGCCGCCACTGTGGGTGGGATAACGAGAATATCTTCAAACGGAAATAGTTTTCGTGATAAATTTGCTGTGTGCTGTTGTTACATTATTTAAGTTAATATTAAAATTGACCGATTCGCATGTTTAAAAGAAAGAAGGATTGCTTTAATTTTCAAAAAATAAGTATTCTATTTTTTCGTATGTTATCATTTCGTAAAAATGTAAAGGAAACTGATTTGAGTAGTAAATAATAAAGAATTTCCGTTCATGTTATGGTTGTGAAAAATAGGAAGGAGGGGGGGGGGGGGATTCACATGATTTCGGCTGCATTAACATTTTCGACCACGGGCCACCACTGAGTTGCATCTTAATGCATGGGGTACACAAGAGTTTTTAAATTTAGCTACACCCAAAATCTTTATTCTGCATTAAATTTTACTTTCATCTGCTCCGTAAAACCATTTTTAGCTCCTCTAATATTTCAATATTTGCTGCTCCAAACGCGTTTTTGCTGCTCCAAATTTTAATTTTACCTGCTCCAAAATACATTTTTGCTGCTCCAAATTTCAGTTTTACCTGCTCCGAACACTGCTCCAAAATGCATGAAGCCGGGCAACACCTCTGTATTTATTATTATCCAACCAAATTGTTGATTTTAGCAAGAATCGATTTTTCTAAAATCGGGAAAATGGTCCATAAAGTTCCCTTTAAAAAAAATACCCTTTTTCTTTAAAAAGCGCCTTGCCTTTTTAATTTCTAGAGTAAACAATGGAATTATTTTAAAATTTATCCTGAGCAGAACATTTTGGCAACTATAGCAAATTACTTCCGATCTTACCGGAAATCGAACCCCAAATAAATAGGAATTAAGATAATTGAGTTAACTTTGTTTTATTTCTGTTATTTTTTTAATTTTCCCTGCCTTTACCGGGTTTTGTTAATTAACGTCGACCTAGAGCTGCACAGTGGGCTATTGGCGACGGTTGCCTTTATCGGGAAGTTCCAATTGCGGCCAATGGCAACCTTTTGTCTGGGCGATAAACAATTGTTTTCTTCTTTGAGAATATGGTAACCCGGCTCCCTTCGGCCGCAATTGGGCTATTGTCGTTTTTATTTCAGCAGTTGACAACAATCTTCTGAACAACTATTTTGAATTTGTCGGGTTTCATTAAGATTGCTTGAACAGAAGCTGAAATTAATCATATCAAATCACATTGCTACTTTTTAAGAAAGTACGGTTACTTAAATTTGAGTACGTCATCACTCATTTACGATGGAGTTTACACTTAAGGAAAACGAGTAGGGTCAGATACTCATTTTTAAGTACCTTTTTTTCTTTTATAGTGTGCGATAGATGATTTGCCATTTGTTCATATTCCTACTAATTATTTAAAATATTTTGTTTTGTTTAGATTGCTGGTTCGAAGAAAGTTCGCCAGGCACCGTAATGGACTTGTGCAGCCAAGGATACGAAGCCAAGGCCATCGCGAAGCCCATGTCAGTGGACCCTTTGTCTTCTCATCTCATTGGGGTGAGTGTTTGAATAAATAAATAGATCTTCAACGGATACCAAGGGTAAGTCGAATATATTTTATATCAAAGTTTTTGGTTTAATTTTTTCTTAATTTGTTCTTGAGATTAACCTTTGGCAGTCGAAGTACATGGTGGTAACATAACCTGGAAAACCGGGAAATCAAGGAATTATCATGGAAAGTTTTAATTCTGGAAATATCAGGGAAATGTCAGGGAAATTTTCAAAATTTCACAAAAAATCAGGGAATTTTTCAAATTTGGATCGTTAAAATGGCAATTATCGCCTATTATGCTCTCTATTCTGGGTAATTTAGTTGTCAATATTTCCTTTTAGTTCTGAAAAAGATTTTTTTTTAAAAAGCATGGTTATGCGCATTCTTATATTTTCAATTTTGTTTAATCTGAACCACAGCTGGAGGGGAGAAGCAAAAGCAAATTGAATTGGACCTTGAATTGTAAGCAACATGTGAGAGACTAATGAATATGTGATTTATTGAACAATGGAATAGGAAATATGAAGCATATAAAACATTTAAAATTATCTTAAAAAGAAATAATTTGAAAAAATTTGCTTTTTTTGTATTATCTGCTTCCAGAGACATGTTTAATTACTATTATGCCTGTTGCAATTGCATAATTTGTGTTGTATTCATAAATTATTCTTTTAACTGTCAATAAGTATTGCTTATAATTTTTCATTTATAATGCAATATATTTATTGTATCATTGTAGCATGGATACTTTGTTTCTATACAAAGCAGTTATTGCAAACGATTCTCTTTAAACAATTCTTAATTATAAAATCAGGGAAATTTTTGTGACACCGTCATGGAAATCGGAAATATCAGGGAACTTTTTTTCCAGAATGTTGTTGCCACCCTGAAGTACGTTCTTGATATTTAAGTTATTTTTAAGTAACAGTTATATCATTCCTATTTTTTTTAAGGTAAATCTTTAATGTGTTCTTTTTACGTTTAGGGCGGTTAATTATATAAAAAAAAACTTTGGCTTGAAGCTGAATATTTATCTCAGTGCACCCAACATTTATTTATGAAATTCGTCATTTTTTTTAAAACAGGAGTTGTGAGAAATTCAATCACCATACTTTAAGCTTCGAGATGACAAAATCAAATTCTATTGAAAGTTTTATGACAATAACTTTTTAAACTCCAAGAATCTTGGAAGAACAGGGTGGCAACATAATCAGGGAATTTTTTTTTATTTTGTTAATATCAGGGAATTTTTTCAAAATTTCACAAAAACATTAGGGAATTTTTAAATTTAGATCATTAAAACGGCAATTATCGTTTATTATTCCATTTATTTTGTGTAGTTTAGTTGTTAATATTTCTTTTTAGTTCTGAAAAAGAAATTTTAAAGAAAGCATGGTTATGCGCATTCCTATATTTTCATTTTTACATTTGTAAAAATGTGAACCACTGCTGGAGGGAGAAGCAAAAGCAAGTGTTGGACTTTAGTGTGTTGTTAAGCAACATGTGAGGGGGAGGGGGAGGGGGGGGAGGGGGCTAATGAATATGCGATTTATTGAAGATTAGAATAGGAAGCGAATAAAATATTTAAAATTATCTCCAAAAGAAATAATTTGAAAAAACTTGCTTTTTGTTGCATAATCTGCTTCCAGAGGAGGACGACGCGTTTGATTACTATTACGCTTGTAGCAATTGCGTAATTTGCGTTGCGTCCGTAAATTATTCTTTTCACTGTCAATAAGCAATGCTTAAAATTTTTCATTTATAATGCAATATACTTATTGGATCATTTGTAGCGTGGATACTTTGTTTCTATACAAAGCATGTATTGCAACATTTCTTAATGTGATTGTAAAATCAGGGAAATTTTTGTGACACCATCATGGAAATCAGGGAAATATCAGGTAACTTTTTTCCAGAATGCTGTTGCCACCCTGTAAAGTCCTTTTCCCCCCTTATTTTAGCATAAATATTTGTTTCTCTTTATGCCTATGATAACGCATTTCTGGCCCTTTTCCCTCCGCTATATAACCAATTTTTTTTCTTCATTTTGTAATGGCCATTACAAAAATCACGATTCATTTTCGTATTTATGTTTTGACTGCTAGTTGGGTCTTGCAAACTAGGAGCAGGCTTGCTGTTTTTGTTCTTACAAATGTAATTAATCACAACGGTGTAGCATGTAGGCCTATGTGTAAACAATTTCTGTCCTTCCACGGGATCTCGTTTATGCATTGTATCAAAAACAAAATGTAAATGAAGATCTTGTTCAGGGGATGAATGATAAATAGCAGGTGCAAGTGTAAATTGTAAATATATATATTCCCATGATCTCATATTGTAATTCGAAAAATACTGTTCGATTTACATTTTATTTGTAAAACCGACATCTTCTGCAGTAAGTGGCATCCCTGCTAAATTTCAATTCAAACCATAATTTAAAAAGTTAAAAAAAAAAAAAAAAAGAGATTATTACAAAAATATTTAAGTATTTTTGCACCAATTAACCAACTTTTTTTATTAATTTCCAGTACGCGGCTAGCATTTATTGTTACATAAAAAATATAACTTTTTTTTTTATTTAAAACTTTTTTTTTGCTCTATTATATTTTTTCCTATAATTTTGTCACACTCACATTGATGACTTAAAATTTAATGCGGATTTATATTTTGTAGGTCTCTTTTTGTTCCTGTTTTTAAGATATTTGATCCTTTTTTTTCCTAGGGCATATGTAAAAAGTGTTGATAGCCTTGTTATACTTAAAGCGCATTAAACAAAAAAAACAGGTCGTCATTTTAGTGACAGAAAATCATCTATCGACCTCTGGTTAAATTATAATTTTTTATATTAAAGTTCCACTAAAATAATACACAGTTTATAGAAAGATATAAACGAAATAAAACACATTTAGTAATATTTTAATATTACTGTATCCCAAAATTTTTAAATATCTTATTTTAAATAATTTTCTCCAGATTATATTTGATACTTTTATGTTTTACAACATTCCTGTGTTATAATTAGTTAGTAAATTGTTAGGTGTTAATAATTAGATTTAATATTTTTGAGGCACCAATCTATACTTAAATGAACTGCCTGAAATTACTAAGTTTAATATATTTTTTATTATTTAAATAAGTAATTTTCGGTAGATTTTTTTTTATCTAACAAAAAAGAATATTTTGTTTCAAACAGTTCGGTTAAGATTTCCGAAAAGTTATATACCGGATAACCGGATATTTTTTTTTTCAAATTACTCCCAAGTGAAACATAATCTATCCAACAAAAAAAAATTTTTGCAAATATCTGAACTAGAACCAAAATCCGGCGCAAACATACATAAAAAAAATATTTAATACATTGCAGTCGAAATGATAACCTCTCGACTTGTCGCGCGATTTGGCTGTTTTAATTTAAAATTTCTGCCGGCTATATTTTGAAGTATTGGTTGACGCGCTGTTCTGTCTTTTAAAAATTTATTACATATTACGCGAGCATGGGACAGGGTAGTCACTCTTTATGGACCTTGGCGTTGTTCAGGGGTGTTGCGCCTGCGCCAATTTGCGCCAAACTATTTGATTTTCCTTGTGGTTTCTGGTGCATTTATGTGAATGAAATGACATGGAGTTAAGTCTAACTCGGAGTGAAATATTAACTTGGAGTGAAATGACATGTCTATATATTTTTCCAAACTGCAACAAGGGTTATATTTAATTCTGATGGATGTTTTTAAAAGGGAATACAACACTTTATTTTATTTTTAGAATTTACATCTATATATATAAATGCAAAATCCCCACTCATTCACTCATCACTAATTCTCCAACTTCCCGTATACCTATGGAGAAGAAATTTGGCAAAGTTGTTCCTTGTACCTTAAATAGGAAAAGTAAACTATTTTTGTTCCGATCGAACGGATTTAAGGGGGTGTAAAACCCCTTTTTCGATGTTCGTAGCAACGTTAGTTTGGGTATCTACACATCCAAAAGACCTAAAGTGCTGAAATTTGGAACACATATTCATCTTGGGCGCTAGGGGTGCACTAAGAAAGGATTTTTAAAAAATCTTTCCATAGGATTAACATGGAGAACATGTAACAATGCAAAATATAAAATTGAAACAATGAAAAATTTTAATAATATGTAACCTATGAGGAGCATTCTGATTGGCTAATTACTAAATATCGCCAAATGTCGCCAAATAAATAAAAACTGTCGCCAAATTCATAAAAAGCATCGCCAAATAAATTAAAATTTCACCGAATGAATAAAAACTTTCGCCAAATGGATAAAATATCGCCAAATAAAGTAAAATATGGTCATATATGTAAAAATAATATAAAAATGGCGAAATTAATGTCAAAAAAGTTATAAAATGTCAAAATGGTGAAAATATGATATGAAAATATGAATACGTACAAAAGAAAATATATGAAAATCTTGAATTTAGAAAATGAACCTTTTAAAATCGTTTTCGTTTTTTTTTCTGCTTATATTCTCACCAATTTGTGAAACTTAACGACAAATGTTGACATAGGTGTCTAATAAAAGTTTTTCGAAGATAATTATTATTAACAATTTTAAGAGTTGTTCCTCTTTAAATATTTGGGATGTTACTAAAGGTTTAAAATATGGATGTTAATCAACGGGAGTAACGTATATATATCCACGCTATTGTATAGCCAATTTCTCAATATTATCAATATTTCCAGCTCCTGCAGGGCCTTTGCTAATAAAATTTCGTTACAAATTGGAACTTTTAACACGGTGGTTTTCCTTGATGGGAAACCTCTCCATAGGATTAACATGGGGAACATGTAACAATGCTATAATTCAAGATTGACACCATGGAATATTTTAATATTACGTACCCTATGAGGATCGTTCTGGTTGGATAATGACTAAATATCGCCAAAATGTCGTCAAATATAAAAAAAAAATATTGCCAAATAAATAAAAATATCGCCAAATTAATAAAAACATCGCCAAATGAATAAGAAATTCACCAAATGAATAAAACATTTCGCCAATTGATTAAAATATCGCCAAATGAACTCATTTTATCATACTAAAGTTTCTTACAAGAATACGAATTTACTGAAGCAATATCGGTCTAACCCATTTTCTCGCAATTTCGGCTATAAAGCGTTTATAGTTCGTTTTTGACTTCAAACACTTCTTCGTTGATAAAACTATTCCAGCTCCGTTTTCTTCGTAAAATATATTTGGGGATTTGGCCATTCTTGCACTCACCTACTCATATATGTAAAAATAACATAAAAATGGAGAAATTAGTCAAAAAATGATATAATGTCAAAATGGTGAAAAATTGGATAACGGGATATTCCGTACTACAACAACTATGAAAATTAAATTTGGCATGGAGGTACACTTTAAGCCAAAAAATGATTTTCAAACATTCGAACTCTAACTGCCAAAAGTAAAAATCCTTGCCACTTATCCACTGACTCAGCACTAATTCTCTAACTTTATGTATACCCAGGAAGATGAAATTTGTCAGAGTTGTTACTTATATCTTACATAGGAAAATTTAGCTCTCAGATAGGTACAAGTCAAACAGTACCGTAATAATTGGTTCATGAATACATTGGACCCCACATGGTAGGATGGTCAGAGGGAGAGGTATAAATGGTCAATCTGGTTGACGCGGCCTTTCTCTACTCAATGGTATGTCATTTAACCACTTAGGTTGATTTCCCGTAGAGTTATTAGGGTGGAAGCGTATACTGCCTGTCACCAAGGGTGGCATTTCCCTTAATGCGGTAAAAAGTTTAGAAGGAAAAATGGGTTTACAAATGACCTGATTGATGCGACTCACTTTCCTATACGACGGTAGGTCATTTATCGCCCATATCACGATTCCCCGGGGTGTAATGAGAACGAAATCGTCTGCAGTTAAGATCGACATTCCGTTCACGGAGTATAAAGGTCAGCGGACGGAATGGGGTAATAATTGTCTTGGTCGATGCGGCTTACCTTTCTTTATATGATAGTATGCCTAAACGAAGAGTTTTGTGGGCGGAATCGAAAACTGTTGTTGTGGACTCCTCCTCCACATGGTACAAGTGTCAGAGGGGGAATGGGTATGCGTCTATCGTCTGTAGGGGATAAGGTTTCGATTTTTTTTCAAAAAAATTCAGTTTGGCAATTCAGTAAAAAACTACAGTGGGGAACCCTCCCCCCCCCCCTACTCCCCTTTGATATTGATAGAGTTTACCGTACAAAAAGAGGTATTTGGTAAGTGAATTTTTAAAAATAGTTTTTTTATTTATTTTTTTATATTCTCGCCAATTTGTGAAACTTAACGACAAATGTTGACATAGGTGTCTAACAAAAGTTTTTCGGAGCTAATTATTACTGACACTTTTAAGAGTTGTTCCTCTTGAAATATTTGGGATGTTACTAAAGGTTAAAATATGGATGTTAATCAACGGGAGTAACGTATATATATCCACGTTATTGTATAGCTGACTTCTCCATATTATCAATCTTTCCAGTTCTTGCAGGACCTTTCTAATAAAATTTCATTACAAATTGGAACTTTTAACACTGTGGTTCCCCCTGAATAAAGAATATTTTTTATTTCGCTATAAATATTGTATTTGTATCAATTTTGTAACTTATTTCCTTCCCTTGCGTAGAACGGGTATTTCAGCTAGTTTTCTTATAAAACTCGTTTTCAGGAAAATTAATTCATCGAATTTCCATAATGAAAAACAAATTTATTAGCAAAGAAAATTTATTTGTGTTAACCAATTTTATTTTCATGTTAAAAAATGGTTGTTTATAAATGCATTTTTAAAACCTTTAAAAATACTTTTTTTTATCAAATATGTCGTTTCTAAAAACCTTTAATATTATTACTAGTTTTTTTTTATTTATTATATATTTAATTTAGCTAGTAATTTGTTAGGTGTTAAGTTATTTTGATAAATCTGCAGATTTTAGTTGATATTTTTATGTTTTACAATATTCCTGTGTTATTACTATTTTCAATATATTGTAGCAAAAGCCTCGAGGAAAATCAGTACAAACTTTTTATTATTTGGTTAATTAGATTGCAGCTTTTTCTTAATGGGATTATTTTTTTCAATAAGACAAATATAATATATTCAATATTTTTTTGAGATTTTTATGGTAATGCCCAATAGTAGTTTTTGGATTTGTGGAATCTAATTTTTATTAAATTTGTGTATGATTCGAGGAAAAATTGATTTGTAGGAATATGTTATTTATTTTATGAGAATTTTTGTAGGATAGGGTTTTCTGTATGCGATTTTATTTGTAATTATTGAAGCTTATTTTTTTTTATTGAGGGCTAATTGTTTAGAAGGGAGCTGAGCCTGTGAGAAGAGAAAAAGGAATGAGAGCCTCCTGTTCACATCTTGCGCGGACATGGGACAAGGCAGTCACTTTTTATGGACCTTGGCGTTGGTTATAAATAGCAAGGATCTCTGGACCCGACACCGGTTCTTGAAAACCTGCCCTGTCTCTCCAATGACGATCCGACTTGGCGTTGGGTTTCTCTAGTTCCAGAGCTAGGCATCCCTCGGATCGTCCCCATTTTATGTCCGGCTTCTTCGATTCACGGGGGGACCCAAGCATTGCCAGTCACTTGGGCACTCGTCCTCACCTGAGCTCTGAAGAGGTCATCGAAGGGCCTGCTTCGCGTCTCCCTTTAGGTTTTTTTTTTGTAAGGTTAGTTGGGGGTAGTGTTTAGCATTTTCAGTAGTTGGGGTAGTACTTTTTAAGGAATGGTATTTACGTAGAAATGGGAAAGTGAGAAAAACAAATTTCTTAATATTCCATAATTTTTGTTTGCATACAATTTCCGGTATTCTTTTTATTTGATTTTCCTCGTGGTTTCTGGTGCATTTATGCGAGTGAAATGACATGGAGTTAAATCTAACTCGGAGTGAAATATTAAAACAAAGTGAAATGACATGTCTATATATTTTTCTAAACTGCAACAAGGATTATATTAATTGTGATGGATGTTTTTAAAAGAGAATACGATACTTAATTTTATTTTTAGAATTTACATTATCTTGTATAACTGGTTTTAAGGAAAATTAATTCACGAATTTTCATAATGAAAAACAAATTTATTAGCAAAGAAAAATTATTCGTATTAGCCAATTTTATTTTTATGTTCAAAAATGGTTATGTTTATGAATGCATTTTTAAAACCTTTAAAAATACTTCTTATTCATCTAATATGTTGTTTCTTAAAACCTTTAATATTATTTCTAGTTTTTTATTTATTATATATTTAATTTAGCTAATAATTTGTTAGGTGTTAAGTCATTTTTTAAAAAATCTGCAGATTTTAGTTGATATTTTTATGTTTTACAATATAGTTGTTATAATACTATTTTCAATATATTGTAGCAAAAGCCACGAGGAAAATTAGTACAAACTTTTTATTATTTGGTTAATTAGATTGCAGCTTTTTCTTAATGGGATGATTTTTTTCAATAAGACAAAAATGTTTTCAATATTTTTTTGAGATTTTTATGGTAATGCCCAATAGTAGTTTTTGGATTTGTGGAATCTAATTTTTATTAAATTTGTGTAAGATTCGGGGAAAAATTGATTTATTGGAATATGTTAGTAATTTATTTTATGAGAATTTTTGTAGGATAGGGTTTTCTTTTAATTGATTTTATTTGTAATTATTGGAGAAGCTTTTTATTTTGATTGAGGGCTAATTGTTTAGAAGGGAGCTGAGCCTGTGAGAAGAGGAGAAGGAATGAGAGCCTCCTGTTCACATCTTGCGCGGACATGGGACAGGGCAGTCCCTTTTTATGGACCTTGGCGTTGGTTATAAATAGCAAGGATCTCTGGACCCGACACCGGTTCGTGAAAACCTGCCCTGTCTCTCCAATGACGATCCGACTTGGCGTTGGGTTTCTCTAGTTCCAGAGCTAGGCACCCCTCGGATCGTCCCCATTTTATGTCCGGCTTCTTCGATTCACGGGGGGACCCAAGCATTGCCAGTCACTTGGGCACTCGTCCTCACCTGAGCTCTGAAGAGGTCATCGAAGGGCCTGCTTCGCGTCTCCCTTTAGGTTTTTTTTTTGTAAGGTTAGTTGGGGGTAGTGTTTAGCATTTTCAGTAGTTGGGGTAGTACTTTTTAAGGAATGGTATTTACGTAGAAATGGGAAAGTGAGAAAAACAAATTTCTTAATATTCCATAATTTTTGTTTGCATACAATTTCCGGTATTCTTTTTATTTGATTTTCTTCGTGGTTTCTGGTGCATTTATGCGAGTGAAATGACATGGAGTTAAATCTAACTCGGAGTGAAATATTAAAACGGAGTGAAATGACATGTCTATATATTTTTCTAAACTGCAACAAGGATTATATTAATTGTGATGGATGTTTTTAAAAGAGAATACGACACTTAATTTTATTTTTAGAATTTACATTATTTTGTATAACTGGTTTTAAGGAAAATTAATTCACGAATTTTCATAATGAAAAACAAATTTATTAGTAAAGAAAAATTATTCGTATTAGCCAATTTTATTTTCATGTTAAAAAATGGTTATGTTTATGAATGCATTTTTAAAACCTTTAAAAATACTTCTTTTTCATCTAATATGTTGTTTCTTAAAACCTTTAATATTATTTCTAGTTTTTTATTTATTATATATTTAATTTAGCTAGTAATTTGTTAGGTGTTAAGTTATTTTTAAAAAATCTGCAGATTTTAGTTGATTTTTTTATGTTTTACAATATAGTTGTTATAATACTATTTTCAATATATTGTAGCAAACGCCCGGCGGAAAATCAGTACAAACTTTTTATTATTTGGTTAATTAGATTGCAGCTTTTTCTTAATGGGATTATTTTTTTCAATAAGACAAATATGTTTTCAATATTTTTTTGAGATTTTTATGGTAATGCCCAATAGTAGTTTTTGGATTTGTGGAATCTAATTTTTATTAAATTTGTGTAAGATTCGGGGAAAAATTGATTTATTGGAATATGTTAGTAATTTATTTTATGAGAATTTTTGTAGGATAGGGTTTTCTTTTAATTGATTTTATTTGTAATTATTGGAGAAGCTTTTTATTTTGATTGAGGGCTAATTGTTTAGAAGGGAGCTGATCCTGTGAGAAGAGGAGAAGGAATGAGAGCCTCCTGTTCACATCTTGCGCGGACATGGGACAGGGCAGTCACTTTTTATGGACCTTGGCGTTGGTTATAAATAGCAAGGATCTCTGGACCCGACACCGGTTCGTGAAAACCTGCCCTGTCTCTCCAATGACGATCCGACTTGGCGTTGGGTTTCTCTAGTTCCAGAGCTAGGCACCCCTCGGATCGTCCCCATTTTATGTCCGGCTTCTTCGATTCACGGGGGGACCCAAGCATTGCCAGTCACTTGGGCACTCGTCCTCACCTGAGCTCTGAAGAGGTCATCGAAGGGCCTGCTTCGCGTCTCCCTTTAGGTTTTTTTTTTGTAAGGTTAGTTGGGGGTAGTGTTTAGCATTTTCAGTAGTTGGGGTAGTACTTTTTAAGGAATGGTATTTACGTAGAAATGGGAAAGTGAGAAAAACAAATTTCTTAATATTCCATAATTTTTGTTTGCATACAATTTCCGGTATTCTTTTTATTTGATTTTCTTCGTGGTTTCTGGTGCATTTATGCGAGTGAAATGACATGGAGTTAAATCTAACTCGGAGTGAAATATTAAAACGGAGTGAAATGACATGTCTATATATTTTTCTAAACTGCAACAAGGATTATATTAATTGTGATGGATGTTTTTAAAAGAGAATACGACACTTAATTTTATTTTTAGAATTTACATTATTTTGTATAACTGGTTTTAAGGAAAATTAATTCACGAATTTTCATAATGAAAAACAAATTTATTAGTAAAGAAAAATTATTCGTATTAGCCAATTTTATTTTCATGTTAAAAAATGGTTATGTTTATGAATGCATTTTTAAAACCTTTAAAAATACTTCTTTTTCATCTAATATGTTGTTTCTTAAAACCTTTAATATTATTTCTAGTTTTTTATTTATTATATATTTAATTTAGCTAGTAATTTGTTAGGTGTTAAGTTATTTTTAAAAAATCTGCAGATTTTAGTTGATTTTTTTATGTTTTACAATATAGTTGTTATAATACTATTTTCAATATATTGTAGCAAACGCCCGGCGGAAAATCAGTACAAACTTTTTATTATTTGGTTAATTAGATTGCAGCTTTTTCTTAATGGGATTATTTTTTTCAATAAGACAAATATGTTTTCAATATTTTTTTGAGATTTTTATGGTAATGCCCAATAGTAGTTTTTGGATTTGTGGAATCTAATTTTTATTAAATTTGTGTAAGATTCGGGGAAAAATTGATTTATTGGAATATGTTAGTAATTTATTTTATGAGAATTTTTGTAGGATAGGGTTTTCTTTTAATTGATTTTATTTGTAATTATTGGAGAAGCTTTTTATTTTGATTGAGGGCTAATTGTTTAGAAGGGAGCTGAGCCTGTGAGAAGAGGAGAAGGAATGAGAGCCTCCTGTTCACATCTTGCGCGGACATGGGACAGGGCAGTCACTTTTTATGGACCTTGGCGTTGGTTATAAATAGCAAGGATCTCTGGACCCGACACCGGTTCGTGAAAACCTGCCCTGTCTCTCCAATGACGATCCGACTTGGCGTTGGGTTTCTCTAGTTCCAGAGCTAGGCACCCCTCGGATCGTCCCCATTTTATGTCCGGCTTCTTCGATTCACGGGGGGACCCAAGCATTGCCAGTCACTTGGGCACTCGTCCTCACCTGAGCTTTGAAGAGGTCATCGAAGGGCCTGCTTCGCGTCTCCCTTTAGGTTTTTTTTTGTAAGGTTAGTTGGGGGTAGTGTTTAGCATTTTCAGTAGTTGGGGTAGTACTTTTTAAGGAATGGTATTTACGTAGAAATGGGAAAGTGAGAAAAACAAATTTCTTAATATTCCATAATTTTTGTTTGCATTTAATTTCCGGTATTCTTTTTATTTGATTTTCCTCGAGGTTTCTGGTGCATTTATGTGAGTGAAATGACATGGAGTTAAATCTAACTCGGAGTGTAATATTAACTCGGAGTGAAATGACATGTCTATATATTTTTCTAAACTGCAACAAGGATTATATTAATTGTGATGGATGTTTTTAAAAGAGAATACGACACTTAATTTTATTTTTAGAATTTACATTATCTTGTATAACTGGTTTTAAGGAAAATTAATTCAGGAATTTTCATAATGAAAAACAAATTTATTAGCAAAGAAAAATTATTCGTATTAGCCAATTTTATTTTTATGTTAAAAAATGGTTATGTTTATGAATGCATTTTTAAAACCTTTAAAAATACTTCTTTTTCATCTAATATGTTGTTTCTTAAAACCTTTAATATTATTTCCAGTTTTTTATTTATTATATATTTAATTTAGCTAGTAATTTGTTAGGTGTTAAGTTATTTTTAAAAAATCTGCAGATTTTAGTTTATATTTTTATGTTTTACAATATAGTTGTTATAATACTATTTTCAATATATTGTAGCAAAAGCCACGAGGAAAATTAGTACCAACTTTTTATTATTTGGTTAATTAGATTGCAGCTTTTTCTTAATGGGATTATTTTTTTCAATAAGACAAATATGTTTTCAATATTTTTTTGAGATTTTTATGGTAATGCCCAATAGTAGTTTTTGGATTTGTGGAATCTAATTTTTATTAAATTTGTGTAAGATTCGGGGAAAAATTGATTTATTGGAATATGTTAGTAATTTATTTTATGAGAATTTTTGTAGGATAGGGTTTTCTTTTAATTGATTTTATTTGTAATTATTGGAGAAGCTTTTTATTTTGATTGAGGGCTAATTGTTTAGAAGGGAGCTGAGCCTGTGAGAAGAGGAGAAGGAATGAGAGCCTCCTGTTCACATCTTGCGCGGACATGGGACAGGGCAGTCCCTTTTTATGGACCTTGGCGTTGGTTATAAATAGCAAGGATCTCTGGACCCGACACCGGTTCGTGAAAACCTGCCCTGTCTCTCCAATGACGATCCGACTTGGCGTTGGGTTTCTCTAGTTCCAGAGCTAGGCACCCCTCGGATCGTCCCCATTTTATGCCCGGCTTCTTCGATTCACGGGGGGACCCAAGCATTGCCAGTCACTTGGGCACTCGTCCTCACCTGAGCTCTGAAGAGGTCATCGAAGGGCCTGCTTCGCGTCTCCCTTTAGGTTTTTTTTTTGTAAGGTTAGTTGGGGGTAGTGTTTAGCATTTTCAGTAGTTGGGGTAGTACTTTTTAAGGAATGGTATTTACGTAGAAATGGGAAAGTGAGAAAAACAAATTTCTTAATATTCCATAATTTTTGTTTGCATACAATTTCCGGTATTCTTTTTATTTGATTTTCCTCGTGGTTTCTGGTGCATTTATGCGAGTGAAATGACATGGAGTTAAATCTAACTCGGAGTGAAATATTAAAACGGAGTGAAATGACATGTCTATATATTTTTCTAAACTGCAACAAGGATTATATTAATTGTGATGGATGTTTTTAAAAGAGAATACGACACTTAATTTTATTTTTAGAATTTACATTATTTTGTATAACTGGTTTTAAGGAAAATTAATTCACGAATTTTCATAATGAAAAACAAATTTATTAGTAAAGAAAAATTATTCGTATTAGCCAATTTTATTTTCATGTTAAAAAATGGTTATGTTTATGAATGCATTTTTAAAACCTTTAAAAATACTTCTTTTTCATCTAATATGTTGTTTCTTAAAACCTTTAATATTATTTCCAGTTTTTTATTTATTATATATTTAATTTAGCTAATAATTTGTTAGGTGTTAAGTTATTTTTAAAAAATCTGCAGATTTTAGTTGATATTTTTATGTTTTACAATATAGTTGTTATAATACTATTTTCAATATATTGTAGCAAAAGCCACGAGGAAAATTAGTACAAACTTTTTATTATTTGGTTAATTAGATTGCAGCTTTTTCTTAATGGGATGATTTTTTTCAATAAGACAAAAATGTTTTCAATATTTTTTTGAGATTTTTATGGTAATGCCCAATAGTAGTTTTTGGATTTGTGGAATCTAATTTTTATTAAATTTGTGTAAGATTCGGGGAAAAATTGATTTATTGGAATATGTTAGTAATTTATTTTATGAGAATTTTTGTAGGATAGGGTTTTCTTTTAATTGATTTTATTTGTAATTATTGGAGAAGCTTTTTATTTTGATTGAGGGCTAATTGTTTAGAAGGGAGCTGAGCCTGTGAGAAGAGGAGAAGGAATGAGAGCCTCCTGTTCACATCTTGCGCGGACATGGGACAGGGCAGTCACTTTTTATGGACCTTGGCGTTGGTTATAAATAGCAAGGATCTCTGGACCCGACACCGGTTCGTGAAAACCTGCCCTGTCTCTCCAATGACGATCCGACTTGGCGTTGGGTTTCTCTAGTTCCAGAGCTAGGCACCCCTCGGATCGTCCCCATTTTATGTCCGGCTTCTTCGATTCACGGGGGGACCCAAGCATTGCCAGTCACTTGGGCACTCGTCCTCACCTGAGCTCTGAAGAGGTCATCGAAGGGCCTGCTTCGCGTCTCCCTTTAGTTTTTTTTTTTGTAAGGTTAGTTGGGGGTAGTGTTTAGCATTTTCAGTAGTTGGGGTAGTACTTTTTAAGGAATGGTATTTACGTAGAAATGGGAAAGTGAGAAAAACAAATTTCTTAATATTCCATAATTTTTGTTTGCATACAATTTCCGGTATTCTTTTTATTTGATTTTCCTCGTGGTTTCTGGTGCATTTATGCAAGTGAAATGACATGGAGTTAAATCTAACTCGGAGTGAAATATTAAAACGGAGTGAAATGACATGTCTATATATTTTTCTAAACTGCAACAAGGATTATATTAATTGTGATGGATGTTTTTAAAAGAGAATACGACACTTAATTTTATTTTTAGAATTTACATTATTTTGTATAACTGGTTTTAAGGAAAATTAATTCACGAATTTTCATAATGAAAAACAAATTTATTAGTAAAGAAAAATTATTCGTATTAGCCAATTTTATTTTCATGTTCAAAAATGGTTATGTTTATGAATGCATTTTTAAAACCTTTAAAAATACTTCTTTTTCATCTAATATGTTGTTTCTTAAAACCTTTAATATTATTTCTAGTTTTTTATTTATTATATATTTAATTTAGCTAGTAATTTGTTAGGTGTTAAGTTATTTTTAAAAAATCTGCAGATTTTAGTTGATTTTTTTATGTTTTACAATATAGTTGTTATAATACTATTTTCAATATATTGTAGCAAACGCCCGGCGGAAAATCAGTACAAACTTTTTATTATTTGGTTAATTAGATTGCAGCTTTTTCTTAATGGGATTATTTTTTTCAATAAGACAAATATGTTTTCAATATTTTTTTGAGATTTTTATGGTAATGCCCAATAGTAGTTTTTGGATTTGTGGAATCTAATTTTTATTAAATTTGTGTAAGATTCGGGGAAAAATTGATTTATTGGAATATGTTAGTAATTTATTTTATGAGAATTTTTGTAGGATAGGGTTTTCTTTTAATTGATTTTATTTGTAATTATTGGAGAAGCTTTTTATTTTGATTGAGGGCTAATTGTTTAGAAGGGAGCTGAGCCTGTGAGAAGAGGAGAAGGAATGAGAGCCTCCTGTTCACATCTTGCGCGGACATGGGACAGGGCAGTCCCTTTTTATGGACCTTGGCGTTGGTTATAAATAGCAAGGATCTCTGGACCCGACACCGGTTCGTGAAAACCTGCCCTGTCTCTCCAATGACGATCCGACTTGGCGTTGGGTTTCTCTAGTTCCAGAGCTAGGCACCCCTCGGATCGTCCCCATTTTATGCCCGGCTTCTTCGATTCACGGGGGGACCCAAGCATTGCCAGTCACTTGGGCACTCGTCCTCACCTGAGCTCTGAAGAGGTCATCGAAGGGCCTGCTTCGCGTCTCCCTTTAGGTTTTTTTTTTTTGTAAGGTTAGTTGGGGGTAGTGTTTAGCATTTTCAGTAGTTGGGGTAGTACTTTTTAAGGAATGGTATTTACGTAGAAATGGGAAAGTGAGAAAAACAAATTTCTTAATATTCCATAATTTTTGTTTGCATTTAATTTCCGGTATTCTTTTTATTTGATTTTCCTCGTGGTTTCTGGTGCATTTATGTGAGTGAAATGACATGGAGTTAAATCTAACTCGGAGTGAAATATTAACTCGGAGTGAAATGACATGTCTATATATTTTTCTAAACTGCAACAAGGATTATATTAATTGTGATGGATGTTTTTAAAAGAGAATACGACACTTAATTTTATTTTTAGAATTTACATTATCTTGTATAACTGGTTTTAAGGAAAATTAATTCAGGAATTTTCATAATGAAAAACAAATTTATTAGCAAAGAAAAATTATTCGTATTAGCCAATTTTATTTTTATGTTCAAAAATGGTTATGTTTATGAATGCATTTTTAAAACCTTTAAAAATACTTCTTTTTCATCTAATATGTTGTTTCTTAAAACCTTTAATATTATTTCTAGTTTTTTATTTATTATATATTTAATTTAGCTAATAATTTGTTAGGTGTTAAGTTATTTTTAAAAAATCTGCAGATTTTAGTTTATATTTTTATGTTTTACAATATAGTTGTTATAATACTATTTTCAATATATTGTAGCAAAAGCCACGAGGAAAATTAGTACAAACTTTTTATTATTTGGTTAATTAGATTGCAGCTTTTTCTTAATGGGATGATTTTTTTCAATAAGACTAATATGTTTTCAATATGTTTTTGAAATTTTTATGGTAATGCCCAATAGTAGTTTTTGGATTTGTGGAATCTAATTTTTATTAAATTTGTGTAAGATTCGGGGAAAAATTGATTTATTGGAATATGTTAGTAATTTATTTTATGAGAATTTTTGTAGGATAGGGTTTTCTTTTAATTGATTTTATTTGTAATTATTGGAGAAGCTTTTTATTTTGATTGAGGGCTAATTGTTTAGAAGGGAGCTGAGCCTGTGAGAAGAGGAGAAGGAATGAGAGCCTCCTGTCCACATCTTGCGCGGACATGGGACAGGGCAGTCTATTTTTATGGACCTTGGCGTTGGTTATAAATAGCAAGGATCTCTGGACCCGACACCGGTTCGTGAAAACCTGCCCTGTCTCTCCAATGACGATCCGACTTGGCGTTGGGTTTCTCTAGTTCCAGAGCTAGGCACCCCTCGGATCGTCCCCATTTTATGTCCGGCTTCTTCGATTCACGGGGGGACCCAAGCATTGCCAGTCACTTGGGCACTCGTCCTCACCTGAGCTCTGAAGAGGTCATCGAAGGGCCTGCTTCGCGTCTCCCTTTAGGTTTTTTTTTTGTAAGGTTAGTTGGGGGTAGTGTTTAGCATTTTCAGTAGTTGGGGTAGTACTTTTTAAGGAATGGTATTTACGTAGAAATGGGAAAGTGAGAAAAACAAATTTCTTAATATTCCATAATTTTTGTTTGCATTTAATTTCCGGTATTCTTTTTATTTGATTTTCCTCGTGGTTTCTGGTGCATTTATGTGAGTGAAATGACATGGAGTTAAATCTAACTCGGAGTGAAATATTAACTCGGAGTGAAAGGACATGTCTATATATTTTTCTAAACTGCAACAAGGATTATATTAATTGTGATGTATGTTTTCAAAAGAGAATAACACACTTAATTTTATTTTTAGAATTTACATTATCTTGTATAACTGGTTTTAAGGAAAATTAATTCAGGAATTTTCATAATGAAAAACAAATTTATTAGCAAAGAAAAATTATTCGTATTAGCCAATTTTATTTTTATGTTAAAAAATGGTTATGTTTATGAATGCATTTTTAAAACCTTTAAAAATACTTCTTTTTCATCTAATATGTTGTTTCTTAAAACCTTTAATATTATTTCTAGTTTTTTATTTATTATATATTTAATTTACCTAGTAATTTGTTAGGTGTTAAGTTATTTTTAAAAAATCTGCAGATTTTAGTTGATATTTTTATGTTTTACAATATAGTTGTTATAATACTATTTTCAATATATTGTAGCAAAAGCCACGAGGAAAATTAGTACAAACTTTTTATTATTTGGTTAATTAGATTGCAGCTTTTTCTTAATGGGATGATTTTTTTCAATAAGACAAATATGTTTTCAATATGTTTTTGAAATTTTTATGGTAATGCCCAATAGTAGTTTTTGGATTTGTGGAATCTAATTTTTATTAAATTTGTGTAAGATTCGGGGAAAAATTGATTTATTGGAATATGTTAGTAATTTATTTTATGAGAATTTTTGTAGGATAGGGTTTTCTTTTAATTGATTTTATTTGTAATTATTGGAGAAGCTTTTTATTTTGATTGAGGGCTAATTGTTTAGAAGGGAGCTGAGCCTGTGAGAAGAGGAGAAGGAATGAGAGCCTCCTGTTCACATCTTGCGCGGACATGGGACAGGGCAGTCACTTTTTATGGACCTTGGCGTTGGTTATAAATAGCAAGGATCTCTGGACCCGACACCGGTTCGTGAAAACCTGCCCTGTCTCTCCAATGACGATCCGACTTGGCGTTGGGTTTCTCTAGTTCCAGAGCTAGGCACCCCTCGGATCGTCCCCATTTTATGCCCGGCTTCTTCGATTCACGGGGGGACCCAAGCATTGCCAGTCACTTGGGCACTCGTCCTCACCTGAGCTCTGAAGAGGTCATCGAAGGGCCTGCTTCGCGTCTCCCTTTAGGTTTTTTTTTTTTGTAAGGTTAGTTGGGGGTAGTGTTTAGCATTTTCAGTAGTTGGGGTAGTACTTTTTAAGGAATGGTATTTACGTAGAAATGGGAAAGTGAGAAAAACAAATTTCTTAATATTCCATAATTTTTGTTTGCATTTAATTTCCGGTATTCTTTTTATTTGATTTTCCTCGTGGTTTCTGGTGCATTTATGTGAGTGAAATGACATGGAGTTAAATCTAACTCGGAGTGAAATATTAACTCGGAGTGAAAGGACATGTCTATATATTTTTCTAAACTGCAACAAGGATTATATTAATTGTGATGTATGTTTTCAAAAGAGAATAACACACTTAATTTTATTTTTAGAATTTACATTATCTTGTATAACTGGTTTTAAGGAAAATTAATTCAGGAATTTTCATAATGAAAAACAAATTTATTAGCAAAGAAAAATTATTCGTATTAGCCAATTTTATTTTTATGTTAAAAAATGGTTATGTTTATGAATGCATTTTTAAAACCTTTAAAAATACTTCTTTTTCATCTAATATGTTGTTTCTTAAAACCTTTAATATTATTTCTAGTTTTTTATTTATTATATATTTAATTTACCTAGTAATTTGTTAGGTGTTAAGTTATTTTTAAAAAATCTGCAGATTTTAGTTGATATTTTTATGTTTTACAATATAGTTGTTATAATACTATTTTCAATATATTGTAGCAAAAGCCACGAGGAAAATTAGTACAAACTTTTTATTATTTGGTTAATTAGATTGCAGCTTTTTCTTAATGGGATGATTTTTTTCAATAAGACAAATATGTTTTCAATATGTTTTTGAAATTTTTATGGTAATGCCCAATAGTAGTTTTTGGATTTGTGGAATCTAATTTTTATTAAATTTGTGTAAGATTCGGGGAAAAATTGATTTATTGGAATATGTTAGTAATTTATTTTATGAGAATTTTTGTAGGATAGGGTTTTCTTTTAATTGATTTTATTTGTAATTATTGGAGAAGCTTTTTATTTTGATTGAGGGCTAATTGTTTAGAAGGGAGCTGAGCCTGTGAGAAGAGGAGAAGGAATGAGAGCCTCCTGTTCACATCTTGCGCGGACATGGGACAGGGCAGTCACTTTTTATGGACCTTGGCGTTGGTTATAAATAGCAAGGATCTCTGGACCCGACACCGGTTCGTGAAAACCTGCCCTGTCTCTCCAATGACGATCCGACTTGGCGTTGGGTTTCTCTAGTTCCAGAGCTAGGCACCCCTCGGATCGTCCCCATTTTATGTCCGGCTTCTTCGATTCACGGGGGGACCCAAGCATTGCCAGTCACTTGGGCACTCGTCCTCACCTGAGCTCTGAAGAGGTCATCGAAGGGCCTGCTTCGCGTCTCCCTTTAGGTTTTTTTTTTGTAAGGTTAGTTGGGGGTAGTGTTTAGCATTTTCAGTAGTTGGGGTAGTACTTTTTAAGGAATGGTATTTACGTAGAAATGGGAAAGTGAGAAAAACAAATTTCTTAATATTCCATAATTTTTGTTTGCATTTAATTTCCGGTATTCTTTTTATTTGATTTTCCTCGTGGTTTCTGGTGCATTTATGTGAGTGAAATGACATGGAGTTAAATCTAACTCGGAGTGAAATATTAACTCGGAGTGAAATGACATGTCTATATATTTTTCTAAACTGCAACAAGGATTATATTAATTGTGATGGATGTTTTTAAAAGAGAATACGACACTTAATTTTATTTTTAGAATTTACATTATCTTGTATAACTGGTTTTAAGGAAAATTAATTCAGGAATTTTCATAATGAAAAACAAATTTATTAGCAAAGAAAAATTATTCGTATTAGCCAATTTTATTTTTATGTTCAAAAATGGTTATGTTTATGAATGCATTTTTAAAACCTTTAAAAATACTTCTTTTTCATCTAATATGTTGTTTCTTAAAACCTTTAATATTATTTCTAGTTTTTTATTTATTATATATTTAATTTAGCTAATAATTTGTTAGGTGTTAAGTTATTTTTAAAAAATCTGCAGATTTTAGTTGATATTTTTATGTTTTACAATATAGTTGTTATAATACTATTTTCAATATATTGTAGCAAAAGCCACGAGGAAAATTAGTACAAACTTTTTATTATTTGGTTAATTAGATTGCAGCTTTTTCTTAATGGGATGATTTTTTTCAATAAGACAAAAATGTTTTCAATATTTTTTTGAGATTTTTATGGTAATGCCCAATAGTAGTTTTTGGATTTGTGGAATCTAATTTTTATTAAATTTGTGTAAGATTCGGGGAAAAATTGATTTATTGGAATATGTTAGTAATTTATTTTATGAGAATTTTTGTAGGATAGGGTTTTCTTTTAATTGATTTTATTTGTAATTATTGGAGAAGCTTTTTATTTTGATTGAGGGCTAATTGTTTAGAAGGGAGCTGATCCTGTGAGAAGAGGAGAAGGAATGAGAGCCTCCTGTTCACATCTTGCGCGGACATGGGACAGGGCAGTCACTTTTTATGGACCTTGGCGTTGGTTATAAATAGCAAGGATCTCTGGACCCGACACCGGTTCGTGAAAACCTGCCCTGTCTCTCCAATGACGATCCGACTTGGCGTTGGGTTTCTCTAGTTCCAGAGCTAGGCACCCCTCGGATCGTCCCCATTTTATGTCCGGCTTCTTCGATTCACGGGGGGACCCAAGCATTGCCAGTCACTTGGGCACTCGTCCTCACCTGAGCTCTGAAGAGGTCATCGAAGGGCCTGCTTCGCGTCTCCCTTTAGGTTTTTTTTTTGTAAGGTTAGTTGGGGGTAGTGTTTAGCATTTTCAGTAGTTGGGGTAGTACTTTTTAAGGAATGGTATTTACGTAGAAATGGGAAAGTGAGAAAAACAAATTTCTTAATATTCCATAATTTTTGTTTGCATTTAATTTCCGGTATTCTTTTTATTTGATTTTCCTCGTGGTTTCTGGTGCATTTATGTGAGTGAAATGACATGGAGTTAAATCTAACTCGGAGTGTAATATTAACTCGGAGTGAAATGACATGTCTATATATTTTTCTAAACTGCAACAAGGATTATATTAATTGTGATGGATGTTTTTAAAAGAGAATACGACACTTAATTTTATTTTTAGAATTTACATTATCTTGTATAACTGGTTTTAAGGAAAATTAATTCAGGAATTTTCATAATGAAAAACAAATTTATTAGCAAAGAAAAATTATTCGTATTAGCCAATTTTATTTTTATGTTAAAAAATGGTTATGTTTATGAATGCATTTTTAAAACCTTTAAAAAATACTTCTTTTTCATCTAATATGTTGTTTCTTAAAACCTTTAATATTATTTCTAGTTTTTTATTTATTATATATTTAATTTAGCTAGTAATTTGTTAGGTGTTAAGTTATTTTTAAAAAATCTGCAGATTTAAGTTGATATTTTTATGTTTTACAATATAGTTGTTATAATACTATTTTCAATATATTGTATCAAAAGCCACGAGGAAAATTAGTACAAACTTTTTATTATTTGGTTAATTAGATTGCAGCTTTTTCTTAATGGGATGATTTTTTTCAATAAGACAAATATGTTTTCAATATGTTTTTGAAATTTTTATGGTAATGCCCAATAGTAGTTTTTGGATTTGTGGAATCTAATTTTTATTAAATTTGTGTAAGATTCGGGGAAAAATTGATTTATTGGAATATGTTAGTAATTTATTTTATGAGAATTTTTGTAGGATAGGGTTTTCTTTTAATTGATTTTATTTGTAATTATTGGAGAAGCTTTTTATTTTGATTGAGGGCTAATTGTTTAGAAGGGAGCTGAGCCTGTGAGAAGAGGAGAAGGAATGAGAGCCTCCTGTTCACATCTTGCGCGGACATGGGACAGGGCAGTCTATTTTTATGGACCTTGGCGTTGGTTATAAATAGCAAGGATCTCTGGACCCGACACCGGTTCGTGAAAACCTGCCCTGTCTCTCCAATGACGATCCGACTTGGCGTTGGGTTTCTCTAGTTCCAGAGCTAGGCACCCCTCGGATCGTCCCCATTTTATGTCCGGCTTCTTCGATTCACGGGGGGACCCAAGCATTGCCAGTCACTTGGGCACTCGTCCTCACCTGAGCTCTGAAGAGGTCATCGAAGGGCCTGCTTCGCGTCTCCCTTTAGGTTTTTTTTTTGTAAGGTTAGTTGGGGGTAGTGTTTAGCATTTTCAGTAGTTGGGGTAGTACTTTTTAAGGAATGGTATTTACGTAGAAATGGGAAAGTGAGAAAAACAAATTTCTTAATATTCCATAATTTTTGTTTGCATTTAATTTCCGGTATTCTTTTTATTTGATTTTCCTCGTGGTTTCTGGTGCATTTATGTGAGTGAAATGACATGGAGTTAAATCTAACTCGGAGTGAAATATTAACTCGGAGTGAAAGGACATGTCTATATATTTTTCTAAACTGCAACAAGGATTATATTAATTGTGATGTATGTTTTCAAAAGAGAATAACACACTTAATTTTATTTTTAGAATTTACATTATCTTGTATAACTGGTTTTAAGGAAAATTAATTCAGGAATTTTCATAATGAAAAACAAATTTATTAGCAAAGAAAAATTATTCGTATTAGCCAATTTTATTTTTATGTTAAAAAATGGTTATGTTTATGAATGCATTTTTAAAACCTTTAAAAATACTTCTTTTTCATCTAATATGTTGTTTCTTAAAACCTTTAATATTATTTCTAGTTTTTTATTTATTATATATTTAATTTAGCTAGTAATTTGTTAGGTGTTAAGTTATTTTTAAAAAATCTGCAGATTTTAGTTGATATTTTTATGTTTTACAATATAGTTGTTATAATACTATTTTCAATATATTGTAGCAAAAGCCACGAGGAAAATTAGTACAAACTTTTTATTATTTGGTTAATTAGATTGCAGCTTTTTCTTAATGGGATGATTTTTTTCAATAAGACAAAAATGTTTTCAATATTTTTTTGAGATTTTTATGGTAATGCCCAATAGTAGTTTTTGGATTTGTGGAATCTAATTTTTATTAAATTTGTGTAAGATTCGGGGAAAAATTGATTTATTGGAATATGTTAGTAATTTATTTTATGAGAATTTTTGTAGGATAGGGTTTTCTTTTAATTGATTTTATTTGTAATTATTGGAGAAGCTTTTTATTTTGATTGAGGGCTAATTGTTTAGAAGGGAGCTGAGCCTGTGAGAAGAGGAGAAGGAATGAGAGCCTCCTGTTCACATCTTGCGCGGACATGGGACAGGGCAGTCACTTTTTATGGACCTTGGCGTTGGTTATAAATAGCAAGGATCTCTGGACCCGACACCGGTTCGTGAAAACCTGCCCTGTCTCTCCAATGACGATCCGACTTGGCGTTGGGTTTCTCTAGTTCCAGAGCTAGGCACCCCTCGGATCGTCCCCATTTTATGTCCGGCTTCTTCGATTCACGGGGGGACCCAAGCATTGCCAGTCACTTGGGCACTCGTCCTCACCTGAGCTCTGAAGAGGTCATCGAAGGGCCTGCTTCGCGTCTCCCTTTAGGTTTTTTTTTTTGTAAGGTTAGTTGGGGGTAGTGTTTAGCATTTTCAGTAGTTGGGGTAGTACTTTTTAAGGAATGGTATTTACGTAGAAATGGGAAAGTGAGAAAAACAAATTTCTTAATATTCCATAATTTTTGTTTGCATTTAATTTCCGGTATTCTTTTTATTTGATTTTCCTCGTGGTTTCTGGTGCATTTATGTGAGTGAAATGACATGGAGTTAAATCTAACTCGGAGTGTAATATTAACTCGGAGTGAAATGACATGTCTATATATTTTTCTAAACTGCAACAAGGATTATATTAATTGTGATGGATGTTTTTAAAAGAGAATACGACACTTAATTTTATTTTTAGAATTTACATTATCTTGTATAACTGGTTTTAAGGAAAATTAATTCAGGAATTTTCATAATGAAAAACAAATTTATTAGCAAAGAAAAATTATTCGTATTAGCCAATTTTATTTTTATGTTAAAAAATGGTTATGTTTATGAATGCATTTTTAAAACCTTTAAAAATACTTCTTTTTCATCTAATATGTTGTTTCTTAAAACCTTTAATATTATTTCTAGTTTTTTATTTATTATATATTTAATTTAGCTAGTAATTTGTTAGGTGTTAAGTTATTTTTAAAAAATCTGCAGATTTTAGTTGATATTTTTATGTTTTACAATATAGTTGTTATAATACTATTTTCAATATATTGTAGCAAAAGCCACGAGGAAAATTAGTACAAACTTTTTATTATTTGGTTAATTAGATTGCAGCTTTTTCTTAATGGGATGATTTTTTTCAATAAGACAAATATGTTTTCAATATGTTTTTGAAATTTTTATGGTAATGCCCAATAGTAGTTTTTGGATTTGTGGAATCTAATTTTTATTAAATTTGTGTAAGATTCGGGGAAAAATTGATTTATTGGAATATGTTAGTAATTTATTTTATGAGAATTTTTGTAGGATAGGGTTTTCTTTTAATTGATTTTATTTGTAATTATTGGAGAAGCTTTTTATTTTGATTGAGGGCTAATTGTTTAGAAGGGAGCTGAGCCTGTGAGAAGAGGAGAAGGAATGAGAGCCTCCTGTTCACATCTTGCGCGGACATGGGACAGGGCAGTCCCTTTTTATGGACCTTGGCGTTGGTTATAAATAGCAAGGATCTCTGGACCCGACACCGGTTCGTGAAAACCTGCCCTGTCTCTCCAATGACGATCCGACTTGGCGTTGGGTTTCTCTAGTTCCAGAGCTAGGCACCCCTCGGATCGTCCCCATTTTATGCCCGGCTTCTTCGATTCACGGGGGGACCCAAGCATTGCCAGTCACTTGGGCACTCGTCCTCACCTGAGCTCTGAAGAGGTCATCGAAGGGCCTGCTTCGCGTCTCCCTTTAGGTTTTTTTTTTGTAAGGTTAGTTGGGGGTAGTGTTTAGCATTTTCAGTAGTTGGGGTAGTACTTTTTAAGGAATGGTATTTACGTAGAAATGGGAAAGTGAGAAAAACAAATTTCTTAATATTCCATAATTTTTGTTTGCATTTAATTTCCGGTATTCTTTTTATTTGATTTTCCTCGTGGTTTCTGGTGCATTTATGTGAGTGAAATGACATGGAGTTAAATCTAACTCGGAGTGAAATATTAACTCGGAGTGAAATGACATGTCTATATATTTTTCTAAACTGCAACAAGGATTATATTAATTGTGATGGATGTTTTTAAAAGAGAATACGACACTTAATTTTATTTTTAGAATTTACATTATCTTGTATAACTGGTTTTAAGGAAAATTAATTCAGGAATTTTCATAATGAAAAACAAATTTATTAGCAAAGAAAAATTATTCGTATTAGCCAATTTTATTTTTATGTTAAAAAATGGTTATGTTTATGAATGCATTTTTAAAACCTTTAAAAAATACTTCTTTTTCATCTAATATGTTGTTTCTTAAAACCTTTAATATTATTTCTAGTTTTTTATTTATTATATATTTAATTTAGCTAGTAATTTGTTAGGTGTTAAGTTATTTTTAAAAAATCTGCAGATTTAAGTTGATATTTTTATGTTTTACAATATAGTTGTTATAATACTATTTTCAATATATTTTATCAAAATCCACGAGGAAAATTAGTACAAACTTTTTATTATTTGGTTAATTAGATTGCAGCTTTTTCTTAATGGGATGATTTTTTTCAATAAGACAAATATGTTTTCAATATGTTTTTGAAATTTTTATGGTAATGCCCAATAGTAGTTTTTGGATTTGTGGAATCTAATTTTTATTAAATTTGTGTAAGATTCGGGGAAAAATTGATTTATTGGAATATGTTAGTAATTTATTTTATGAGAATTTTTGTAGGATAGGGTTTTCTTTTAATTGATTTTATTTGTAATTATTGGAGAAGCTTTTTATTTTGATTGAGGGCTAATTGTTTAGAAGGGAGCTGAGCCTGTGAGAAGAGGAGAAGGAATGAGAGCCTCCTGTTCACATCTTGCGCGGACATGGGACAGGGCAGTCACTTTTTATGGACCTTGGCGTTGGTTATAAATAGCAAGGATCTCTGGACCCGACACCGGTTCGTGAAAACCTGCCCTGTCTCTCCAATGACGATCCGACTTGGCGTTGGGTTTCTCTAGTTCCAGAGCTAGGCACCCCTCGGATCGTCCCCATTTTATGTCCGGCTTCTTCGATACACGGGGGGACCCAAGCATTGCCAGTCACTTGGGCACTCGTCCTCACCTTAGCTCTGAAGAGGTCATCGAAGGGCCTGCTTCGCGTCTCCCTTTAGGTTCTTTTTTGTAAGGTTAGTTGGGGGTAGTGTTTAGCATTTTCAGTAGTTGGGGTAGTACTTTTTAAGGAATGGTATTTGCGTAGAAATGGGAAAGTGAGAAAAACAAATTTCTTAATATTCCATAATTTTTGTTTGCATTCAATTTCCGGTATTCTTTTTATTTGATTTTCCTCGTGGTTTCTGGTGCATTTATGTGAGTGAAATGACATGGAGTTAAATCTAACTCGGAGTGAAATATTAACTCGGAGTGAAATGACATGTCTATATATTTTTCTAAACTGCAACAAGGATTATATTAATTGTGATGGATGTTTTTAAAAGAGAATACGACACTTAATTTTATTTTTAGAATTTACATTATCTTGTATAACTGGTTTTAAGGAAAATTAATTCAGGAATTTTCATAATGAAAAACAAATTTATTAGCAAAGAAAAATTATTCGTATTAGCCAATTTTATTTTTATGTTAAAAAATGGTTATGTTTATGAATGCATTTTTAAAACCTTTAAAAATACTTCTTTTTCATCTAATATGTTGTTTCTTAAAACCTTTAATATTATTTCTAGTTTTTTATTTATTATATATTTAATTTAGCTAGTAATTTGTTAGGTGTTAAGTTATTTTTAAAAAATCTGCAGATTTTAGTTGATATTTTTATGTTTTACAATATAGTTGTTATAATACTATTTTCAATATATTGTAGCAAAAGCCACGAGGAAAATTAGTACAAACTTTTTATTATTTGGTTAATTAGATTGCAGCTTTTTCTTAATGGGATGATTTTTTTCAATAAGACAAATATGTTTTCAATATGTTTTTGAAATTTTTATGGTAATGCCCAATAGTAGTTTTTGGATTTGTGGAATCTAATTTTTATTAAATTTGTGTAAGATTCGGGGAAAAATTGATTTATTGGAATATGTTAGTAATTTATTTTATGAGAATTTTTGTAGGATAGGGTTTTCTTTTAATTGATTTTATTTGTAATTATTGGAGAAGCTTTTTATTTTGATTGAGGGCTAATTGTTTAGAAGGGAGCTGAGCCTGTGAGAAGAGGAGAAGGAATGAGAGCCTCCTGTTCACATCTTGCGCGGACATGGGACAGGGCAGTCCCTTTTTATGGACCTTGGCGTTGGTTATAAATAGCAAGGATCTCTGGACCCGACACCGGTTCGTGAAAACCTGCCCTGTCTCTCCAATGACGATCCGACTTGGCGTTGGGTTTCTCTAGTTCCAGAGCTAGGCACCCCTCGGATCGTCCCCATTTTATGCCCGGCTTCTTCGATTCACGGGGGGACCCAAGCATTGCCAGTCACTTGGGCACTCGTCCTCACCTGAGCTCTGAAGAGGTCATCGAAGGGCCTGCTTCGCGTCTCCCTTTAGGTTTTTTTTTTGTAAGGTTAGTTGGGGGTAGTGTTTAGCATTTTCAGTAGTTGGGGTAGTACTTTTTAAGGAATGGTATTTACGTAGAAATGGGAAAGTGAGAAAAACAAATTTCTTAATATTCCATAATTTTTGTTTGCATTTAATTTCCGGTATTCTTTTTATTTGATTTTCCTCGTGGTTTCTGGTGCATTTATGTGAGTGAAATGACATGGAGTTAAATCTAACTCGGAGTGAAATATTAACTCGGAGTGAAATGACATGTCTATATATTTTTCTAAACTGCAACAAGGATTATATTAATTGTGATGGATGTTTTTAAAAGAGAATACGACACTTAATTTTATTTTTAGAATTTACATTATCTTGTATAACTGGTTTTAAGGAAAATTAATTCAGGAATTTTCATAATGAAAAACAAATTTATTAGCAAAGAAAAATTATTCGTATTAGCCAATTTTATTTTTATGTTCAAAAATGGTTATGTTTATGAATGCATTTTTAAAACCTTTAAAAATACTTCTTTTTCATCTAATATGTTGTTTCTTAAAACCTTTAATATTATTTCTAGTTTTTTATTTATTATATATTTAATTTAGCTAGTAATTTGTTAGGTGTTAAGTTATTTTTAAAAAATCTGCAGATTTAAGTTGATATTTTTATGTTTTACAATATAGTTGTTATAATACTATTTTCAATATATTGTATCAAAAGCCACGAGGAAAATTAGTACAAACTTTTTATTATTTGGTTAATTAGATTGCAGCTTTTTCTTAATGGGATGATTTTTTTCAATAAGACAAATATGTTTTCAATATGTTTTTGAAATTTTTATGGTAATGCCCAATAGTAGTTTTTGGATTTGTGGAATCTAATTTTTATTAAATTTGTGTAAGATTCGGGGAAAAATTGATTTATTGGAATATGTTAGTAATTTATTTTATGAGAATTTTTGTAGGATAGGGTTTTCTTTTAATTGATTTTATTTGTAATTATTGGAGAAGCTTTTTATTTTGATTGAGGGCTAATTGTTTAGAAGGGAGCTGAGCCTGTGAGAAGAGGAGAAGGAATGAGAGCCTCCTGTTCACATCTTGCGCGGACATGGGACAGGGCAGTCACTTTTTATGGACCTTGGCGTTGGTTATAAATAGCAAGGATCTCTGGACCCGACACCGGTTCGTGAAAACCTGCCCTGTCTCTCCAATGACGATCCGACTTGGCGTTGGGTTTCTCTAGTTCCAGAGCTAGGCACCCCTCGGATCGTCCCCATTTTATGTCCGGCTTCTTCGATACACGGGGGGACCCAAGCATTGCCAGTCACTTGGGCACTCGTCCTCACCTTAGCTCTGAAGAGGTCATCGAAGGGCCTGCTTCGCGTCTCCCTTTAGGTTCTTTTTTGTAAGGTTAGTTGGGGGTAGTGTTTAGCATTTTCAGTAGTTGGGGTAGTACTTTTTAAGGAATGGTATTTACGTAGAAATGGGAAAGTGAGAAAAACAAATTTCTTAATATTCCATAATTTTTGTTTGCATTCAATTTCCGGTATTCTTTTTATTTGATTTTCCTCGTGGTTTCTGGTGCATTTATGTGAGTGAAATGACATGGAGTTAAATCTAACTCGGAGTGAAATATTAACTCGGAGTGAAATGACATGTCTATATATTTTTCTAAACTGCAACAAGGATTATATTAATTGTGATGGATGTTTTTAAAAGAGAATACGACACTTAATTTTATTTTTAGAATTTACATTATCTTGTATAACTGGTTTTAAGGAAAATTAATTCAGGAATTTTCATAATGAAAAACAAATTTATTAGCAAAGAAAAATTATTCGTATTAGCCAATTTTATTTTTATGTTAAAAAATGGTTATGTTTATGAATGCATTTTTAAAACCTTTAAAAATACTTCTTTTTCATCTAATATGTTGTTTCTTAAAACCTTTAATATTATTTCTAGTTTTTTATTTATTATATATTTAATTTAGCTAGAAATTTGTTAGGTGTTAAGTTATTTTTAAAAAATCTGCAGATTTTAGTTGATTTTTTTATGTTTTACAATATAGTTGTTATAATACTATTTTCAATATATTGTAGCAAACGCCACGCGGAAAATCAGTACAAACTTTTTATTATTTGGTTAACTAGATTGCAGCTTTTTCTTAATGGGATTATTTTTTTCAATAAGACAAATATGTTTTCAATATTTTTTTGAGATTTTTATGGTAATGCCCAATAGTAGTTTTTGGATTTGTGGAATCTAATTTTTATTAAATTTGTGTAAGATTCGGGGAAAAATTGATTTATTGGAATATGTTAGTAATTTATTTTATGAGAATTTTTGTAGGATAGGGTTTTCTTTTAATTGATTTTATTTGTAATTATTGGAGAAGCTTTTTATTTTGATTGAGGGCTAATTGTTTAGAAGGGAGCTGAGCCTGTGAGAAGAGGAGAAGGAATGAGAGCCTCCTGTTCACATCTTGCGCGGACATGGGACAGGGCAGTCCCTTTTTATGGACCTTGGCGTTGGTTATAAATAGCAAGGATCTCTGGACCCGACACCGGTTCGTGAAAACCTGCCCTGTCTCTCCAATGACGATCCGACTTGGCGTTGGGTTTCTCTAGTTCCAGAGCTAGGCACCCCTCGGATCGTCCCCATTTTATGTCCGGCTTCTTCGATTCACGGGGGGACCCAAGCATTGCCAGTCACTTGGGCACTCGTCCTCACCTGAGCTCTGAAGAGGTCATCGAAGGGCCTGCTTCGCGTCTCCCTTTAGGTTTTTTTTTTTTGTAAGGTTAGTTGGGGGTAGTGTTTAGCATTTTCAGTAGTTGGGGTAGTACTTTTTAAGGAATGGTATTTACGTAGAAATGGGAAAGTGAGAAAAACAAATTTCTTAATATTCCATAATTTTTGTTTGCATTTAATTTCCGGTATTCTTTTTATTTGATTTTCCTCGTGGTTTCTGGTGCATTTATGTGAGTGAAATGACATGGAGTTAAATCTAACTCGGAGTGTAATATTAACTCGGAGTGAAATGACATGTCTATATATTTTTCTAAACTGCAACAAGGATTATATTAATTGTGATGGATGTTTTTAAAAGAGAATACGACACTTAATTTTATTTTTAGAATTTACATTATCTTGTATAACTGGTTTTAAGGAAAATTAATTCAGGAATTTTCATAATGAAAAACAAATTTATTAGCAAAGAAAAATTATTCGTATTAGCCAATTTTATTTTTATGTTAAAAAATGGTTATGTTTATGAATGCATTTTTAAAACCTTTAAAAATACTTCTTTTTCATCTAATATGTTGTTTCTTAAAACCTTTAATATTATTTCTAGTTTTTTATTTATTATATATTTAATTTAGCTAGTAATTTGTTAGGTGTTAAGTTATTTTTAAAAAATCTGCAGATTTTAGTTGATATTTTTATGTTTTACAATATAGTTGTTATAATACTATTTTCAATATATTGTAGCAAAAGCCACGAGGAAAATTAGTACAAACTTTTTATTATTTGGTTAATTAGATTGCAGCTTTTTCTTAATGGGATTATTTTTTTCAATAAGACAAATATGTTTTCAATATTTTTTTGAGATTTTTATGGTAATGCCCAATAGTAGTTTTTGGATTTGTGGAATCTAATTTTTATTAAATTTGTGTAAGATTCGGGGAAAAATTGATTTATTGGAATATGTTAGTAATTTATTTTATGAGAATTTTTGTAGGATAGGGTTTTCTTTTAATTGATTTTATTTGTAATTATTGGAGAAGCTTTTTATTTTGATTGAGGGCTAATTGTTTAGAAGGGAGCTGAGCCTGTGAGAAGAGGAGAAGGAATGAGAGCCTCCTGTTCACATCTTGCGCGGACATGGGACAGGGCAGTCCCTTTTTATGGACCTTGGCGTTGGTTATAAATAGCAAGGATCTCTGGACCCGACACCGGTTCGTGAAAACCTGCCCTGTCTCTCCAATGACGATCCGACTTGGCGTTGGGTTTCTCTAGTTCCAGAGCTAGGCACCCCTCGGATCGTCCCCATTTTATGTCCGGCTTCTTCGATTCACGGGGGGACCCAAGCATTGCCAGTCACTTGGGCACTCGTCCTCACCTGAGCTCTGAAGAGGTCATCGAAGGGCCTGCTTCGCGTCTCCCTTTAGGTTTTTTTTTTTTGTAAGGTTAGTTGGGGGTAGTGTTTAGCATTTTCAGTAGTTGGGGTAGTACTTTTTAAGGAATGGTATTTACGTAGAAATGGGAAAGTGAGAAAAACAAATTTCTTAATATTCCATAATTTTTGTTTGCATTTAATTTCCGGTATTCTTTTTATTTGATTTTCCTCGTGGTTTCTGGTGCATTTATGTGAGTGAAATGACATGGAGTTAAATCTAACTCGGAGTGTAATATTAACTCGGAGTGAAATGACATGTCTATATATTTTTCTAAACTGCAACAAGGATTATATTAATTGTGATGGATGTTTTTAAAAGAGAATACGACACTTAATTTTATTTTTAGAATTTACATTATCTTGTATAACTGGTTTTAAGGAAAATTAATTCAGGAATTTTCATAATGAAAAACAAATTTATTAGCAAAGAAAAATTATTCGTATTAGCCAATTTTATTTTTATGTTAAAAAATGGTTATGTTTATGAATGCATTTTTAAAACCTTTAAAAATACTTCTTTTTCATCTAATATGTTGTTTCTTAAAACCTTTAATATTATTTCTAGTTTTTTATTTATTATATATTTAATTTAGCTAGTAATTTGTTAGGTGTTAAGTTATTTTTAAAAAATCTGCAGATTTTAGTTGATATTTTTATGTTTTACAATATAGTTGTTATAATACTATTTTCAATATATTGTAGCAAAAGCCACGAGGAAAATTAGTACAAACTTTTTATTATTTGGTTAATTAGATTGCAGCTTTTTCTTAATGGGATTATTTTTTTCAATAAGACAAATATGTTTTCAATATTTTTTTGAGATTTTTATGGTAATGCCCAATAGTAGTTTTTGGATTTGTGGAATCTAATTTTTATTAAATTTGTGTAAGATTCGGGGAAAAATTGATTTATTGGAATATGTTAGTAATTTATTTTATGAGAATTTTTGTAGGATAGGGTTTTCTTTTAATTGATTTTATTTGTAATTATTGGAGAAGCTTTTTATTTTGATTGAGGGCTAATTGTTTAGAAGGGAGCTGAGCCTGTGAGAAGAGGAGAAGGAATGAGAGCCTCCTGTTCACATCTTGCGCGGACATGGGACAGGGCAGTCCCTTTTTATGGACCTTGGCGTTGGTTATAAATAGCAAGGATCTCTGGACCCGACACCGGTTCGTGAAAACCTGCCCTGTCTCTCCAATGACGATCCGACTTGGCGTTGGGTTTCTCTAGTTCCAGAGCTAGGCACCCCTCGGATCGTCCCCATTTTATGTCCGGCTTCTTCGATTCACGGGGGGACCCAAGCATTGCCAGTCACTTGGGCACTCGTCCTCACCTGAGCTCTGAAGAGGTCATCGAAGGGCCTGCTTCGCGTCTCCCTTTAGGTTTTTTTTTTGTAAGGTTAGTTGGGGGTAGTGTTTAGCATTTTCAGTAGTTGGGGTAGTACTTTTTAAGGAATGGTATTTACGTAGAAATGGGAAAATGAGAAAAACAAATTTCTTAATATTCCATAATTTTTGTTTGCATTTAATTTCCGGTATTCTTTTTATTTGATTTTCCTCGTGGTTTCTGGTGCATTTATGTGAGTGAAATGACATGGAGTTAAATCTAACTCGGAGTGTAATATTAACTCGGAGTGAAATGACATGTCTATATATTTTTCTAAACTGCAACAAGGATTATATTAATTGTGATGGATGTTTTTAAAAGAGAATACGACACTTAATTTTATTTTTAGAATTTACATTATCTTGTATAACTGGTTTTAAGGAAAATTAATTCAGGAATTTTCATAATGAAAAACAAATTTATTAGCAAAGAAAAATTATTCGTATTAGCCAATTTTATTTTTATGTTAAAAAATGGTTATGTTTATGAATGCATTTTTAAAACCTTTAAAAAATACTTCTTTTTCATCTAATATGTTGTTTCTTAAAACCTTTAATATTATTTCTAGTTTTTTATTTATTATATATTTAATTTAGCTAGTAATTTGTTAGGTGTTAAGTTATTTTTAAAAAATCTGCAGATTTTAGTTGATATTTTTATGTTTTACAATATAGTTGTTATAATACTATTTTCAATATATTGTATCAAAAGCCACGAGGAAAATAAGTACAAACTTTTTATTATTTGGTTAATTAGATTGCAGCTTTTTCTTAATGGGATGATTTTTTTCAATAAGACAAATATGTTTTCAATATGTTTTTGAAATTTTTATGGTAATGCCCAATAGTAGTGTTTGGATTTGTGGAATCTAATTTTTATTAAATTTGTGTAAGATTCGGGGAAAAATTGATTTATTGGAATATGTTAGTAATTTATTTTATGAGAATTTTTGTAGGATAGGGTTTTCTTTTAATTGATTTTATTTGTAATTATTGGAGAAGCTTTTTATTTTGATTGAGGGCTAATTGTTTAGAAGGGAGCTGAGCCTGTGAGAAGAGGAGAAGGAATGAGAGCCTCCTGTTCACATCTTGCGCGGACATGGGACAGGGCAGTCCCTTTTTATGGACCTTGGCGTTGGTTATAAATAGCAAGGATCTCTGGACCCGACACCGGTTCGTGAAAACCTGCCCTGTCTCTCCAATGACGATCCGACTTGGCGTTGGGTTTCTCTAGTTCCAGAGCTAGGCACCCCTCGGATCGTCCCCATTTTATGCCCGGCTTCTTCGATTCACGGGGGGACCCAAGCATTGCCAGTCACTTGGGCACTCGTCCTCACCTGAGCTCTGAAGAGGTCATCGAAGGGCCTGCTTCGCGTCTCCCTTTAGGTTTTTTTTTTGTAAGGTTAGTTGGGGGTAGTGTTTAGCATTTTCAGTAGTTGGGGTAGTACTTTTTAAGGAATGGTATTTACGTAGAAATGGGAAAGTGAGAAAAACAAATTTCTTAATATTCCATAATTTTTGTTTGCATTTAATTTCCGGTATTCTTTTTATTTGATTTTCCTCGTGGTTTCTGGTGCATTTATGTGAGTGAAATGACATGGAGTTAAATCTAACTCGGAGTGTAATATTAACTCGGAGTGAAATGACATGTCTATATATTTTTCTAAACTGCAACAAGGATTATATTAATTGTGATGGATGTTTTTAAAAGAGAATACGACACTTAATTTTATTTTTAGAATTTACATTATCTTGTATAACTGGTTTTAAGGAAAATTAATTCAGGAATTTTCATAATGAAAAACAAATTTATTAGCAAAGAAAAATTATTCGTATTAGCCAATTTTATTTTTATGTTAAAAAATGGTTATGTTTATGAATGCATTTTTAAAACCTTTAAAAAATACTTCTTTTTCATCTAATATGTTGTTTCTTAAAACCTTTAATATTATTTCTAGTTTTTTATTTATTATATATTTAATTTAGCTAGTAATTTGTTAGGTGTTAAGTTATTTTTAAAAAATCTGCAGATTTTAGTTGATATTTTTATGTTTTACAATATAGTTGTTATAATACTATTTTCAATATATTGTATCAAAAGCCACGAGGAAAATAAGTACAAACTTTTTATTATTTGGTTAATTAGATTGCAGCTTTTTCTTAATGGGATGATTTTTTTCAATAAGACAAATATGTTTTCAATATGTTTTTGAAATTTTTATGGTAATGCCCAATAGTAGTTTTTGGATTTGTGGAATCTAATTTTTATTAAATTTGTGTAAGATTCGGGGAAAAATTGATTTATTGGAATATGTTAGTAATTTATTTTATGAGAATTTTTGTAGGATAGGGTTTTCTTTTAATTGATTTTATTTGTAATTATTGGAGAAGCTTTTTATTTTGATTGAGGGCTAATTGTTTAGAAGGGAGCTGAGCCTGTGAGAAGAGGAGAAGGAATGAGAGCCTCCTGTTCACATCTTGCGCGGACATGGGACAGGGCAGTCCCTTTTTATGGACCTTGGCGTTGGTTATAAATAGCAAGGATCTCTGGACCCGACACCGGTTCGTGAAAACCTGCCCTGTCTCTCCAATGACGATCCGACTTGGCGTTGGGTTTCTCTAGTTCCAGAGCTAGGCACCCCTCGGATCGTCCCCATTTTATGTCCGGCTTCTTCGATACACGGGGGGACCCAAGCATTGCCAGTCACTTGGGCACTCGTCCTCACCTTAGCTCTGAAGAGGTCATCGAAGGGCCTGCTTCGCGTCTCCCTTTAGGTTCTTTTTTGTAAGGTTAGTTGGGGGTAGTGTTTAGCATTTTCAGTAGTTGGGGTAGTACTTTTTAAGGAATGGTATTTACGTAGAAATGGGAAAGTGAGAAAAACAAATTTCTTAATATTCCATAATTTTTGTTTGCATTCAATTTCCGGTATTCTTTTTATTTGATTTTCCTCGTGGTTTCTGGTGCATTTATGTGAGTGAAATGACATGGAGTTAAATCTAACTCGGAGTGAAATATTAACTCGGAGTGAAATGACATGTCTATATATTTTTCTAAACTGCAACAAGGATTATATTAATTGTGATGGATGTTTTTAAAAGAGAATACGACACTTAATTTTATTTTTAGAATTTACATTATCTTGTATAACTGGTTTTAAGGAAAATTAATTCAGGAATTTTCATAATGAAAAACAAATTTGTTTGCGTTAACCAATTTTATTTTCATGTTAAAAATATTTTATGTTTATAAATGCATTTTTAAAACCTTTAAAAATACTTCTTTTTTATCTAATATGTCGTTTCTAAAAACCTTTAATATTATTTCTAGTTTTTTTATTTATTATATATTTAATTTAGCTAGTAATTTGTTAGGTGTTAAGTTATTTTTATAAATCTCCAGATTTTAGTTGATATTTTTATGTTTTACAATATTCCTGTGTTATTACTATTTTCAATATATTGCAGCAAAAGCCACGAGGAAAATCAGTACAAACTTTTTATTATTTGGTTAGATTGCAGCTTTTTCTTTTTCTTAATGGGATTATTTTTTTCAATAAGGCAAATATGTTTTCAATATTTTTATGGTAATGCCCAATAGTAGTTTTTGGATTTATGGAATCTAATTTTTATTAAATTTGTGTATGATTCGGGGAAAAATTGATTTGTAGGAATATGTTAGTAATTTATTTTATGAGAATTTTTGTAGGATATGGTTTTCTTTTAATTGATTTTATTTGTAATTATTGGAGAAGCTTTTTATTTTGATTGAGGGCTAATTGTTTAGAAGAGAGCTGAGCCTGTGAGAATTTTGTTAGATGTTTTAAAAATTGAATACAAAAATAAATTTTATTTTTAGAATTTAAATTGTGTGTGACCTGATAAGTTTATCGGAATGGATCTAGAGATCGCCCTATAAACGGGTTCTATCCGTGTGTGTGTTTCCCTCAGGGGGCTCATATCTTGTGAGTACGGGATTGGCAACCCCGAGGTACCCTAGCCGAGCCTTATTTTTTTTTTTGGTTCTTTTCTTTTTTGCAAAGCTCCTATCATGTGTACGATTTTTAGTTATATGTTTTTCTACCGTTGAAATCTATAAATGGGTCATTCCATGTCAAATCAACACAAGAAATGGCATTTTTTTTTCATCACCATCTTTGATTTTTATGAAATTTGGTGAACTTGTTATACCTACTAAGAATGTAAAAAATGCAAAATTTTAACCTCCTCGGCCTATTAGTTTTTTAGTTATTTGCATTTCAAAATGGCTAAAAACGTAAATTTGCCCAACGATGGCTGCATTTAAATTACCATAACTCCTGTTCTAATTAACATATAGAAATAAAATTGGTATCGTTTTAAAGCTCTTTAAATGACTTTTAAAATGATATGAAACACATGAAGGTTTGGTGAAAAGCATTTCAAGGTCATATTATTTGACCTTTGACCTTGAATTTCCAAAAAACGAATTTCTTAATTTTCACTATATTTTTTCCCTGAATACTAGAAGATTTGAATTACATGTATACCAATTTTCAGAGTGGGACAACAATGGGATCATATAAAAAAAATTATAAACAAAAATATGCACTATATTAGGGTCATTCCATGTCAAATCAAAAAAAGTGTGGGGAAAAAATGCACAAGAAAATGCATTTTTTTTCCGCACCATCTCCGATTTTTATGAAATTTGGTGAACTTGTTATACCTACTAATAATATAAAAAATGCAAAATTTTAACCTCCTTGGCCTATTAGTTTTTTAGTTATTTGCATTTCAAAATGGCTAATTTTTGAAATTTTTTTTAGTGTATGATCCCATTGTCGTCCCACTCTGAAAATTGGTATACATGTAGTTCAAATGTTGTAGTATTCAGGGAAAAAATATAGTGAAAATTAAGAAATTCGTTTTTTGGAAATTCAAATGTCAAATAATATGACCTTGAAATGTTTTTCACCAAACCTGCATATGTTTCATATCATTTTAAAAGTCATTTAAAGAGCTTTAAAACGATACCAATTTTATTTCTATATGTTAATTAGAACAGGAGTTACGGTAATTTAAATGCAGCCATCGGAGGGCAGATTTACGTTTTTAGCCATTTTGAAATGCAAATAACTAAAAAACTAATAGGCTGAGGAGGTTAAAATTTTTCATTTTTTTACATTCTTAATAAGTATAACAAGTTCACCAAATTTCATAAAAATCGGAGATGGTGAGGAAAATGACTGTGTTGATTTGACATGGAATGACCCAAATGGGTCTTAGCCGAATGTGTGTTGCGATACATTTGAAAGTTTATTTGTTTTCTATAGCGATAAGTCTCTTTAGATATACGATATTCTATAAATAGTGTGTGTCCTGAAAAGTTTATCGGAATGTATCTAGAGATCTCCCTATAAACGGGTTATATCTGTGTGTGTGGGATCGCCCTATAAACGGGTTGTATCCGTGTGTGTGTGGGATCGCCCTATAAACGGGTCGTATCCGAATGAGTGCGATAACTTTGAAGGTTTTTTTTTTTATATGTGTGTGACCTGAAAAGTTTATCGGAATTGTATCTAGAGACCACTCAATAAACGGGTCATATCCCTGTGTGTGTTTCCCTCATGGGCTCATATCTTGTGAGTACGGGCTTGGCAACCCCGAGGTACCCTAGCCGGGCCTTATTTTTTTTTTGTTCTTTTCTTTTTTGCAAAGCTCTTATCATGTGTACAATTTTTAGTTATATATTTTTCTACCGTTGAAATCTATAAACGGGTCTTAGCCGAATGTGTGTTGCGATACATTTGAAAGTTTATTTGTTTTCTATTGCGATAAGTCTCTTTAGATATAAGATATTCTATAAATAGTGTGTGTACTGAAAAGTTTATCGGAATGTATCAAGAGATCACCCTAGAAACGGGTTTTATCTGTGTATGTAGGATCGCCCTATAAACTGGTTGTATCCGTGTGTGTGTGTGGGATCGCCCTATAAACGGGTCGTATCCGAATGAGTGCGATAGCTTTAGATATAAGATATTCTATAAATAGTTTGTGTCCTGAAAAGTTTATCGGAATCTATCTAGAGATCTCCCTGTAAACGGGTTGTATCTGTGTGTGTGGGATCGCCCTATAAACGGGTTGTATCCGTGTGTGTGTGGGATCGCCCTATAAACGGGTCGTATCCGAATGAGTGCGATAACTTTAGATATAAGATATTCTATAAATAGTGTGTGTCCTGAAAAGTTTATCGGAATGTATCTAGAGATCTCCCTATAAACGGGTTGTATCTGTGTGTGTGGGATCGCCCTATAAACGGGTTGTATCCGTGTATGTGTGTTATCGCCCTATAAACGGGTCGTATCCGAATGAGTGCGATAACTTTAGATATAAGATATTATATAAATAGTGTGTGTCCTGAAAAGTTTATCGGAATGTATCTAGAGATCTCCCTATAAACGGGTTGTATCTGTGTGTGTAGGATCGCCCTATAAACGGGTTGTATCCGTGTGTGTGTGGGATCGCCCTATAAACGGGTCGTATCCGAATGAGTGCGATAACTTTGAAGGTTTTTTTTTCTTCTATAGCGCTAAGTCTCTTTAGATATAACATATTCTATAAATAATGTGTGTCCTGAAAAGTTTATCGGAATTGTATCTAGAGACCACTCAATAAATGGGTCTTTTCCGTGTGTGTGTTTCCCTCAAGGGGCTCATATCTTGTGAGTACGGGCTTGGCAACCCCGAGGTACCCTAGCCGGGCGTTATTTTTTTTCTGTTCTTTTATTTTTTGCAAAGCTCCTATCATGTGTACGATTTATAGTTATATATTTTTCTACCGTTGAAATCTATAAACGGGTCTTAGCCGAATGTGTGTTGCGATACATATGAAAGTTTATTTGTTTTCTATTGCGATAAGTATCTTTAGATATAAGATATTCTATAAATAGTGTGTGTCCTGAAAAGTTTATCGGAATGTATCTGTAGATCACCCTATGAACGGGTTGTATCTGTGTATGTGGGATCGCCCTATAAACGGGTTGTATCCGTGTGTGTGTGGGATCTCCCTATAAACGGGTCGTATCCGAATGAGTGCGATAACTTTGAAGGTTTATTTTTTTAATATAGCGATAAGTCTCATTAGATATAAGATATTCTATAAAAAGTGTGTGTACTGAAAAGTTTATCGGAATGTATCTAGAGATCTCCCTATAAACGGGTTGTATCTGTGTGTGTGGGATCGCCCTATAAACGGGTTGTATCCGTGTGTGTGTGGGATTGCTCTATAAACGGGTCGTATCCGAATGAGTGCGATAACTTTGAAGGTTTATTTTTTTAATATAGCGATAAGTCTCTTTAGATATAAGATATTCTATTAATAGTGTGTGTACTGAAAAGTTTATCGGAATGTATCTAGAGATCTCCCTATAAACGGGTTGTATCTGTGTGTGGGGGATCGCCCTATAAACGGGTTGTATCCGTGTGTGTGTGGGATCGCCCTATAAACGGGTCGTATCCGAATGAGTGCGATAACTTTAGATATAAGATATTCTATAAATAGTGTGTGTCCTGAAAAGTTTATCGGAATGTATCTAGAGATCTCCCTATAAACGGGTTGTATCTGTGTGTGTGGGATCGCCCTATAAACGGGTTGTATCCGTGTGTGTGTGGGATTGCTCTATAAACGGGTCGTATCCGAATGAGTGCGATAACTTTGAAGGTTTATTTTTTTAATATAGCGATAAGTCTCTTTAGATATAAGATATTCTATAAATAGTGTGTGTACTGAAAAGTTTATCGGAATGTATCTAGAGATCTCCCTATAAACGGGTTTTATCTGTGTGTGTGGGATCGCCCTATAAACGGGTTGTATCCGTGTGTGTGTGGGATCGCCCTATAAACGGGTCGTATCCGAATGAGTGCGATAACTTTAGATATAAGATATTCTATAAATAGTGTGTGTACTGAAAAGTTTATCGGAATGTATCTAGAGATCACCCTATGAACGGGTTGTATCTGTGTGTGGGGGATCGCCCTATAAACGGGTCGTATCCGAATGAGTGCGATAACTTTGAAGGTTTATTTTTTTAATATAGCGATAAGTCTCTTTAGATATAAGATATTCTATAAATAGTGTGTGTCCTGAAAAGTTTATCGGAATGTATCTAGAGATCACCCTATAAACGGGTTGTATCTGTGTGTGTGGGATCGCCCTATAAACGGGTTGTATCCGTGTGTGTGTGGGATCGCCCTATAAACGGGTCGTATCCGAATGAGTGCGATAACTTTGAAGGTTTATTTTTTTTATGTGTGTGTGACCTGAAAAGTTTATCGGAATTGTATCTAGAGACCATTCAATAAATGGGTCGTTTCCCTGTGTGTGTTTCCCTCATTTGGCTCATATCTTGTGAGTACGGGCTTGGCAACCCCGAGGTACCCTAGCCGGGCCTTATTTTTTTTTTGTTCTTTTCTTTTTTGTAAAGCTCTTATCATGTGTACGATTTTTAGTTATATATTTTTCTACCGTTGAAATCTATAAATGGGTCTTAGCCGAATGTGTGTTGCGATACATTTGAAAGTTTATTTGTTTTCTATAGCGATAAGTCTCTTTAGATATACGATATTCTATAAATAGTGTGTGTCCTGAAAAGTTTATCGGAATGTATCTAGAGATCTCCCTATAAACGGGTTGTATCTGTGTATGTGGGATCGCCCTATAAACGGGTTGAATCCGTGTGTGTGTGGGATCGCCCTATAAACGGGTTGTATCCGTGTGTGTGTGGGATCGCCCTATAAACGGGTCGTATCCGAATGATTGCGATAACTTTAGATATAAGATATTCTATAAATAGTGTGTGTCCTGAAAAGTTTATCGGAATGTATCTAGAGATCTCCCTATAAACGGGTTGTATCTGTGTGTGGGGGATCGCCCTATAAACGGGTTGTATCCGTGTGTGTGTGGGATCGCCCTATAAACGGGTCGTATCCGAATGAGTGCGATAACTTTAGATATAAGATATTCTATAAATAGTGTGTGTCCTGAAAAGTTTATCGGAATGTATCTAGAGATCTCCCTATAAACGGGTTGTATCTGTGTGTGTGGGATCGCCCTATAAACGGGTTGTATCCGTGTGTGTGTGGGATCGCCCTATAAACGGTTCGTATCCGAATGAGTGCGATAACTTTGAAGGTTTATTTTTTTTATGTGTGTGTGGCCTGAAAAGTTTATCGGAATTGTATCTAGAGACCACTCAATAAATGGGTCTTTTCCGTGTGTGTGTTTCCCTGAAGGGGCTCATATCTTGTGAGTACGGGCTTGGCAACCCCGAGGTACCCTAGCCGGTCGTTATTTTTTTTCTGTTCTTTTCTTTTTTGCAAAGCTCCTATCATGTGTACGATTTATAGTTATATATTTTTCTACCGTTGAAATCTATAAACGGGTCTTAGCCGAATGTGTGTTGCGATACATATGAAAGTTTATTTGTTTTCTATTGCGATAAGTATCTTTAGATATAAGATATTCTATAAATAGTGTGTGTACTGAAAAGTTTATCGGAATGTATCTAGAGATCACCCTATGAACGGGTTGTATCTGTGTATGTGGGATCGCCCTATAAACGGGTTGTATCCGTGTGTGTGTGGGATCGCCCTATAAACGGGTCGTATCCGAATGAGTGCGATAACTTTGAAGGTTTATTTTTTTAATATAGCGATAAGTCTCTTTAGATATAAGATATTCTATAAATAGTGTGTGTCCTGAAAAGTTTATCGGAATGTATCTGTAGATCACCCTATAAACGGGTTGTATCTGTGTGTGGGGGATCGCCCTATAAACGGGTTGTATCCGTGTGTGTGTGGGATCGCCCTATAAACGGGTCGTATCCGAATGAGTGCGATAACTTTGAAGGTTTATTTTTTTAATATAGCGATAAGTCTCTTTAGATATAAGATATTCTATAAAAAGTGTGTGTACTGAAAAGTTTATCGGAATGTATCTAGAGATCTCCCTATAAACGGGTTGTATCTGTGTGTGTGGGATCGCCCTATAAACGGGTCGTATCCGAATGAGTGCGATAACTTTAGATATAAGATATTCTATAAATAATGTGTGTCCTGAAAAGTTTATCGGAATGTATCTAGAGATCTCCCTTTAAACGGGTTGTATCTGTGTGTGTGGGATCGCCCTATAAACGGGTTGTATCTGTGTGTGTGTGGGATCACCCTATAAACGGGTCGTATCCGAATGAGTGCGATAACTTTAGATATAAGATATTCTATAAATAGTGTGTGTCCTGAAAAGTTTATCGGAATGTATCTAGAGATCACCCCCCCCCCCACAAACAACTGTAGTATCTAATATTACCTTGCCAGGGCAGCACTGCGTCTGACAGGCTCAAAGCATATGGAAAGTTGCACTAAGTATGGAATGTTTAAATAAAATACAACTTATTTTGTACTTTCGGGTTTATTTGATTTGTTAATTATTGAGAGGGGGCGAACGTTCAGAACGTTCGAGGCACCGTTGGAATACGTCATGTGAGAAACGAAATTCTTGGATCTTTGAAATGGAGGTGCCCCTCCTCAAGCGATTCTAAAATTGAATAATACTAGGATATATGTTTTATTAGGAATTTATACGGCTTCGACGTTTCTTAATAAATCACTTACAAATATATGTATCAATGTTTTAGACGACAATATACGGCCCCATAAGCATATATTGACTATATCTCCACAAATATTAATGAAGTAAGTCTAAACCGTTTATGTAGCCCTCTTCTGTCATTAAAGTATTTATTGATAAAATGAACGTCATTCTCATACTTTTCAGTTTCTAATGTTATTAATTGGTTTTATAGTTTAGAATTTATTTAGAAGAGCTACATTAAAAAAATACAAAATATAAAGAATTTCACAAGAAATATCGGTACAAATACTTTATGCATTTGACTAAAGGACAGTTTGAGAGGTCTTCGTAATAAAATGCAAATAAACCATAGACCAAATATAAACCAAAATTTGCTTAACAAACTTTTAGGAAGAAATTATACATGGCATATACACATGGCATGGAGTTATAATATAAAATTAGTAACCAGTTAGCAATTGCTGAAAAACTTTCAATTTGCGTGTCTACGACTCTCTTGTTCAGAGTTTAGGGAAGGGGCTGGTACCTGGGTTACCAAATAAACCCCTAAACATTTTTTCGAACAAGGGATGAGACTCCAGGTATCAGGCAATTCTATTGCCGGCAAAAGCCCATTTAATTAAACAAGAAGTTTCTTTCTTCTGAATTTCTATTACGTGAGGATTTATTCTTTCATGGATATATGTGGTCTCTGGTCTTCTATTGAAATAATATATTTTCAAGCAATGCCTAATTTTTTTTTGTTAAGAAACGTAACATTTTGATTGAAAAAATAATTTATGGACCACTTCAGACCCTGTCGCGGACCACCAGTGGTCCGCGGACCACAGATTGAGAGCCAAATAGCAAGCGAAGAAACTGAGCTGGGAAGGAGAAATTCGTCACTCTATCGATGACGTCACAAATCAGAGAGTCAGTGTTGAGTATTGGCGACGGTTTGGGGCCTATCACGAAGGAAAGACTCTAGAACAATGCCTCGTATTTTTTAACCACGGTCAGATGCCGAGGATAACACTTGAGCTAGCACCCACACCTTCAATAGGCGTTAGCACTCCGGACCACGATCAGATTTATCCTGCACCAGTCCCGTATACACGCCGTTATAATTTGTAGGATGTTTCGGACGACTTTCTAGTATTTTTGTAGCGAAGCTGGCAACTCTCTAATCACTAGATCGGTACATTTTTTACTTTTCTTTGCCAAGCCCTTCGTACGGGCTCGAACTAGCAATCCTCTGATTACTAACTGAACGCCTTTATCCACTGTGCTACCGGGGCAACTGATTTCCGCCAGGGAAAATGTTGGCGTGTGGCGAAAGGTTACATATTCAACCTTATCGCGGCAAAAGTGACAATGGACTAATGGCGGCTGAGATCTAGAAATAATTATAATTGGCTATTCGTAAAAATAGCGCACTAGATCTACGTAATGAGTTATCGGCCATATGACCAGAAAAACATCTCGGTCGGAACTCCGCTCCACAAAATTTAAAATAATTAAGAAGTTAGCAAATATGATCTAATATTTCAAAGCAAGCCCCCGCTGTAGCCGAATAGTTAGAATAGCAACCCCTAAAATCTGAGGATTGTGAGTTCAAACAAGTAAACAGGTAGTGATCATGTGATCTTGCCATCCTCGATACAAAAATATTAGAAAGTCGTTCAGAACATCCAACAAATTATACCGGCATGTATACGGGACAGGTGCACGATAAATTTGTTCGTTGTCCAAAGTCCTGACGCCTATTGAAGCCGCGGGTGCCAGCTCAGGTGTTGTTCTCGTCATCTGACCATGATTCAAAAATACGAGGCATTGTTCCCGGGTCTTTCCTTCGGGATACGCTCTTAACCTTCCCGAATGTGCATCTCTAGTGCGACGTAAATTAACCAAACCAATTTTTGTTTGTTTGGTTTGTGAATTATTGTCGCAAAGAGCAGTGGGCTATTGGTGTCGATTCGGGATCTATCACAAAAAAAAAGACTCTGAAACATTGCTTCGTAATTTTGAACCATGGTTAAGGACAGCACCTGAACTATTATCTCACGCAACCTGAATAGGCGCGAGGATGTTTGTACCACAGCGGATTTTCTCTCAACACAGCGGATTATTTTTGGCCTGCGATGTTTTCGCGTCCTATTAGATCGCTACACTCATGCTGAGGATCGAGCACCCATTCATCTGGACACGGGTCCGATGGTTTATATGTTAACGGTCTTTCCACGCTCACTCCAACTTTTTTTTTTAGAAGTGCCGTTTTTAAAACAAGAAGTGCCCTTTTAAAAAGGGTATGTTTTTTAATAATGCTCCGATTTTCTTCAAATTTAGTTAGAATAATGCTTAAAATAGTAGAATGCTATGTATTTTTTTTTAACTGACTTAAATTATTTTTTCCAGATTTTTACTAGGGGTACTGGAAAAAAGAGTGAAAGGAAGTCAAAACACAAGTGTGTTCTTAAACATAGTTTTGTTGCTGCAACAAAACGCATGCATTCATTCACTGATTTTTCTTATACTAGCTATTACCCGCAGTTTCACACACGTTAAAAATGGTCCTTCATCGGTTTTAACCCACCACCGTTGTAATCCTTCTCTTTTTTTTCGCTCAACGGCAAAAAAAATTAAGAAGTAGGCACCCCACTGTACCGTAAGAATTCATTCGTGGAAACATTTGGGCCCCACACGCAGTGGCGGCGATTCGGGGGGGCAAGGGGGGGCGGTTGCCCCCGCACTTTTTTCGGATGTTGCCCCCGCACTTTTTTGTATGTTGCCCCCGCACTTTTTTATATTGGACTTTTTAAAACTAAATTATAGGTCAATTGTTTTACTGCATTACCTAACAAAGGAAAAAATTTGAGCCCCAACTTCCTCACACTACCATAGGAACGTAAATAAGGGAGGTTTCAGGAGGTTCAAACCCCTCTCATTGACAGATTTAATGTGCACTAGTTTCCTCCAAACGTCAAACGTTTGGACGATGGGAGAACGGGCTTGCAACCTCCCGGTAAGGAACTTGGTGCTTTAAAGAGCGCCAAATTGCGAGTTAGAATATTAAATCAAGTAGTATATTTAATAAATTTTGCTTCTAAAGTACCATTAATTTTTAATATAAATCAAAACAAAATATACATTTGCATAGTCTAATCAAAGCGATTAACTTTTTTAACCATATAATTTCTATATATTTTCTGAAAGAAATAGTTTATAATAATTTTACTTATGATTACTTATTAAATAGTTTGGTTTTGAAATAGTTAATTTAGTCAGAAAATCTCCGATTATAACATTTTTAAAACACAATCCACAAAATTATATTTGTTTACTTTACTTATCAGTGAATGTTCTCAAAGATGATGGCAGAAAAGCTTTAACAGCTTTTTTTTTAATTCTCAATGCTTTGATTTCAAAAACATCAAGAAAATAGTTTATTGTAACTACGTATTAAATCTACCCAAATCGGGCCTCTGGCTTTCAGCAGAATGACTCATTCCTAAGTTTTCTCAGTTTTGCATCATATAAGCAGTAGGGAAAACGGCGCCGAATATGACTTATATGACTCGTTTGTACAGTGCTTTTGGAGTCTACAGAGCAAACTGTATATGACTTATGACTACTCCGATAGATTTTTTTTTTTTTTTAAATCAGTCGTTGATTTTTTTTTATTCAATCAGAGCCATAGTTCAGTCTTTTTACACATCGTAGCCTTCGCTTAAGGGTCTAGTTAAATTGTCTTCGACTATAGCTAAAATAGCCAAGTGATATATAAAGGTGTTTTGAACAATTCATACCTTTTATACTCCTGAAAATTGGACTTTAGTTTTTGTGGCCTTTTATATAGTATTTCTGAAAGTTATCGTGCTTTGTTTCGCCTTTTTAAGCCAGAATAACGAAAAAAGAATGCTTTTAACTCGTCTCAAATCAGCTTTATGGTATGAAAACTTCTATTTTTTAAAATTTGTTATTAAATTTTTTTTACTGTGTATTTTAAGTTGGTATACTACAAATAACACAAAATAGTGAGTAAATACAAGTGTGCAATACCATAGCTTTTTTATAGCAATATTATAGCAAATTTTTTTTAGTCCCCCCTCTCCCATTTGGGGGACTTCTTGTTTCCCCTTTATCTTGCCCCCCCCCCCCCCCCCACTTTCAGCACATAATCGCCGCCACTGCCCACACGGTACACATTTCAGAAAGGGAGTGGGTAAATAGCAAACTTTGTTGGTGGACCTACTCCCCGTGGGTGTAATGGGGGGCTGAAGCATAATACTGCAGCCAAGGGCGGACCCCCCCCCCCCCCCCCCTCCCACGCGGTTAACAATCGTCCTGGTCGACGTATTACACCTTCCTCTACAGGACGGTATGACATTTATGCACATAAGCTGATTGCACATGGAGTTATGGGGATTGCATCGTATATTGCAACAATTACGTGCAACACCCCTCATTAACGCGGTACAAAGATCAGAGGGGGAATAGGTTTAAATTGACCGGCTTGAAAAGTCACTGTCCTGCACACGATGGTACATTATTTATCCCCATAGGATTATTCTAAGTGAAGTTATATTAATTTTACACATGTCATTTTTTAGGTTGCGACTCTGACTCTGACCGAAAGCGTAGACGGTATAGTCAAAAACTGGTATAGTGTTAGAAATAGCTTACCGTATATACTCGCGTATAAGCCGAGAAATTTAAGTCAAAATTTTCATCAAAAAGTAGGGGGGTCGGCTTATACGCGGGTCATTAAAATTTCGAATATAATTTGCCAAAAATGGGAAAAGGAGAGAAGTTGAAATTAGCGGATTCTTCTGAAATCGCGCCGACACATATCCGAGATCGAGAATGTGCGTCACGTGATAACTGGAGACCGTTCTGCACATCGCGGCGTAATCGTAACGCAAAATTTAACTACTCACATAAATAATCAGTTTAACTTAATAAAAAGTATATATTTTGATAAATATTTAATTGGTTTGAAAGACACCAGAACATCGCGAGTGGTACATACTTTTAAGCCCGATGAATCGTCACGAACTTCGAGGAAGGCCGTTTCTCCAGCCACTTTCTTTAAACTTTTAATTTCTAGGCTTAAATATTTATTTTTCTAATTAAAATTTCACTAATTTGTCGAGGATTTGCCGATTTTAATCGGAATTTTTCATGTACGAAAATACAACTCGGCTTATACGCGAGTTTCCGATTTTGGACAAAAAATCGGCCTAAAATTAGGGGGTCGGCTTATACGCGAGAGCATCTATCAAACGTACCATTTCGAGCTTTCTTTCAAACGGATAGAAAATATTTTTATTTTTTTTAATTTACATCTCTCTTTACTCAGTTGCTTTTTTCTATAATTTTGTCAACGTAAGGTTTATTCATGAGATTTAACAAATTATTTTAATAATTTTAATAGTTTTACGGTGCGATATTTATAATGTTGTTAACAAAAACTTAATGCGGGCTTAAATTTTGTTGGTCCGTTTTTTAAAGATATTTGGTCCCTTTCCATAGAGACAAATGTAAAAAGTGTTGCAAGCCCTGCGGTTCTGATTGTAGCTTTTTCAGGGTGGTAACATAACCTGGAAAACCGGGAAATCAGGGAATTATCATGGACATTTTTTATTCTGGAAATATCAGGGAAAAGTCATGGAAATTTTTTAAACTTCACAAAAAATCAGGGAAATTTTCAAATTTGGATCATTAAAACGGCAATTATCGTCAATTATGCCCTCTATTACGGGTAATTTAGTTGTCAATATTTCCTTTTAGTTCTGAAAAAGAATTTTTTTTTAAAAAGTATGGTTATGCGCGATTTTGTATTTTTAGTTTTATTTTTTTTTAAACGTGAACCACTGCTGGAGGGAGCAGCAAAAGCAAAGTGCATTGGACCTTGAATTGTAAGCAACATGTATAAGGGCTAATGAATATGTGATTTATTGAAAATTGGAATAGGAAATATGAACTCTATAAAACATTCTAAATTATTTACAAAAGAAATAATTTGAAAAAACTTGCTATTTTTGCATTATCTGCTTCCAGAGAACATGTTTAATTACTATTATTCCTCTTGCAATTTGTGTTGTATCCATAAATTATTCTTTTAACTGTCAATAATTATTGCGTATAATTTTTCATTTAGAATGCAATATATTTATAGAATTATTGTAGCGTGGATACTTTGTTTCTATACAAAGCATATGTTGCAACATTTCCTAATGTAATTGTAAAATCAGGGACATTTTTGTGACGCTATCATGGAAATCAGGGGAATATCAGGGAACTTTTTTTGCGGAATGTTGTTGCCACCCGGTTTTTGTAGTGCTGCCATCTATTAAAATATTTTGTAAACATAAAATATTATCGGTAAAAAAAACGTGTTTAAAAATCTGTGACATTTAGTTAAAAATAGTGCCGAAAACTTAAAAAAGTTTATTTAATGCATTTCACCCTTGCCATCCTTTTTAATTACCACGTTTGAAACTATTAAATAGCAATTACTTTTAGAATTACTTCAATTAATTAAATTGTAACTGTATATTTTACATCTTTAAGTTCGCTATTGGTACTAGAATTAACAAATCATGCTTCCGATTTTTTTTCCAAAAAATTTACACAGGTTTTTTTTAATAGAGGGTTTTGGAAAATATCCACTGTAAGAAATGAAAATCAACGACGACTTAACAGCACCATATATTTTTTAAATTTAATATTGTTAACGTTTCTTATAGAATGTTTGGTTTTAATCTAAAAGGACATTCTAAAATTTATTAGAAAGAACTTACAGGATTGAAAATTTGTAAACTAAACCTACCTACTTAACGCTTTGCACTCAAGGAACGTGTTTTATTGCGTTCTATTTATTTAACAGTTACATCCATGTCTCGTTCTTTTTAAAAATGTATTCTTTATCGTGTTCTTTTTACGTTTAGGGTGGATAGTTGTAAAAATAAAATGCCTGAAGCTGATTATTAATCACAGTATGCCAATTGCATATTTAGTGTTTTATGACATTTGTAAATTAAAAAAAAATCCGAAGATTATAAAGGATTTTAATCTGAAGAAAGTTTTAGATCATTAACATACCCAATTGCTTCTAGAGAACAAAATTAATTTCTTTTAAAGTATGAGACAGAATAATTTTTTTTAACTTGTGAATAATTTGTGTTCTATCTGTTTTAAAAATCAGATAATCTTAACATTCTAGTGCATGATTTTTTTTTCTTTAATGAAATAAAATTTTTTCGTTATCTTTTTGCCCCTGGACCGCTGAAAAAAAATTCTAATGCAGGAGTTTCACGTGACGTATCAACATGGAAACTTACTAGTAGTTTCGATTTTTTCCCTACAGCAGACAACTTTGCTTTTGTTGGTTTAATCGCTACGCTTGCAATTATGGGAAAGTTTGTTAATAATATTTGTTTTTCCAAATAAATAATATCTTTATTCTATATATGAATAAATTTAAATACAGAAATACTTATATTATATATGTATATAAATAGAATTACAACGAAATACGGAAAAATACTTTTATTTCAACACAAAAAAATGCTTCATAAACGATGAGTACAATCTAGCTCAGTGAATGAAGTAAATATTTTTATATTGATATATTTTTTAATGACCAAAACTTAAAATTATAGTACAGAAACTGAAGTTCCATGCTAATAATACGGAACTTCTTCGGCGTTGCGGATTTTTCTCCATGTTAAATTGGAACAGCGGTCTTCTTCTCGGCGTGAAACTCCCCCATTGCCTATTTAATTAAATAATCAATTAAAACCGTTGTGTAGCATATATGTAACATCATGTGTAATTACTAAAATAATTTTCAAAAAGTATGAAAATATTAGGGATGAAACGGATATCCGGTAACTATCCGGTATCCGGCCTATCCGGCTGATTTTTAAGTATCCGGTAACTATCCGATATCCGGAAGTAAAGTGTCGGATATCCGATTTACCAAGCCGGATATCCGGATGAATAAAGCAAATGAATATAGTTTAAATAAAGTTAAAGTTTTAAAATTGAATAAAGCTTATAGCATTAAAAGTTTTTTTTATATAATTTTTTTACTTCGAAATTCCTTAAAAACCCCACTTTTTTTCAAATTTTTAACTTTAAAATTCTTATAATTTTTTTTAACGAATCGTTATGGTGGAGGGTCATAACATCTCACAACTAATATAAAGTTGAATAAAAAAATAAATTTCTCAAAAGTATAAGCAAACTTGAGTTTTCATTGGAATGAAAGGGCATATGGTAAAAATACAATTAAAATACAGAAATTGAGTTTAAAGTGTACAAAACATATGCCCATTGGTAGCAGCGCCCTAGAATAACCCTTTGTAAATAAAAAAGTTTTTTTAATGTTTATTCAATCTTAGTATCCACCTTAAAGATAAGGAATTGGGGAAAATTATAGAATAAAAAAATATTTTGTAATTTTTGACCAGTTTTTATTTTATCTAGTGTGTATGAGAAGATATTTTCATAAAAAAAAAGAAACTGCCGGATATCCGGCAAAATCCAGTTCGGATATCCGATATCCGGTTTGTAATGTGCGCCGGATATCCGGTATCCGGCAAAATCACTATCCGGTTCATCCCTAGAAAATATAGTTAAATACAATCTACACTCCTCCGGTATTAGCTAGGATTTTTTGTAGAGCCAGATTATACTTATAATAAAACAATCTTCGAAAACTTTACCTTCACGAGCCAGTTTTCGAACAGTAGACCTGTCGAAGTATATCATCGATGTCTCGGTTCACAGATGTGTTAAGTGCAGTTTTTGTCTGAGGTTGCTCAGAGTTCATTTGAATATTCAAATTGTAGTATGTATAGCTGTGACTTGACATAGGAAGGACCAATAACAAAATTGACAGTTTTGAGAAAAATGACTGCAAGTTCGAGACTCGACCATGTTGCAGTATTATGGAAATTATTGAATCGTTTAGAGAAGCCTGACGACATTGGTTTCTATTTCATTAAATTTAACATTGATATATTATAATTGATAATTATGTTTAAAACTCATATATTCAAACTAGTATTTGAAAATTTGATAAAATTGGCATTGGTCTTTCTTGTTCCAAGTCCAACATAATTGATGAGCAAACGTTCAAAATTTGTTTTGTCACATTTATGTGAAACTCAAAAAACTTTCCGAAAATGAATTGATTCTTATGTAAATAACCATCTTCGCACGTTAATTTAAATGCGACAAAACGTGTTCTTAATGAATAAATGGTTAAGTTTGGCAAATAGTTCGGCGGCAAATTCAGTGACGTAATGATCAAATTATTTTTAAAAAAAACTTTTAAATGTTTGCTCCACAATTGTAGTAGGTGATGAACGATTTAATTGGCAAAAAAACCCGACGGTAGTTGTTTTCCATTTCGCATATAACACTACAAATTTTTAAATATCTCCCCTAAAACATTAATAAATTGCCACTTAACCACATTTGTGCATTTATCCCTTTGAGCATAGATCCCTCATAGTAGAGAAATCATAAGGTTATAATCTCCCTAACATCATATGAGGCTAACATATATGGCCTCAGACACGTGGTTTACTACGTCATCCATTCATAAATTTTTTTCTAGTTCATTAATAAAAATATCCTGTACTTCATGAAGCAACACATTTACTATTATTTCCAAATCACAAGTCAATCGCGAACGTTTTTTCATTCATAAATTTTGAAAAGGAGTCACGTGTCTGGTGCCATCAGGTCTGAGATTTTGCATCACGATGAAGACGTCATATTCGCTCAACTACAGTCCATTCATGCTCGAAGATTTATCCTAGAACACTAATGACCAATTAAAGCCAATGGAAGAACACGTAAAATTTACATATGGTTAGTTTTTAGTTTAAAGCCTGGTTAGTTGATTGAATGAATTAACGTCGCTCTGGAGTTACACAGTTGACTATTGTCTACGGTTTGGGTTCTATCCCAATGGAAAGTTGTTTGGTTTGGTTAATTAAGGGGACACAGTACCCTAAAAATTATCAAAACATCGATTTTTTTTTATTAGCTTAAATTACCTTTCCAATATTTCTAAAGATGTATGAAAATTTTCAGTGTTTAATTTAAAATATTTAACAAGTTATTTGCATTTATATTGGGTGACAGCAGGCTAAATGTGCTTACAAAGCTGAAGGATTTAATTTTTTTTTTTTTTTTTTTTTTTTAAACTTTTAAATGGTGAGTTCTTAAATGTACTTTCATGTAAATGAATAGAGAACTCCAAAATTAAACAGAAAGAGCTTGTACTTATGGAGTTATATATATTTTAATGTTATATTGAAAAATGCATTGAAGTTTAAGTTGAAAGACAGTTCTTTCAAAATTAAAAAAATGACCAAGTATAAAAGTATTTGTTAATAAATATACTTATATTGATGCAAAGTATGATATATTTTGATAACAGTATGATACATTTACCACAAATACCTTTTTTTACATTTGAAAACTTTAAATCACTTTTTCTCAGTGTTCATTTTTAACGCATTTTACTGCATATGAAATGCTAAGGCTTTTTTTGTAATAGAGATAGAGATTCAATGTTTTTAATGAATATTATCAGATATGTGTTTGACATAATTGGGTATGGAATAAGCCCTAGGATACATAGTTTTATTTTTAAAAATAATTCAAACAGAAAATTTTAGATTTTTCAGGTTTTTTTGGCTTTTGAGAAGAAAAAAAATTATATAAAATCTAATTTTAGTACTATTTAATATTCAAAACAAACAAACAAAATCAATCAATCAAAAAAACAAAATTTAGTGATAAAAAATTAAAAACTAAAAAAGTAGTAGGAAATTTAAAAAACAGCAAAAACAATTTAAAAAATTTAATTTTGAATTTATTAAAAAACTTTTATGAATTTTTTTTAACAATTTTGTCATTAATTATATATTAAAGTATTTTGCATTCAAAAAATAAAAATAAATATTGAAAATAAAAAAAAAATGTGAAAGGGTACCGTGTCCCCTTAACGTTACAGTAGAGTTACACAGTGGGCTATTGGGGACGGTTCGGTGTCTCTCTCGAAGGAAAGACCCGCGAGCGATGCCTCGTATATTTGAACCATGGATAGATGCCGAAGACAACACCTGAACTGTCACCCGTGAAGCAACCGCAATAGGCGTCAGGACAGTGGACCCCGATCAGATTTATCTTGCACCCATATACACGCCAGTATAATTTGTTAGATATTTTTAGACGACTTCCTAGTATTTTTGTAGCGAAGATGGCAACCCTCCGATCGCAAGATCTCTGCATTTTACCTTTTCTTTGTCCATCTAAGTCCATCAATCTGGGGGGCCCGGTAGCCCAGTGGATAAAGGCGCCCAGCTGGTAATCAGAAGATCGTTAGTTCGAGCCCGTGCGATGGACTTGACAAAGAAAAGTAAAAAAGTAGTGATCTTGTGATTAGAGGGTTGCTAGCTTCTTTACAAAAATACTAAAAAGTCGTACAGAACATCCAACAAAATATACCGGCGTATACAGGACTGGTGCATGATAAATCTGTTCGAGGTCCGATGTCCTGACGCCTATTGAGGTTGCGTCGGCTGCGACTCAGGTGTTGAAATGGTTCAAAAATACGAGGCATCGTTCCCGGGTCTTTTCCTTTGAGATAGGTCCCGAACCGATGTATGTGTTCCCGGGTCTTTCCTTCGAGATAGACCCCGAACCGTCGCCAATAGCCCACTGTGAAGCTCTAGTGCGAAGTTAATTAACCAAACCAAACCTCTATCATTAGTGATTAACAAACTATTAATAGTCATTACCAACTAAAAACATATGCTTCCGATCCGAGAGTTGCCAGCTTCGCTACAAAAATACTAGAAAATCGTCCAAATCATCCAAGAAATTATATTGGCGTGTATACGGAAGTGGTGCACGATAAATCTGATCGGGGTTCAATGTCCTGACACCTATTGAGGTTGCGCCGGCTACTAGCTCAGCTGTTGTCTTCGTCATCTGACAATGGTTCAAAAATACGAAACATCGTTCCCGGGTGTGTCCTTCGAGATAGGCCCTGAACCGGCGCCAATAGCCCACTGTGCAGCTCTATTGTGACGTTAATTAATCAAACCAAACTAACCAGTAAGCTATATAATAACAGGAGAGTAGACTAACCACCTGGATGTCAAATTCGATCCCTTTCGAAATAGACGAGGGGTCGTGCAATGCTACCACTGCAACTGGTTTGGGCACACCAGTGCCCAATGCTTTATGAAGGCGCGCTGTCTCAAATGCGGAGAAAGCCACTCTAGACTACGTACTTCTCAGAGCCGATGTCCCATTCTGCATCAACTGCCTCCAGACCGGCCACGTTGCCTGCAGCAGAAGAGGCCCCAGTTTTCGAAAGTCCCCAGGCTAAGAAAAGAGCAAGCCGCTCTTCCACCAGAAGGTTCGTCATCTGCCCATGGTTCTAAAATAACGAGGCGCATGTATGAATGTGTTCCCGGGTCTTTCCTTCGAGATTGACCCCGAACCGTCGCCAATAGCCCACTGTGCAGCTCTAGTGCGACGTTAATTAACAAACCAAAACCAAACCATCCACCAGAAGGCCACCAGCTCAAACTAAACGCCCAAACCACTTTAATCCCCCTGCCATTCCTACTAGAAGTTTAACAACTTCATTCATTTCTCGCCCAAACCTATTAAATTCACTAGCAACGTCCCGGTAGTTTCATGATGCTGCCCCCATCCTTGAGCTTTTAAGGAACTAGCTCCGATTTTCTCCGGAGACGGTGGAATTAAAAGTTTAATTTTACGTCTTCGTGAGCAGAAGGAACCGCTGGCCAAGTTGCAAACGGAAATCGTATTTAACCATTAACGTTCATCGACCGGGGGTCATTTCAACCATCGACCCGGGGGTCATTTCAACTCCATCGAAGATGTCCCATAGGGCATAACATTAGTAGGTACATTTGTGCTGCCTGCGCAGCGTAAAAAAGATAGAGAATGAGGTGCCCAGTAACTCGGCGAGAAGAACCCACCGAAGGTGGGTTTTTGGAAGGTAAGAAGGAGAAATAAGGAAAGTGGGGTAAAATTTAAAACTCGTAATCCTAGGATTTTAGAGTTTTGGTAAAGTTTAAGACAGGGAGTTTTTATTTTATTTTATAAAATTTTATGATTTTTATTTAGTTTTCAATTTTTTCTTTTCTTCAGACTTGAGCCTTATCATAAGATAGCCGAGAGCCGTTTATCCGCTGAAACCTGACCAAGTGAGCTTTTTAATTTATTTGTTTTTCCGTGTTTCATCGGAATTGCAAATGCTAGAGAAAAGTTCTAGAGCCTTTAGGCCTACTTCCATTTTAGCGAAAGAATTTTCTGCATTTTTAAATCCACTAAAGAGCTTTTTTGCTTTGATTAAAGTTGATGTTGACATTCTTCAAAAATTTGGAAATTTCGCAGAGAAAACCCATGATGTCTTCGCTGGCAGTTTGGTAAATAAACGTCGCACTAGAGCTGCACAGTGGGCAATTGGCGACGGTTCGGGGTCTATTTCGAAGGAAAGACCCGGGAACACATACACATTAATTCATACATGCACCTCGTTATTTTAGAACCATGGTCAGATGACGAGGAAACACCTGAACTGGCACCCAACTCCTTCAATAGACGTCGGGACTTTGGACCCCGATCAGATGTATCGTGCACCAGTCCCATATACACGCCGTTAATTTTTGCGGATGTTCTGGACGACTTTTCTAGTATTTTTTAGCGAAGCCGGCAACCCTCCGATCACAAGATCACTATTTTTTTTTTTTTTTTTTACTTTTCTTTGTCAAGTCCATCGCACGGGTTCGAACCACCAATCCTCGGATTAGTAGCTGAACGTCTTTAACTGCTCGGCCACGGAGGCCCTGTCTTCGCTGTCAGAGTTTGCTTCCGTGATACTGGCCTCCGAAGTTGGGGGCTGTTCAGTTTCAGAAGTTTGAATTGGTGTTTTTACTACAGTGTTCCTGTTATGCGTTTTTCAAAGGGCGCCGAGCCCTGCCCTTTTTTTGGTAATTGCCGATGCGCCCTTCCCTTTTCAGAAGTGAAAAATGTGCCCTGCCTTTTTTTCAGTATCTTCTTGGCGACCTGTAATTAAAAAAAAATATTTTTCCGCAAAAACGTAGGTCTGTAGGATTGCCTTGGTATCCCAATCATATCCTCAACCCACGTGCCATTTGCTGAACAACGTAGTTAAAGTATAGAGGCGTTCTGAGATGTATAGGTATTCAGTTGGTGACATAAAAGATAATTGTAGGCTGTTTATACATGTGTAAAGGATTACTTTTCTTAACACTTGAAATGGGGCCGCAGTTGAGCCAAGCGCGGATCCAGGTGGGGGGTAAAGGGGAAATTACCCCCCCTAACATCTAAGATTATATTTTCAAAAGTCACCTTAGGCAATGAAAAATTTCAAACTAAGGGGGTCAAATTTGGTGTTCATGCTAAAATTTACTGTATTACCCCCCCTTAACAATAATCTCTGGATCCGCCCTTGAGTTGAGCCGGAATTCATAATGCATCAATCCAAAAATTGCTTACTTTGAAGGAAGGTATTTTCTAAGAAAGGATTGTAAATGACTCCTGTCAAAAAATGAACGCCCCTAATTGTGATGCTCTTCGCTCCCTCACAATGCCTGTAGATTTTTTCCCTCCCCTTTTTTGAAATTGCCCATTCCTATAATCAATCTTCACGTCAGAAAAATAGTGAACTTTTTATTCCTTTTGTCCGAATTGAAGTTTAGGACTTGCCACTTGGAGTTATAAAAATTGATTTTTGGAAGACGCTTGTTCCTTTTTTTTTGGTTGGTATTAATGTTCTAATTTGTTTTACTGCTAATATATTTTGCTAATTTTTTTTTATTTGAAACTTGTCTCTTTCCCGCCGTTATGAAATTTGATAGTAAAAACTTTTTAACAAGAAACTTTAGAAAATTTTGAGGATTTCAAAATTTTCTTTTTAAAAAAAAAAAAAAAAAAAAAATACTAATTGAATGTTTTTATGTAATAAATTTATAGTGCAGTTTTTAAAATTATGTTTTTTGTGAAGTTTTAAACATTTCTAAAAAAACCCACTAAATTATACACCTTAAAAAAGCTTTTAGAAAAGAAAAAATTCTAGCCCTCCTGAAAAAAATCCAGTTAAAGGTAAGGAAAGTGTCCTTTTAGTCAACAGTAAGAGCCCTTTTACATAACAAAAAGTGCTTTTTTTGACAAACTCCCCCTGCTTTTTTAAACTATGAACACTACTGCTACAACACTCCTTGCGTTTTGATTAACCTCCACATTGTTCACTTGTGGTGGTGTTTTGTGGCGCAGCTTTGGGGCGCTAGGGCACCTAGAGAAATTAGCTGTATGACTGCCTTCACACAAGGCGCACTTTGGGTTCAAGATTAACTTTTCGGTGCTTTCGTTTGAAAAGTGGTTTTCGGCACATTTGATACACCTAATTGGGTGTTGGCACGTATTCTTAGTATGGCCGTACCTTTGGCACTGGGTCAAAGAATTTTTGCTGCGGTATGGTTCGACTTTGACTTTTAAAGTTCAAGAGATCTTTCATTTTGTAAAATATCCGGATCGTGCTTTCCTGAATTCAGCTCGAGGTAAAAAATGGGTAGCGGGATTTTGCATTTTTTGACAGTTTTCTTTAACTGATACACACTGATAATAGGGTGTCCCAGTTGGGCTAATCCCTCTTTGATCTCGTCGACTGGCATGTCAGCCGGTACGTTTTTAAGAACGACTAAGTTTTTTGGTTTTGGTCGTACCGAAGGTGTGGAAGGGATATCCCTTTTCCTTGAATATCTCAGTAACCGTGTCAAAGCGCTCTTTGGAGCTAAGCCTAATAATAAGTGATTCAGCGTTAACTTTGCCGGTGTAATCTGCGATTCCTTTAGAATCGAATAGTGAGCGTATTTCAGTCCATAAATTTGGATTTGATTCGACTATTGGTGGAATTTTTTGCTTTGGTGGTAAATCCACTACAGTAGGTGTGGTCTCGACTATTTCGCTATCGATAGCTCCGCCTCTTCTGGCTCCGTTCCTGAGAATCTGAGGAGATATTTACTGATGTGTCGCCTTGAGCGTATGTCACGCACATATAACTATCATACTGGAGATAAGGGATGCCAGTCCACTCCTTCAAGAACTTATCTGATCTTGTCATAATGTGCTGTACAGGCATCGGAATTGTATTCATCCGCCCAGTGGCGTACGCAGGAAATTTGTAAGGGGGGGGGGGGTTGAATGTCAGATTACTTTACACACACAGCTTATATATATATATATATATATATATATATATATATATATATATATATATTATAAAATTAAAAAATAATTCAATCAAACTTTTTTAAGTCACAATAAACAAATACCATAGTAAACATTTTTTTATAAAACAGTATAAATGAGAGGATGTAGGTAACATACTGCAATTCAAAAAATTAAAGGAAATATGTTATTTAAAATCGGTTGTTTTTTGCATTTGACAATGTTAGCAACACCATTGCATTTGTAGTATCATTTACAATATTAAATTTTAAACACGGAATTCAAGTCGACGTGGTGTTTCTGAAAACAAATCAATTACTTTCTCAGGGTTTACAGTTATTTCTCGGTGAATATAGAGTGCAGCAAGACCATTTAGTCGTTGCTCGCTCGTAGTACTCCTTAAATATGACTTTAACCGTGTTAAGGAAGAAAATGATCTTTCATTGGAAGCAATGGATACTGGAAGAATACAGATAATTTTTAACAATTTGTAAATATTAGGAAAAAACTGAATATCACACTAGTCAAGTGCACGAAGGGCATTTTTCGGAACTAAATCTAAACTTGACAAATGTCGATACCACAGCCGTAGTTCGCCAATTAGTATTTCTTCACTTGAGTCCAAAACATCTGCATAAGCTGAATGCAAGTTTCTTGCTTCTTCTTGTTTCACGGTTATGTTAACGTCAACTTTTGTTGGAAACAAACATTTAAAATTTGAAAGCACATTTTTATGCTCTAAAAATCGTTCTTGAATTTCCTTTAGAAAGCAATCTAACAATGATATATATATTGCTGCCCTATAATAGTCTTCTGGATATTCACTTGGAATATTGCATCTATTGATTTGACGCCTAGCCCGACGAGGAATTGTCACAGAAATATCTTCTTCCTCGCAAAGTTTGACTACATCGCTGAAAATATATTTAAACTCGTTCTCTGCATCTCCTCGCATGTCTTGAACAATACTTTGGCAATGATCTGCGTAATTCAGTGCGTCTCTCAAATCCATATCTTCAGTTTGCAAATATTTACTCAGCGGAAGGGTGACAGAAAGAAGTCGCTGTAAGCAATATATTCCTGTTAAAAACTCAATTTGTTTAACTGCAACCAATAATATACTGGCATTTGTGGCAGTATCTTTATCACCATCTGAAAAAAGCATTTCTAGTGATTGTAAAATTGCAGGCAAAAGTTCTACAAATATAATGACGGAGTCATGTCGATCTACCCATCTAGTTGGGCAAAGTTTCTTTAAATGTCTTGATGCTGAAGGCAACACAGACGTAATGCAGTTGTTGAGCACATTTTGTCGTTTCGATGAAGAAGAGAAGAAATTAATACATGTACTCAGAGTTCCGACCGCATTTCGAATACAAACTACATTGCAGGCGTGGCTTATTGCTAAATTTAAGCAGTGTGCACTACAGTGAACATATAATGCATGCGGAATTTTTTTTTTTTAATATGCGCTTGAACACCAGAAAATTTTCCGCTCATTGCACTAGCGCCATCATATCCCTGACCTCTTAATTTTCCAGTATTGACCCCATACGATTCCAAACTATTCAAAATGCTGGACGCTAAGCCAGAACCCGTTGAATCACATACAGGGACAAATTGTAGAAACTCTTCATGTATGCGAGCATGCCCATCAGTGCTACCCAAAAATCGGGCACAAAGAGAGAGCTGTTGAATTCCAGAAATATCAGTCGTCTCATCTGCCAACACGCAAAACCCATCAGCAGAGTTGATTTTTTTCACTAGTTCCGCTAAAATAATTTTGTTACATGTCGATATCACTTCATTTTGGATTCTCGGACTTATATACATTGCATTTTTACTTGCCGTTGTTAAATGTTTGTATAAATCAGCATCACCAGCTCTTGCTCGAAAGCGTAGCAGAGCTCGGAAATTCCCGTCATTCTCAACGGGCTCAGAAATATCATCTATAGGTCCATAATCTCTGTGACCTCTTAATGCAACACCTTGTCTTCCTAATAAAATGATGGTTTCGATGACTGGCATTAAGCGCTTGCGGTTGGTGTCTGTTTGGCTTCTAAGTCCCTCATCTATCAGGAGGTCTACAGGTTGTTGCCGTTTCTCCATTACAGAGAGGAAGTTTTTAGTGTGCTAGTTTGGTGGTAACTTGATTCCTGGTGTCTACGAAATTCTTCCACTGCATCTTTCCAATTGCTAAATTTTATCTTTACTAACTTTCCAAGGGGTTGACCACCACGACCAGCACAGCTTCCACTGAAAAGTGCACATGGTTTACAAAACGCCCCATCTAAATTCTCAGAGTAGGAAAGCCATTTCCAACGATTCAACCAGTTATACTGAAACTTCAAATTTCTTTTTCCTGATGAAGGAAATGAGTACGAAGAATCCGGTGTCCATGTATCACGAATCAGCGAAAGTATTTGTGCGTCCGTAAGCTGAAAAGAAAACCGAATTTATTTACTAATGCATGCTTAATGAAATTGCAGTAAAACTATTTGATGCAGTTGTAGTAATCTTAGTGTTTATTAAAATGTTAACTATTATATAAGAAATGTTTAGCTTTTCAAGTTATTTATTCCTATGCTTTTTTTTCCTTTTTTTTATACATTACCATGCAATAAAAGTCTTTAAACATGTGTGTAAAATAGCCTTGGAATTAATGATACATAAATACCAGTAATAATAACAATTAATAACAGTTAATATTTATTAAATTTATTAAAATTTCTCGATTTTCTTTTATATGTGACCGAAAAATTGTGGTTTCGTGCTGTATTGGCTATAGTAATGCCAAAAAGATTCAACACTAATCTGTTTGCAAAGGATTGGACTTCATTTTTCGTCGTATTCTTAAACTGTCATAAGATTAAATCTCTAAGTTAAATATGACATTTTAAGACAGTCGAAGCTGCATCGTCACTCAATTCTGAGCAGACGTGCCAAATGTATTGAATTTGCTATATGTTTTAGAGACTAAGAGTGAGTCCTAAGCGAACAAGGAATAGTATCGAAGTAAGAATTATTCTCTCTTTTCAACCGAAGGGGTGATTTAAAATAAAGAACCCATCGAAAGTTTTCGAAACTTCTATCAGGAACCGGTAAAAACTATAAAAAAAAATACAAAGAAAACGCACGGCGTCAACATTATAAAATATGGGGTTGATTCAACCAACCAATCACAAAACGAAGCAAGAAAAACAATCCTAGACACGAGACAATAATTTAATACAGGGCTGTCGGTTTGAATTATGCTCCAAGAAATTTTACATTGTGGAAAACTGAACAAATAGGTTTATGTGAAACAAAAGTTTTTGAATAAAAAGGAGAGGATTTTGATTTGGACAATTACCTAAAACATTTAAATAGAAAAGTTATTTTAGCAAAACAAACACTGTGTGACGTTAGCGCAAAGAGCAACGCCATATAACTTTTTAATTACACAGTTATGCTTTAATTTATTTGTAATTCCGGTTCTCCCATTTTTCATACTCACGAGCCACCACTGTTATTCGCATACATTTTTAACAACCTTGATGTATATATATTTGTACAAAGTATAAGTCTTTTTTATTTTATCAATTAAATTTTAAACTAAGTAGAAGTAGCACAATTGCTTTAATTGAGGAACGTGCTATCAAAATGGAACATATCATAAATTCGCAAATCGAGAACAAAAGAAAAAAGTTTGGTTTTATTTGTTTCTATGGACAGATCTCCGGAATTTTCAAGTTTTAAAAATAACTATATAAAAATTTGGGAAATATTTTTTTTGTTGCAAAAACGGATATAGATTACACTTTTTTACAAAATTCAATGTTTATAAAAAAAAAATTACACGTTTAGTTTTGCACGCTCCTCAACTCATCTAAATAAGCATATATGGAAATTGACAATGGGATTAAAACATTAAAAAAGATCAACGTTGTTATTATCTATAAAAAAAGTTTATTGACTGTATTCATCTTACCTTTCCTGATTGAGCAACAATTCCAATGTCTTTAACATTCTCTCCACAAGAAAATGAAGACGAAATCGCCGGCATCTTGGAGACTCGGGATGTGGCACCGGAAACACAAGAATTCTCATTCGGCGTGTTTTCTGTTTCTTCGCTTTTGCTTTTTTTAGAAAAAAACGCAACTAAACTCGATTGTCTTTTGCATTTATCCATTGAACTTATATGAACATGAACTATCTTCTCGGGGCAATGTAGTGTTGTAGTGTAGGGTCCATTCTAAAATCCGTAGAAAACTTACTCCACAAGCATACAATACCAATGCCCATGTCCAATGTCCATGCCCATGCCCGGCTGTCCAACAGTCAATAATTACGAAAAGACTAGGACGAAGCGAAGTAGACTATATATTACAATTCCAGAAAAGCCGTTCTTTGTGGCTCTTGATATATGTATTGAGACGTGTTTGCTACAATTTCGACGCATGGGTACATTTTCAAACGAAGTATTCTTTCAGAATTCGAAGTATTCTTTCAGATTTAGTATTCTTTCAGAATTAGTATTCTTTCAGAATTAGTATTCTTTCAGAATTCGAAGTATTCTTTCAGGTGGCAGAACGTTTACAATTACTGCTTTCTTTGGAAAAGATGGGCATTTGACTAATGATATATACAAATCGTCTTTGAAAGGAAACTGTTGAAAAAGGTTTGCAAGCGATTTCATTGTCAAAGCTACAACCACATTCCAATTGGGTCTTTTGAATGTTTTCAGAGACAACAGTCAAAATAAATTTGTTTTAATTTTCTGCAAACAAATGTAGATTCTTAAATGTAAAAAAATACATTTGTATTTTTCTGATTTTTTCTTTTTTTTTTTCAAATAAAAAAAATATTATATTTAAAAAAAAAAATTAAACAATAGATCGATGGGGGGGGGGGGGGGGGGGGGGGGGTTGTGACCCCCCTCAACCCCCCCCCCTGCGTACGCCACTGCATCCGCCCGCCAAGATAAAGTACATTTGCCTAATGGCAGTCTTCATTCCAGTGTTTGTTTATATTATTGAAATCAGTGTAATATACAAGTCACAAAAATATCACGGAAAAAGAGAACAAAGATTGAGGTTCAATACCAGAAAGTAATATTTAGTAAACCAACCTTACCAATGGCGTCGGGTCGAAGACACGAGCATAGAAGCTTTTGCAAAAAAATATGTGCTACTAAATATTATTCGAATTAATTGGCTTGGCATTTAAGTCATAGAATATACTTTAGTGGAGATTAATTATATCTATTAATAGTTTCAATCGATATCTTTCATTGGGTGAACAAACGCATTTAATGTCAACAATGTTAAGTAAGTATTGAAAGTTTATTTTAAAAAAATACATTTGTCGCAAAATTCCTAAAAACGTATATCTTTAGTATTATGTGCATATCTTTGATTATGCATCTCTTGGTGATGGTTAATGGTTACTATGTCTTATTGGATCCAGAGCATATTTTAAGGAATTTTCAATGGTTGGGACAGATACTTTTCTTTGGTCAAAGATAAGATGCTGATAAGATAGAATAGTGGGAATTTCGCTTTGGGAGGCAGCAAAAAGAGTGGAAGGATGACTTGCTTTATAATAAGAGGCTGACGGAGGGATCGTTAACAATCCTTCATCCAAGCACACAGCTGTGAGGAAGGCCATTCAGGTGTCGAAATGCTGAAAGCATAACCTTAGACGATCTGTATAAACTATTAGCAAAACGTCACCTGTTTGAACAGGTATAATTACCTGTTATGCCACAATCAACATACTTCAGACCATGGGCATTTTAAAAATTCTCTCTCCCCCCCTACCATGGTTCAAAAGTGTCCCAAGTGCAAAAGTGGCCCAAGCTGGGACATATGTTGTCCCAGCCTGCTTTAACAAAAACTTTGTGCAAAAAATACTAAAAATTATTTGTTTGTCAATTCAAATTATTTAATTTAACAAAAGCGATCAATGTTTTTCACTTTTAGAAAATATTTAGGACACGAATAAAAAAATGCCTCAAATCCACATGAGTAGTGTGACTTCTCTTAGCACTAGTGGGGAAAATGCACCACCAATTCTATGTTAATATATGCCCTGATTCGGTGCCCCTTGGTGACTTTACTGAAAATCCTATTATCGTAACGCTAGCGACAAATACTGGTTTGGTTGTCGATCAAAGTACTCCTTCATTTTCACCTGTATTTGTGTTTGGCGCCAGGATACCAGATTTAGCGAACAATCTGGGTGCTCCAGTGTAAGACAGTTTAACATGTTTCATAGATAACCTTAATCTTTCCGAAAGAAAGACCTAGAAACAGCGCTTCACAATTTTGAACCATGGCCAAATGACAAGAACAACACTTGAGCAGGCACCCCACTGTCAAATTAAAAGTAATATGGGGCGAGGACATTTGATCCACAACAGGTTTAAAGTACACACATTGCTCTTTCTGTATCATATATATATATATAGAATTTAGTATAGTTGGTTAGTGTATATATATATCCCCCCCCCCCTCCCCCTGGAGAATATATTGTGTAATTTTTTTTCAATACACATAAAAAAAAAATATTGCCCAAATAAAAAAAAGATAAATATATTAACTATATAACAATTACATTTATAATTGGAATGGACCATGAGGGTGGTCACTGCAGGACTGCAGTTAGGTAGGGGCCAGGGTGGGCAATGCTCGTCCTAGAAATGTTTTATATCGAAAATATTGGCAGGGGCCAGGGATAGAACCTGCCCGATTAGTACACTACAATGTTCGACTCATATGCACCATAAGCAATGAATGTCCAAATGAAATAAAGCTAAAAATGCAATTTTTTCTGTAGCAGATGATATTAATATTAAACCCTAATAGATAAAATTAGGTATAAAGTTGTTTATTGTACTTGAAAAAAATAATACTCTAAAAGGAATGGGAAGATTCATTATTAACAAATAATGGGTCCAGGGCTATAACCACTTTACCAACTCAAATTTCAATTTCAATAAAAGCACATTTAAACATGTGGAGTAAGGTGGTTTATCCCCAGCATTCAAAAACCTTATCGGCTTTAAAGTGGTTCTACCCCGAAAATCAATGCATGTGGTGATAGTACTCCTTGAAAGTAACCACACTATTCAAGGTGTTATTTCCTAAATTATTAAAATCATAAGAACAGTGGGAAACATTTAAAGAACCTAAACAATTTATTCTCCTTTGAAAAAAAGCTCAGAAGAACGTTCATTTGACATGGAACAAAATATAAACTTTGTACAAATTTCTTATATTACACAACATCACTTCTGCTCATCCAAGAGTCCAACCTTGCATAGTTGAGAAGGGAATTTGGGAACACACCTTCATAGGTTTTGACGCAGTATCCACATTAGGGTTGTCCAAAAAGCCTTTTTTTTTTAAATGTTCAAGTGCTAATTCCAAATATTTGTACTTACCCCAAAACATCCCGGTTTAAAATAATTTCAGCTTAATTGAAAGGTATTTAAGAGTAGCTTAAAACATGTAATGTTTTGTATTGTAATCCTATATGCATACTACATATAGTACATGCAAAATTTGAATGTCTCTCTATTCTTGTCACATGACACAATGTAGAGAAATTATTAAGCGTTTCCAAACTTCTAACTGAATTTCGGGGAGCAATGGCACACACAATATTGCAAACATTCCATGTTTAGAAAATGGCACACAAGGTTCAACACATTTGCTTTGATGCCACTTCCAGTAACTCTGGAATTGAGATCTGCACCCTTTTAGAACTCTTAAATACAAAAAATAGGAAGACAGTTTCTGTCCCCAATGTTGGTTCCAGTGTTACTGGAAGTGGTATCAAAGCAAATGCATTGAACCTTGTGTGCCATTGCTCCCCCAGAGGCAGTTTAGAAACACCTACTAATTTCTCAACATTGTGTCCTCGTAACAGGAATACACTAGACTTTTGCAGGTATTATACCCATATACTCATCACTCCACATTACAATTCCATGACTTTTCCAGAGGGTCTTTAAAAATTTCCAGAATGGGAAGAAATACATTAAAAGTACTTTTTTTAAAAGGTTAATGTACAGACCTATAAAAATAAAGTGCAAATAATAACCTATCAAAGTATAATAAAAATAAAGAAATTACCATTTTCAAAAATTTATATATTAATAACGAAAAGAAAATTTCATTGATAGCAAGAAAAATATCATAAGGCATTTTCTGCTAAAATTTGAGAAAAATTGCCTGGGTATTTCCAAAAGAGTTGAGAAATTGTTCATTTTTCCAGAGAAATATCTGACTTTTTAAGTGATTCTACCTGGTAATTCCAGGTTTTCCAGATGAGTGGGAACTTTGTATATGTAGTATATACATAAGATTATAATGCAAAACTTTAAATGCATTGAGCTTCTCCCTTAAATACCCTTCAATTGAAATTTTCTATAGGGGTGATTACAAATATTTAGGGTTAGCACTTGAACACTTAAAAAAAAAAAGTTGTCTTTTTGGGACCGCACTAAACCACATTGAGGTAAAAGTAGGCATGCGTTGGGGGGGCAGGGACTATGTGCTGGTTGCCAGCCCCAGCTCCCTGAGTGCCGTCCTCTCCATGGGTGTGAGGTAACCGAAGAAGCAGCTGCTGTAGCAGGGCAGTTGCATCAGCTGCGTGAGGTAGTCGGTAAGGTACAGCTTGAGGTTGAGTGCGTGGACGGGGTCATTGGCAATGTCAGGGTCCTCCTCGGCCTCGTCTCTTTCAAGGTCGTAGTCTGGAAAGGCATCAGAAATTACTTTAGATGTGAATAAGACTACTTAAAATCAATAAATGGGGATAAATGACATATCATCGTGTAGAGAAAGGTAAAACGTTACGAACAAGCCGTCCTCTGACCTTTGTATTACGTGGGGAGGGGGTTTAGTTTACGATTGTGCTCCATAATTCACCTGGCATATTCTTGTGGGGATAAATGACATTTGTATCAGGGTATGTCCTCTTTGGCTGCAGTATACGCTTTCAGCTACATAACTAATCGTAGAATAAGCTTATGGGGAAATGACATACTATCATTTAGGCGAAAATGGAACGCGTCGACCAAGTTGGTGATCTCTCTCTTCAACCATTGTATAGCATGGTTAAAAGTAATCACAAACCAAACCTTGCGGTACAGTACAGCATGTACCTACAGAATTTTTTTTAATGAGGATGAAAGATTATTTTTTAAAGAGACTGAGAATTACCATTAACCTTTACAGGGCGAGTGACTGATATTTCAACCAGAATCCCATGTTAAAACCAAACACCCGTCTTCCTTTAGCCGTCAAGAGGTAACTTTGTCACCAAAATAGCAACCTGGTTTTCTTTTGTTCTTCAAATTGAACGAGAAATACATGTTTTTGAACATGATTGAACGGTGACCAGTAGCCTATGCGCATCTTGATCATCTGTTTTTGAAACGGATTTCTTTACTTATCTGGTTTTGCACACCGCAAAATAAATATTACCAATTTGTTTTGGAATGTTATGACTTTGTTAGATATGTAGCAAAACAAAAAATAGATTACATAATCTGAGAGATCCAAAAATTCTGTAAAAATTAAGTGTCATATTCATATAATAACTAGAAAACACAATTTAAAAGAAAAAAAATTCTTCTTAATACCACAAATATAAGCAGACTGTAATAAAATATAGCACATTATTTCTCCCACTATCTAAGTAGAAGAAGAACCAATGCTCACCAGAAAAACCAGCTCCAAAAGAAATCCCGGAAGAGCAACTCTCGACTAGACCGGAACTTTCGCCACTATTCTCGCCCCCATCCACAAAATCTTCCTAAAAACAACAACAAAATGTTAACAAAGCAAAAATATAAGCACAATCAATGGTTACATATAAAACCTGACTTGATAATGAGTAAATTAGGTAAATTTTTTGTTGTTGTATTGAACTAACCCAGAACAAGACACTAAATATTTAAAAATTATTTCATGGATAATTTATACTGCTAATCCTAAATCCTATGCATTCGAGGAAGGCTAGCCGTGACATTTAGGCTAGCCGTGCACTGGCAACTATTGGATATGCAAATGAACTATTTAGTTGCAATTGAAAATCTCAAATTCTATCCGCTTACTCAGCAATTATCGGACAAAATATCCTGTTGCTCGATAAAGTGCTAACAAATTTGGCGATTTTTCCACTTTACTCTGGCCATTTTGATATCTGAAATGTGGCAGCCCTGAGTCGAATGCAATTAAAATAATCGTTGGGCAGTTGCTAAGAGATTTTTTAGTCAATCAATTGATTATCGCCGAGCAATAGTTGCAGTGCAATTACTGCTCATGTGTGGCTCGCCTTACATTCTTTTTATAGAACAGTTACATCCTGTTCTTTGTAACACATCCGCTGATATATATTTCAATTATGATATGTTGATAAATTTAAAAATCAAATCAAGATAAAAAAAATTGGCCACATGGGTATAATTTTTTTCTAGTGTGGCAGTAAATGTGTGAAAGGGAATTCTTTAGTGTGTTCTTAGGGTGGATAATTATACAAATTAAAAAGTGATGCATGAAGCTGAATATCAATATAAGTATATCAAACATGTATTTAGTGATTTACCTATAAAAAAAATATGGCAGTTGTGAGGAATTTCAATCTGAAGAAAGTTATAGATCACTTACATACTTGATGCTTCTAGATGAAAAATATTAATTTATATTCAAGTTTGCAATAGAATAACTTTTTAAACTAAAAAAAATATATTGTTCTTTTTTATTTTGAAGAACAAAAGTCATTATTTTGGTGACTTAAAGGCGACATTTAAGTGTAAACGGTTAGTAAAATATGTTGACCCAAGTGACGTCATACACTTAAATGGAGTTAGATACAGAACAAGCTAAAGAAAGAAAAGCGTTTTTTATGTTCAAAAGCATGCAGTTCTTATTCAATTTGATGAACAGGAATGAAAGAGGTGAACAAGAGTCACCTTTCAAGGAGGCAAAGGGTAATTTAATTATTTCTTATTAATCAAAATTGATTCAGGCAGAAGAGTGCAAATTTTAATGGAAAGGAAGCATTTTTTTTATAAGTTTTAATTAAAAAAACTCTTTTAGTGTTGTATGCCAAATATTGTAACTCAATTTAAACCCACTTCCAAATATAATATCAACTTGAAACTTGGCAAAATTCGTAATTCCGATGACAATACAATACTTAGTTATAAAATTAATTAAAATTTACATAGAAGCTTCAGACGTGGCTTGGTAATGACCAAAAATGAATCATTATGATGCACTGGAATGGATGTTCAATAAACTGATGTCATTATATTGAAAACTGACATTACAATTTCAGTATTAAGAGAAAACAGAAAGATGAAATTCATTGATATTCGGATTGAATTTTGTTGCTTTAATTTCATGATCTTTTCGTTATGAAAACGAATCGTGGCGTCATCTGCAAGTGGTTAAAATTAAAAAAATATTAAATATGAAAAATACTTTTTAGAAAACAAACTTTATTTTATACTAGAAAGTTTAATATAATAAAGTTTTGTGAGCGCACCACCAGTGAGTACAGCAGAATTAAGCAGCGACATTACTCCGGACACACACTGAGTGGCGCTGGGAAATCTGAATTAAAAAAATCTGTCGAACGGGTGGCTTCCCACATGGTGGGGCAGAATCATCTAGACGGCCTTCGACGAAAGACAGAGATTGCACAGTATTGTTCATATTTGGGATGGGAGAGTTCTGCACTGTAACTCAAAACCGCTATGGTCTAATCCTTCTATAAAAGAGTGCCTTTCATTGTAAACGGACATAAATCCATTGACTTGAGATAGAAGGGACTGTGGTGTCGGCGCTAGAGAAGTCAGCAGAGAAAACATGTATTTTCTTGTACTATTGTGTCACCTGTATTGTCCGTTAAAGGCGTTTAGTGGGAAAAGCTCGTCGTGTTATTGTGTGCACCAACAAACTAATATTAAGCAGCAGCATCACAAACTTTTTTTAAAAAAAGTATTTTATATCTATTTTGCATATGTGTAAATTTTAAAATAGGAAACGCAAGAGTAAAAAAGAGCGAGCAACTTACATCGGAGGAGTCCTCCTCCTCCTGGTTGTCGAGCCCCTGGTTGCAGATTTGGGACAGCTCCTGGAGGAGGAGCTTGTATATCTTCACAAAGAGGGGAATCTGTGTCCACTGGTCGGGATCTGGTGTTGGGGGAAAAAAGAAAGAATGCATTGAGATGGCATGAATCCTACCAGCCACATTACAAAAGACATCTAATCAGGAAATTAGGATCATTTTATGCCTGTCATTTTCAATGTAGTCAAGGACTCGTATGCAATCAAAGAAGGCAAGGGGACACCTACTCTGCTGTGCCTTGGAGCGTGTCCGCGGCCCCTCCATGTTGGAGAATATTTGCTCCCCCCTCACTTGGATCCCCTGCAGTCGCTGGTCGCTTTCCTTCAGGCCGTGCTGCAGCACCAGGGAAAGGGAGTAGGCACTGCAGGAGAAAATACAGCTTAACTCATTGCATCAAGGAACACATTTGATATTTACACTCCTTTCGAGGAACAGAAAGAGTCCCGATCTTTGCCACAATCAATGCCCCGTCGAAACAGGGGTTGTGGAGAATAAAAATCTGAAGATCATCAACATATTTGGTGTTTTCAGAAGACAAAAATAATTTATATTTAAAGTTTGCAAGATAATAACTTATTGAACTCAAAAAAGTTTGTTCTCTTTCATTTTGAAAAAAGAGAGAAATAATAGTACAATTTTATTTCGGTGACTTAAAGGCGACACTCGAGCGCAAAGGGTTAATAAAATATGTTGATACTTAATTGACATCGTACTTTTAAATTAGGTTAGATGAAAAACCTGATAATGAAGGAAGATTTTTTTTCTAGAAGTTCTCGTTCAATTTGAAAACAAAAGAACTGGTCGATATTTTTTTGACAAAGAGTCGCTGCCCAAGCACACAAAGTTAAATATATAAGTTCATGTTTTTTTAAGGGAGAGGGAGGAGATTAATAATGACCGACTCCAGGTTGAAAGCCTAGCGAGGTTGGTTTCTAACAATTCCTCTAATGATAATGATTTGTACTCATCACCTCTAGTGCCATTGGCACTAAATTTTATTCTTTCAACATCACCCTATTCAATGAATTTAAATCATGAAAAAGCTCTCCTCGAGTGTATTCATGTTTCAAGATTCTAACCTGTAGGTATAGTTCGCACCCAAACTTCACTGAACCAATTTCATAGGCCTAAGTTGAATACATTCTAAAAAATCAATATATTTTTAAGATAAGGTGACCAAAATAGTACTGAAAACTTAAGATGAGGACTAATCTACCCTATACAATTAATATTGCATATTGTGAATACTTTCAAAAAGTATCAAATAGAATAGAGAAGAAAAGTGCAAAGTACAATGAATGAATGCAAGCCAAAACTTCTAGTCGTATATGAAAGATATATTTTAATTGACCACCCCCCTTTTAAATCCCTTTTCCAACCATTGCTTTAAATATCTAACTTTAATTTGTTGGCCTCCCCTTTCTATAAAATTCTTTTACCCACTTACCAAACCATTCATTCCCCTTGGATTTAGGATTTCATCTCATGAGACAATTCCTCACAGATTTCTGGTGAGCCCGCACATTTTACTCTTAAAGTCAAAACAGCTTTCACTCGGGTTCATTTCCTACAGTTTGTTCCCACGCATCTGAAAGTCCCTAATTGGGCAAAATGAAACTTGCTTATAACCAAATGATGTCCATAACTTACCCTTACTAGAGATAATTATGGCTCTTAGTCACTATTAAATTTAAACACTACCCTCGTCAAATACATTTATCACACTAGTGATCATGCAACCTTTGAGTGCATAAAATTTAAAATAGATATATTAAACAAAATATTTAATAGTGTTCAAGTTGGATTTGTAAAAATTTAGTCAAAGGAACTTTGCAAAACAAAGTAGCATTTAAAAGTACACATAAAACCATTTAACACCACTCAGTAAGTAACTACCGTATATATTCGTGTACAAGCCAAGAAATTTAGGGCATGGAGGGGGATGCTTGCATGCGGGCCAGTAAAAATTACAATACAATTTGCCTAAAATGGAAAGAGGTTGAATTTGAGTGGCTTTGAGATAGGCTGCGCTGATCACTTTTCCTCGATCCGAGGCCTAAATTGAGAGCCACGTCTTCTGACTGAAGACCGTACTGTGCATCGTGGCGTAATCATAACAAGACACTACCCACATAAATAATCAGTTTAATTAATTAAAAACTATACATTTTGATAAATGTTTTATTGATTTATAGAATCTATGAAGCTAGTATATGTTATTTTAATAGGATTTTGGATGGAAGACTATGAAGTTGACATTGTGCATAACGAATAACACCACTTCAAAAAGTCGAGATTTTTAACTCAATTGCAACAAAATTTATTTCACTAAAATATATTTTGAACCTGAAAACATTATGTATATTAATCATTGAATTATAATTTTGGATGGAATTGACCTATACCGATAAAATTAGAACCTGTCTAATCCACAAATGCAAGTTACTTTCAAGTTATGTAATTGTAATTTAAAACTAAAATGTTAATATGGAAGTGTACATTCATCCCTAATATAGTATTAATCATTGGCGGCATTTCGGGGGTGCAAGGGGGGGGCGGTTACCCCCGCACTTTTTTGGGATGTTGCCCCTCCCTTTTTAATATTGCACTTCTTGAAAATAAAACATAACCCCAACACCCCCACTTCTAGAGACGGTCAATGATGGTCGAAATTTTTCTGCCCCTCCTGCTCACACACACACTTGTGTCCTCTTGATCTTGCTATCCTATCCTTCTGATCTGATATCCTATCCTTCAATATATATCATCACTATCCTTCAATATTTATTAAAAACTGGAAAAAGATTTTTTCACAAAATAAAATCTTAATTTTAGATTTTTTACTAAAATGAAGTTAATAAGCGGATTTTAAGCTAAAACAAAAATAATTTATGTTTTTATTCAGTTTTTAAAATTTTCTTTTATATAAACATTACTAGTGCTTCTGTTACGACGTTTTCAAATGCTATATGTCCTGCCTTTTTTTTAAAGTGCTGATATACCCAGTCATTTAAGCATTTACTTTACGCGTCGGAATTTGTAAAAATATATTTTGTGATTTATCTGTGGCCAAAACGCAATTCAATACATAATGTACTCTGTATGAACAATAATCCTGTGGGAGGTAAAATGAAAATAAAAGTACCCCTTTCCCCATCAGAAAGTGCCCTTTTTGATAAATCCATCTCTGGCTCATTTGAACTCTTTGAGGCACATGCTTGTAACGAGAAAAAGAGCCCAAGATGCACAACACACCAATTTCAAGCACATATATTTTTTGATTTTGACTAGTTTCTGTTAGTTCCTAGTATGGCTAACTGGATTACAAACCCGTAGTAAAATATTAAACTTTGATTTAAAGGTGGGACAGTCTCTAACTCACTTAATTCCGAAGAGTTAAAAGAAAAATGAACACTAAACGTTAGACAAATACTGGTCAGGCTTGTCCCTTACCTGACTTTCTTCTCGTATGCCCCATAGAAGAGTGGATGGCACTGGCACCACACGTTAAGAACAAATTCAAGTGCAGGCTGGCCCGTGGGTCCAGGAACACCGCTGAGGAAATCCAGCATGGGCTCGATCTGGTGATTGATGAGGTGGGCAAACACCAACAGTAAGCTCTGGGGGAAGAAAGCGATCAACATAAGCTTATGGAAGATAAAAACTCGTCATATGAAACATTGCACTATGAATATAGAAATATTAAAACAACATAAAAAATATGCCATCTATAATAATAAAAAGGAAGTCTGTCTGAATCTGTATGTGAATTACAAAACACCTTCTTCCTATGCACGTGTAAAAGGCTGAAAATTTATATATAAGTAATATTAATTTTCAAGATGCACACTTGATGCTTAGATATGACCTTGTTAGTTTCAGAACCAGATAAATCCATTTTTTAAACAAAATTTCAGATTATGTCACTTACTTTTAGTTTTCTTACAGATCTTATCTATCAGAAGGCGAAGTCACAATGTTCTAAAGTAGGTATATTTTGTGATGTGAAAGTAGTGGATGGCTGCAAAACCAGATAATTAAAGAAATCAGTTTCAAAAGCACACAGGTAGATCAAGATGCGCATAGGCATATTGGGCATCGATTGCAGGACGGTGATCGAGCTACATCCCACAGCTTTATTGCAAAAGCAGATAGATCCAAACGAAGAAAAATTTCTCTTTCAAAGTAATAATTTATAAAAAAAAAAGAAGATAAATTTTTCACATAAATAACGCAATTAGTTTTTTGTTTCTCTTGAGAAATTTGTTAAAAGTTATCTATCTGATTTGGAAAATTAGGGAAAAAATGGAATGAATAAAAAAATCTTTAAAATAATATTTCCCAGATCCAGAACATGCCTTTGCAGATTAGTTGATAGCGTGAGAGACTTAAGAGAAATAAGTCCTCGGTTTGAGTCGCGAGCGGTGCATCGATTAAATATATATAAATGTCTCTTAACAGGTTTCCCCAGAAACACAGGGCTAAATAGCTAATTAAAAATGAATTCAATCTGTCCATGTTTTGAGAAAAACATCTCCCTTCATCAGCAGAAAAACAGTCCGTGTGCAAGATGGAATTAAAATGAATCTAGAAGTGAAAGCATTCTTGGGCAAAAGAACAAAAACCATTAAATTGGTTAGAGTTAACTATAAAGCAGGAAAAGGCAAAAGTCTTGTTAACTAAAGAGTCAGGATTGCTAAAAATATGAAACATCAGACTGTCTTTCTACTGATGAAAGGATATGTCTCTCCTGAAACGTGTACAGATTAATACATTTTTAATTTCATATTTTTATGTTGTCTTTGTATGTCAATAAGCTTACATCTAAAGTCTAAAATCGAATAAAGTCGAACCAACCTCGTCTACAATGATGGAGTTGGAAATCAAGATCCTTAACTCAATCATTATGTCTCCTCCAATTTGATTCATTTATCTTCAAATTAGTTAAACTTCTAAAAAGTCGTATTTAGAGCAAAAAATAAAAGGTCAGCAGAAGATTTTATCTGTAAGCATGACATTTATTGTCTACAGTGAATTGTGTTTCGAGAATTGGATAATTAAGATACAGTTGCCTCCCTACATCTCCTATAAAAATAAACAGTTTTTTTTAATTAAAGATATTTTACAGTTGTTTTTATAATAATAACTGTAAATAAATAAAAAGTGCCTGTCTGTGGATCGCAAAACACCTACTTCTTGTGTGAATAAAAGGCTGAAAATGTATAAATAAGTATTCTTCATTATCAAAATTCACTCATTACCCAGTCCTAAGGTTTAAATTTGTAAAATTTTGTTTAGTTTTTTAAAAATGTCTTTATTAACAATTTTTAAAATACTGCATAAAAAAACATCTTAAAAAAATATTTCCAAGATTCTAGAATGTGCCTTTGTAGCTTAGATGGTAGAGTGCTTGACTTTGGAACAATAGTCCACAGGGTCAAGTTCCGTTGGGGGCAACTCCAATTAAACAAACAAAATATATATGCCACAGTGCAGCAATATGGAGCCTAACAGCTAGGCATAAGTCAAACACAGTTACATAATCCAAAATTAACATAAACAGATACAGCACATGCTCTACACTTAAACTTCATTGCAGCACCAATACTGTGTAACAAATGCTCAATTAATCAAAACAGAAACATCTGAGTGAATTAGGCTTAAATGCTGTACTTGCAATAAAAAGCAATTCAAATAAAATGAAAGAACGATGGTGGAAGTTATAAATGCATAGGTCGAGATAAGACAGAGAAGAGACAAATACCTGGTTGACGCTAAGTGCCTCTACTTGCTGCATCTTGCTGAGCACAGCTCGTAGGAGAAGCTCGCTTTTATCACCAATAACAACGCCCGCCTTGGCTATGAGCAGGGAAGTGAGGCGGCCCACAAATGCCGAGGCACTCTCGGGGGTCTTGGGGTCCAGCAGACGCTGAGCAACCTGAGGGGTGTTGCGGAATTACAAAATGAGCATTCATTGTCACAGAGTTACTTCAATAAAGGGGAAGGAATTGAAAATGGTCTAAGGACACTTAAGAAGGGTTGAATTCTTTGCACTTGAGATGCGAGTCTCAGTCACAAAAATAACAATCTATTCTTTTGTTCCTCGTTCTTCATATTGAACAAGAATTGCATGTTCTTGAATATAAAAAAACCCCTCACTTTTAGTTACCTTGTTCTTTATCTAACTCCATTTTAAAGAGTGACATCACTTCAGAACAACATATTTTTGAGTGTGAAAAGTTATTCTTTTACAAACTTTAATAGAAATTATTTTTTCTTTTAGGAGCACCAAGTACATTATTAAAACTTCCTCCAAAATGAAATTCCTTACAACCCCTGTTTTCTTTTAAATATTTGATAAATGTCATAAACCCAATACATGTTTGCCATACATTTATCTGTACACACAACTTTTTCATATTTATAATTATTCGCTCTAAAGGTAACAGAATACGGTACTACCTTTTTAAAAAGAACAGGAAATAACTGTTCCATAAAGGGTGCTAAAAATAACAAACAAACATGTTCCTGATTGCAAAGGGTTAAAATAACTTGCTTTTGATGAGAAACATCTTTACAATCAGCTACACAGTTTATCAGAATAGAACACTAAATTATGCTTTTAAGGGAATCCGTACTCCAACAGTACCATTGAAGATAAATAGCATTACCAACAAAGCTTAACTGGAAACAACAAACATAACAACTTACGTTGAAGATATAATCCAGACCTGTGAGGCCAGATTCATCCCGCCATGCCGAGACCTGCTCCATCGCAACAGAAACATAAGCACGCAAGCACTCTCCACCATTCTAAGAATTAAATAATATGAAAGTCTAAACACTAAGCATTCGAAATTGATCAAAATGATATTATATCAGTAATAAATTAAAAAAGAGTTACAATTATTTACTATTTATTAGAAAGTTATGAGCGGACGTGGAATCTCTTAATGTAAACTAGTTCTTTTCAATCAATGTATAGAATTTTTGCATATATAAATTATTATATAATTCTAAAAGTCTTAAAGGACAAAAATTTATCTTAAATGTAAAATTGTATTAAACTGCTTGGGTTTATTTGTTTGTTTAAGGTAAAGTTATGATTATTTTAGCAGTTAGTATTGTAAGAAAAGCTTTGTTTAAAACTTTATTAGCCTTTAAATTTTTTCAATTGACTAATTTAAATAAAAATTGTAAAATATCTTCAGTTGAAAGTCTAAACAGATATAAACTACATTCCCTTGGAGAGTTAAAAAGAGTACAATGACAAAATACAATACTTTTATAGGATTCCAACAGCTTTTAGAAAAACCTACTTTCTTAAGAGTTATTAGAACAAAAATATTGATCAATCAATGAAGGATTTTTTAGGAATGAATACTTTTGAACATTTAGAAGGTGGGTGTTTGATTTTAACATGACATTTTGGCCTAAATATCACCCGCCCTGTAGAAGTTAAGGGACCTATGGACTCCACGGTTGTTTTTTTTACAAAATCCTCCATTACCCTATTGCTTGCATGAACTACACATACCTGTAGAATGGAGTTGTCGTCTGAATGCATGATGCAGTGGACTGCTGCAGGGAAGGCCTGGGAGATGAGAGGGGGCGAGACTGGGGAAGGGGAACTGCGAACGATCGTTTGGAGGACGTCTAAAGAGGCCTGGAAAGTACACAAGCTGGATATAAAATACACTAAAGTACCAAGCATAAAAACTTCATCAAAATTGTAAAACTGTAGGTTTTTGTTTTTAAAGTTGTTGGGTGAAAAACCATATATGTATTTTAATTGTAGTTTTCCTTTTTATATTAATTGTAACAGACTCCCCTAAATGCATAGTTTGCAATTCATTAACTAGTTGTAAAACTTTTGTATCTGTGGAACAATTGCTAAGATTTCTACAAAAACCAAACTAAATAATAACCAATTCAATAAGCGGTTTTGAGTGTAAATAGAGAAATTCTCCCCCATTTCAGCCAAAAAGGGGTTTTTTTTGACGATTTTCGGAGGCGGAAATTTGCATTCGGCTGACTTGAAGATATCGAATGTCTGATTTATTGTTCCACATAGATCACCAGATGCTCTTCTCTTCTAATTTTATGCAAAAGAAACTTTAATTTAATGCTTACAAAAATATTGTAACAGTTAGCAGTTCTGCATAAGCAAATTGAATTATTCTAAAATTACACATAAGCAGAACATTTTAGCAACTGAAAAGAAAATTATTTGTACTTGAGTTGGGATACTCAGTCACCAAAATAACAAGCTGTTCTTTTGTTCTTCGAATTGAATGAGCATTGCATGTTCTTGAACACAAACAATTCCCCTTTCTTTCATTAGCTTGTTCTTTATCTAACTCCATTTGAAAGTATGACATCACTTGGGTACACATATCTTACTAACCCTTTACACTTGAATGTTGCCTGTAAGTCAACAAAATAATGATTTTTTGCTTCTGTTCTTCAAAATAAAATAGAACAACATATTCTTGAGTTTAAACAGTTATTATCCCACAAATTTAAATAGGATTTTTGTTATCATCTACAAGCACCAAATATGTTGGGGATCTAAAACTTTCTTTTGATTAAAATTCCTCACAACCCCATTTAAAAAAAATTTGACAATTATCATAAACCACTAAATAGATGTTTGGTATATTGTGATTAATATTCATCACACACCAATTTTTTCATATATTTATAACTTATACACCCTAAACGTAAAAATAACACGTCTTCAAAAAGAACAGGACTCGACTGTTTCATAAAAAGAAAGCAAATATCATGCAAGATCCTCCCGTGCATAGGGTCCTTTCAAGTATCCCATGAAATAATGACACCTTCTTTAGGGACAGTTCATTTCCTGATTCATGACTGCCACCGAGTACAGTTTTAACGCGAGAACGTATAAGCATTGGCACTCACCGCCTGCAATCCGAGGGGCACTTTGTTGGGCTGCGATTGTAGGATGGAGACCAAGGTGGGGACCAGGCGCTGCTGCATGGGCCCTCTGGAGCCTGGGGTCTTCGACAGGTGCTTAAAGATCTCCTCAGCAACGGTCAGGAGGATGGGATCTGGGGGCAACAGAAAACAATTGAGAATCTTACAATAACTACCACTAACGAGTTTCGCCCTGGCTTTTTAAGCACATGTAAAGGGGCTATTGATCTAAAAATTACACACACAAAAAAAAATTATGCCCAGATGTTTAAAAGCTACTATGGATGCTACAGGATATCCAACTAAATAATTATTTATCGAAATATTACAATATTTATTAATATATAGAGATTTTTTTAAAAGTGTATGAGTGTAAGATAATTTTTTTTTTTTTACTTTTTGATTAATACAGAGTGGCAACAAAATTCTGGAAAAAAAGTTCTCTGATATTTCCCTGACTTCCATGATGGTGTCACAAAATTTCCCTGACTTTAAAATTACATTAAGAAACGTTGAAATATATGCTTTGTATAAAAACAAAGTATCCACGCTACAATACTATAAATTTACTGCATTATAAATAAAATTTATAAGCAATACTTATTGTCAGTTTAAATAATAATTTATGGATACACAAATTATACAATTGTGGCAGGCATAATAGTAATTAATCATGTTCTCTGTAAGCAGATAATGCAAATTTTTCCAACTATTTCTTTTGGATATAATTTTAAATGTTTTATATGCTTTATATTTCCTATTCCAATCTTCAATAAATCACATTCATTAGCCCCTCACACGTTGCTCTCAATTTCATGCACTTTGCTGCTCCTTCAGCAGTGGTTCACGTTTTTACAAAAATAAAACTGAAAATATAAAAATGTGAATAACCAAACTTTTTTAAAAAAATTCTTTTTCAGAACTAAAAGGAAATATTAACAACTAAATTACCCAGAATAGAGTGCATAATGGAGGATAATTGCCGTTTTAATGATCCAAATTTGAAAATTTCCCTGATTTTTTGTGAAATTTCGAAAATTTCCCTGATATTTCCAGAATAAAAAAATTCCATGACAATTCCCTGTCAACCACCCTGTAATAATTTTCCAAATTTTTTTTACTATATTTAAAAAATATTTTGTGTAGTTTTGTTGTATAAAATATTTTGTGTAAAAAAATTCTCATTTGGAAATATTAATTGTTATGATTGGATAGAGCAGTATTTCTTTGAAATTCGTAAGTATATGAACACTTTTGGGAGCCACTGTATATCGTTGATTTTTGGTATACAGAGTATACTTTATTTTATAACATGTTACATTGTTTATAAATTAAAAACATTCCACAACGTCCAATTCTTCGTCTCTAACTTATATGTAATAAAAATAAAATTATTCAATAAAGAAAAACCAAATCCAACTAAACATAATTGTTGAAAAAATAATCAGTTAAAGTGCAAGTATTTACAGAATTCCTAACACAATCTTAAGCAGACATAAAGACATGCTTCTTACCACTGTTATGCTTTAAAAATACTGCTATGGCTATGGGCGATATTTTGTTCTCGAGCTGAGCAGTGAAGTTTTCATCAATCTTAAGAAAAGAAGCAAAAACTATTCACACATAAATCAGCATTGATGCAATGTAAATAAACTTAATTGGTATACCTATATATGACAAAGAGATAGATTATGATAAAATAATTATACTTACATAATATTTACATTATAATAATTACAATATTAAATTAGCATAATAATGCAATAAAATTCCCTCTATTAAAACTTTTATGTCATAAAAAATTAAGCTAAAATCAAATTATTGGATTTGTTCTATTTGTTAAAAATTTACATTTCAAAATAAATCAATCAGTATTTATCAATTATAAATTAGCCAGCAAGAAAAATAAATTCACAGTGTGCCACGAATCTTAATAAGATGCTTACAGTGATAACAATGGCAATGGCTTCCAGTACAAGTGCCAGTACTTCGGAAGAGAACTGTATGGCCAGGGAGATGAGACCCTCTGCCATCGGGCCCAGGTAGGGAGCTAGAAGGTTGACACGTTTGTTGGCCTTCAAGTGGTCGCAGAACCTTCAAAAATATTTTGTAAACCATGTTGAAGGTATCTATGTGTTATTGATTTGCAGATATGGTTATTTTTATAAATGCATACATATATTAACACCTCCAGAACTGATCAGAGCTTTTATTTCCATTAGCGAGGCCTAGATGGAGTAATGAACAGGGATTTCTCTAGCAAATTGTGTTGCTTTGCTTGAGAAGAGAGAGACGAAAAAAGAGCAGATCCTTGAGATACCAAACTATGAAGTACGTTTAAATAAGGGCTTAGGTGCTCCTTTTTCTTTTGCAAATAGATTTTCATATACATTTTAAACTTTAAATTTAAACGCATTAATTGAAGCTAAAACTAAAAAAATGAGTCTCCAAATTTATTGAAGGAGGGAATTAGAAGGTGTTGAATTTGGCATTGTAGTGTGGCAAACGGGGGAACTTTTGTGGCAGGCAGCGATCCCGATGGCAAACTTATGACAACTTAGACGAGTTGTAGCCAACAAGAATTGTCTGAGGATGTTACAAAATATAATAAATTTGATGCAAAATATATAAAATAAAGAAAGAATGCACCAATTTCCAACTGGTGCCAAATATAAAAATCCCTACTGAACTCTCCTTAGACTCTAAAATGAAATATATCTAAATTTTATAAACTTTAAATAAGATTGTTTGAAGGGACTTTTAAAACATAATGATATGCTCTTAGTTTAAAATATTTTTTGCAAGTGGACGGTCATTGAAGCATTCACACGAATTGAAATAAATTGCTGTTTGTTTTCATTCACACTTTCTAAAGAAATAATCCTACAGCAGAAATTTCAAAATTTCAGTAGATAAGTGGTTAAAATATGTAACATACTCCATAAGTTAGTTAGTTATCAGTTTACAGAAGTCAGCTATTTATGTAAACAATTATTTTATGTTGTATGTTTGGATAATTAAACTCATATATGTGTAATGAATGCAAGTTAAATACGCAATTAATCCCTTCTGTGTTTTTTATTTATTTTCAAATTTCTATTACATCAGGGTTCACATGCATTTTCTGGAAATAAGGAGTTTCTAAGTACCGTATATACTCACATATAAGCCGACCCCCTAATTTTAGGAGGATTTTTTTTGTTGAAAATTGAAAACATGCGTATAAACCAAGTTGTATTTTTGTAATGAAAAATCCCGATTAAAATCGGCAAATCATCGAAAAAGGAAATTTTAATTATTAATTAAAATAAATATTTAAGCCGAGAAATCAAAAATTAAATAAAAAAAGTAGCTGGAGACATAGCCTTCCTCGAAGTTTGCGACGATTCATTGTGATTAGAAGTGAATACCATTCGCAATGTTCTTGTGTCTTTCAAACCTCCATCGGACTTCTTTAATTAAATCTTTCTTTTATTATCATAATAAAATATTTTAAATTACATACTTAAATACCAAAATGTGCAATTTTTAATTATTAACATCGTTTTGTAAAGATTTAAAACCTTAGAAAACATAAATTATTTTCTGTCAATATCGCTGACTACTGTCGCTATTAAATAAGGATGAGCATTTTTTATCCATCTGAGTAGGAAATACAACTATATTATGGATGAATGTATAATTCTTATTTAAACATTTAGTTTTTAATTACGAAACAAATTACTTGTAGGTAGAGCTTGAATTCGAGGATTAACATTGACCCGATTATACTGCTTAAAGTAAATTCCGTCTAAAATTCTAATAAAACAACTATTAATATTTTTACATAATATTATCAAGGAATAAAATATGTATTGGGAAAATAAATTTGGTTTAATTATTGCTATCGGGTAAGAAAGACATTGACTTTAAAGTGGTGTCATTCGCTATGCACGATGTCTACTTCTTAGTCTTCCATCCAAAATCCTATTAAAGTAATGTATACTAGCTTCAAAGGTTCTACACACCAATTAAATATTTATCAAAATATGTACTTTTTATTTAGTTAAACTGATTATTCATGTGAGTAGTGCAATTTTGCATTACGATTACGCCGCAATGCGTAGAACAGTCTTCAGTCAGCACATGTGACGCACATTCTCGAACTCGGATCGGGAAAATGTGTCGGAGCGGTTCTACAAGAATCTGGCTGATTTCAACTTCTCTCCTTCTCCTATTTTAGGCAAATTCTATTATAAATTTTACTAACCCGCGTACAAGCCGACCCCCCTACTTTTTGAAGAAAATTTTGACTTAAATTTCTCGGCTTATACGCGAATATATACAGTAGCTTAAAATCAATTTATCTAAGTATCATTGATTGAAGGGACTTTTAAAAATTTTAAATAAATTTATAAGAACCTTATTTTTTATGCAAATGTATACATTTGTAATAAAGAATTAGCTGCAACATCAAAAATTGGCTTCTAAGAAAAAAAATTTAATAAATGAATATAAAAGAGGGCAATATATGCAACCAGCTAAAAGCTATAACGAGCAAAAATGAAAGTTTTCTAGCTGTGTAAATTCCCATTAAGATTAAACATTTTAATTTAGGTTTAGTAAAATAATTTACATGACAAGTCATCTTAAGGACTTTCTAAAAGCCTTCAGAAAACTTTAAAGTTTCTATGGACCCTTTGGACAAGTTTATAAGAACTTTATAACAGCCACATGGACATGACACAAACATTCCTTTAAAAAAAAAATCCCCTTTCTCTCCTGAATTCTAATTGTCTGGCCATAGGTCTATCTCTCTTATCTTCTGTTTTATTATTCAAATTTTCTAGTCTGTATGCTAAAGACCATACAGGATGTATATGACAAGTCACATTGACTAATTTAAAACAATCCTTTGATATTACATAGTTATTGAACGCAAAACTCAGTTGCGGTCACATACCCGAGCACGGCCCTGACTGCAGAAACACGGACAGTGGAAGGTTGCGTTGGCTGAAGTCCATTCACAGTGGCTTGCAGAAACCTATAAAAAAGGAAAATATAGTATTAGGAATAGTTCATAAGAAACCTTAAAATGTATTGGAAACATCTATATGTACATATATAACAGAGAGTGTGCATACAATTATTTTTTATACAAATCTACAGTTTTATTCCAAACTTTATGAAATGTCAACCTTCAAAACAAGGGGAATATTACTATCTAAATGAGAATTCGAAAAAACACCCCAATTCCACCCCTTTGACTTCTTACTAAAACATAATTATAATAATGCAATACTGTAAACAATCAACATTGTAAAATATCCTACATAATCAGCTAGGAAGATGGATAAACAATGCATTCTGATGCAGAAATATTGCGAGATGAACTAAAAATATATATAAAAAGAAGTATCCGTGGGTTTGTTTTACATACAGACCTTCACATTTGCATTCTGAGTTCTCCCATAGTTTTCGTGATAAGTATTTAATAAAATATAATGCATTTTACACATAAATATGGTCAGAATGTCCTATTATACAGCTAGTGCACTGCATATTTAGTTCGGAATTTATCACATGCGATGAGAAAACAAGATAATTTTTTTTTGTGTGTATAGATATAATCATTATCTTTTTGGTAAAATGTATGAAATATGGCTATGTGGATGTGTCCCAAACCTAAAAAGTTTAAATTCAATATTCTGAATAGTCAGTATTCACGAAATGAAAAGGGACAGAGAGCTATTTTAAGAAAAGAGGCACCTTTTTCCAAAGGGCCTTTTAAATAGGGACACAAAATAGATATTTGAAAAAATAATTATTTTATTAATTATTATTCTCTAAACAAAGTATTTGTATATTACATTGCTAACATTTTGCAAAGATTGGGTAACTAGCAAGAATATAATCAAAGAAATTCTTAAAACGGTATAAAAATTACTTCATAGTCAATTTCAATTCTTTTCTTTAATTGTGTTTGTACACAAAATTACCACATGTAAACAATATTAACGTCACAAAAATTTATTCAATGAAAAGCTAAAGAAATATTCACCTTTTAATCAGTTCTTCATTCATCATATCCGCATATCTACTGGAGAACCAGAGGCACCTGCCATACAAGAAAGGCGACACTGTGAAAGTTAAAATAGAGGGGAAAACATTAAAATGAAATAGCAGGTAATTAAAATATTTTGCATGCATTTCAGAATTTAAAGAGATAAATTGATTAAAAATTAAACTATTCCATAAATCCTCTAGTAAAATAAAATCCATAAAATTAAAATTAATAAATATAAATATTTTACAAAAAATATCCACTTGAATATTTTAAATTTTATGACAGGGATTCTTAAAACGTGTGATGAGAAAGAAAAAGGCTAAGGAAATTATCTTTCACTTGTATAATAAAAATGCAAGTACAATTTTTTTAATAATCGAAATCAATGAAATTCTGTAGTGTACATTTAAACATTGGTTTATATATCTGTACCTTGGAGGAATGTACACTATGCCACTAAACATTAAGATTAAAATTTCTTGAGTTTTCAAGATTTTCTATTTTATTTTTTAAATTCCAGAATGACAAATATATAAAAGCAAAGTTATTTAAAAAAAAAAAGATTAATGTACAGATCTATAAAAATAAAGTGCATGCAAATAATAATCAATTAAAATATAAAATAATTTGAGAAATTATCATTTTTACAAATTTATATTTTTTATAACGTAAAGAAAATTTCATTGATAGCAAGGAAAAGAAAATGCAACACTTTCAGCAATTTTTTCTTTTTATAGAAATTTTCGACTTTCCAGAAAAGTTGAGAAATGGTTAATTGACTATTAAGACAAACCCTGTATTATAAAACACTATGCCCTATATGAAAGAGGTATTAATTAAAAAATAACAATCTATGTCTATAGGAACCTTGCATATAAAACTTTGATAAGCTCCCCTAAAAATAGTAAAAATGGACATTATAATTCTTATACCTCCGAGGAACAGATATATCTATAAAAATAATAGTAAATAATACATCGCAGAGTTTGAACTAGTTTTCAGAAACTGAAAACAGAAGCTTCAAACACATAACCAAATAGGATTTTTTTTTTTTTTTAAATATGTGATGCTTGTATTTAAGGACTTTAAAAGAGTTTGATTCGCTAAGCACAATACCAACAATGATTACACGAACAATTTGCATAAGTCTGTACACACCTGCTGTGTTGAGGTCCTGCAGTACAACAGAATGAAAGAATCCTGACAGATCAAACTGCAAGTTATTTTCCCGAATTCCGCACACGACCAGGTCTTTGACGCCTCCTAGAGCCAGCATACAAGACTCGTGGATTTTCCACCTGAGCAAAGTATTACAATGGTATTTTAATACAATACAACATTTTCAAATTTTGCATAATCCACATATATGAAGCAGAGTGTCTGTATTGGCTCCATACTTTATACAAATCAACAGAGGTCACTGTCTACATGGAATTTCGAACAACCACCAACATCCCATACCCCTTGACTTCCTAATAAAATCTATTTATAATAGTGTAACAATGGAATATTTCGACATTGTAACATATCTTACATAGGTAGCTATGAGGATGGATAAACGATGCACTCTATTAGCTGACAAGGAAAAATCGCCAACATACCGCCAAATGAAAAAAATATGTTGACTAATGAATAAAATTGTCAACAAATGAACTAATACATGGTCATACATATATCACTAAAATTGTGATATTTTTTCCGAGATAAAAATTAATGTAATTTTGCACCAGATAAAAATTAATATAATTTTTTTTCCCTTTAAAACAAGTTGATGGAAATTTTTTTATATCAGATTTTGATACTACCCCTCCCCCCCCCTCTTAATTAGCAGAAATGATTTCTTATAAAAACTGCTAAAGAGCGGTGCGGTGAAGAAATCGGCGAAAACTCTGAGTAAAGCTGTATATAATATATAAAGAAGAGTGTGTGGATTTGTTTTTTATACAAATCTATAGTTTTGTTCTGAAGCAGCAGTTTTTACCATGGCAAAGCGTGGCACAGATCATATTTTATAAAATAAACAAAGTGGTAGTCACTTCATATCAGGCACGTAGATAAGGGAGGGGTTTAGGGGGTTCAAACCCCTCCCATTGGAAATAAAATAAAAAAAAATTAAAAACCGAATTACTGTAATAATCATTAAAAAAAAAATGGGGGGGGGGGTTAAGGATTCCCCCTCTAAGGGGGGACCCCCCCCCCAAATAAAGGATTTCTTTAGGTACCTTATTCCCCCCCTCGAGAAGGGGAAGAAGATAAGTAAAGAAATCCGTTGCTCAGTTACTGAACCCCCCCCCCCATGAAAAATCTATACCTACGTGCCTGCTTCATATACCCGATATTTCCACTGGGCAATTACTTTAACCTGATTGGTAAAGTATTGGCATAACACACATAATATCCCCGGTTCGATTCCAGGAGACTGAAAAAACGTACTTCACTATATGTATTTAAAATCAAAACTTTTTTTTATAAATTTTTTTTTAATTAAAAAATATTTATTTTTAAAGCAAATTTATAACATGTATTATTCTTTGGAAGTGTTTTATTTTTACCCACTGACACACAGTTTTTGTTGTTGTAAACTTGTCTTCACAGCTCGGAAGTGAAAATTATATCTTTGTGAATGCTCTATCATATCATTATAAATCAGATTTAGGGATTTCAAATTTTTATTATGATAGGGGTTTAAGAGGTTTCATTTGATATCTCAAACATGAAATTCAATGAAATAGTTAGTCCAAATAATCTCAATTTTCTAAAATACTTATAACCAATGTTATTACATTTTTAATGGAACACCGTAAAAAGTATTACTTGTTCTTATTTTTGCTAATTTTAAAACATATTAAATTCCAAGAAAAAGGAAATGTATATATTTTTTAACTACAATTAAAATTTGAATTCTAAGTGGTATTGAACATATTCAAGACTTTTTCTATGGGTATGGAATACCTGCATTACATTTTTTTATTTTACAACTGATGGCATAAAGATTACCTATACTTACCAATGAGGATTTGAATTTTTTTCTGCCTCGTGTATATGGCGAGTAACAGCAGCACATAAGCTCACAGAAGTCTCATCTTCAAATTCCTGAGCTAATAACTGAAACATTGAAGTACATCAATGAACTGCATATCCATTATCAACAACTCAACTATCGAAATGTTACTTAAATTACAATATAAAATTGAAAAATTAGTTGGTTACATAAGGCCTCTTCTACACAGGCAAGATAAACGAGTGCGAGTTTTTGCAGATGGCTTTGCGATTGGTGGATACAAACCATGTGGATTGTGTGCTTCAATCATACAGTCATCTGCAAAAGTGTTTATCTCGTCAGAGTAGAAGTCCCCTAAATGCGACAAGTATTAAAAAGTGAACATATTTACAATACTTTACACTTCATAAAATATAGAATGATAGTCATGATTTTGATGAATTCACTAAAATGATTCAGGGAAACACTGTCTATACATTTAAGTAGTTTGTTTCAAACTATTAGTATAGTTTGAAAAAATGTAACAAGTATTGCAAAAAAAAAAAAATCAGAAAAAATAGCAAGTCTTTATTTGTTAAATATTTATTGTGAAACAAAAATGCTAAACTTTATAAAGAAATCAGCATTGTGCACATTTAGGTAGTTCACTTTCATAAGTTCCTCAAACATACCAAGAGTAGGTCCTGAGCCGATATCCTGACTGAGTAGGCAAAGGACTCCTCATCTTCATCTTCCACAAACTGGTCTGGGTTGTTGCTCCACGTTTTGATCTGGAAGGAACCCATGAAGGCTGCATTAAGGTAATTGCAATGACATGTATTTAAAGTGTTATATTTTTTTGTGGCATAAGCCTATTTTTAGAATTGTTACAATATCAAATGCTTTTTATCCCTCTAAAGAAATTTGTTAAAATTCCAGGTTTAAAACAGGCTGGAGATTGGCATAAACGAGAAAAACTGAGTAAATTATACACAACACACAGAAAAGCTGAAAACCGAAATCGAAGTGAATAATACATGAACGACGTTTTAAGTAATAAAGCCTTCGATTGTATAAGATACCTAACAAAAATACTAAAGTATAAAATTTAATTTAGTTCATATATCTAAATAAAAAAAGTTACCGTATATACTCGCGTATAAGCCGAGAAATTTAAGTCAAAACTTTCATCAAAAAGTAGGGGGTGGGCTTATACGCAGGTCATTAAAATTTCTAATATAATTTGCCTAAAATGGGAAAAGGAGAGAACTTGAAATTAGCGGATTCTTTAAAACGCGGCGACACATTTCCGAGATCGAGAATGTGCGTCACGTGCTGACTGAAGACCGTTCTGCGCATCGCGGTGTAATCGTAACGCAAAATTTAACTACTTACATAATGAATCAGTTTAACTTAATATAAAGTATATATTTTGATAAATATTTAATTGGTTTGTAGAATTTATGAAGCTAGTAAACGCTACTTAAATAGAATTTCGGATGGAAGACTAAGAAGTTGGCATCGTGCGTAGCGAATGACGCCACTTTAAAGTCAATGTCTTTCTTGTTCGATTGCAATAATTAAACAAAATTTATTTCCCCAATGCAGATTTTATTCCTTGATAATATTATTTACAGATATTAATAGTTGTTTCATTAGTATTTTGGATGGAATTGTCTTTAAAGCGGTAAAATCGGGGTTGCTAATCGGCGAATTCAAGTTCTACTTTTAAGTCATTTATCTCGTAATTAAAAACTAAATATTTTAATAAGAAGTATATATTCATCCATAAAGTAGTAGTATTTCCTTCCAAGATGGATAAAAAATATTTAACAGCGACAGTAGTCAACGATGTTGACAGAAAATAGTGAACGTTTTCTATTTTTTTTAAATCTTTACAAAACGATGTTAAGGATTAGAAATTGCACATATTGGTATTTAAGTTTGTGGTTTAAAATATTTTATTTGATAATAAGGGAGATTTAATTTAAGAAGTCCTTTAGAAATACACCAGAACATCGCGAGTGGTACATACTTTTAAGTCACGAACTTCGAGGAAGGCCGTTTCTCCAGCCACTTTCTTCAAAATTTTAATTTTTAGGCTTAAATATTTATTTTTCTAATTAAAATTTCACTCTTTTGTCGAGGATTTGCCGATTTTAATCGGAATTTTTCATGAACGAAAATATAACTCGGCTTATAAGCGAGTTTCCGATTTTGGACAAAAAATTGTCCTAAAATTAGGGGGTCGGCTTATACGCGAGTACATACGGTATCTAATAAAAAATATTTTTTTTACAAAATGTATTCTTTTGAAGAAAAAAGACTAACTATAACGAGAAATATTTCTTATTCAATCTGCCAAATCATACATATAATTAAGCTGTAAATGTATCTTCACAATAAGCTTATCTTCACAATAATTTAGCAAAAAATCTATTATTCAATAAAATGAAGTTTAAGATAAAAACTCGTCTTATAGAACATTGCGTTAAGAATATTAAAATAAAAATGCAACGTTAAAATACGCAATAAAAGTTTCCCGCTTGTTGGCACACAATAGTTAACTCCAACCGTTTGTAATAGTTTTTTGGTCTTTGGCAACATTTTAGATTGCTTGAGTTTATTTATATTTCATTACACACAGACTTTGCATTTTCCGCTGATGAAGGGTGATGTATCTCCCGAAACATGTCCGGATTATTACGGACTTTTATTGCGTATTTTAACGTTGCATTTGTATTTTAATAAAATGTTTTAATAAATGTTTGCTTTATTTTTACTAATTTGTGGAAAAATCACATGCCCAAAAAAAATATCAAACACAAATATAAAATCTAACGACTTTCCCTCAAAAAAAATGTAATTTAGCAGCTTTTTCATTATTGCTACTTTTCCCATTATTTCCTTTTTTTATGTAATTTTTGCTAAAAATGTCAAGATTTTTCCATTTTCTAGGCGAGTGTCAGACATTTTTTTAAAACACATTTTAAATTATTTACAGATATTAAATTCGCCACAAATAATCCCATAAAGTTTCCAAACTAGTCACCAAAAGACAAATCCTCTATCTCCTTTACCTATGAACACAGACCCTTAAAGTAAAACAAAAATAATAAAATTTGTCTTGCAAAGTAACACAAAATGAAGTTGGAGATGTTAAAAGTAACCCACCTGTTCTTCTGTTATCTGTGTGTACAAAAGCACAAAGTAGAGCAGATTGGTCATGCCCTCTTTGACGTAGTTTCGGTATCGCTGGGATTCCGTTAAGGCGAGGATGAAATCGAAGATACCAAAAACAAAGTTTTCAAAACCGAGTACTTCCCCTGTAAGAAGGAATTAATATGCCATGTAATGGTACATTTACAGTATAACATGTAATTGAATATTTAAAAAACAATTTAGTACAATCAAACCTTATTAATATGAACACGCTTTAGACAAATTACTGATAAGGCAAATTATGGCTCATACAGATTCTCAAAAGTAAAAACTAAAGTTTATAAGGACCTTTCATCAATATTTTAAAGACCTCTTAATTTTTTTAAAGCAGTAGATATAATATTAAATGTAAGAAAAAAACAACAAAAATTCAATAACGTCAGATGAAACATGACCAAATTTGAAATGTTTAGAAACAGGCAGAGGAGTTAAATAACTGATTTTGAATATAATTAATGATTTTATCATTAATTATAATTCAAAAATCTTTAACTATGTTATGGTTAAAACTATAATTGTTTAATTTTGTATTCCTCTTATATTTAAATTACTTTCAGACTCCCCTAATTGTATTTATTAAATTATGTAATATTGATGTATCCTATTTAATTGTCAACCTTGTACTTGGGAACATTCACTTTTAAACTCCATTAAGCCCAAACTTAGATTTCCCCCTTTTTTTATAACCCCCTAAGAGCTTTTTCACTTGTAAATAGGGTGATAACCCCTGTCTGGAGTCTTTTCCCACTCGTTTTGGTCCCCGAAATCGACCCCCCATCGAGTACCTCCTGTATCATGTTTCACTTCAGGATTTTGGTTTTTAAGTTTCAGTTCGTAATTTTGAGAGCGTTTTACGTACTAGTCTGTAATTACAGTTGAACTGTAACCGAGGATGAATTTTTAAATTATCTGATTGGCTGTGAGGGAAATTGAGGTGCTAGTTTTGAGGGTTCTGGCAAGGAGGTTTTGGCAAGATATTCGAAAGTGCACTTTTTGACGAAAACTTTTAACGCATTTTTCGGAGCCGCAACATGCACGGAGTGCAGCTCCCCTTTTATAAACGCGGACCGTGCGTCCTTTTTCGAAACCCTATGGGTTAAGATCTCGTGCAGTAGCCGCCGATGCTGATGCGGGGTTAGAATTACTTAACCGCCGCCCTCACCACCCGATGCAAGAGAGAGAGATCGACGTACGACCAGAGAAGATGGACGAGTGACTCTTGTCGTCGAAGAAATCACACCATCGGAGCCCTGATGCTGCGGTCGTTCCCGACTGCCCGGTCGTCCCTGTAAAGCATCCTGAATCCCTGGACGAGGTCTGAGAGTCGTCTTCCCAAGGCTGCCTCCCAGAGCCTGGATGCCTCTTCAGTCTTTCGTCAACTAACCACCTTTAAACTGGGATAAGCCAAAGACTATTACAGACTGTCATTCAAGCCCTCATTATCTGTGGCGATTCGGACGAGCGAGCTCCTACACCCAAGTCTAACCATTTCGTCCACCTCCCAATCTTGGACACCTTTATTGGTTCGTTAATGGCAGTAGCGGCGTGGCCATGTTTCTGTTTTGTGCTCTTAATGTATCGCCTTGACCTCCTGTCGCATTTCTCTCGACGAAATTGCTGAAGTTAGTAGTTTTTATTTTTAGTTTACCCTCCCCCTTTAAATTATTTGTGTTTTAACTAGTTTGGCATTTGTAATGTTTTTAAGTGTTCTGTTCCCTTTATTTTTGTGTTTTTAAATAAATTTGTTTTCATTTGGTCTCCAAATTTTAGTCTTGTGTTTATTTTTGTTCAAAGCTATACGATCACGCCAGGTAAATTCTTAAATTAAACAACGATTAAAATTATCGTTCTCGTTTCCAGGGGTGTTGCCCGGCTTCGTGCATTTTGGAGCAGTGTTCGGAGCAGGTAAAATTGAAATTTGGAGCAGCAAAAATGTATTTTGGAGCAGGTAAAATCGAAATTTGGAGCAGCAAAAAGGCGTTTTGGAGCAGTTGAAATTGAAATTTCGGAGCATCAAAAAAGGATTTTTGGAGCAAATGAAATTAAAATTTAATAAAGCTTTTGGGTGTAGCTAAATTTCAAAACTCTCATGTACCCCATGAATTAAGATGTAACCTCAGAAAACTAAGGCCTCTAGATCATAGCCTAATGATAAAAACTTCAATGAACACTGAAGTTTTCATTGCACCTAACTAAAAGGAAAATGCACAATTTTGAAGTAAAAAACATGATGCATTCCTAATAGTAAATGCTTAATGTTACATTGAAATTAGAATAAATGTACCGCTAACAGTAAAAACGTAATATAGCTTGCAGGAAAGAAGAATACATCCATAAAAGAAAAAAACCATAGAACCCTACTATAAAATATTGTTAAAGAAAACGTTAACAAGAAAAAAACCGCTAAAAACTAAAGACATTTTTATTTTACGAACAAGCTGAAATTTTTTTAATATTTAATACTAAAAATTTTGATATGGTATTTGTAAATTGCCTCCAACTTAAAATTTTTCAATAAAAATAAAATAAATATTTACATAAATTCAACTTGTTAGTATTTTTTTTAAAAAACATTTTAGTCTTTTTCTTTAAGTTGGTTTTTTAAAAAAAAAAGATTTTCACCTGTTTAGTTTTTAATTACCAAGATGCTTCGTCCACTGCTATTATTCACCAGGAAGCTCAAGTTTTTGTTAATTTTTTTCCAAGGCTTAGTTATCCAGTTTGATAAATGAAATAATATTGTAGTTAGACAATCAATATCCAACAATGAAAATATTTTGAGATAGGAAAAAAAGTTATAGAGGCTTGATTAATCGATATTTTTGGATAAATAAAAGCCAGATAACAGTTTTTTGTTTTTTAAATTTTTGTTTGCTGAAGCAGATTATTCTCAATCCAACAAAAAAATAATTTTTGAAATAGGACAAAAAAAAATTTCAAACGGTACATTTAATTGAGAATTCTTGATAGTTAAATGACGGACAACCGGATATTTGTTCCCAAGTGATGCATCCTCTATCCGATAACTTTTTTATCTTCAAATTTCTGAATTAGAACAGAAGTCACTCGAATATACATACATGAGAAAAAAATATATAAGTGAAATTGATAACCTCCTCCTTGACGCGTTTGGTGGTATTGGTAGGTGCCCTTTAAATCGGTTAAAAAGCAATTGCACAATGTGTATCCTTTACAACAAATACCTGTTGAATTACAAAAAGCAAAAGTGTACTCCTCTAAGCAAATAAACTTGTAAAAGAAAATTTCCAGTTTGCCCCTAAAATAATGCCTAAACAACTCCAAAAAAAAAAGTCCAATGTACCTTTAAAAAAAATTCTATAATACACTTAAAATAAAACCAAAGGGTACACTTTAAGGTAAAAGGAAAATTCCATGAAAAAAAAGAAAAATTTCCGAAAAGAAAAATTCCAGTGTACTATTAAAAGAAAAGCCTAATGTACCACCAAAAGAAGAGCCCAGTGTACAAACCAAAAGAAAAGCCTAATCTACCCTTAAAATAAAACATCAGAGAACAAATAAAATAAAGGCTTTATATGTATCAAATAGAAAAGCCCCATTGTATACTTAAAAGGGAAAAAAAACAATGTACCCTTAAAAGTAGAGCCTAATCTATCTAAAAAAATAAAAGTCCAGTGTACCTTATACAAGAAAAAAAGACTTATCACTCAAAGAAAAATCCCAGTGTACCACTAAAAGAAAAGCCCAGTGTACCACCAAAAGAAAATCCCAGTGTACCATAAAAAAAAACAGTGTACCACCAAAAGAAAAGCTTAATATACCATTAAAATATAACACCAGAGAACAATTAAAAGCTTAATGTATCCTAAATAGAAAAGCCCCAGTGTATACCTAAAAGGAAAAAAAATAATGTACCCTTAAAAGTAGAGCCTAATCTATCCTAAAGAAAGGCCTGTTGTACATTATACAAGACAAAAAATGTATTCCTATTTGAGAATTTTGGATACTTAAATATATATACCCTCTACCTTGATGCATTTGGCTGTATTGGTTAACACGTTTTAAGTCTGTTAATAAGCAAATGCACAAAGTGTATCCTTTACAACAAATACCAATTGTATTTCAAAAAGTGTACTCCTTTAAGCAAATGAACAACTAAAATAAAATTTCCAATTTACCCCCCAAAATAATGTGCAAACATCTTCATAAGTAAAAGTGCAATGTACCTCTAAAAGAAAAACCCAAAATACACTTAAAATAAACCCAAAGGGTTTTCTTGAAGGTAAAAAAAATATGTCCGAAAAGAAAAATCCCAGTATACCTTAAAAGAAAAAGCCCTGTGTATCCCCATAAAGAAAGCCCAATGTACCACCAAAAACAGAAAAGCCCAATATACCACCAAAAGAAAAGCCCTGTGTACCACCAAAAGAAAAGCCCAATATACCACCAAAAGAAAAGCCCAATATACCACCAAAAGAAAAGCCCTGTGTACCACCAAGAGAAACACCCAGGGTACAATTAAAATAAAAAACTAAAGAACAATTAAAAGCTTAATGCATCCTAAAAAGAAAAGCCCCAGAGCAGCCCTAAAAGGGAAAAAAAATGTACCCTTAAAAGTAGAAGTTTAATATATCCAAAAAAGAAATGCACAATGTACCTACACAATAATAAAAAAAAAATTATGTAAAGGAAAAACTCAATGTATTCTTCAAAGAAACAGCCCAACGTGAACATACCCTTAAAATAAAACTTAATGTGCCCTTAAAAATAAAAGCCGTTATGGAATATGCCCATTGTGTCAATAAAAAAGCCCTGTACCTCTTTAAGAAAAGTCTAATGTACGCCTCAAATTAAAATCCTAATTTATCCCAAAAAGAAAAAAATATAACAATGCACAAAAAAGAAATCAGTGTACCCATAAAACCTAAACCTATCTCTAAAAAAAAATAGAAATATACTTTTTATGTACCTATACAAGTAAAAGCCCAATGGCCTCTAAAAGTTAAAGTCCAAAAGCATAAAAAAAATGTACCCCCTTTTAAAAAATAGATCAAATCATAATTTAAAAGAAAAACTAATGTCAAATGTTAATGTACCCCCTATTTCTGTAACTTAAATATATTCCCAAGAAAGAAAAAAAAACTAAATCTAAGTGTATTCCAAAATATATGAAGTTTTAACTAAGAAATAGTACCTTCCAAACGAAAACTATCATGCACCTTTTAATTTTTAAAGTACAAAGTCAATATGTCTTCATAAATGATAGATTAGAGTATATCCAAAAAAGTGTAACTTTGTAATGAAATCAATGTACTTTTTAAAGTCCATTGCACCATTACTATCAGAATATTTGAAAGTTTGCTATGTCCTCCCTCCTCTTTCATTTAAGTCTAAAGAAATCGTGAAATGGGCAAATTATGAATATATTTTAGTTAAAAGTTAAGTAGAGGGCCATATTTACAGAAGAGAAATAATTGTATTTTCTACATAGGGTCAAAAAATTAAAATTAGCGGCAAAATTATGAATTTGGCGCATGTTTGGCGCAATTTGACTAAAAATCGGTGTTTTGGAGCAGCTTGGAGCAGAAATCGCGAATTGGCGCAGTTTGGCGCAATTTGCGCAGGCGCAACACCCCTGCGTTTCTCTTCTTTTTCCTTCTTTGTTTGTGTTTAAATATAATCCTTAAAAGTAATTATTAAATATTCAAATGTATCCTACAATTTTAAGTAGAATCATACTTGGAAAAGAAAAACTAACTTATTTACATTATCAATTAGAAAAATTCTTTTCTGTGTTCAATGCTAAGAAAAAATATTTTGGGCAAAAATAAAGGACAAATTGAAATTGAAGGACTATGAGCCTTTAGTTAAGGACTTACTAAAATTAAGTAGTTCTGGAGGACTAGGCGAACCTAGCATATGCAGTTTCCCTCATGCATTATTAATTGCTTTGCTTACAAAGACAAACATGTTTGAATGAAAATATTATATTGCAAAGTTTTTTTTGAAAGAATTTTTGAATATTTGAAAAGTTTTCTTTAAAACTTTTCAAAGACTCTTCCATACAAACCATGTTAAAACAAATTTTGTAAGAGCAAGCAAAGGAATAATAATAGCTGAAAGGTAGGACATTTCCAGAAATGGGTTGATGAATCAATTTCGAACAAATAACAATACAAAGAAATTTGGTCTTTTTCAATATTCTTCTAGAAGAAATATTACTGCCTGATATTCAATAAGGGAATGAGTTAATGTTTAATATTGTGTTATTTTACCTTTTATTGGTTTCGATAAAACATCAGCCACATAAATTCTTAATTATGTAAATTTTTCCGTCATAGACCAAAATCAAAAAGACGGATATCCGTCTTGGGGCAGAAAACTTTCACCCATGTCCAGGAAATCCCTGAATTGTAGATTCTATTTAAACTCTGTGAACAAAAGCAAACAATTCCGAAATGACTTTTTACCAAAAATATACTTTCTGTTCCAGTTATATTCCTTCCCATTCCAAATGTTTATTGCAGTTCAATATAAATTTACATTGGAATGGAAATTATACAAATTTAATAATTAAAATATAAAATAACAAAGCAAAAACAAAACTAGAAAAAACATAAAGATAATATAAAATTACCAAGGTACATTTTTATACTAGTTTTTGTGGAACCTTCAGAAACAGGTCAAGCACATTGTTCTCTTTAATCTAAAGATCTAGTTTTTTATGACCTACGGAATGGTTTGCTATTAATTGATTTTTTTTAAAGTTTGAGTTGTTTAAATCATTAATATGCATCCAGGAAAATGTGCGTAATGTATTCAGCCCCCACTATGCTAACAGAGAAAAATGTGAAAATCTTTTAGCATAACATAGGCACATAACTTTAATTTTTTTTTTTTTAAGTTTAAATCTGAAGGAATTATGAGCAATCTAAAAACTGCTACTCCAAAAATCTACATTTGCAGCTACGAAAATACGCAAAAATGTCTATACTAAAACAATTAATGAAATAGAAAAATAATGTCGCAATATTACCGTCCGAGTCAACAGGATTGTCCGCTTCTTCAGACACATTGATGACTGTTTGTATATATCTAATGGGAGTCAAGGGGTCTACAAAACACACATCAAAGATCAACTCAGAATTTACCCTTTTGTAGCAGTATCAGATTTTCAAAGGTTTACAAGTGTTTCGCAATTTTTTTAGCTACGGGCTCCACTGGGGATGGTCCAACAAACAAGATAGCACAAAAAATCTTTATTTTTTTTCTCATTTAATGTGTTTTACCATTTTTTGACTCAGATTAAAAGTACTACTGAGAAAACCAGAGATAAACGAAGATGTAAATGTCTGTATCCGTCAGGTGGTTAAAATGATCAAAGGTAAAAAAAAATAGAATAAATTATTGTTGAATTACAAAATTAAGAAATGCAAAGCACACATACAAGTTTTTATGCTTTTGATCACTCTTTCACCATAATTTAAATTTAGGCATTATTTGTGAAATTTAGTGTTCTTCTCAATTTATTTGTTCTTACAACAACTATACTTTTGGGCAGAAGGATTTTCTCTTCTACTTAGGATCAGGATAGGATGTCAAGCATAGTTTCAACTACTTGGCAGGTATGAATAGTGTAACAAAAACACCTTTAAAATTAAGGATACATTGTTGCACTGGAGGTAAGGGCACTCCACACATGTTCCAATATGTGGGGCATCCACTGAGTCATCTGTTTAGGAAAACATCTCACGAGGAACTTTAGTGCCTGCAATACAACAGGAGATTAGGAAGAAAATAATCAATATTCGCATTTGATACTATTATGTTTGGGTGCGTTTATTTATTACAAGCTACTTTTTGATGCAAATTACGTCTTTCAAATCAGTACAGATACACAGTTGCACACGGTCGTAATAAATGACCTATCGTTGTGTATAGCAGAAAGTGAGACGTTTCGACCAGGTTAATTGTTAATACCTTTCCGCCTTCCGACCAGGGGGAAAAAATTAGACTCGTCTAGATTAAAAAGGTAAAAACCATTGTGCTCATTAATCTTTTTGCTTCTGATGGTCTTTACTAAAACCACCTATTTCCAAATTTGTAGAACGAGACTCAGTTGTTTCCGTGGTAACCACAGACGTGAACTGAGAGCATACAGCACAAACCATTGGCCCACAGTGAACATTTTAAGTTCATTTGTAAACAACAGTGAAAAATTCAAGTCACTTTCACACAGAATTGTGCAAAAAACGATTTTTTTGCTATTGTGATTTTAAATAAGGTAAATATTTTTAGTTTTAATTTAGCCTATTTAGATTACTAGAAAACAATTTTAAATATTTTTTTTACTTCTAAATAAAGTTTTAAATTAAAGGTTAAAAGTGCCCAATACTCACATTGAGGACGTCCTTCTTGAGACCACTGTCTGAGGTGAGTCCGTCCGGCGTTTTTAAGGCACTCACGAGAGCTTCGGTGAAAGGCGTCAGGATCGGAAACAGAAGGTTCTTTGGCGCAGACTGAAACAAAAAAAACAGATAGCATTTGAATAATTCAGCTAACAAGTGACCCTTAAACTGTTGTATAAGTTTTCACAGACAAGAGCAGCTGCCCAAGTGACACAAGCAACTGCTTGGGGTGCCAGACAAAGGAAGACACAAAATTTTAGTGAACAAGAAAACTATAAATAATTTGAGTTTGCAATTTGATTTTCAACATTGAACAATCTTCTATGTTATATTAAATTAATTAATGACTGAGATACATTTATTAATTTTTTTTTCTAACTGAATATGTAATATACTTTTGATTTTATTTATTATGTGAAAACACACTCTAGACTTTAAGTGCTATCTTCCAAATTTTGAATTTTACACAGATAATTTCAATGTGATCCAAGCTGTAATATTGGTTAAAAAAATTATATGTATAAACGAAGGCACCAAAATCACGTTCGTTTGCGTCACAAAAATTCATCGAGCCGTCTCTGCAGGCAGGCCTTCTATTCAAATGAATTTCTACTTATTTATTAATTTTACAAAAGCTTCTAAGACAAGCAGTTTCTAATTGCAATATAATAAAATAATTTGCAAGTATTTTTACAGTAAAAAGTTAAAATTATAGTATACTCTTTCCCTTTATGGAATTCTAATATTTTAATTCTATTATATTACTTCTTAGTTACCAAAGTATAAAAGAATTTAGAATATATTGTTTATTAAAAAAACAAGGCAGTTAATTGAAGTGTTCTAATTAAGTTTATTCATAATTGAAGGGATAAGTGGATGATGGAGGTATGCAACTTGCAGCGGCCATGGGTTCATTCACCTTCCTTTCTCTACAAAGAGTTTGCATTTCAGCGTTTTCACCGAGAGCCAATGAGATAGCTCCAGCACATGACGCCCACGCAGCGCGCGGCCAAAGTCACGTGAACACGGACTGAATGGAGGCATTCGGAGACATTCCTAAAAACGCTCTACATGCTAATTCAGCGTGCTCCACATCTAACTGTAATGTCCTAGATTTTACCCTTAATTGTAAATATTCAACTATTAAACATGCATCATTAAATTACATTTATTCTCTAAATAATATGGTGTTCATCAAATCAATTATTATTGCTGTATTAACCTACTGAAATGGAGTTACAATAGCGTGGCCACACCTAAAGAAGATGGCCGCCGCAAACTTAAAGTTTCCATTTTGTATATTGTTGTGGTCACCTATCTCCATTAAAAACACTGTAAATGAGACTTCTACAGTACTGCTATCAGTGTCGAAAAACAGATCAAAACATACCTTCATCTATGACAATAACTCAACTACACAGTAGACCCTCAATATAACAACCCTTCAATTGTCATATTGAGGTTCTGCTGAACTGGTCGAATACGAGATGATCATTACAAAGAAAGGTCATAACAAATTACAAAATTATTTCACACAAAACAAATTAACCGAATTTTTCAGGGGCAAATGTTACGAGGGGAGGTTGCAATACCGTAGGATTGTTGTGAAAAGGGTCTACCGTAATTTAACCCTTTGCTGTTCTGAGGTGACTCTCAGCCACCAAAATAACAATATGTCCTTTTGTTCCAAAAATTAAACAAAAATGGCATGTTCTTGAACATAAGAAAGGACCTTAAATTCAATAATAGCTCTTTAAAAAGAACAGGAAAAGAATGTAACTGTTCCATAAAAAAACGTAAATATCAAACACGTTTCTCAGTAAGCAAAAGGAAAAACGCAGGAAGAAATGAGATAACATGCAAACTTTAAACTTTTACCTTGTTGTAGGGGGCCATGGCTCCAATCAACTCCACGCATGTAGAAAAGATCTCACAAGCTCTGCCTCTCGTTCGAATGCCATATTTCTGTAGAGAAAAATACATTTTGTTATGAAATTGGTTTATCAATGCGCAAATACTGATTTTATTTCATGTGAAATATTTGTGGTTTGGAACAAGATGGACTACAATGTCAATTTGATCAATATTTAAAAAAAATATTTTGAATATATCAATTTTAAACTTCTAAATGTTTCGAAAATAAATATGGGGAGTTTTTAAGGACCTAAAAAGCAATTTATCTGGACAAATTTTTTCAATGATTTTGCTTATGTTTATAAAGTAAACATCTCTACAGTCGCAAATAGTGATGCTCTTTAGGAAAAAAATTACAAATTATTTTTAAAAAAACCTTGAAATGTAATGGGGAAAATTAAGCTTTTTTTTACGTTGCGGCTTGTGATTGTTTTCTTATTAATTCCAAACTAAGTTTTTTAAATAATCATAGTCGTTTTAAGTAGAGCTCCTGTTAGACTTTTTTCAAAGGGTGCTGCACCAGAGCCCATTGTATAGAAAGTCATATGGCACATGCTTTTTACGCCAAATTGAAGGCAAAAAGGGAAGAAGAAAAGCAAAATCTTAACTACTTGGTCACAAACTGAATCGGCCTTCGTTTGTGATGAAAAAATACAGTTTTCTATACAGTAGGCAATGGTTGCATCCTGCCCTTTTTTTGTGCTGATGAGCTGTAATGAAAATGCATCCTGCCCCTTTTCCGGCATCTACCTTGCACTCCGTAATGTTTAAAAATATTTCCCTCTTATTTTTGTGTCAAAAGTGTAGTTCTGTATTTAACAACCTGCCTTGGTGTCCTAACCCCCGCAATGTCGTCAGGCTTCTCTAACCCTTCAAATCAAACATTTCCATAACATTACAACCAAGACAAACCTCCAAATGTGAAGCCATTTTTCTCTAAACTGTAAATATGACAGAGGTTTTTGTTCTAAGCCACAATAATATAGTTACATGTTATTGATAAAATTGGGTCAATTTTTAAACCTCCAGTTTCCAAATAAGACCAAACAGTGATTTTTAATTTTTAAAACACTTTAGTTTCTTAGATTCTCAAAATAAAACAACACAACACTTGTTATTTTCTTGTACAAATATACAATTTGTGTTTTTTTTTTTTTGTAAACTTTGGTGTACAAAGGTTCTCAAGAAGTAATTAGATGGCAGCAGAGTGGAATTCAAAATAGAGGTGCACACTAGAATGTGCATTGGGTGGGTTATGCTAAAAATTTTAGACATGCAAAAACCAAATTTTTTGTAATACCTGGTCTTGACGAAAAATCTTTAGCATTTCAGGAAGAATAACAGGCGCAAACTGAGGCATCTGAGAATCTGATACATCATTGGATATCTCTAAAACAAATAAATTTATAATTTAGTATACCTTTCATGTAAAACTACAAACACTTTTAACAATAATAGTCTATATGAACCATTTATACCATTATAATTGTTTGCCTTGCAATGAAAACATGTAAATGAAATGCCCAACAAAATACAACTAGGGTTATTACATAAAAATAAAACCATATTTTCTTGGGTAATCCATACGAGTTTTAAAAACTTCAAATGCTAAATGTCATGCTGTAAAATAACTGATATTTTCATATACTGAAGCATATGAAAATGAAATATTGTTTAATATAAGTGAAATAAATTATGAAGAAACAAATTTGTTTTAGTTGAATTTATTGCTTTGCTACATGCATAGCTATCTTATATAATTACAGTTCTTTTACCTTAAAATTTGTCCTCTCCTGCCCTTTTATACACGAATCGGCATCCTTCTTACCGTCCTCAAAATCAACATTTAATTTTTTTACTGCGTTATAATTTTTAAAAAAAATTCCTTTTTCTTTTAAGAACGGAATCTGCGCTAATTGACATTGGAATTTTTCGACTTTATAGAAGAATAAAACTTCTTTCCATACAAATTTACCACCAATTTTTTAAAAAGTTTAATGTAATCCTTTGGTATTGACTAAATTTGATAGCTATTTTAAATTTTATTTTTAAAAATGGGCAATTTAACACCGCAAGTACTCCAATTTTGATAACAGAAAGTTAATTTTGTGCAGATTTATTGATCACTTTTCTAGCTTTACATGACTTATTTTCAGTTTTAATTGAGTGTCAGTGCGATGGGTTTTCATGTTTTAAAGCTGAGAAAGTTATATTTTTCTGCATATTTAAAATGAATTTTCTTGTTTTGAAAGTCATTTGTTCAGTTTTAATTCAGTTCTACAGTTATTTGACTTACATAAGCCAATCAGTCATGCCAAGAAAAAAGACAATTTGATGCAAATTTTGGCGAAAATCGATTTTGCTTTTAGGGGGAGGGGGAAGACTATTTTCTCAAAATTGTACACACCCTCCCCCTTTTCATTTCTAGAGTGAACACAGAAAAATGCATTGAAATCTGCACACCGTACAAGTTGACATAAGCAAATATGGAGGTTTTAGAACATGGGAGCCCACCTATGAGCACCCTCATGGCCCCGTGCACCGCGAAGCTGTTCTCGCTGACCAGACTCTGCAGCAGGATGTTGAAGAGCTCTGGCCAGTTTTCCGGCCAGTCCCACTGGGCCACCGCAGACATGGCATAGGCGACGCTTGAGCGTAGCTTGCTGATGGACTCTTGGAGACCCATGGGCAACATGGCTCGTACAGCGGCCTTGGCCTGGGAACAAGAATATAACAACCTAATTCATATGCAAGATTAAAGTAAATTAGAATATTAAACAATAGTAATTTCTAAAAACATTGTATGGTAACTTTACTATTTAACACAATTACTTTATTAATTTTCCTTTTTTAACAGTATGTGAATAACAATATGAAGAAAATAAAAATAATATTTTATATACAAAAAAAAATCATTGAAATCACAGCAAACAAAGATTCAAAACTTTTTTTTTTTAAGCTTTTCCTAAAACTATTAAATTTGATTTTTATATCTTGAAAGTTTAGAAAAAGTAACATTCTAAAAAAATGTCTACATTTATTGTTGAATGTTTACTATGAAAACCCGACAATGAGGTTGTACTGACTATTAAAGTATTCAGCTGCAACCAAACGTTCCACTTGCATGCTTTATTTTCACCTAGTTTTAAATACTGACTGTAACTAGACAAACTGTAACACAACATTGTTCCCTCATTAGTGTACCACTAAGCTAAAGAAAATCTGGAGGAAATATTCCCATAGCAGGAATGAAGAATTTTCCGTGGCACAATATCATTCTACCTTGACCATTGAATACTAAAGTTATTTGCATTAGCATTGAACATATATAATGTATTTGTGAACATAAATTCATTTTAAAAGTACAATCTTCCCATTTCTCGCTTCGGTTAGCAAAAGTGAAAGGGTCTTTTTCCCCTTTAAAAGGACAAGGTGGCAAAACACGTAGGCTTAGTCTGCATTAGAATGGGTCGGATTATTTTCTTTTCAAAAAGCTTCAGTGTGGAAAAGTTGCCTCTTATAATAAGAAAAACAATGTAAAAAATTTTTAAATGGTTGACATCTTCCGCGTACATTGTACTAACACTTTATAAAATTTTACAAAATTGAACCTTTTTCTTAATTTTTAAAAAAAATTGTTAGGCTTATTTTAGATCAATAAAGTTAAATTAAAATAGCATTAATATTTTCAGGCCGTGCAATGTGTTAAAAAAACGCGAATTTACCAATTTTTTTGCAAGGTTCATTGTTTTAATCACCTTATAAAAAAAATTATATCATAAAAAAAGTATTGCTTATAAAAATATTTATAACTTCAAATCATCTATAAAAATGGTTTTACAAAAAAAAAATTGTTCAATTTTTCAGATCTTCTTTAGCTCAGGGCAGTGAACAGCGACTCACTTCAGGCGTGGCCTCCGGAGGCTTGAACTTTTCGGAAACGGAGGACCAGTGCGACTCCACGTACTGCTTGAGCAGGACAGAGGCCAACTGGCGCACAGCGAGGGGAGCTCCTCCGTCCAACATCAGCTCCGTCAGGTGCACACAGAACTCTGGAGGAGAACAAGCGTTGTTACATAACATCTGCTTTATAATTCAACTTATTTATATCAACCTTTTGGACTCGAATGGGGACTCTTAGTCATCAAAATAACCCCTCGTGGAGAGTTATAGTGTCAGTTTCGCACATAGTTGGTTTAAACTTATTTCGGCATTTTATGCACTGAACTTGACACGTTGTGCTCTGATATTGCCACTATCTGTATAGATGTGTATCTAATAGTAAATATTTTTGGAAGTCGGTGATGCAAGGCAAACGTGCAGTCATTGATTAGTGTATGAATGCTGGGTCACTGCCCGATGGCTCCGCAGAAGGATGTTTCGGACAACTTTTGTCATAACCGATTGCTCACAAAATATGTGCATGCACTGACTTAATATTTTTATTGATTAATTGCTGAATTATCAAATTCAAATAATCGCCAATAGCCCATTGTTCAGCTCTAGTGCAATATATTATTTAAATAACCAACCAGCCATTAAGTTTGCCATTTTGACTTGCTAACAAACAAAAACATTCATTTGGTCATTTTGGTTTTGGCACTAATTTTCAGAATCGTGCCAAGCTGTACCATGTTCTAGTAATTTACGTAGAACTATTCTAACAGAAAAGGCCTCCAAGCAGTGCCTCTTCATTTTGAAAGTCAGAAGAGAGGACAACATCAAAGCTAAAATTGCACTCTCCCAACTCAACTCTAATCATTTAGATCTCGACAGATTTACAACCCCTCTATACATTAAGTCTTTGGTTGTACATACCTAGTATAGAGTTCAAAAGTTAAACTAGAATACATTGACCAAGACGTCCAAATTGATATCCAAATCGCTAAATTGATGTCAAGAAACTTTCTAATTTCATGTCCATTATTGATTTTATTATCCAGCAAGGGTTAAAATAAAGATTAGTTCGACAATGCGCTTGAAAAATCTCCAAATTTAATTTCAGTTCAAATTAGCAACATTTCCCAATACTTGTGTAAATGCGTATTATAACGCATGCACAAATAGTGTCTCCAATTGATTCATTTACAGCAATTAGTTACACCTACTTGTGACATTATACAAGCATACAAAAATATTAGTATTGTTTTACATGTACCCACAAAACATTTGTATACCGAGTTTAACGCGCATGTGCTAATTCAAAACAATTTTTTTTAACTTGTTGGTGGTTTGCGTCATAACTAGTTTTTTTCTTTTCTTTATTTATTAACAAAAATTAATATGGCGTCTTCGAGGGTTTCGGCACATAGTGTGGATTTTAGCAAAGTTGAAAGAGAATTGAATCAATGTTTTTCTGTGTGGTTGAAGATCGTAAGAAAGAGACCTAGTTGGAAGCGATTGAAGAAATGTTTATTTTGTCTGGAACCACGATATATATATATATTCTCTGATTGTTGGGACTCTTACAATTGTCTGGATGAAAATGTCTACCCTATAACCGGAGCTCATACATAGATATACTAATATTGTATAGATACTAATATTATTGAAGGCACTTGGAACACCATAATAAGACATTTTTGTACACACAGCACCAACACCTGTAGGGGTGGTTTTGATTCCTACTTGGACACACGCATGTGATGGCGGATGTATGATGGAAGCTACAAGGCCATGTTTCAATTTTTTGTAAGATCAATTAGGAAAATGTGTATCCTGTTTAAAAAGTGCAGTGTGTTTCCAATTTGGAGTACCATGAAAATTCTCCAAACAACTTTAACCAGCCAATTACAAGGAGCCTACCTAGAAAATATCACAAAAATGATGTCAGGTAGTATTTATATTGTGTATCTAGCATTGGTTTAATTTGCAGGAAGTTGCTCCCTCCCAGTTATTTGTCACATTGATATCTTGGCACTGGTAATGGTAAGCATAAATTTTCCACAACAAGTTTGTTTACAAACATTGATTTGACAGAGTGCCCCTTCCCTCCCCCCCCCCCTATTCTTTACATTTATCCCAGTAAGTAGCTTAACGTATTTGTTTAAGTTACATGGTATTTCGTTGTTGGAAATGGTAGTAATAGGCTTTTGGTGAATTCCGGCGGTAACGGAAGGCCAGTTTGTACAACAACTTATGGTTATAATTTTAAAAATATTTTTTATTTCAAATAACTGATAGGTAGACTTTTATACACTTTACTCCATTTCATTAAAAATGCAAAATCTAGAATTTAGCACTTTATAACTTTTTTTTAAATTTAAATTTTAGTAATGGTAACGGAAGGACGTTTTTTGGAAGTGGTATACCACACTTGCACCTTTTTATTAAAAGTTCAGCTAAACCGTAAAAAAGAAAAATCTAGAAAAATTAGAACACTTAAAGGAGAGTTCAATTATTATAAATTGCAGTGCAGTTTTTAGAAATTATTATATTATGCCCAAAAATATGATGTTTTTTAAGGTAACGGAAGGACAAAAATTCCAAGTGTGTAAAATTGGATTGTTTTACAACAATTTACTCATTAATATTTTGAAAAAGAATAATAGGTGTTAAATTCTGCTTATTCAGCTGTTTTTAAATCTAATTCTGCAACAAATTCTTTTTCCAGGGCCATTTGTTAAAAATTTTGGCTTATCCAATTTTTGGTTATTTTATTTGAGTCAATTCCAGCAGTTACCTTCTTTCTCAGGAAATATAAATTTAGTCATTCATTATTTTATTTTCTTAAACATAATACTTCTACAACGACATCATTGAATGAAGCACTTGCCTAACATAATACTTTTTAGTCCTTGCCATTCGACTAACTAAAAGTCACTAACAGCCAATGCATTGCTTGACCCATATGCCTTGTCTGCATCTTTTATATTTGATTGTATGTTTTCTTTGAATACCTTTCTTTCTATAGAACTAGAGTACTCACAATACTTAATAATATATTTTGAAATTGGTTTTAAATAATAAGTATTGCGTGTGTCAGGAAGAGGAAGATATTGTTCCATCTTTCTTGAGATAATTACTTTATCTGATGGAGAAATCAATTATTTTATCTAATGGGGCAATAGTGGTAAATTTCCCATTAACCACTTTGGACATTAACAGTACCTTTGCCTTGATTAATGGCAAAAATGCTTCAATGTAGCCATGATGTTATACTGATCAAACATGAATGTTAAGTTGGTTTTTGAATGTTAAATCAACTTGTACAACTACAATTTTCACCTCTTCTTTGAATTCTTTTATTAAAAGACAAGATTCCTATGTCTTTTAATAAAAATATACTTTAAAAATGTGCAGATTTGTTTTCAAGAGCATAAAGGCACTTTTTAAATGAACTCTTATCTTTTTTTTATGGATTTCTGTCTTCATTCCATTACTGTCATTTTAAATGTGCTAAATTTTGTTCATTAGTATTTATATATTTAGTAACAAAACAATTTAGACAAACTTTAAGTAGAAGGTATATTTGTAACAAAACAAACTGGGGTCTAAGCTTGCGAACTTTTTATAGTGATACATTAATGGGTCATTCCATGTCAAATCAACCAAAAAAAAGAGGTTTTGACACCCATGATCACAGATTCTGATGAAATTTGGCATGTTTGTTCCTTTTATAGATTTAAGTAAGCATATAAATTTTTTTTGCTCTGTCTCAAGCGGTTTAGGTTTTACAGCCTGTGAAAGTTTTCGGAATTTCTCGGATTTCATCGATCGGATAGAAAAAACGCAATTCGCGTTTTTATAGAATATAAATTATATCTTCTTTGTTTACTGACTAATGTTGATGAAATTTTTTATGAGTATATATTAATATGTAAGTAATCCAGAAAAAAATAAATCAAACAAGCAAGTATATACATATGGTCAGAAAAAAATCTTAAAGTTTTATTTATAGATATTTTTAAACAAAATAGTGAGTTCTACGCTAAGCGGAATATCTTCAAAAGGGAAAAGGATAATCAAATTTTTAAAAAAAAATTCTTATTCTAAAAGATATGCTCTACCACATGGAAAAATAAAAATAATGGGTAATTCACTCCTTCATTATGTTTTTACACTTCAAAGATAAAAATTACTTTACTCACTCATTTTCTTGAAATCTTTAAATTAAAATATATTTATAATGTTCATTAGAATGGAACAATCCTTCTTTTTTTTGGCGATGACTCCAGAAACTATCATGCCGAAATAAACCATCAACATGATTTGTCGACTCTCCAAATACTGGGAACAGCAACCTCTCTTTTGCCATTAAACCATTGTGAAATATTTCAGCACAAGTGGGCCAACATATGTGTGGGGCCCAGTCTTTGATCTGTTTTTGCAACCAAAACACAAAATTATATGCTTTCTTAACTATTGCGCTGATGGTCTTTTACTGTGTAGAGCAAATGTCACTGCTCCGCAAATATAACAGAAGTTATTAGCACTATTAACACAAGTACGTGGTATTACACTGTTGATTTTACACTGTAACAATCATGTGTATGTTACAGCTTCGAAAAGTATGGACGAAATGAGAGGAACTTATGACAGTTTATGGTATGACAGCTGGCTTCTCAGCTACAATAATTCAGGATTGGTTTCTATCATCTAAGAAGCAATTTCATTGTGGATCAGTGTTATTTCAAAACTTACCATTAAAATATTTCATGTATGTAAATTCTATGTATTCTTTAATATTCTCCAGTTTTTTCATAAGCTAGATTGAACATGTGTCATGCATTCATGAGAGAATTGGTAAGTTCTTCCGGTCGTTGTTTTTGGAGGTTCCACAATTGCAATGACATGAGGGATGGGTAGAACACATTCATCTTCCCTTTTGGGCCAGAAAAATGATGGTGAAGGTCCATGAGGATGTAAAAATTTAACAGTGACATCTTCTTCTTCTGTATTCACCTCACTCACCATACCAAAATACCATAAGCTGTTGCTATGTTCACTAAGTGCATGTAATTTCATTGGAGAACATCCAATTTCATGGAACGAAGAATTTAGTTCATCCACCACACTTTTTTTTTGTAACTGGAGTTGTTCGTCAGAGGCTAATCCCACATCAGCAATACCTTCACCTTGTACATTTAAGCTACTTTTTCTTTCCACAATACTCTCATCAATTTGTTCGTCTTTAAGTAGATTCTTCCTGAAAAAAGCACAAAGTTTTTGTCCTGGTTTCACTTTGTAACCCTTTGATAAAATTATCCTACTCTGCTCTACAGTTACAACTAAAAGACTTTTTTTAATTGAAGTTTTATGTGTTTTAAAAGGGTCACAACACACCTTCTGTAAAAATTCATACTTGCTCAAAAACACACTTTGATGATGAAGATAAATAGTCTTGAACTCATAACTTGATGCCGTTCTCAATTTTAAAAGGGTTAAATCAGTTTCAGACAGTTTTTCAATACTTTGTATGGATTTATTCTGGATATAGTTTAATAAATGGCAATCACTATGAGTAACTTCCCCCACACTGCACTTCTCCATTTGTCCAAGACACAGTTAAAAAATACTTAAATATTCTTTTTACAATAACATTAATATTAGATACTAATCAAAATTGAACATGTTTAGCTGTACTCTTTCTTGTTAACCAACCAGGCATTAAAAGAATCCAACAAAGTTATGCAGATTACACAAAGGAACAGGTGACATACTGTGATTTTTGGATAGATGCCAAGTTCTGTCTACTGAGCAATCTGGAAAGTTAAGTCTAAACAAGTTTAGACAGATGTTCCATATTTAAAACAATAATCCAGTTTAATAGATAGAGCACCATTTAATGATTTTATCACAGCTTGAAATGAATGATTGGATTGCTTGTAAGATTTCGTGAAATTAGTTACTGTTAGTGAGTTGACTAGTTTAGACTAGCTTTTAAAATTAAATTGTAATGTAATTTGCTTTTATTTAATTAGGCCCAATTGTTAAAAATAAGGAAATCAATTACAATCTTATTTTTAAATAATCTCAAAATATAATTATGGATAGCCTATTTTATAACGTTTTTTTTTTTTTTGGCAAGGGCTGATTAACAATTTTGAATTTACTATATTATTTTAATCATATGCCAAAACCACTTATTCTTTTAAATTTATGTAAATTTTGAATTCTTTGTTTTATTTTTAACTGTTTGATATGTGAAATTTTTAATATAATTTTACTAAAATTGTAATTTTAATTTAATGATTTCAAGGAAATGAGTGAGTCAAGTGATTTTTATCTTTGAAGTGTAAAAAAATAATGAAGGAGTGAATTACCCATTATTTTTATTTTTCCATGTGGTAGAGCATATCTTTTAGAATAAGAATTTTTTTTTAAAAATTTGATTATCCTTTTCCCTTTTGAAGATATTCCGCTTAGCGTAGAACTCACTATTTTGTTTAAAAATATCTATAAATAAAACTTTAAGATTTTTTTCTGACCATATGTATATACTTGCTGGTTTGATTTATTTTTTTCCGGATTACTTACATATTAATATATACTCATAAAAAATTTCATCAACATTAGTCGGTAAACAAAGAAGATATAATTTATATTCTATAAAAACGCGAATTGCGTTTTTTCTATCCGATCGATGAAATCCGAGAAATTCCGAAAACTTTAACAGGCTGTAAAACCTAAACCGCTTGAGACAGAGCAAAAAAAATTTATATTCTTACTTAAATCTATAAAAGGAACAAACATGCCAAATTTCATCAAAATCTGAGACCATGGGTGTCGGACCCTGGTTGATTTGACATGGAATGACCCTAATATCAATATTTTCTTGCTGAAATTCTGTATGCGTCACTTAACGTCATCGTAAGAAATCGCTTTTAAACTTTCTTCTTTTTCCCATTTTATGGCTTTATTGTAGAAAGAACCCATATAGTGAATAAATAGAAAAGTAGTACCAGTTTTAATTGAAACTCAATGTATTTGTGACATACTTATTAAATTAGCGGGGGAGGGTATTAAGATAGAAAATACAGTTAATAAGTATATATAATATTTATATGTGTTTGAATTTCAATAATAACTGAAAAATAGTTTGTTTAATTGTGGAAAGTTCAGTCAAAATCAGCTAATACAAAAATGTCCTTCCGTTACCACATTGATGTCCTTCCGTTACCATGTTTTTTGTCCTTCCGTTACCATTAAAAAACATCTAAATTAAAAACAAAATAAAATTGTTGCTGTTTCTAATTAATAAGTGTCATAAGTCTGCTTTGTACAAAAATTCATTAAGTTGTAGACCCAATGGTTTCTTAGTGAGGTGGTTGAAATATAGTATTTTGGTAACGGAAGGACATTTATGGTTTGACTTAATAAGTTATTGATTTCAAGGTTAAAAAATATTTTTTTGCAAAAAAAATTAATAGAAAGATTAACTACATGAATAAAGTATAAAAGTTAACCTATTTATTTTATTTTGGTAAGGGATTTTAGTCAAGTTATAGTATGAAACAAAATGTTGATATTCCGCACTGCAAAAACATATAGTAAAGAAGTGACTTTGACCTTGATTTTATAAAAGTCATTGTGTTAATTTAAAAAAAATATGTTAAGATTCAAAAAGTTCATATCTTTCTGAAAAAAATGGTATATGACAAATGACTCAACATAAAGTTTAAAATTTTAAGTGCCATGGCAACATTTTCCCGGAATTCACCTTTTCACAATAAACTTGTCTATGAAAATTGGTTTGGCGGAGCGTCACTATGTACTTTTATCTCTCACGATATTCATAAGTTTTACCAAATTCAAGATCCTCCAATCCTGAGTCGGGTGGAGTGAATCAAGCTCTATCTGTATAACAGAACAGGACCATTTTAAGGTTTCAGTTTTCTATTACATAGTTTTACTCTTTTAATGGAATAAAATTTCCTTGAATACAATTTTTCCAGTTTTGAAGTTACAACCGCCTGTTCAGAAAGTAGTTGCAATATAAGGACAACAGTGGAATACATAATTAACATGAGATTTGCAAGGAAATACAAGAATTACGAATTAGTTTAAAAATATTGTGCATGGAAGGCTTGATATAACATTGATTTAAATGTAATAATGATGATTTGGATATTATTATTGGGCTTAAAAGCATATTACCATTATTAGAAATGGTAATTTGTAATTACAAACGCATTGTACTCAATACTTGAGAGATTACTGTCTTAAACAACAATCAAAATAAACAATTCCCGCCATTCTACAACTTGCAAAACTCAAGTAATGGATAGAAATTAGAAACACGATTTACCATCTGTCACTTCTAGGAGAGTTATCTGATTCTCGGCATTGATTCTCACATGATGAATAGGCGACAAAATCGACGTCAAAGTTTCAAAAAGGGCATCTTTCAAGGTACGGCTGACATCTCGCACGGACGCCGACATTTTGCTTTCGCTCACTTAAAAAACTGTTAGTTGCAGTTGCAGTTGCAGAAATTGCAAAAACAGATGATCTTTCGTCACAACAAAAAACAACAGTTTTGACGTCATATCATAAGGTTAATTCACAGATTCAACATTTTATTGGATTGAGTGTAGGCACATTTATTAGGTAATAGATTTGTGTGTGATATAATCAAAAACATATTCTCTTTTAGTAAATTTTTACTTTTGAGATACTTTTTACTTTCGTTGATTCAATATTTCAAAACTTTGAATAACAAAGTGCTTAATAGATTTGAGATTTTAAGTGGTTATGTAGTTGAATTAAACTCGCCCTAGAGCAACATAATGAGCTATTGAAGACGGTTTGGATAATATCAAAAATTAGACTTGAAAATATATTCCTCTAATTTTGAATGATAGTTTAATCACGACGACTAAACCTAATCTAGCACCCCACACACCTAGGTTTTTGCAATGGAATCGTACTTCGTAATTCTTACTTCGTTTATATAGTAGTATCATATAAAGATATAATAGAAAATAGGCTGGATGTATTCTACTTTTATTGATAAGACGCTTTAAATTTATATAAATCTATTTTTAAGAAAAGTCCATTTTTGTAGTCATTCCTATAGCCCAAATAAGCATTTGTTTCTTCTTCACTTCCTGAAATAGTAACAGAACAAAACGGAAGTAGCTGAAAAAAAATCAGGCGCATGCGCAATTATGTGTACTGAAGAGAATGCTACAATGGATATGCTGGGTGGATAACAAATCTAACGTGAACAATCTTTCAATTGAAGATTGATTTCTGGTCCCTATTATTATGGGATTTATGGATTGAGAGGAGCGATTAGCATGAATTCTAGGGGTGGAATTTAGTTTCGTCAAAGAATGGCGTTGGTCACTGTACAAAGGTCACCTAACTCCCCTGGTCCTTCCACAGTAAGTTGATTGTTGACATTTTTTTAAAGTGTTTATGGACACTTATCGGGTGCTCATAAGCATCTAAAAATTATATTATCTACAAAGAAAGTATTCAAATCATCTGTGATTGGCTATGGTTTCAAGATGTTATCATTTTCTTTTTAATGATTTGTGTTATTCTTAATGTAAACAATAGCGAACCGATGTTTGGACTGAATGTCAATTTTCTGTCAAAATTTTCTAAAGCTTTTGCTCCTATGCCATTCTAAAAGAATAAGTAAAGTTAAATTAGCAAAAATTAAATTTTTGTATTGGAGAAACATACTTTATTTTTCATTCCATTTAATATTTTGACTCTTATACTATGTATTTAATAGTTGTTAAATTAGCAAAATTATCAATATTTAGCGATTTTCGGAAACAATTTAGTTCCCTTATAAATAAAATGACCAATTATATGTTTTATCATTGGATTTTCTAAATTTATCAACTTATTTTCAACAATAAATCTTGCCATCAATCAAAAGGTCTATTTCTAGTATACGGTACAGTCACCAAATGCGACATATTGTGAGCGATAAAGTTTATATGCTGTAAACTCGTTCTGGGCAAATAATAGTGTTTGCATAGATTTTACAAAGCATCCGAGACAGTAATTATTAGTATAAAATTTGGTTATTTATAAAATGAATGATTAATGTAGTTATTGATGTAAGCTAATTTTTGTTTCTTTATAATCATCATCAAAGTTTAATTTTTCTATTGCTCTTGTAGCCCCGAATTCGAAATTGTGTTCGTTTAATTAGTTCTAAAAATTTTAGATTAAATGTCCTCCTTTGTAGTACAAGTCAAATACACAAGTACTTTAGTGCTCTGAATAATTTACTTTGCAGTGTACCTGTTGATTTCCACCATTATCAGAATCTACAGTGTTTCTGATTAAACAAGTTGTCGGTTGAATATGATTCTCAAGTACTTATTAAAAAAAAAACATTCTGAGAAATGTGGACCTCACAACCAAATAAAACAGCTGCACTTTACTTGGAGCGGAACCACTGATGTGCCATCATATTAAAAAGGAAGCAAATAATAAAATAACCACCATCCTGAAACAGAATTAAAAAAACACTAAAATATTTTTAAAAAAACATGTTGTTTTTAAAGACTTCAAGGCCTGCTCCTGAACTCTGTGAAGCACAAGTGATTTGATGATTTGAGAGTGTGCTGCTCTGCAACTACTTTTCCAAAATACAAGGGGTACCTCTACTCCGTCCCCAAACCGAATAGCCTGGGGATCAACCAGGTCTTTGTGACCCTCAAGATGGTATGTCCCTGTCGACAAGGCCCCTTAAAAAAAATTGAACAACTAGTTCGGCCATGAGTGCATAACAAACAAATTTTAGACGGACGAAATGCTGAATGTTTGAGTTAGAACAGAACCTCGGTCAGTTATAAAAATGAAAATTCTATGTTTAACTGTTTGTTCATGATAAACTCGCAAACAGTATAATAGAATACATTGGCACATGGGTAAACCGTAACCTATATTGAGTAATAGCCTTATTTTCCAACAGGCACCAACACCAGGAAGTTGCAAAAAAGTTCAAAAATATTTTTAATTATGTTTCATGGGTAAAAACATTAACAAAATAATAATCGCATCCGGAAGTGAAATGAGAGTACTTGGGTTGTGTTATGTATTATATTTTAATTCCTAGTTCAACAATTTATAGCAATTATTAAAAAATGGCAAATTACTTATTAAGAAGTTTGAGTTGGGTGAAAAAAATTCTCAAAAAGAATAATTACTATTCAAGTGAGTGTACCTCCGGTCGCAGTGCTTGCTCCAACTGGAGCCCCCATCCTTAAGTCATAAGTCATTCAAGTGAGTGTTGTTGAACTGCATAAAGTTGATAAATTGCTTTGCAGTGTAAGATTTATTTATTTCTATTAATTTCAGGATGAAAGTGACTCGCTGGACACACAGGAGGGAGATGAAGAGAGTACAGATAAAAAGGGGTGAGTATCCCTAATTGAAAGGATTGCATGTGTCCTCTGTCAGCGTTTTATTCCGTGCCCAGGAATGCAGAAAATGTTAAGACCATTGAAATTTCCTTAGAATGTATTTTTCCAACCAAAAATTTCGCCAACAAATTTTATAAGGGTTAAGTATGTTTATCCATAGAAAAAGAAAACCAATGAGAAGGGAAAACTTCACACTAGCAACAAAGATTGTGTTTTTTAGAATTAATAAAAAAACATAATGAAATGTGCTTTTTTTATTGATTTTAAAAAGAAGTACATCATTTCAATAAAAGTGAAAATTAGGAAAATTTTAAGTGGATGTAGATAATACTTTATTCCTTTTTGCTAGTGTAGTAAATAACAGCATTATAAGGTTTTACCCTTTACTTGGGGACTATTCGTGGGACTTTCTCCGTGGTTTTAACATGAGATTCTTGTCGAAATATCAACCATCCGTCCTGTAAAAGTAAAACTGAGGAACTGCCTCTATAATATTAATTTGGGATTCTGTTTGATAAAGGTTAAAGAAAGTGAAGCAAAACTTTAACTGTGCCCCTAGCAAAAGGATGCTATTCTAAACCCACATCCATAATGTTAAATGTTTTCTTACTTTTTAAAGGCACGCATTTGGTTTCAACATGGAATTCTGGTTGAAATATCAACCAATCGTTCTGTAAAGGTGAAAAAAATACCTACTCACTTTAATGCAATACATTTTTGATAATGAATAATGAAAGTTATGTATATATTCTTAAAGAATGTGATTGCATTATTGTTTTTAATTTTCAGTATTAGTGAGTGTTATTTTGCTGTGAAAGGAGCAGCTCTTGTCTTGCCCCATGACGAATGCATCCACGTTCACAGAAAGAATATTGCAAAAGGAGGTACCTAAAAACATGCATTTTGCTTTATTTATATTACTATATTTTACTATTTATATATATATATATTAATAATATGGCCTGGTGTTGCTCATGCTAAATTTGTGAAGTAAAACCTGTGCTACTGTTTTTAGTTAACGTAGCTAGTCGAATGTCGCTCTTTATATCCATTGTCAAAAATGAAATATCTCTAGATTGGCATAAATGTAATCATGTTGGATAGGAAGTTGGGCACCAATGCATTTAAGATTACGAAGCAAACCAAAGCATGTACATGGCATGAAAGGGTACCCATGGCGTCAGACGAAACATCTGGTTTACCTTCCTCCTTCTGTTGGAGAGGTTTTTGTTAACAACCAATTCCTATATTTTGCTGCTTAATAGATGTGTTTTTTAAAGAAATCTTGCAATAGTAGAAGACTGCCAGTATTGACAAAAATTATTTTTGGTCGCCTAGGTGGCTTTTAACAAAAATGATTTGAAGAAAAGATCTACAATGCAAATTTCCAATAGCAATAATATATAGAAAAATGAAAAAAGCCTTATAACTTTACAACGGGTGCAGATATCCAAATGAAACAAAGTGCAGATGTTACATTGGGACATTATTATTAAAATGGTGCAAGTTTTATAAAAATATATTTAGTTGTTTTTGAGTCAAAACTGGACAGACAGACAATAATGTGATTTTCTGAATCAGTATATCCTAATCCATGTAAAAAACTCAAAATGAGGTGTTTTGTTCGAATTCACAGACCCACTCCATTCTTATATATGTATTGATGACAAAATAAATTGTCTTCGATGCTAAACACCTACTTCCTCTGTGTATAAAAGACTGAAAATTTATATACAGATACTATTCCTCAACAAAATGTGCACTTGAGACTTTAAATTTTAAAACTCTGTTTATTTTTTTAAAGGAATTTATAACGGTTTTTAAAAGCTGTATTTTTAAATTTCCATATCAAACGAAATGTCAACATTGTTGAAATGTTGCAAGATGCTTCCAACAATAAAATAGTTTTAAAAACAAATGTTTAATTTTTAAATAATATTAAAAAAGTTTTTTATTGTGCTCTTATATTAAACAAAATGATTACAAAAAGGGATTTTTTTACATTGTTTTTACATTACATGTTTAATTGCTTTATTTATGTATGAAATATCCAAATAGTAAAATAATACTTTAAAAGTAATATTGTTATTAATAAAAAAGTCGAAGATTTTATGCAGGATTAACCGAATAAGATTATCTCTGGAACATAATTTCAAGCCAGGAATTCTTACACTTAATATTAAATTATATTTAATGATGAAACTTCAGTAGTGAAAGTATAAATTAATGTACAGGTTGCTTCATTTATTCTGATATTATATAGTTTATATTTTAAAACCTTGCTAAAAATTTGCATTCTTACTAGTATTATAAGGATAACACCTATATTAAACAAAATGATTACAAAAAGGGATTTTTTTACATTGTTTTTACATTACATGTTTAATTGCTTTATTTATGTATGAAATATCCAAATAGTAAAATAATACTTTAAAAGTAATATTGTTATTAATAAAAAAGTCGAAGATTTTATGCAGGATTAACCGAATAAGATTATCTCTGGAACATAATTTCAAGCCAGGAATTCTTACACTTAATATTAAATTATATTTAATGATGAAACTTCAGTAGTGAAAGTATAAATTAATGTACAGGTTGCTTCATTTATTCTGATATTATATAGTTTATATTTTAAAACCTTGCTAAAAATTTGCATTCTTACTAGTATTATAAGGATAACACCTAAGTTATGAATACCTTTTGGTGACTGCTTTATGTACAATATCTCTCTTTAAATACAATAATAATAAAAAAAATCCTTTAATTTTTTTATTAAATGACTAGTTATACCAAGTAATTACAATAAATGAAATAATGTTTTACATTCAACTTAAAAGTAATACTTATTCATAATTCCGTTATTTCAAGAAATAAAGGAAACAGCTTTAGTTAAGGAATACCAGTTCACAAAAATAGGATAAGCAGAGCCGCTATTTTTTAATATAAATTTTAACTTGGCTCATGTTATTGCACTGCAACTTGTATAATAGATTTGATTGTCATAGGATAGCAATATCCATTCTTAAGTTTTCACGGTATAATTTTTAAATACCACTAATTTGAATTCTGGTGAGCTTAAAACGTATTGAATCAGTGAAATCCTTTCATCGGAATTATGGCATGAGATCCCTTTGTAGACGATTTTTGGCTAAAATATAGAAGGTGTTTGTTTTATGAATGTTTTGACATTTTAAAGATGAGATTGTAAATAATATTTTCTCTTTTACAGCCTGTGATATCCAACAACATTTGCAATCAATGCTCTACCTTCTTCATGCTGATGATATTCTTAAAATGGTATGTTCTCTTCCTTAAATATACAGAAAAATTTATCGGAAATTCAGTTTCTCACATTATTAAATTTTAATTATGTAATTGCAATAACAAAATGCAAAACCAGCAATCAGCAATATTAGGCACATTAGGCAATTTGTAGCCAAAATGGTCTTCAAAAGAAAATTTTGTCCTTATTTGCATATTCAATTTTAGTAGTTAAATTCTTTTTTTATTGACACTACATTTTCAGAACTAAAAATATTTAACAACAAGATTAAGCATTAACTTCAAATAAAAGAACATCTACAAAAATTAGATTTTTTTTATATTTCTATTTGTTTCTTTGATAATTTTTCTTTTAAAGGTTTTTTAAGAAACAACTTTAAAAAAAAAAATTGTTAATATATGCTCTAAATAAATATGTATAAATGCTGCTGTCTTAAAGAAAAATTCTAAATGTATAAGATAATGTTCTTTAAAAATACTGGCTGTTCAAGGCATTGCATTGTGTATGCTTCAGTGTTCAACTTTAAAATAATTTAAAATTTATTATAAATTCAAGAACGGTGAACTTGTTATATTTTAATAGATTAAAAGGTGTTAAATCAAAAATAAAAACACATATTGCTAACAACATATTATTTTAGTTGATAATATTTTTTTTAACTTGTAAAATAATGTTATTATAAACGTTTTATTTAATTTGAATATTCAGTAAAATTAAATCTATTTCCAAGTTTCTGAAGTTGAGTACTGAAAACTTATAGCATTTTAAGAGCTAAAAATCTGTTAGTTTGGCCGTGCACGAGCAACATTTGCACTGCCTTTTAATCAACTGGGTAGCTAAAAAATTAAACAACAATTGCATGTGATTATTTAATTGCATCCAACTCAGGTTGGTTAGTTGACATTAGTTAGGGTCAGGTGGGGGAAAGTGGTCATAAAAACAGGCATTTTTAACTTTGCAGGAATATAAATATGAGAAATTTTCTAAAAAATATTATTGTTTTGGATTTTATTTTACATTACATTGTTCTAGAGTACATTAGAATACACTTTAAAAATATGTTTTGAGAGTAACACCTTTTAATGACATCTTTTTTTTGTCATGTTTTTATGACCACTTTACCCCATGGGTGGGGTAAAGTGGTCAGTGTGTGGGGTAAAGTGGTCATATTGAAGAAATATGACATAAAAAGGAAATTATAAGTAAACAGTGCCATTTTATTACTTAAAAATATTTTACACAACTTCTATATTTGTGAACTATTATTTAAATTTAAAAAATATTATTATTAAATTATAAATTTATAGTGTTCTTTATGGTAAAAAGTTTTTTTTTTAAAGATATTTTAATAACTTCCGACTCTCTGTTTTTTCAATGTCGTTATATTCTGAAAATGTGTAGTAGTCACCAATTTAGGATTTTTCTAGATATTTAATGAAGTGTCCCATTAATTACTATCTCAATCTTGTCCAATAAACTGTTTAATTGATTTCTTCCCTTAATATTTTACTAACATCCCACAAATATGATTTGTCAAATTTGTATATCTGTGGCACAAATTGGCTCAAAAGAATTTGTTGACTTGATAATTTTCTGTTTTTTTTTAGCTTTTTTTTTGGAATCCCTTGTTTTTTTTGTTTTTTTGTAGACAAAGTGCAACTGTTTCTTTTGTTTTCATCTTTAGAGTTATGTATAGCCATTCTATGTACAATTGACACTGGTGGAGATATTGTTGTCAGTATTAGCTTAAAGTCCTTCAGTGGATATACACTTGTTGTATTAGCCATATTTGACACTTTTGTACTTTTAAAATTTAAATTGCATATATCAGATGTTGATGGTTCTGAATTCTGATGAATATCTATTTGTTGATCTGGTGAAGTCAATTTGCAATTCTGTAATTTTGGTACGGACATTGTTATGTTTGGTCAATTTGTTTGTTGACAGTTTTCACAAATTCTGTGGTAATCAGGTCTTGGTGGTCTTATCAACCAATGGACTTTTTCTGCTATTAGGATATTTAAGATACATTTGGATTAAATTTGATATAATAGAACAATCGAATGAATGCCCAACATGGGCAATGAATCTGAAGCTTTTAATGATGCAAGATTCTTCTTCGAAGCCATGGTTCTCATTAGGACCATTATGCCTGGACTTGTTAATGACCCATCTTCTTAAAGTCGGGTAATTTCTGAGCTACAGCATAAATGGATATGCCCTTTTTAACCAGCATAGCTAACTGGCCTTGCCAGCATAGCTAATTAGCCTTGCCAGCATAACTAATTGTAGACTGGCATCAGAGTAATTTGGTACAATCTTCCTAACATATTTTCTCGGCATGTTTATTACGTAAAAAAAGGGGGGAAAATAAGACAATAAAAATTATTTTATTATACAAGTTTATCCAAATTTTAATCACTGAATATTAGGTCTTAATAAAGTCATTCCAAGCAATGTAAAAGTTAAGCCTAATGCTGTTTACTTTATCTTATGTTATAAACTATGATAAATTAATATATGCTTTATTATTCTAAATTAATATTTAATAATCAATCTTTAAATATTAGGCCTAAATAAACTCATTGTTACCATGAATACGTTAAACTTAGTCATATGACCACTTTACCCCATGTTACTAAAAACACTATAAAATAAAAAATTTAATAAACACAACTTGCCTATCAATGGAAATGTGTTCTTGAGATATGTTTGAAGCCTCCTGTATAACTAATATATTAAGATTTTGATTAAACAAAATGTAGGAGAGAAGTTCATTAGAAAATCAAATATTGTACTGAAACGTACAAAAATAAAATGGCTATTTATTGGCATTCAATGTGTTGCTAAAATTATAATTTTGTGTGAAAAACATTGCTCCTCTTCACTGAAAACTAAAACAAAAATATGTAAAACCTTTACGATAAAAATAAAAAATAGGGAGGAAAACTACAACATTTATTAGAGTATGACCACTTTACCCCACCTGACTCTATGACACAAGAGCCAAATTTGGCCAGGCATACAACTCGAGGCTGTGATTGGCTATGGTCTCAAATTTCGCAATCGTCAAAGTTAAGGTAAAAAATTGCCATAGTCTGATTACCGCAATCCATACAAAATTTTCAAATTGTCAATTATTTGCCAAAGGTGTTAGCTCAGTAGGGAGAAAAAGGATATTTAATGCTCAGTGAGCAGATACAATGTGAGTTTTCTAGTTGCGTGCAACTAAATAGTTTACTTGGATGTTCGATATTTGCCAGTGCACAGCTAGACTTAAATAAAAACTTAATAGTTTCCTACTTTCTCTTGCAGGCTGTGAAACTGGAGAGCATCCACGGAAGCCGCACACGGTACCTGGTGGTGGTGTATCACGGAGGGGGTGCATACCAGACGGAGGAGAGCTGCCTGCTGGGCGTAGACTGCAATCGGGAGACCACCATTGGCCTGCTGCTGCCCGTGTGGGCTGACACAAAGATCACACTGGATGGAGATGGGTAAGAAAGGGATTGCTTCCCAAGTTTCTGTTATCGTAAATACCCATTCTTTGCACGGTTTAAAAAAAAACCGTATAATATAGAGAAAAAATGAAGCAGCGCTATTAACTTACTTAGTTTCCTTTTGTATAATTTAAAATTAAAATGTAACCTTTCCTGGTTTGAAACAATGTTCCAAAGATATATTCTTATTTGCCGAAAAGTCGGCTCATCTTGCTTATTTATTTATTTGGATATTGCTAATGTAAATAAAGCAATTAATTGGGTTATATATATATATATAGTTTATTTCAATTTTTTATCACCGGAATTATGCCATTTGTTTGAGCTGAAAGTGTCACAACACATTGCACGAATATTGTACACAATACCCTAGTCTTGAATGGCTTTAAAGACAGTTCTCCTGTTTCCAATGGCATCTGGGCAACTGTCGGTATTTGAGAAAAAATATAATAGCTTTTTTGAAGTTGCCATTCTTTAAATAACTCTTCTTTAGCAAAGTTGTTGATCTCGCATAAGAATTCCAGCTTTTTGCCAAAATTTTGTAATTTTCTTTCGGTAAAAGGTTATATCTGCCTTATGGTCTCCTGCATTTCAAGGTGGTGTAAGAGCGAGATCCATATTCGTAAAGAGGGCAACTTGCTGTCATTTTATTCAGAAATTGAATCCTCAAGAAGATAGAATTGAGTAATTGTTGCTTTAGTCTTATTTAATCATCAATAAATAAATTTAAAAGAAATTTACCAAAATTTTTTCATCAGGCTTAATCAAAAAATGTCAGGCACTCGAAATTTAAAAAAAAAAAAAAGGGGATTAAGGCAATGCAGCACAAAATGGCTGATTTTATTTTTGTCATGTGCTATTTACTGTTTAACATAGTCTAGGCTGCTACTTGTAAGTCAAAATATAAAGCTAAAGGAATTTTAAATATAATTAAAATTGGTGGTATTTAATTTTTCGTTACATAGTGCACATTTAACATGTACATTAGAAACTTTCAAATCATTGAGCTACCTGTAAATATTGTTCAATTGTGCTAATATTTTGCATGATTTTTTTTTTCATAAAATGGAACAAAATTAGGGGGTGTGAAGACTATATTTTCATAGTTCAAAAATAAGCTTTACCTTAATAAAAAACGATGACTGTGTTTATGTATTGAATTTTATGTCTGTTATGGTGTAAAAAGTGCTTTTCAATAAAAGTACAAATGGCAATGAGACTATTACCTTTTTTGAAAAATATTAATAAAAGGTTTTTTGAAAATAAACTCATGTAAAATCGTTTTATATTAGTGTGTAATAGTGCCATTTGATGGTCACTGCTAAATAATTGTGCAGTATTATTTTTTATATCAAAATCTATCCTTTTTAAGATTATAATAAATTATGATGGTATACAGTTTTATTAGCAAAAATATGACTAATGTAGTAACAAATGTATACAACATATTCACAATAAGACAGTCAAACATTTCAGCTTTCTGTAGTAGTGGATAGTAGAGGTTAGAGATAGATACATTTAACTTTATTTTTCTTGTCTTCCCTGTTCTTGTTGTGATTATATTTATTTAGGCAGTACCTGTCTATTACATTGATTTTAATGCAGAATTGCATTAATTCCTTTTGTAAGATATTTCAATGAATAAAATTGTTCTCTAGAAAACCAATAACAAAGCTTTGTATACCTGCTTTCTTTTTGTAATGTAAACAAATTTGTATAATTTAGTTAGAAATTAATACTAATAAGTATATATAACATATTTTTAAAAATCTTCTTGTCGATAGAATTTACTTGACTACCCTGTGTATGTAATTCTAAAAAGCGTTTTAGAAATTTAATTTTAATTGTTCTAAATAATATTTCTTAATTTGTAGGGGTTTCAGTGTTACCTCGAGTGGAAGACATCACATATTTAAGCCAGTGTCTGTACAAGCCATGTGGTAAGCTTCTCAATTGCATGTAATTGTTTGATGCAAGTTTACCTTTATCTGTTATTGCATAGTGGTGCTATTTCATATTATTTTAATTGTTATATTTAACTTTTCTATCAATTATACTGTGTAAAAAAAAATATCTGAAATCTATTCAATCTCAATTATATGTAAAGGGTCACTTTAAAAGTGCTATTTTTTTTTAATAAGGTGGGAAATCTACTGAACACTGTGGTACTTTGTTAATGCATACAAAAAAATTCTTAGAGATGAGTAAGTTTACAGCTATAAATTGGGATATAAATTTTTAATCGGTTTTTGACCATGTTTCATTTTCTTCAAAAATGAGTGAGAACATATTAAAAAATATGTAATTTGGTCAAATTGGCGTTACTTATTTGGGTACCAACACAATTTATAGGCTAGAATTAACTCGACTCCCTTTCGCAGGTCTGCTCTGCAAACCCTGCACAAGGCCAGCTCCAAGGCAAGGGAATACAACTACTTTAAGTGCGGGGGGACGCACCAGTGGGTGGACTACTACGAGGGAAGGATTGCATCCGACCGGTCATGCCTCAATGAATGGTACGCTGCTTTGAATTTTCTTTTTTAATATGCATGCCAACTTCTACACTCTGTAGTTTCTATGGATTTCTTCATGGAACTACTGATCTACGGACCCTACTCGAAATGGTACAGAATTCATAAATTTTACAGTTTATGTTCTAGCAACCATAAAAATTCTATAAAATATATCCGTGTTTTTTAATGATCATCACCATTTAGATATCAGGGCTACCCACGGAGGAAAGAAGGAGCTGATTTGGCAACATTTTACAAGAAGTAAGATAGCAGCCTTAAAGTGGGTACAAACAAACCCAGCTGGCAGTGCGTTTTCAACAAGGATTCCGTTATTTAACACATGAATTTAAAGTATAAAAACTCAAAATATAACCGTTTGTGCAGTTGTGAGATACAGTACAAGTTCTAAATCAATAAAAAATGCTATTATTTCCACTTCATAGGATAATTAAGTTATATAATAAACTATTTCCAAATACTGGTACAAAGTAGTACTTTGTATTAGCGCTAAATTCTTCACCAGTGCCTACTTTTTAAGCGATTGCTTACTTCACATTGCAAACCAGTTTTGGATTTGATTGCACCTCCATCTTAGTCTTTCCTCCGTGGGGCTACCACATAGTGATTTTAAATCTCGCAACTTGTACTACAGGTAAGCCAAAGACAAATGTTGCCGTGTATATCAATAACAATTTTATGACTTCTAAATGTTTTGCTTGATTTTTTTTTATAATTGCCACCAGCACAACATTGTATTTGTAGTGTATTCGAAAAATTGATCAGTAGCAAAATTTAAATAACATTTGACTTTTTATTAAGAAAAATAAATTTAAAGAAATTTTAAATATACTGTTTTCTTTTATTATTTGTCTTGATTAATTTAAGTAAGTATTTTATATATATATATATATATATATATATATATATATATATAATTAAAAGTTGTATGTTATGGTCTTTGAAAAGAAAGATGCTAAGCCATCACAGTTGAATTAAAATACTGTATCTATATCTTTAATATAATAATTCTTTTTGTCAGTTAGTTAACATCTCATCAATGAAATCAGTGAAAATGGCTGGCATTGAAAGTCAAAAATTATAATAGCATTTTGTATATCTGTTATGCTGAGTTAACTCCCAACTTTTTTTTTCATAGTACATCAACAAATTTTCTTTAAAAATTGTGTGTTTTAGTCATCTAAATAGGACACGAATTTGGATCTCTCATTTAGAAAGTTAAAATCATCTATGGAGTGTCATAAAGGATCAATGGGGCAATCTTTACAGCCAATTTCCATTTTGAACCATCAGGCTCAACTAAGACTAAAAATATTTACTTTATTGGTAAAAAAAAAGTTTTAAAATATTGACATATTTGAACAAAAATCACAACATTAAAAAAAAAACTGAATTCTTTGCACAATTTTCTGTGGGAGTAACTCTTGAATTTTTCATTGTTAGTTACAAATTTACCTAAAATGTTCGTTATCTGCCAACAGATTGCGCTCTACGCTTCCTATTATGTAGTTACCATGGAAAACACTGGGTCTAATTCTATAAATTATTTTCTAGGCATGCGATGGACGATATTGAATCTAGAAGGCCGCCTTCTCCTGATACTGTTCGTGTGCAGTAAGTATAAGATGCTGTTTTCTGCAATGCCTATTCATGACACAAAACTGTGGTCTGTCGCTGTCATGTAAACTGTCACTTATTGCCTATTCATGTCTCAAAACTGCTTGTACACCAAGTATTAAATGAGTGTTAAGTCAATATTTCTGAATAAGGATATTGTTTCTTTTATATTCAGTTTGTGATTAAATTACTTCAAAAATCGCTGGATAATGTATGATATTTTGATAATTAATTGTTTTTTTTAACATTTGTTTTCACAAATTGTTTATATTTTAATATTTAACATGTTAGATTTTTTTAGAGATTATTAATTGTTTTTAAAGGTAATTTAGACCTCTGTTAATTAGTTAAAAAATTAGTTATAATATTTTTTTAAAAATTACTTCAAAATTAAAACTCAAAATTATGCCCTTTGTCTTAAGGAACATGTTTAATATTTATGTTCTTTTGAAACAGTTACATCATGTTTCTGTTATTTCTAAAAAGGTTCTTTAGCGTGTCCTTTTTACGTTAAGTGAGGATAATTATAAAAATTAAAAAGTTATACGTGATTCTGAATATTATCAGTTTTCCACACATATATTTAGGTTTATAACATTTTTCAAATGTATAAAAAAAAACAGGTGTTGTTAAGCAATTTAATCTAATGAAAGTTTTAGATTATCTATTACTTGTGCTAGCTGAGAAAAAAAATTCTATAAAATTTTGTGAGAGAATAAGTTTTATACTCAAGAATATATTATTCTCTTTCCTTTTTAAGAACAGAAGGGGGAAAATAACACCTCGTTATTTTGGTGACTTAAAGACGACATTCGAATGCAATGAGTTATTAAAATAGGTTGATATCCAAGTGATGTCATACCCTTAAATGAAGTTGGATAATGAACAATTGTCATGAGTAGAATTAAAGAAAGGGTAGAACGATAAAATTAATCATTATTTAATTTTAGATATTTACGAAACACGCTAATAGAAAATGTAATTCGGTACAAAAACAACAAGGCAAACTAAAAAAATTAAAAATTAGTACCAAAGTAAAGTTTATTTAAAAAGAACTCAAAATAAAAAACAATTTAAGAAACTAATAAACTAAAGAAAACCTTACAATGGCGAAACAAGTTAATTAAAAGGATAAAAGGACAACTAATTTATAACTATGCAATCTTCAAACAACAAATCTTTGTTGAGAGAAATGTTAATGCCTAAACTCTTAACATAAAACCGGACATGAGCACAAAAATATGGCCACTCCAACAACTGCCATTTCAAAACAAGGTATGCTATAGAAGAAAAGGGGAGAAACACATAAAACCTCAAAATCGGGTGTTTTGGGCTTGAAAGGGCACTCTCTAACATCAGCGTTGACTTGGCCAACGTGGACCCTTACCCAAGGTGGATTGACGTTGGAATCCAAGATCTATGTGATTATCACCGGGCATGTAGCTGAACAGCAGCGGCATCTCTGGGGTGTATCTTCGAGGATGCTGGAGAACATCGGACATCCTTCCTTGGGGGAAAAGGAGGGGAGGGAACTCGTTAATCAGAAATGAGGGTTGGAGTGCTCCATCATAGCATCACTTTGGGTGGTGACAAAGGATTACTCCCTCAAAAACTAGAAAGCGGCTACATTCCAGTGGCCAAAATAACCGCAAAGGTTTTGAAAAATAGGTACAAGGCCTGCTAATTAAGCATTAAGCTGTCTGAAATAAAGGTGCAGATTAAAAGCCAAGGTCGAAAGTCAAAAGTAAAATTCTCTTGAAACCGGTGCGCTCTCGGAATACAACTTCCCCTGTTCAGAAGAAGTTGCATTGCCCCAAATCTCCGCTGAGTTCTCTCGACCAATCAGAGAATTTATTGCATTTTCCTTAATTCAGATATTCAGATACTTTGGTAGCAAGCCACTTCCAGTGAAACAAATCATTATGTTGTTAACTTGTTTTTGAAAGATGAGCATCTGCGGAGTTACGTAGGACAATAAATCAGACACCCAATATTTTCAAGTCGGATTTCACATTTTTTTCGTCAAAAACTACCCTTTTCGGTGTAAACGGTGGAGAATTTTCTTATTTATCTTCAAATTGATTAGGACAGTTATGAAAATTGGTAATATTTAGTTTGGTCTTTATGAAAATCTTGGTAATAGTGCCACAGATACATAAGTCTTACAAATAGTTAATGAATTACAAATTATGATTTAAGGGAGTTTGGTTCAATTTAAGAACATTGAACAAAAGAACAGGTCATTATTTTGATTATTATGCCACTTCAGTGTAAAGTATTGGAATATTTTGTAATTAATGTGTTAGCAATAGGCTTTTTATAAATATAGAACACAATAAGGTATGCAAAAGCTGAGGTTATTTCATTCTTGCAGACCAACAGAGCGGGAAGAAACGGAGAGGCATATCCGGACAAAGCTCAAAGAACTTATGATGTCCGTAGATCTTGATGAAGTTACTAGCAAATATGTGAGTTTTGTTTGGTTTAGAATTCAGTAGTTTTACTAATGCTTTTCCTGAATGGGTAGTACTTTTCTTGAAAAGTATATAATAAATATATTTTTTATCCTTAAAACAACTTGTAAAAATCTCTATTTTTTTATCCCAGAAAAGTTTAAATTTTTTATTTCTAAGGAAAACACATGTTTCCTTGTGTTGGACAATGTTTGTAACAAACATGTTTTTAAAAACAAAGCATTGTTTTATAGTATTGAATAGTTTAGTTTGATAGGAAAGCTAGAAACAAATTCAGTGATGTACTTAATAATCTAAATTTTAAACTGAAAGTTTTGAACGTTTTCTTCTTGCATTTATTCGTTAATATTTTTAGGACTAAATTTAGTTCAAAGTCATATTTAGAACTTATTTTTAAGGAAGGGACATATGAATAAAATTTGCCGAAATAAATAAGAATTTAAATATAATGCTTAGTGTTAGTGTCACATAATTAGTATTAACACATTAAATGGTTAGAAAACAATAGTTGATTTTTAGGTTTAGTCTGTTATGTACATTATATTTTTGTTATTCGATTAATTATTTTTTTCTTCAAAATATAACTTTTTTTTTGTCATTGATATCGATAACCACTTTCATCACCAAACGAGCATATATTATGTTACATCCAAATAACATATTCAGCCAACTATACAATATACAGAAAACTATAGATATTGACCGCAGCACTGAACAATAGCTTAAAGATATCTGCTTTGCTAGTTATCAGTGATACCCACGACGATCAATGTGTTAATAATAAATTAATTTATAATTAATGAAATGGTAATATGTAATAGTTATTAATAATTTAAAACTACAGTCAATAGATGAGAACAGTTCGGACCAGCGTTGCTGCGAAATACATGACGAGAAATTTGATTGGCCCCGTCGAGACACGAAACTGCGACCAATTGTTGGGAAAAGACACATTACATTACAATGTCCAAAGGCTCATTCTAGCTAGATCTTGAAAATATTTTTGAGATGTTTTTTAATGCAACAATTCCCTAAAATAAACCGTCAATATTTATCAGATGAATGTACGATTCTTCGTTGCTTTGAATGTACGATTCATCGTTGCTTCGAATTTACGATTCATCGTTGCTTCGAATTTACGATTCATCTTTGCTTCGAATGTACTATTCATCGTTGCTTCGATAGAGTCTTTTTCTTATAGAAATAATATATACTAGTGCGTCTGTGCTAGAATTTTCACATGAACAATTCCACATTCGTTAGACAGATTATAACATGGCGTAGATTTGAAAATGGTCATGTTAAAATTGTAATTTTTTAATTGAAGTAACCTGTAAATTAAGTTTTTGAAATAAATAAATATCTGTTATTATTTCTAGATTTTCAAGATAGATTTAAAATTGTTATACATAATATTTTAAATTACGTAAAGTAATTTCCATGACAACATAAAAAAAATCAATTTCAACTGATTAAAATATTGCCACACTCTCTAGTTTTATCAATAAAACTGAATTAAAAAAGTCAAAAGGTTCTACTTTAAATTTTTTTTAGACTTCCAGGGATTGAAGTGTTATAAAAGTTTGATTCTTTATTACTCTGGAAAATTATTTTTCCTTTTATACTTCATTTAAGATTCTACTATAGAAATAGTATATAATGATTTACACCATATTTTGCCACTAATATATGCGAAAATAATAGTTACAAAGGAGGGTTTTGCGATGTTGCACGTCCAGATTAAAGAAGAAAAAAACTCACTCCTATATCTGTCCATTGATTTATCCATCTTCCCCTGCAACAGATCCGCACCCGCCTCGAGGAGATCCTGGATATGCACCTGAAGGAGTACAAGTCGTTCATTGACCAGGAGATGCTGACTATCCTGGGCCAGATGGACGCCCCAGCCGAGATATTCAACTACCTCTACCTGGGGTCTGAGTGGAACGCCTCTAACCTGGAGGAGCTGGTGGTCAATGGGTTAGAAATTTTTGACTAGTTTTTATTATAAAAGACCAGGCTTTTTTACAGCATTCACTGCCGCAGAAAAAAAATGCTGCCCAAGGTGCCACATTTTTTTTATTCTTGATTTGTATTTAAAATGATTTAAATTTATCAACATGCATGGAACCTTTGAATTTTTTCTCCCTATATTTCGTGCGGATTGTCGTTATAACCAGCATCGTAATATCCGAAAAAATTAACATGGATTGCTAAAGAAATCCAAACTTCCTTTGCATTTTACATCGTTACATTCAGCGTATCGTTCTGCCCGGCATCGTTATAAACAGATTTTACTGTAATTTTTTTTTTTTTTAAATTACCATATAATAACAAAAATAATAAATTAGTAATATTCTTCTATTTTTCTAGCATTGGACATATTTTAAATGTGACAAGAGAAATCGACAATTTCTTCCCAGGCATGTTCGATTATCAAAATATCCGAGTTTACGATGATGAATCAACCGAAATATTACATTATTGGGACAAGACATACAGATACATTAGGAGAGCAAAGTGAGTTATCTCCAACTTAAATTGTAGAAAAAAAATTGCTATGTTTTAATCATAATAAATGACATTTATCAATGATGATTGTTGATTGAAAATATCATTTTCTAAGCTGCTAACTTTTTATTTTCTAATAGTTCGACAAGCCTTAAAAAATTATTGAATCAATATTTCTTAAATTATGGCATATTTATATTGTCTTGAAAATCTGTCTATATAAATTTGACCATCTCTCTTTTTTTTTATGTAACTGTATTCAAAAAGGTTCTAAGTTGTACCTTATAGCATTTTACTAAAACAATACACTGTATTATATACTTTTCTCCCACTCTTTTACTATTGTCATATACATTTGAATAGATTTTGAAATCAATTTGTAACATAACTAAATAACTTCTATACTGTAATCTTTATGCAGAACTAACTAAAGAAATCATGAAAACTAAATTGTTTTTCTGTTAGCCTCCTCCCTCTTACAATGTATAGTGGTACCTCCGAATAGTGGACAGACACAGGACCGGAAGTTTTGTCCGTTATTGGGGAGGACAAACTTTTTTCTTTTAATTGAGTTTATATAGCATTACTTAACTGAAAAATTAAGACTGCAATTTTAATTAAATACACAAAATTACTATTGTGTAATAAGAGCTACATATTTACTACTTATCTCGCATACAATAATCACACAATACATTACATAGGAGCTGAATTAATATAATTCAACTCGTAACAGAGTTTGACTTAGTTTTGCAAGGCCCTCAATGTCCCCATGACTTAGAAAAACTTTTTTAATTGTCACTGCATATGAGTACTTCTGAAAAGTCCTTAATTTGACAGGCATCGTTTTCTTCCACAGTTATTTCATCCTCAGAAATATAAAAATTTTCAATAATGTCAAAGAATGATATTGGAACCAATCAAATTCTCTTCCTGAATGCATAAATCGTCTTGAATTTTTATGTATATTTCAGTACTGACATTTGAATCCCAACATGTCAGTCAATCCTTTTTCCTTGTTTTTTCTAGTTGCACTGTCAGATACCACTTTGTGCAGACTTACAAATCCCGTCTTTTTAGGACAGAACTTTTTACCCGCCAGAACGGCCTGAATGGCTTTAAAACTTCACTCCTGTCAATAGTGATGGATACGAACTGCCAGCGTTGGACAATAACAACTGGTTTGGGAAAGAATTTGGGATTCTAGCTGCCTATTGCACAAAGAGATGTCATTATTATCTCCTGACACATGGTACTTAGGTCAATTGAAAAACAACATTTTTTAAGTCAACCTGCACATAAGGAAAGGGCTTGGCCTCTTCATAAAACTTCAATAGTGAAATTTATATCTTAGAATGAATATCTTTACTCTGTCTCTTAATAAGTGGTATTCCTTTGCCAAACTTTGAAGGGGAAGGAAATTGCTCTAAAAAGGATGGGTTGTTTCTCTATTTCCGTGAACCTATTATGCCTGTAGAAGCACGGGAAAAGAAATGGTGGTAAATTTCATTATAAGAATGAAATCCGTTGAGGGTGGTGGGGTGCTAAGTTACGACCAAGGGTGGGGCGGTTCACAGTTACGACCAGGGGCGGGTGCAAACATACATTTAGCTAGATTGTCAATTTTTTTTTTAATTGGCAAAAGAATCGACAGCTTAACATTTTTTGTTAAAGTTCAGTTCCTATTCAGAATGGATAACATGGAGAATCTCATATATTTTAAGACTAGGACTCGTAAAAAATGTCCGCTATTCGTGAGTGTCCTTTATAGGTTAAATTAATATCAAACATATAAATGTAGTTCTAAGAACTCTGAGGCATGATCGTTGTCTTCTTTTTCCTCTTCACAGGGATGAAGGATCGAAGGTGCTAGTGCACTGCAAAATGGGCATCAGCCGGTCTGCGTCTGTTGTGATTGCGTATGTGATGAAGGCCTACGACTGGGACCTGCAGAGGGCCCTGGATTTTGTCAAGACAAAGAGGGGCTGCATCAAGCCCAACTCCGGCTTCCTCAAGCAGCTGGAAATATACCAGGGCATACTGGACGCCAGGTGAGGATACTTTTGCATTGATGTACTAGACAGTGATATTCCAGTGCTATGATTCCCAACCTTTTTATGCTTGAGTGATTCCCAAACTTTTAATGCTTTACTACTTGAGAATTTTGTAGGTTTGTGTGGGGCTATGTTATAACTTTTTGAAGGGGGTGGGGGTCTAGTAAATTCTGTACACATATTAATAACTTCAAAAAATTCATTTAAGTATAAATAAAACAAAACTAGTTGTTTGCTGCTATGTTTCTGGAGAAACTGTGGCGAGAAGTTTGGGTGTCCCCCATCTTTATTCAAACCCATAATTTATTTTTTCGTCCAGCGCATCACTGATGGAATTTCTTTTAAGATCGCCCGTATCCACTGGCCAGGAGTGCAGAAAATGTTAAGAACCCTGAAATTTCCTTCAAACATATTTTTTCTACTAAATGCATTCTTAAGCATTAATCAGATAATTAATTTTTTTTTTTTTTTAATTGAACTTAAAGATGAATACATCATTTCCATAAAGGCGAAAATTTTATTATGGCATTGGCCACTTTATATTAAGTTTACCAAGTTCATCAGTATTAAATAAAAAAATGTAGAATCTATTAATTCACACTGTGTTAAGAAACTGATTGTTTGAATTAAACTATTTTGTAAAATAATCAAATTGCACTATATAATACTTAAAAAATATTAATTTTCAATTATTTTCCAAGATTATTAAAAAGAAATGCATATTTCATGTTAAATTCAAGAGCAAAGTAATACATCTCTTCAATAAAGTTGAACAACGAATATGAAATTCACATTAATAATAAAAAAAAAAAGATAGAGACACAGTTGCATTGTGGATTTTCTTGGGTGTATGTCAGTCACCTTGTAAACAATTATTAATGGCTAAACAGGATGGAACATACTACTTAATATGAATTGGAAATTCTAACAACCAACCAACCTATATAGTTTAGGGATTTGATTGATGCATCTTCAACCACAAGGTGGGCGATGCGTTTTTATAAAAACTCATCGTCCCCTAGCCAATCCACATATAAGCTCTTGTCCTTATTTTAGAACATTTTATTATCGTCAAAAATCGAAATCTGAATATGGAAAATTTTCTAACTTGGAAAACTTTAACTAAAATGAGCGAATGAACGTTAAAAAAAGTTTAAATCTTTTATTTTCAAATTAATATTTAGGCCCAAAATGACATAATAAGAATAAATATTGAAGAAGAAAAAGCACTACTTTAAATTTGAAATGATTGGTCATCCTAAAACTATACCCCACAAGCTATGTTATTTGTTCTTTTAACCATCCATTGGACATTTTAAGTCTTCAACATATTTTTAATAAATAATTCATTGGTTTATAAAATCCACCAATATAATACACATTACTTGAACAACATTTTGGATGAAAGACTTGATAGGTAAGACTCATTAGGTAGCAAATGGCACAGCTTCACATACATGGTTAATTCTATATATTATTATTTTATTTTTTATTTACTTCGTCATAATATTATTTTATAATAAAATCTTAATTTCTTTCGAATGCGCTTTATTTTAATAAAAAATATAGTCTATTTAAATTTGATTTGATGTTTCAAAGTTTATCAGATAGAAATAGAACTCCTGTTTGGAGATGGTGCTTAAATGTCTTAACCTTTAAAGCTTAACTTTAAAGCAGATCAAGGGTGTGTGGCTAACTTTAAGTTCCAAGAAATTTTTCCAATTTTTAAGTTTCAATCCTTTTTACTGCCGGCAATATTTATTGGTGTTTTATCTTGAGATACTTAAACTTTCGTATATACTAACTGCACATTTTAAAAATAACTCCGTAAAGCCTAACCAAAATTTGTCATATAGTGTTGTATATTTTTTGTGTAATTAATCCATGAGTGCTTATTTGCTATCAGAAAGAGAGTTTTAGTGGATGTTCGAACTAGATTTGTGCTAGCCATTAGATAAAGTTTATTGGTGTAATGTATTATCTATGCCTGATCTTGTAAACATACTTCTTCCACCACAGCAAGCAGCGCCACAACAGCCTCTGGCGCTCCAAGTCCGAGACGAACCTCAAGTCTGCTGCCAAACCAAAGAAGAAAGATGAGGTCGGCAAACATCAAAAGGCACCGGGGAAGAGTGAATCCTTGCACCACCTCATGGCCAACTGCGGTGCTTCCCTGAGGCCGAAGTCATGGTCTCCCAGCGAAGCGGTGGCCGACATGCTCTTCCCTTCTTCACACCGCCATTCAACAAAGATCTGTAAGTTATTTAGTGTTATAAAAGAAAACAATCTCCAGCTAATATCGACTAAAAATCCAGCTAAAAATGGTGTTCAAAAATATACCATAGTTAAAAAATATGGGGCAGTGCATAGTTAAAAAATATAGGCAGTGTCCCCGGGTCTTTCTTTTGAGATATACCCTGGACCTTTGTGAATAGCTCACTCTACAGCTTTAGTGGGACCTTAATTAACCAACCATTCCTGCCAAACAGTATTTTCGTGCTGCAGGTGACAGTTTTGTTGCAAGTGAACTATTGACTAATAATGTTAATTATATACACAACATATGGTAACTGAAAATAATTATCTCAGATTAACTGTAAATAATTATATCAGTTCAAAGAGTGAGACCCATTACGGAAATATAGTTTATCAAAATGGCAACTAAACCCGTAAAACTGCAAAAGTATAATATAAAAATAAAAGAATAATGGATACAATACATTTACAACATTTAACAGAGAAATATATTTTTTAGTGTTTCTGACAGTTGAATCGGCATTTAATAAGGGGCTATGAGACATTTTTTCGAATTTTTTTTGATTGACTCAAGTATGTCCACATACTGTGTAAAAGGAAGATTCAATGAAGTAAACCTAAATGGAAGAAATGAATGATCTATTATCAGAAATTTTGCAAAAAGGTGGCATTACTATTTTACAACTTCTGGTTAGCACAGACGTCTGTGAGCATACGAACAGTAAAGTAGTTTGCTAACAGAGACCTCTTTATACATTTTGAATGTAATAACTTGTGCATTTTGGTTGGCAGGTTAAAAAGGTTGTGCTTTTGAAAGTTGTTGTATAATGTAATCAGATTCTTCTGATTCCAATATACAAAAAGGCAATATGAAGATGAACTTGCCCTTATAAAGTACTTAGAAACTGCTAATTTTTGTTCAAAATGTTCTTAGAAAGTTTCAAGTTTGCGAAGGCTCTTAGACAGTCCTTAAAACAACTACCATTTAAATCACTTTACCAAATCTCTTTAAAAATGTTCATTCTAAATGTGAATTAAATACAATTTTGTATCTAAGAAGAAAGCCCACAGCTTCTTTGCATTCAATAAGTTTTAGCTGATTGCATCTATATTCCTCTTTTATATTCATTTATTTAAATGTTTATTTTTTTTTATTAAAAAGTCTATTTGACACTTGTAGCTAACTTTTTGTTAAAAAAAATTTGTGTTAAAAATGAGATCCTTGTAAATGGGTTTAAAGGTACTCAACAAGTCCTTAAAAACTCTTTATTTTTATTTTCGTAAATTGTGTATGGACCCTGGAAATGAAACATGTCTTATTTGATTAAATTTATCATTTTTCCAGATGGTACTGAAACTTCCAGCACTATAGATCAAGAAAAACTAACATTCAGCTCCCTGAACCTAGAAAGCACAACCAATTTCCTCAATGTCATTCCCCAATACAATGACATCCACTTCAAAGCAAAGGACTGCAGCAAAAGTGCAGAACCGTCGCTGCCCCGTGTTTCGTCCATCAAAGATAGAATAAACGAACTTGAGCTGCAAGTCACGTCCACGACTGATAAGTCACTCAAAACGGAAATCAAATCTCCGACATCCCAGAGCCGGTCCGGGCTTGTTTTCAACCTGGCCAATCAGTTTGAGACCGGGTCCAAACCCTCATCCCCCGTCGACGAAGGTCTCGTGATGAGAGTCTCAATGGAAGAAGCCATTGTGGTCTCTCAGATGAAACCACCGGTCTGCAAGCATCATGCGATTCTTGTAAAGCCATCTCTATGGCCGGAAGCGGAACCTGGTGAGGGTGCCGCTCCTTGTAAAGTAAACTCTGCCTCCTGTAAAATAAATCCCACCCCCTGTAAAGTAATAAGCCCCAAGGCGGCGCCAATCGTCGAGACCTGTGATAACCCTGGACAGAAATCTTCTTCCAAAACTAGTCACTCTGCCTTCAAGCCCCTAAGCCCTCACTCGAGAGGGCCACTGGACCAAAAGTTGGGCCAGTTCTTGCAAAATAGTTGCCAAACATCTGAGAGAAAAGCGATAGGGAATCTTAATGTAGAGCGGAATTCTAATCTATCGGGAGCCCTCAACATAAGCAAAGAAATCGAGAAGATCCTGGAGCCCTTGTCCCCCATTAAGAGCCCTTTCAAATACCAGGACAGTGTCTTGGACAATATCGAGTCTACAAATCTCCCAAGGGTAAACTACTTCTACGACAAAGAGGACATTCCCTTCACCCCTGGTAGGGTCCAGCGCACCAAGCAGGAGATTGAAGAGAAGAATCTGACCAGGACAATGTCCTTTGACAGTGGGTTCCCATTCCGTACCCACTCCACTCCCTCAACCCCACCCGAGGGGAACGAGAACTCGGTGAAGGTCATCAGGCGTTCCCACAGCCTCAGGAACGACTGTGGGAAGTGGTACCCACTACCAGCACTGGCGTCAAATGCACCAGGGGCTCACAGACGTGGGTCCCAGTGCATGGTGGGCCCCCGAAATGTGTCTCTCAGCGTCAGCACTCCTTCTGTGGTAGAGGCTGTTAACAGGTGAGAATTTTAGATTAATCTTGAATTATGGATATGTCAAATTTATTAATTTATATTATATATAATGTTCAACTTACTTTTATAGCCTTTTAATTTGTATTATCTTTTACTAAGTGTTTTTTTAAATTATGTTCTTAGCATTAATAAAGTAGTTCACATAAATTAAAAATAAATATATTGACCTTATCATATTGTTTGCTCCCTCTTCATATCATTGTTAAAATATAAATTGGAAAAATTACCATTATTATTATTTTTTTAGTAAGTTATTATTTGCAAAAATCGGTATTAATGTGAGGAAATAGTGTATTTTGTAATTAATTCTCAATCTAGAATTTTATTTATACCTTCGGGTAAATTTTAAAATATGTTTGGCTATGTTAAAGGATTGTAAAAAGGATTTTATGTGTACTGTCATTTCAGTAGATTACATAAATAGTATTTGGTATCTAAAACTTAGAAGATATGCAAGCTATTCCACCTGATTCCTTGGGCCTATCCAAAACTAGAATGTGCTTTACTTTATTTAATGATATTACACATTTAAGTGTCTTAATATCCTATAAAACAAGACCAAATTCATGTCAATTATGCTTTTTATTACACAATTATAGTGTTGGAATGTATCACCTTAAAAGTAACATATTGTTTCTATCCCGACCTGATACTAATTTTAAAGTTCTTTAACAGGAATTTTGTTCTTAATATTATGATCAAAATTCCTGTCCAAGTCTAAAATTTGTTTTATTTTATTTAATACAGTAGAATTCCAATTATCTGGATAATTTTGGACCAGATCCCATCTAGCTAATTAAATTTCCAGATAATGGAATAATCCACAAAGAAAAAAATTATTATGACATGACTATTAAAAACAATATCATTCGTCGATCAGTAACTTTTAAAATATGGATTTTGCTGATTTTTTTCCTTTCTCAAATCGATCTGGACAATTGGCGATCAGCTTTGTTTGATTCTGGAGTTTGGATACTTGAAATTTTACTGTATTACACAAATCAGCCGCTAATTTCTTATTGAAAATGATCAAATTCATATAAATTGTTCTTTTTGTCACAGAGTTATAGATTTGAAACGTATCACCCTAAAACTGTAACATAGTATTTGTACCCTGAGCTCGTTTTAAAAATGTTTCACATGAATTTTACTCTTAATATAAGGGGAAAACCCTGTAATAATAATACAATTACCGAATGATCCTTTCTTTTAGGGTTATCTGCGGAACCCAAGAAGTCCTCTCTAGTGCCATCCCCTTCATGCCCAGCAAGAAGGCATCTTCAGGGAGCTCAGATTCAGACTTCGACTTTGGTAGTGCAAACTCCTTGCCCGACATGGACCCCGGTGAGACGGCGGAATCTCCGCCAGCACCGCGTGAAAGCCCTGTCCCGGGGCTTGTCAGGCTCCAACGTGAGATCCTTGAGAACAGAGGTGGCAACAAACCTGAGGGCGTAACGAAGGCAGACGTCCTCCTAGTCATTTCAGACTCTGCCCCCAAGTGCGAAGATCTCAAAGAGAGCGGCCTCGTCAAGCGGTTGAAGAAAGAACTCGAGGCAAAGTCCACCACTGTTGCGAAAGGGGCTGCTGTCCTTTCGGAGGGGGAGACCGGCGCCCACCTTCCAAACTCTCATCTCGATGACCACCTGAAGTCGCGTAGCTCTCCGCCTGCAAAGCAAAAACCGCCCTTTGAAGAGCAGAAGGCCCCACCCACGCCTCACCGCAAAGCCAGCCTGGACCTGAGTTTCGTGCAAAGACGGTTCCGGCTGGGCCCCGCCCCTTCGACCACTGCACCAATCATCAGGCCAAACTCGGTCAGGACTGCCTTTGGGATGGCGGCGGGTGTTCCCGCTGAGATCCCGCCCATTGGACTGACAAGGAAGTTAAGAAAGCAGCAGGGGAGCTCACATCCCCTGAGTAAGCTGATCAAGCAGAGACACCCTAATCCTTTGTACAATACAATGTGATCTTAAAATGAATTGACAGTGAGGCGATTTTTTTTATAGCAGCAATTGTGCATATCTTTTTTTTACTCATTTAAAAATACAGCCATTTTAATGCATCTTTTAATAAAGTTGCATCACACCAGGTAAATAGAGTAAACCTGGAATCGTCAAGGAAAATGAACAATTTATAAAATTTTCTGAGTGTCAATGATCGCTCCCCCCTCCCCAAAAAATGTTACTGATTATTGCCTTGTCAAATTCCTTTCATTGCTGTTGACATAATTTCTTATGGCGGAAATGAATTTAATTTTTTTAATATAAATCTAATAAATACATAATTATAAATTTAAAAAATGTCAATTTTTTATATTTGCTGGGTTCGTTATTACATGCATTTCATATTTTTAAGCTTTAATATTAGTGTTTAGAAAATTCAGTTATTTGGGAATGTAGTTTTTAATTCAATTTTTTTTTTTTTTAATCCTTCTGAAAAGTCAGATAATGTATAGCTAAGTATTGAGTAGCAACCCTGTTTTATTCACATAGTATTGATTGTTAATCATATTTGGTTGAAGCTAAATTTGAATTTAATAATTATATAAAATTATAATATACCTACATTATGGAAATCTCTGGTATTGAAATAGTACTATATTTTTTCTATTGTATCTTTTAGTATGTGATATACTTCATAAACATATTATATACTTCATCAAAAGATGTATTCGAAATTGAGAAAAATTAAGATATGCATACAAAATGTCTGGGCATCACAAGAAATCGTCTCTTTCAGCACTGGACTCAACAACTGGACTCAACATAATGCTTCTGCTTGGACATGCACGACTTGATTTTAGGTTAATCAAAAACTTCTAAGGGATTTAATTTGGATGGTAAAATAAATTGACACTTAAAATTGAAAATTTAATGGAGTCTGGTGTTTGAAGATTTAAAGTTAAAAATTGTCCAAGTGTGAGGAAAATACGATCATAAGCAAATTTAAGACAACAAATAGCCACAGCCACCAATTTACAGTGATTCAGTAAAAAAAAGCATTGGCATATATTTTGTTGATTACTTAAAAAAAATTGTTATTAACTCTTCATTTAGACTGCCAAATAAATATAATTTATTCTTCTTTCTGTTGAAATATGTAAGATAGGTGTTATATATGTACAGTATGATTTCGAAACCAATCAACTGAAAATATGTGGAAGAAATGTGTTTCTGTTGTGGATATTTTTGTAATTACATTTGCGTGTGCAATTTATTTATTTGATTTCACTAAAATCTTTGAATTACGTATTTTTGAGCTGTCTTCCTTATTTTTTTTATTGTTAAATGTTTATACTGGAATTTATGTCTGAAAGAAACTTGAACTTTTGTAACTTGTCACATTGAAAATCTATTACTTCATCAAAAATCCCCATTTTCAGAATGTAGAAGTGTGTAGGTTTAGGGAAGAAGAAAAACACATGTTTCATCAGAGAAGTTAACGCAAGTTGTTATTACGATAAATGCAACAAAAACATTGTTAGGGTAGGCACTAAACCGAAGAAGAGCTGCTTTGGGTGCATTATTTCAAAGGGGCCAAAGAGAAACGGTATCACGCATTTCATTTTATCCAATATTATTAGATATAATTATAATTGAAGAATTTATTTTCAAAAGGGAAAATGTTCCAGGCTGCGATTTGACAGCCTTAGCAAACGTTGCTGTATCTCAATTCCACATTTAGAAATGAATCGTTTAAATTTCGTCCCCAAGTAACGTTACGCTAAGGCTGGCCAGTAAAATGTTCCCATTTTAAAATAAGTTCCTCAATTTATATTTTGTACATATTTGGTGTTACACATAACATATGAATTTTTAAATTATAAATATTTGGAATTACTGCATTGATTGTCATCAAGGTCACCGGCAAAGCACTTGCCTTTGAGCTATTGTTCAGCATTGCCTGGTCGTGTGTAATTCATTATGTAAAGTGACTGGCATGGTTCTGATGTATATTACTGCGAGTTAGCCTGTGAATATTATTTGAAATTTGTGAAGAATGCAGCGACAGGCACTAGTGACCACAATTTTAATAAAATAATATTGTTATGATTAAACCTAAAAAGCAACTGCCATTTTAGATAAAATTCTATTACAAACAATGTGTTAAGGATAATCCCATGAACGTTCTTAAGAAATGGTCATTTTTTGTCCAATGATCGTCTGATTTGTACACTGAGATAAATAAGAGCTGGAGAGAAGACTAAGCATGCACGAACGCATTACACCTTTTTGAGAGAAGGTAGAAAAATAGTACTTTTGCTTGTTGTTTGGCATAGGATGCAGTGCAGATATCCTAGTTTTAAAACCACATTTCTGGTTTTCAAAAATATATTAAATGGTGCACATTGAATGTTTTGCCATACTTACTTTCTTACTTATAAGAGAAGAAAAATAATTAATCAGATATTTAAGACTGAAGCAACCCGATAAATGAAGCAAAAGCCAAGGTTGAATGTTTTTTCTTTGTTTTTCAAACAGTATTCTTTCTTGCCATGGTAAAGTACATTTTCCCTCATTGGGAGTCCTCCTCACTCCAGTTTTTATTTAGCCCAGTAGATTCGTATTGTAAATAGAATAGGCGAGTTGAGAAGAGTATTAGCTCACCTGAGCTTCCACTATATTCATGGCAGTTCAGTGGCGCACAGCAGATTTAATCTAGATACATTTTTATAAAGTGCCTTTTTGCGACTTAAGCGATCAATGCATTGATCGAGTAATTGTATATTTTAAAAGTAATTTTTATATTTTTCTCAACATTTTAATATAAAATTTTGCATAAACTTTAAGGCCTTGCAATTTTTATAAAATTGGTACTTGAAAAGTCATATATTATAAAGTATTCCTGAAATCAGAATTACATTGCTTATTTTTTTAATTATTTTTTATTTATAATTCTAAAATATTTGATATGCTAAAGGTAGTTTTCCTTTCCTATAGTAGTAAAAATCTTAAGCCATTTCCAGTATCCTTTATATATAGAAAGGTTAAAGTTAATTACTATGTCCAGGTACCTTTTATAAGCATGAAAAAAAAAGTCCTGTGGAAATAGACTGTAAAGGGTTAAATGTGGCACTAATTAAAACATAAACTAGAAATAAAATTACATTCTATTTCCCCCTTTCCTTCGTTGATCAGATAAATTTGTTTATTAGCCTGTATTAAATCGAAGAAGATTTCGAAAAAAATTCTGACAGTTAAAACATGTATCGGTTAATACTTATTTTTTATAACACATTCATGTTGTCAGCAAAAGATGTCAACATGATAATGAAGGATTTTTGATGACTTTTAAATTTGACCTTTAAATTAATATATATGTTTTTGATGGCTATAATCAATTTGCTAAGCAAATCATTTTAGGGTCAACTTGTAACACATTTCATCTGGCAATTTGAGATTCTTGTGAGACTAAGTAAACATATAAAAGATAAAATATTACACACATTGATTATATGTTTATAAAATTTTGATTAAATATTTGTTTGTCATAGCTACAAAACCATTGATTTTTTTTTAAGATTTAGTTATTTTGCAATGCATGCTCTCTACGTCACAGCATCACATTTTAGATTTGTTTTGAGTCTTCATGACCACTGAATGCAGTAAAAGAACATGACATATGTTATAAAACACAAAAAAAGAATTTGTGTGGACACACAAGAGATTATTTGTAAACTCGTGTGTTAAAACAGCAAATACATTGGCATTTTTAAGAATAGTTTATTAAAAAAACAAGGTTATGTAAAATGAAAATGTACAGATACTCATAAAAGAACTTCCTAAGTGCCATAACACAGTGCAAATAAACAGTATTTTTTAAATATCTTAAAGGGTCTTCAAAGTCACATTTTTATTATTGCAATGAAGTTGATGTAAATTAAAGGAATTAATACAGAGTTTTATCAGTAAACACGTTCTTCAGCTCAAAATTTAAATCTCAGTTTGCAATACACTGAAAATAATTTTACCTTTTATTGGGACATTGCAAATAGACAACATGCTCTAAGAAGTTCATCTGTCTAAAACTTGAAACACTGCAGTGTTGTGTAAAATTAAGTTTTCGGAGTTGCAAGCAATTTTTTTTAATTAAAAAGTTGTTTTTAATACATTTAATTGTAAATTATTTTCTCAATACATATTTAACAATTTAAAAAATAATTATTTTTAAAACCACACACACCCGTTTCACAGGACATGGCATTCAAAAGTGTCAACATTAAAAAGAACTGTAACTTGTATCCAAATAATTGTTTTTGTTGGAAAATTTATTTAGTACTTTCTTTTTTTTCAAACCTTCACGAAATATTCCAAATCTATGTTCATTTGAAGTATTTAAAAATATAATGAGAAAGATTATTTGAAAGTAAAAATTAAGGTTAGATTAATGTGTTAATCCCTCTAAAAATTTCAAAATTAGCAGCAGTACACTTGTCCTCTCTTTGTAATGATTACAGAAACTGCCATATTGTTTCTTAAAAGGTGGATCTAAGAATAATAAATCTTTATTTTTGAATGTGGCAAAATACTTTAATATAATACATAAATGTATATTATATTAAAGTATTTTGTGCATCATAAACTAATTCTTTAATCGTAAGGAAACTTCATTTTAAAGAATTTTTTCCCTAAACGTTGTTTCATTTTAATCCTTTCGGTCCCAAATTTATTTTCCAATTGAATAAAAGTGATGCAAGACCAAGTCGGACTGGCACCCGTTTTCCGCCCGTTGCGCCAACAATCCTCCCTCCTTGGTTACTGAACGCAACGGGCGGAAAAAGGGGTGTACGTCCGACACCACTATTGCTTTCGGGTTCAATGTATCTCAGCTTTTTATAATTGTGAACAATAATAGTTACTTTCAATACCTTAAGTGAGATTAGTATAATAGAGTTCCGAAAACAGAATTAAATTTGAATAGAAGTGATTTTCGACTTTTTCCAAGTTTTACAGTATGTGAATGGCATGCTCCTTGTATTGGTAAAATAAGTGGTGGTTTAACTTTGTCAACCACTGAAAGCTATATATATATATATAAATTCTTCAGTATTCAATGGTATTTTTCAAGTTTGAGTGAGTATAGGCAAAATAATACTTTTTACCAAATATTTTTGGATTGGGAAACGTCACAATACATTTATTGCTGGAAACGAGTAGAACAAAGTGAAGTTTGGATAAGCCTGCAGTCATTTATATGCTCCTTAAAAGTTATTGGCCTTCAAATTGTATCAAATCTAAGAAACTAAAAATATTTAGATTTTCTCTGTTTCAGATCCCTGGAAAATCACACTTTTTATTGTAGATTTTTTTTTAAATGTTATCCATACCAAGACATTTAAAGGCAAATACAATAATGAGTTGTATAATGTTACCATTTCATGTGATTTTATAACTATGAAAAAATAACTTTGGACTAATCTTTATTTTCTATAACAAAGCATTTTCTGTTAAATGTGCCACAATTTAACAAATGTTTTACTGCCTACATTCTCTGCCTATCGTTTCTATAAAAATCGTGAACCAGTGATTTTTAACTTTCCAAATTAATAACAGGTTACAAAATTGTCAATTTCTATGTAATGAATGTAATATATTAGAAATGAATGATGAGATGTATATTAAATGTGAAGTACAAGTTTGTCTGCTTTTATGCAAATTTCATTCATGTTTTGTTTGTAATCCACTGAGAGATTATTTAAGAAACAGTTGTAATTAAAATATTTTGTGTTTTATTCTTGACTCACATTGAAGACACATCACACAGATTATCTCAACACTTCCAGAAGTATTCTAGCTCCAGTTTCAACAGTGTTTTCACCACATTTCAAAAGTGTTTCAATTTTTGAAGAAAACTCTTTTTCACGCAGCAAAATTCGAGAATCTTTGCTGTTTGATGCCCAGGTGAATAAGAAATACAAAATCTAAGGGTAAATATATATATTAATTTATACAGTTTTAACTAAAATAATACACCACAATATATTTTATCACAGCAGAGATATTAAAACTTTCATAGTCAGAAACAGAAAATACTACCTCACATAGCTGATTGCATCAAAAATGAACTCTTGCCAAATAAAACCATAGCATTTCAAATACTTCCGAATTGTTTGAATGATCGTTTGTTGTTATATATTACTTTTTCACTTTTAAAGACATATTACACATTTAAAAAAAAGTCATTTTTGTGTATACAAGTTGGTATTTTGGAACATGTTGGCTAATAAACAATCAATTTAAAGATAATTAAAGTTTACAAAATTTTAGGTGTTCACATAGATCCAATAATTTTCATTATTTTGGATTAAACAAATTTTAGAACTGCATTCTTTTTCCTCAATATATATAATCAAAATCTAAATTGGTTTTAAAACATTACCATTAACAAAGTAATTCACTGGAATCCTGTTTAGTTTCCAACGATCTTAAAAAGTACTGAATGATTTGAAATCCTTATCTGATCTGGTGTACTAAATTTTCTTTTTCTAGTTCGTAGAACAGGAGACGCATTACATGAGGACACAAAACAGCCCGATTTCTAAACGGCTAGCAGTGATGGATTGGGTGAATAGAAAATCCCAACGGATTGCAAAATGTCGATACTTATCAGCGAGGGATCAAATACCGCGATTGAGTAGGGAAGGCACGAAATTAAAGGACAAATGACCATTCCCTTCTGCGAAATTTTAATTGACTACACCTTACAATGCGTTATAGGCAGTCGACAAATGATAGGTGGCAGGTTCTCGCCACTATCATCCATAAAATCCTGGCAATTTGAGTTGAGCATTCCCATTATTATATAAGGACACTTTCTGACCACTCATTTCCTGCTAATCCCCTTTCCCTAAAAAAAAAAGGCACATCCCCTTTGCTTTACATAGTAGTAGGGTGGGGGTCGGGTTAAAAATTTAATTGGGTTCGCCTAGTTTCAGACCGAAATCGTTGCTCAGCTGAAACTCTTAAGGATTTATGTAAATACATGTTTTTTCCGTCAAACTATTCAACTTTTTTCAGAGTAAGTGTTGCTTTTTTTCATTTTCAAAAGGCAATTAAAACCATTTCCCAATTTATAAAGATAAATCTCTTTGAGATGTATGTTCTATTATAAATTGCTTATGGTTCTACTATTTTACAATATAGAGGTCATTCAATTATTTAAGTTATCAGCGATAGTAAATATTTTAAATTAAAATGATCATTTATCGTATTGTATCCATAAATTAATGTTAGTAGCAACCCCAATGTAGATTTTTTATTAAGAATTTTAGGGGGAGGGGGACGTGCTCATTGCAAAAAATCGGCTCATGCACCAGTTAAAAAAAAGTAGTTTCCTCCCTGGCTGTACACATGCTGGGAATAAAACTTGTTCCTTACAATGTTGTGGAGTACCAGCCCAAATTACTGTATCTCACAAAAACAATTGAGTTTTTAGTTTGCACTCATTACAATATAACATAGTACGAACTCAGATTGATTTGACTTCATATGCTTGTCGAAAACTAAATACAATTTTAAATAATGACTTACTTGTATTATTGATGAATCTGTTATTGATAAATCAATGTTTTGAAATATCACATTTAAATCAACATCTTCAGTACTTATGTCACAGCATCCTACAAAAAAGAAAGAAAATGAAGAACCTAATTACTTTTAAATACAAATGAAAGTAGCTCTCAAATGTTTGCTTATTAATTTATATATTAGAATTTAAATATTAAAAAAGTGGTTTCTGCAAACTGCTAAATGAACATAGAACTTCAAAAAGAAAAGGAAAAATATTGAAATTAGTAAGGATTAATACTTTGAATTGGTAGTAATTAATTATGTGTTACATTTTAAATACTTATTAAATAAAAAAACATTTACATTTTAAATACTTATTAAATCAATAAAAATAATGTTAATATTCATTTCAAAAAACCTTTACATACGTAAAAGTTTTTCTATTATCAGGAGTTGTGTTAACATATTCACAGGGCGAGAAATTAAGAAAAATATGTCTAGCATTGAATTAAAAGTACTAAAAAAATAAGTAAAAGTACTCGAAAAAATTTACTAGACCCAAAAGATTTTCACATTATTTGTCCCAAATTAAAAACTTACTTATAAGGCGAGTCGTATTTTCAAACATTAAAAATTCCGATTCAAATCGACAAATCATGAATTAACAAAAAAAGGTGGCAGCAGAAATGGCCTTCCCCCAATTTCGTGAAGATTCCTCATGCATAAAAATATGCACAACTCTCTTTGGTTGTGTGTCTTTCAAGCCATCATCGGACTTTTTTAAATTAAACCTCCCTTATTATTAGAATACAATTTTATAAACCAAATACTTGTATACCAAAATGTGAAATAGAATTGGAAACAGCAGCGAGGCTAAAGGTCGGAGGGTTATAGGTTCGAATGTTGACCTTGAGAGTGAAGCAAGCTCGTGATCCGAGGGTTGCGGGTTCAAATGCCTTTGAGACTGCTAGCACATTATTGGAGAGTGATGGATTCGAACCTGGACTTTGAGGCTGCAATGCGCTCATGGTCAGAGGGTTATGGGTTCGAATCTCGACTTCGAAAGCAAAAAAACAACAACATATGTTGGTTCGCTTAGTTTTTTTCTTTCTTTTTTTCTCGTTATTGTTATATTCTTGTATTTAGTTATGTTCGTTATATTGGCTAGATAAGTTAGGTTCATTATATTGGTTAGATTCATTATTTCCGTTTAATCCCTTATATTGGCTAGATTTGTTTATTTTGTTATATTGGCTAAATTTTCTTTATTTCGTTAGCTTTGTTATGTTCCTTTATTTCGTTAATATTCGTTAATTTCATTATATACGTTAGTTTTATATTCGTTCGTTTCACTCAAATTGTTTATTTTGTTTGAGATGTTTGAAAAAATCAAACGAAATAGTCCACTGTGCAGCCAGTGTCTCGGCCCTAGGGTAGTGCAACCGCACCTGTATGTAGCCTTCGAGGGCGCCAAAATTAAATACTGCACTGAGAAAACTATAGTTGCTTGTACATTCAGTAGGTGAACACTGGCAGCGATTCGGGGGGCAGGGGCGGTTTCCCTCACACTTTTTAAAAATTAAACATAACCAAAGACCTCCCAGTGTAATTGTTCTATGGAGATAAATATTATACCATTATATAGAGGAAGGTGGGCCGAGTCCACCAGACCTATTATTAACCCATTCCGCCCACTGACCTTTGAACTGCGTAGGGGAAATGTCGACCTCATAACTCCATAGGGTTAATGGCGGATCAGGCTATACGGATAAATGACCTACCATCATGTAGATGATAGTGGGACGCATTGAATAGGTCAAATGTTAACTCCCCTATTTGACCTTTGCACCGTTTGGAGGGAGATGTTGTCTTTGGTTGCAGTATGTGCTACCGCCCTCATACCTCTAGGGAAATCAGCCTTTATGCATGTAAAACCTACCATTGCATAGAGGAAGGTGAGCCTCCTTAAACAGGTTGGCCAATTATTCACTCCACACTTTCTACTATGTGGGGCCCAAAATTATTTAAGAATCAAATTTTAAGGTACAGTGCGTCCTGTGCCTACTCAATTTTTTGCCTTCTAAAATAGCTGGAATTTGAGAAGGCAAAAAACTCTACTTAACTCGAGAATAAAAAAATTAAGAAATCCCAGTTTGAATTGACAGCTGGTCTATAATTAAAGCAATTTTAATTGGAAATTAATTATAACTTTTCTGGGATATTTTTTGCTTCCAGAATTATGTAATATATTTTTATGGGCAAATTTGATCACTACAATTAGATTGAGTTAGAAAATTCCCTGCCCAAACTTTTTAAGTTGTTTTTTGAAAATACCAAAATTTACTTCAGCAGGAAAACAAGAAAGGTTTTCCCATTTAGCTCTACTACATCAACAAAAGTGCAGTTATTTCTCTATGATTGTGTTACAGTATTTTCTAGAAGACAGCCAAGACATTTGTCATTATTTTTAACTTTAATAAGAAAGATAACTTGTCTCAAATTAGCTTTATTGTAAACATATAATTTTTTTTTAAAAATTATTTTATTAAATATCTTTTACTGTGCATATTAAGCTGTTGTACTTTAAATGGCACAAAATAATGAGTATATATAAATATGTGGGGAATTTCTATTTCAATAAATAGTAGGAAGGGTGGTGAAGAATTTTACTGCTGCCCCCCCCCCCCCCTGAATTCCCACAATTTCAGCACACAATTGTCGCCACTGGGTGCAATTTATACTAAATATCAGTTTTCGGATCTTGCAACTGGATTCATTGAAAACGATATTGTACAAAGCATAAATTATTCCAACCTAATACAGAAATTTGCCAGTGCCAAATCGAGGAAGGTGCCCATATAGCATGTTAAATTTCTTTTTATGTAATTTAGTTGCTGTTTAATGAAACCCATTTATCGACTAAAGGTTTTTAATAAAAAATATTATAATTCCTACAAATAAACAAACTGTAACACATATGTGGCTTAATTTGTTTGTCAATCAACTCCATAGAAAGTGCTCTAATATTTATGATGTGGATGTGCAAATAAGAGATCTCCCGTCACCTAGAAAATGTTATGGGGCCGGTTTAGTGCGATGTTAATTAACCAAACCACACTAATTGAATGAATCTGACAAAATTAATGAATATATAACGAAACAAACAAATATATTAAAACAAACAAAACTAAGGGATCTATTTGTTTTCTGTTTGTTATTGCTTTCAAAGTTGAGATTCGAACCCATAATCTTCCAATCATGAGCCTGCTTTACTCTCAATGTCGATATTCAAACACATAACACTCAGACTATGAGCTTGCTGCACTCTCAAAGTCGAAATACGAACCCATTACCCTCTGACACCTCAATTGATTGCTGAACAGATATTTTATTTTACTATATTTCTACTTCTTTGGCATTATGGTAAATGTTATCTTCAATATTTTTTTCAAATTTGTAAAGAAAAATCTATTTTTGGAGTCGAGTTGTAACAATTTTAAAATAAAAAGGTTATAAGTAATTTTTTCTAATAAACTATTGGGAATAAAAACATAATTATTTCTGATATACAAACTACTAAGCATATGAAACTTGTGAAACCAACAAAATTTCAATATTAGTATGGATATATATATCAAAGTTTTCATACTTAAAATTTTGATGCAAATAAAAGCCAATTTAATTTAAAATATATATATGACTATATTTTTTGAAGTTCCACATATTGATTTTCCCATCTAATTTGTATTTCAGAAGGAATTAGGATTTTACTCACAGTAGTTTATTAGAAAAATGTATCTAGAATTTTTTTATTTTAAAACCGTACAGCTTAATTCCGAAAGCTGATTGTTTTTACAAATTTGAAAATATTTTACTGCATTTCGTGTTATAGAAGTAGAAATATAGTAAAAATAAAATATCTCTCCTTTCCCCCTTAAGTGGTTAAAATAATAATAAAAAAAAAAACTAACAGTTAAATAGCAAGTATATTACCTGCCATATTCGTCAATATCCACAATACTTCCATTACCAAGCAATGGCAATTCCTATTGAATATTTGGATAACACTCCTTTTGAATTTTGGATGCTGAGAAAGGTAGTGGCACATAGAATCTCTCAGGCTTACAAACCCCAGACATCGAACCAAAGGCACAGCTAACTGAAGTAGATAAATAACTTATTCAGTGAGCTAACATACACAATTTGAGTGAAAAATTTATGTGGTTTTTCGTCATTTTTACAAAAATTAAAACCAAACAGAGTGTGCCTGATCTATATAAGCACACAGTCGAAGTGAAACTTCTTTTGTGTTCATGCAACCTCAATATGCATCAGGACAATTCAAATATTAAATGCACACAATGTTTCAGAAACATCCCATTTCAGTCTCAGCGGGACTCGATTCCAGTCCAATAACAGCTGTTATCAATATATCACTTTTTCAATCGAGAAAAAATGAACTAAATTCAGATCCTTGTGACCTGTGTCATTTAATCAAAGGCTTTCTCTCCTGCTTTTCTTTTTCCCGGATTTACAGGTCAATAATTCTTTAAATAATTGTTGAAATCAAATAAAACTTACATAAGATTAAAACTATTGTTGTGGTCTTTATGATGGTATACATTATATTGCATATTGATTCATTAGCCTCACTAAAGAAGTTTCACTTCAAAACAGATTCATTTTCAAAATAAGAGAATGATTAAAGGTATGGGAAAACTACGAAACAAAGTACTTACCGACACATCCAAGTCCTTTCTTGAAACTGAGTTTTCCAAATATGTTATGAGGAGTTCAATAGTTGAAGTATTGATGTCAATATTATTCTTGGCTACTCTGAAATAACATTAAATTCTGAAGTCTTTTAACAAAAATCTAAAACACATACAACTTCATATATTTGAACGAAATTGAAATGGTCTTAACAAAACGAGAAAAATTAGTTTTTAATTAACCCAGTGCAAGTAAAAATATTGGTGAAATTATAAAAAATATAATAAAACTTTTCCCCTATACTGGCCTATGAATTTACTTGGTATATAAATTATAAATATAGCAAACCTATATGTTACACAATATTTCTGTTTAAGTATGCATCATTGTTGTTTGCTTACTCGACCAGACATGCAAGTTTGTTTTGCCCCCCCCCCCCCCTCCCATTTAAGGTACTTTTTGATCCCCAATCATTCTGAACTTAGACTTAATTGTGTGCCATAATTGTATTGTTACTTAAAGAAGGGTACACAGTAGAGGTGTATGGGTGAGGTTCCGAATACCATAACCCCTCCCACTTTTATTGTTTTGCTTTTTAAGTGTTTGTATATATATGCACTTAAAATATTCAGCTACACACCATCAGGAAGGGTTTAACTCCTTTCAACCTCCTATTTTGTATGCCACTGGTTAGGAGCAATTAAGAATCCCACTAAATCATGAAATCAAGCTTTTTGAATTTCATTAACTTTTCAGGACCGTATCTTGGAGTTAAAGGACGATATTACTCGACTATGCATTTTTGTAAAATTCTTGAAATTATAACCAAATCACAATTGACAATGTTTACAATTTTTTTAATTATTAAATGCTATTGCATGACAGTTATTGTCATCTCAAACACAATTTGTAATTTGAAGGATTTGAGTGGACATATAAGCTTTACAAATGTAGAAAACAAGAAAATACTTACAAAAAGAAAATATTTGAAAGTGCAAAAGCTGCTTCACTGAGGGCACTTAGGGGTAAGTTTTCGTGATCCAAGAGCTGTATTAAGCATTTTATGGTGTGATGACTAGCTAATTCTCTGAAACAAATATACAAAAAGAAAAAAAAATCTATATAAAATAGAAATTAATATATAATTTTTTTAATGATGGCAACAAAATTCTGCAAATTTTTTTCCCCTGATTTCTATGATAGTGTCACAAAAATTTCCCAGATTTTACAATTATATTAAGAAATGTTGCAATACATGCTTGTATAGAAACAAAGTATCCAGTCTACAACAATACAATAAATATATTGTATTATAAATGAAAAATTATAAGCAATACTTATTGTCAGTTAAAATACTAATTTATGGAGACAACACAAATTATACAATTATAACAGGCGTAAAGTAATTAAACATGTTCTCTGGAAGCAGATAATGCAAAAAAAGCAAGTTTTTTCAATTATTTCATTTGAAGATAATTTTAAACGTTTTATCATGCTTCATATTTCCTATTCCAAACTTCAATAAATCACAAATTCCTTAGTCTTTCACATCTTCCTTACAATCCAAAGTCCAACACACTTTGCTTTTGTGTCTCCCTCCAGCAGCGTTTCACATTTTTACAAAAATAAAACTGAAAATGTGCATAACTATGCTTTTTTTTTTAATTTGAAGAATTAAAAAAAAATATTGACAACTAAATTACCCAGAATAAAGGGCATAATAGACGACATTGCCGTATTAATGATTTTTGGCAACTAAAAAACATTGCTATGGGCCAATGACTCCCAACTTTTATCTCCTAATGTCAAAGGCTGATTAATAGTAAAGAATTCAAACTTAATTTAGTTATCAAGCATTTACACAATATAATCTACAATATATCAATACTTCGCAAACTTGATAATTAAAATGTAGAAAAATTAAAACTTTCGACAATATTGTATTTACCTGAGATCATCGTCTTCATACTTGGTACAGGCATTTAGTGCAAAAACAGTTGATCTAATTACATCTGGCACAGAAGACTTAAGAAAAAACATTTATAAATTAGCTTCAATAGGGTAAGGTGGGGTCAAATGAGTAGGAAAAGTGTCATATTTTCACTTTTAAAGATTAATAAAATAATTTTTTTGTGTGTATTTGTGCAATGGGTTCCTTGACATCATCTTTGAATATGTTTTTAAAAAAAATTATAATTTTAAATTGCTAATATTTAAATTTTTTTATGTATTCTTTTTCAACTACAGATGGGGTAAAATGGTTAGTCAGTGGGAAGTAATGGAATATTTCATATATATATATATATATATATATATATATATATATATATATATATATATAATCTGTACAAAAATAATGAGGAGAATACTTAAATAAAAAAGTTGGTAATAAAATGCGTAATCTAGTAACCTCATTACAAACCATGTCTTTCTCTTACAAAATACACACAAAAAATACTTCGAATTTCACATGCGGGCATAATATTCCACCAATAAGATTCAAGGAATGCCCCATGCTTGAAATTACTGCTGACTTACAGCTTGAATGAAACGGACAAAAAGGGTGGCGTTTGTGCTAGAAGGGACAGTATTTTTTTTTAAACAAAAGGCCCAAGGGTTCTTCGAAATGGAAAAAATTGTTGGAAGGGCGAGCCGACCTTAAAAAACCGCCTAGAGTGAACACTGCAGTTTATTAAACACATTCTTTTGTTGAGAAAATGCAGAATTATAGTTTTGCAGCAAATGTGTTTTTGACTTACAACAAAAATAAAAAGTGTAACTTTTTTGTAAATTTTATTAAAATAAATTATAATGCTTTTAAATGTTTGACTATTGATTATGTTTATGGAACGATCATTAGCAAGGTCCCGTTTTAATTCGACTGTGCAGCCTTTCGCCTGCTTGTAAATTTGTTTATTTCGTACTTACTCACAACCAAATACTTTGTTCGATTTTCTTCAAATTCGGAAGAAATGTTCTTGTAATTAAAAACAACATATTATGTGTTTTTTAATTTTTAAAAATTCCGTATAAAAACGTAATATTTATATTTCACAGCATACCTGAAGATTGGGAAGTAAAGCAGGAACCAACCCTTGGGCTTTCATCAAAGAAAAACATTGAAAGCAGCAATTGGCGATGTTCCCACATGCCCAGGCACTCTGGTCCTATGCTTCGGAATAACCGACTTTAAATAATATTTTAAAATATACATAAGTGTGTTGAATATAAGTGGGAGTAATTAAATAATAAAATGGCATTTAATTTTCAATATTTCCTTAAGGCACATATGATAAAAATAACAAGCGAGTAGCCTAAATGCAAAAGCAGTCATCTGAAATTCGAAAAATGAGATTTTAGTATCAATAGGAACGTTATAACTTTGGCTTCAATTTTAAAAAATAACAAAAGAGCAAAACCGATTTTTACTAATAAAATCCAAAAAAGAAGTATGCAGAAGCAAAAGTAGCTATGTCCAGCGAACTTGAACATTATCGATAATTTGATTCCTGATTGGCTGGAATGTGGATACAACGGCTTTTGTCACTTGAATAAAAACAAGATAGCAATGCCACCAGTTGTGAAACCAGTTAAAAATATGTTTATCCAGTTTCAAAACAAGTTTTGCGAACAAAACAATTTAGATTATAAGAAAACATACACATTTTAGTAAAAAATTTTATATTCTTTCTTCATTTGTACAAAAAAAATTATTATTAGCTAAGGTTTGACAGGTTTTCGTGATTTACTCAAAAAGGCTTTTAGTGTATAACTGCTTTTGCATGTGGACTATTCAAGTAGAATTTGACAAAGAGAGGGATAAGGAAATTATTTTATGGAACAGTGCACTATTTTGCCATTTCATTTATGTGAAGGCATACGAATATGAAAAGTGAAAGGGTCTGAATTACAAATGAATTCAGGCATAACTGTGTAATTCAATAGTCAATAAGAATAAACTATGTTAAAAAACTAAAAGCCTCTCTTGTTTTTGTTTCTTGAACACAAACAAGTTGGCGACACAAAATAAATAAAACTGAGATTTAATCCGACATGAAGCGAATAATTAACAATAAAAAGAATAAATATTAGATTAATATAGAAAGAATTAATCAAACATTCAATTGACAATAATGGATAAAATATAAAAAAATCAGGGAACATTTTTAAAAAAAATTTAATTAAATAGAAAATGATTTTTTTTTATTAAACATTAAAAAAATTATGGTAGGTACAGTCGCTCTGTTCCGCAAGGTTTGTTTTGTAAATGAATTCTCTTTCGACTCACATGATACAAAAGTCAGAGGGGAGAGGATAAATAGTCAACCTGTTTGACACGGCCCATCTTCCTTAAATAGAGTTAGATAAAGAACAAACTAATAAAAGACAAAGTGTTTTTTTTATGTTCCAGTTCGATTTAAAGAATAGGGAACAAAAGAACAGGTCATTATTTTGAGGACTGAGAGTCACCACTCGAGTATAAAAGTTTAACCCACCTGCAGGTAAAAGCTCCTACTTCCGAGAAAGGAAACCAGGTAGGGTCCACCTGCCTTGGCTATACGTTGTGAGGCCTTGTGTGAGCCACATGCGAGGTTCGTGAGGCAAGCGGCTGCTTCCAGCTGCATTTGCGCATCATTCCCCACGAGAAAGCGTATCAGGCTGTTCAGGGCACCTTCTGTCCTAGAAAAGAAATAATTTGTTAAGGTCACACTAGAAGACTACTGACAATGGTTTAGAATTATCTCAAAGAAAAGACACAGAAACACTGCTTCGGTAATTTTGAACCATGTTCAGATAATGAAGACAACACCCGAGCTGTCAAGAATGCACAAAATTTCAGGGAAAAGAGCGAGTATGATGGACTGCCCCTTAAAAAAATGCATAGAATGAATGCTGTTGGCCCTACAGTTTGAAAAATGTTGCATTTAACCCCAATGCTAAAAGTAATTTACTTCATTACATCTATTATAAATATATCTAAACTAGCTGTTTGGCCCCACGTTGCTGGGAAACACGTGGCGAGAAATTTGAGTGACTCTTGTTGGGACATAAAGCTGCGACTAATTTGTTAACAAGTCCTGCACGCAACCAACTAAGCTACAAAGGCGTGTGGTGCACTGGAGTTTATTAAACTCTTTTTCCCATCTTACCCAACCATCTCCATGGGAACATTCCAAAGTCTCAGTTTTACATATGCGGACATGCATTGTTCGCATCGAGATGATTGTGAGATATGGAAGAAAAAATATAGTTTATGGAAAAAAAAATTGTTTAATGTATTTCCGTCTGCTGCAGGTACTCCCTAGCTAGATCTTGTAAATATTTTTTTAAAGGTGTTTCTTTCAGCAGTAATTCTTTTAAACATATTTGTTAAACGAATTGTTTATATTTATGAGACAAACATACGATTTGTCAGTGCTCTGGGAAATTCTTTTCTTTTTGATACCTCTAGGTCCAGATTTAGGCATAGGCTACATATGCTGCAGTCTAGGGGCCTTCACCACACACACAAAAACAGAGTCAACTTGCGAAAATCAACTTTCAAAAATTATTTGGAAAGATGATAATGCAAATTCTTATGAAAATATTACAATACAATCTTTTTACAATGGAGAAAAATTCTATTTTTCTTAACAGATTTGTACTATGTAAATATACCTTAATGTACTTTAATAATATATACATTTAAACAGTAATAATTACAATGGCATTGTTTTACTTTTTTTGGAAATCAGTTACTTTTATTACATTTGTATTTTGCGTTGATCCATTTGAAATTATAAAGGCAAGTGCAATATTTTATTATCATTTTCATAGATTCCAGAATGCTATTGCTCCTGAGATTCCTTGAAATCATTGACATAGTAGTGGAAATTTACAAAGAAACAATGTATCTCAATTTCATATGTACATTTAAAAATTATTTAATTTGCAGTTCTGGAATATAAATTACATACCCCTTTTCCCACCTCCTGTTGCTAAGGGGTCCATACCACATATTCATTATATATATATTATACTACAATATATATATATATATATATATATATATTATACTACAATATATATATATATATATATATATATATATATTATACTACAATATATATATATATATATATATATATATATATATATTATACTACAATATATATATATATATATATATATATTATACTACAATATATATATATATATATATATATATATATATTATACTACAATATATATATATATATATATATATATATATATATATATATATATATATATATATATATATATATATATATATATATATATAACTTTGTATAATATATATATAATACTTTGATATAATACTTTGACTAGTATATACAGTAGCATCGTATGATAACAGAGGCGTGATCATGTGGACTTAACTTGATTTTCTTTACAAGATCGGAGGTCTAGTAAGTTTAAAATTTTTATGGCACTTCCGTAAAAAACATTGGCAGATTTCAGAGATAGAAAGTCTTAAAATTAAACTAAAATTGAATAGATTTCCTAGTGGTTTTGTGCTTTCAATCCTTAATCCTTTTGAAGCGGAGGCAAAGGCCATGTTGTGTTGAATTTTTGTTTTACGTCATTTTAAATTGTTTATCCTTATTACATTTTTGTGTTTACTGTTATTTATTTTGAATTTTTGCAACGTTTTTATTCTTTGTTTGTTGTCTGATTTTGAAGTTTGTATTTACTTTTCATTCAGTTATTGCTTTTCTACTTCAGCAAGTGTCGGAGGTCCGGCTAAATTTTGGATAAATATTATGCTTAGAAACAGTGGCGGCGATTGGGTGGTAAAAGTGGGGGGGCAAGACGAAACATGCGGGAGAGGGGGGGTATAAAAATGTTGACCGCCAAAACAATAAATATTGCATATTTATATATTTACTCTATATTGAGTTATTTGAAGGAAAGGATACTAACTTAAAATAAGTGCGAGACGCCCAGGTCGATTATTAACCCATTACCGATTATTTCCCAATTTTTTTTGGAAGGATACGGACTGTTGCAAGAATTTAATTAACATATTTATTGACCGACTTCCAAAGGGATAGGTATCTTTTCCATTTGTATCAGTATTGAAAAAGAAATGAAGGAAATTTCCCATCCTCACCCTTTCAATCCCTAGGCATCTGGCATCTATCCCCCCTCACCTAGAGGGGGGAATCCTTAACCCCACAAAAATCAACAAACATCTCTCCCAACCCACCACCACTTTTTTTCTTAAAAAATTATTAATTTTCGTTCACAGGAATACGTTGGCAGATAAACAACATCATCAGTTATCATTGTCATTAATTATATTTAACAATTGTCAATAACTATTTTTAAAATTAATAAATCACTCCCTAATTATGAAATAAATTTAAAGAACAAATTTAAAGTTTGAGATTCTTTGTAATATCTGTTTGGTAACGATTAAGAAATTTCCCAACTTAACGATTCAAAATTTCCGGCTTAACGCCGCCGGATGCCCAGCTCAGGTGTTGTTCTCGTTATCTGATCATTGTTCAAAAATATGAAGCATTGTTCCCGGGTTTTTCCTTCGAGATGGGCCCCGAATCGTCGGCAAAGCCCAATATGCAGCTCTAGTGCGACGTTATTTAACCAAATCAAACTTAACGATCGAAATTCCCAACTCAACAGCGCTAAAAATTCCCAGTTCCAGCTTATCGACATTTTCAACTTTTTTATAAATTAAGTAATATTAAACAGTTCTCTCAAAAGTATTGGTTTATTGCACGCATGTTACAATGCAGTGTCCGTTCAGAGGTCTGATATAAATTTAATCTTACAAGTTGGACAATTTATAACCTTCCCTATCATTTGCTAATAATATAAATTTTCTTTAAGCATAAATTTTTCCAACTCGGGTTTGTAAAAATCTAAACCAAAATCATAATAGCAAAATCATATAACAAGATCTCATTGTCGAATTATTATTACTATTCTTTTTAAATGAATAATTTGGGAAAAGCAAAAACATCTCATCCGTGTATGAATAAATCAATCTTTAAACAAAAGTTTTTTAAATATATCTATTCACGGTTAAATTAAACTGTACCCTCGTTACGCATTTGATGAAGTGCAATAATAGTCGAAATTTACGAATATCAATGATTACTGAAATTCGAATTAATTTTCCAATAATAATTTGAAATTAAATTATAAATTGAACAATTATGCTAAATTAAATTGAAGTACAATCGCATAATATGAATGATGTAAAAGATTTCGAAATATGATATATAAATGTTACAACTCAAGATAATGGTAATTTATCAAGATAATGGCTTTAAACGTATACTTGCGCGATTTTGAAAATTCCGTGGCGTAGATTGCAAACAGACAAGCTTTCTTGAATGGAAACGGTAGTGCTTGTGTTACTGCTGCTGTCATGTTCAATTTCACATTTGTTCTTTTTATTAAAGTAATTTAAAACTGAATTTTGCACAATTCGCTTCATTTCGCTAAAAAGCAGAGCCGACGAAGATCAAAACAATGACATTAACGGCAAACTAATGACAAACCCTACCCACCTATCTACAGGCCTATGGATTACGCAATTGTTCGGCGCCAATATTACACAATAAACATCTCATTTAACGAATTTTATTAAGACCGAATACTATTTTAATGTATCAGATAAATAAAAGCAGGGGATTTGATCTATTTTTTGAATTGAAGGTCAAACAGTTGCATTTTCTATGTAAAGATATGCTATTTCTTTTTCCGAAAAAAAACCAGAATGAGTAAATGTAAGGCGCCAATCAATGAATTATTGGAATACTGTCTGGAAATCTGAAAACGACGCTGCTCAATTTAGATAAAGAATTTATTATAGTTTTAAAAATTATTTTTAAAGAATAACGATACCACATTCGTTCAAAATTTTTTTTTCACTTGACTTTCAATGAAAGGGGTTTGAAACTCCTGACCCCCCCCCTTAATGCCTGTGGTGGTGGGAGGATTGGGTTCAAAAATTTTCCTTGGTTAGGCAATGCCGTAAAACAATTGACTTGTTATTTAGTTTTAAAATGTGCAATATTAAAAAAGTGCGGGGGCAACATCCGAAAAAAGTGCGGGGGCAACCGCCCCCCCTTGCCCCCCCGGAATCGCCGCCACTGCTTAGAAATGCTTGCTGGCCATTGCTATTCTTATCGGTCTCTGTCCTGAAGAGAGGGGAATGCTTAGAAAATAAACCTGTAGAAATTCCAGATTATTTTAGAATTTCCTGTGAGAACCTTGCTTTATTTGACTTTGTTCACCATCACCTGTTTAAGTGTGATGCTGGTCACAAGAGCTTCCGCCTCACAAAGGGTCAATCGTCTTTGCCTTAAAAGTTCTTCTCTGTCTTGCTTCCTCAAAACTATAAACACAAGAAATTGTAATTATTAATATGTATTTTTGAAGACTTTATTTATGTATTTTTGACAACTATATTTATGTATTTTTCAACTGCAACTATAACTCATTACGTTTGTTTGCAATATTTCTTCATAATCGATTCAAATGGTTTAGCTAAACCGTTTAATTTTCTGAATTTGTATTGGTAAAAACTTGCGTGAGATAGCGAATTTGGCTGTGTTGTCAAGTAGCCGCCAAATAACATTATGCATTGTGCACATGCATACTCATACATTGCGTAATATTTTTGAACCACGTACGAATGACGAGATTGATTTACGTTCGGATGATGTGTTCGGGCCAATCACATCACTTTGTTCATTTGGCGCTGTGGCGAAATAGCCATCTTTAGGATACGGCGCCAAATGACGTGATTTTCCAGCAACCCGCAAAAACGGTTTGTTTTGATCATAAGATTCCCTTCAAGCAGGCGAGCCATAAGCTCATTAATTTTCACGCTCACAAAGCTGAGTAATCTTAAGCCATAACATCTGTGTAATAACCCATAAAATCTAAATATAGTGTACCAGTAAATATCTTTTGTTAATGAACCTAATCAACTGAGTTGTCATTCAAGAAAAACCAACACCTACACTTTAATATAAACCGCCGCTACAAGCTGATCCGTCCGAGTCGGAGCACAGGTCAGTTGATTTTGGAACATTCCTTGAGTATTTACTAGATTCAAAGTAATCTTAAGATATGGAAAATATGGAATCTATGATAAGTTTGCAAAACGATATTCATGAAAGCATGATTAAGGTAGTAAGAAACTATAAGAAAGATTCCAAAGAACGCAAAACTTTGAATTATTTTCGAATTCGTTTAAAGAACTTTCAGAATTTCTATGAAGAATTTCGAAGTAATCACAAACAGATTTTAACAAACGGAATAGCAAAAGACAATTCTTATTTAAAAGAAGATTTCAGTGACCAGGTAGAAGAATTCTTCACGAATAACTATTCGGAAATCGAAAGTGAAATGGAACAAAGTTTCCCGCCAAACAATCCGAACACTGATGTTAGTAAACAAACCGCTGTTCTTTTAAAGGATTATTCTAATGAGTTAAGGTTACCACCAGTACGAATTCCAATATTTAATGGATTATATGAAGATTGGTCATCCTTTCGCGATCTATTTATTGCCATGGTTCATGATAATAAATTGCTTTCAGAAGTACAAAAGCTATTCTATTTAAAGTCACAAGTATCAGGAGAGGCTTGGGAGATATTAAATTATCGTTATGAAAACAAAAGAATGTTAATTAATGTTACTTTAAAAAGATTTCTTTTTCAACAGAAAACTAATGATAATTCTCAATCGGTAAAGTCGTTATTGGATACAACTCAAGAATGTTTGGCTGCTATTAAAAATTTAGGTATCAACATAAATTCATGGGATCCAATATTAGTATTTATAATAGCTCAAAAATTATCAGCAGATACGATACAGTTGTGGGAACAAGGTCTTCCTTCCAAAACAGACATTCCCACACTTCAAGATTTGCTATCATTCTTAGAAGTTAGATTCCGAACATTGGAAGCTATAAGTGAGAATACACGAGTTACTGGCAAACCAGGGATTGCATCAAAGTCGACATATGTTAAGTCAAGCTGTCACGTTTCGAAAGCTGTTTGCACTCTCTGCAATGCTGATCACTGTCTTTCCAGGTGCCAGATGTTTCTCAGCAAGTCAGATGCTGAACGTCTGCAAGTAGTTAAAAGTAAAAGCCTTTGCTTTAACTGTATGTCAGCTTCACATCCAGTAAGACAATGTTCGAGTAAAAATTCTTGTCGTATCTGTAAAAGAAGACATCATTCTTTGTTGCACGAAGCAATAGCTAAAAGTACTAATTCTACTGAATCTTCTCCCGAAGGCAATTCTTACAACGTCCCCCAAGAAAGTGTTGAATTTACTTCACATGTTGCTCAAAGCAAGCAACCCATAGTCAACACAGTTCTGTTAAGTACAGCAATCGTTAAGATATCAGACACATTTGGAAATGAAATAGTAGCGAGAGCACTCTTGGATCAAGGATCGCAAATAACATTTATTTCCGAGTTCTTAGCTCAAAGTTTAAGATTAAAGAAAGAGCAAATACATACTCAGATAGTTGGAATAGGAAATCAAAACGTAAAACTATGCTACAAAGCCACTAGCATTACCCTTAAGAATATTCAATCAGAAATCGTTGCTAATGAAGTGTCCGCATTAGTGATGAAAAATCTCACAAGATATGCTCCAAAGCTTACCATCCAGAAACCAAGTTGGGAGCACATAAGAGGTTTAACGTTAGCTGATCCAAACTTTTCTGGGAATAAGAAAATTGATCTTATTCTTGGTGCAGACCTATATCCTTCAATCTTGTTAAATGGATGTTTAAGAGGTACAAAGAACTGTCCTATGGCTCAAAACACTAGATTTGGTTGGATTCTGTCCGGACCTGTGGGATGCGAGCCTCATGAAGCATCTACAGCATTACAGACTACGAATTTAGTTTGTCTGCATAGTTTGACAGATCTGCACAGTGAAATGCAAAAATTTTGGGAACTCGAAGAAGTTCAATCAACCAAAGCGTACACATCTGATGATGAGATATGTGAAGAGATATTTCGTAACAATTGTAAGAAGGAAAACGGACGTTACAAAGTTAAGTTGCCGTTCAAGGACAATTCTCTAAAGTTGGGCGAACCAAAGAAAACTGCGATATCTCAGTTCCTTCGTTTGGAAAGAAAGCTTGAAAGAGATCCTGCTCTCCATTCTCAATATTCAAGATGTATTAAGGAATATTTAGAACTGAACCACATGTCCCGAGTGGATCCGAGTGATGATGTCAAGGTTGAACACCAAGACTACTTGGGATATTATCTTCCTCATCACGCCGTGATAAAAGAGGACAGCACCACTACGAGGCTTCGAGTGGTATTTAATGCAAGTCAGAAGACCACTTCCGGTACCTCACTAAATGATAAGTTACTAAAGGGACCAAATATTCAGGAGAATCTTTCTGCTTTGCTACATCGCTGGCGTCTACTAAAAATCGCTTATTCCGCCGACATCGGGAAAATGTACAGACAAGTACTCATTGATGAAGTACTCATTGATGAAGAACAAACAGATTATCAAAGAATAATTTGGAGAAGTTCTAAGTTCGATCCTATCGAAGACTACAAGCTACTCACAGTAACATTCGGAATGGAATCATCTGCCTTTCTTGCAATACGTACCAGGAGAGCTAGTGCTTCTAAAGGACTTTACTCTTCCACCAGCCAAGTGGTCTTTAGGACGCATTGTTGAGACTCATAAAGGCAAAGATGGACTTGTTCGAGTAGTTACCCTTCGAACCAAAGATAGCCTGTTTGTCCGTCCTATCACCAAGATTTGTAAACTGCCCTTTTCATGTACTAGTGTTTAATTTCAATATGTATAAGATTTATAAGTATACTTCTTGCCTTTGCCTTAAGGGTTTTATGGCCGGGAGTATACTGCCGGGCCAATCACATCACTTTGTTCATTTGGCGCTGTGGCGAAATAGCCATCTTTAGGATACGGCGCCAAATGACGTGATTTTCTGGCAACCCGCAAAAACGGTTTGTTTTGATCATAAGATTCCCGTCAAGCAGGCCAGCCATAAGCTCGTTAATTTTCACGCTCACAAAGCTGAGCATTTTAAGCTATTAAAATCTGTAAATATAGTGTACCAGTAAATATCTTTTGTTAATGAACCTAATCAACTGAGTTGTCATTCAAGAAAAACCAACACCTACACTTTAATGTAAGCCGCCGCTACATGATGTCTACTGCATAATGGGCTATCAGTGATGGTTCTAAATTCATTTCAAAGGATTTCTATTAGGTCTGCATGATTCAATGAAATAATGTCGCACTTGAGCTCCACAATGGGCAATGGTTTAGAATTTATCTTGAAGGTTTACTGTGGTTAATTAACTTCGCACTAGACTTACAAATTGGGTTATTGGTGATGGTTCGGCGCCTATCTCAAAGGGAGCAATGTCTCGTATGTTTTAACCATGGTCAGATAGCGAGGACATCTCTTCAACTGTCACCCAACGCAATCTTAATAGACGTCAGGCATTGGATCCCGATTAGATTACTAGACACATTGCTTTTAAAAAACGGATGGTACCCCCTAATCTAACAATTATCATTTTGACATAGAAAAATATCGTTAATCTAACAATTATCATTTTGACATAGTAAAATACCGTACCTGTGAGATCCTCACGATTTGCATCACGCATTTGCTTGATTGTGTTATCAGTACAAACTTCGTCCATTATTTGGCTTGATTGAATTTCAGAGAAAATTTCAAATTCGCGCATTTACTATTGCGCAATGGGGGGGATTATGGTTCATTGGGTTGCGCCAAATTCTCCTCGCCAAACGCTCCGCGAAGAACTGGTTTCGTTTCTACCTTCTCCTTTCACCTCAAAGCTGCTCGACTGGTTTTAGCGCTGCCTGATTGGACGAGGCAGAGATTTCACGACCGAAAAGATCGTTTGATGAGTATTGGAATTCCTAGGTTCACCTCCTCTCTGCTTTCGACGGTCGAGTGGCCGGGGGTGAAGCCGATCGGGTATGCTTAGCGCTCGGCATAGGGGTTTCGGTACGACCGCAACCCCAGTAACCATAATGCTCGCTTGCTCCCTGCTTTCGACGGTCGGGTGGCCGGGCGTGAAGCCGATCGGATATCAATAGCACTCGGCATGTGAGATTAGGTTCGACCGCAACCCCAGTAACCATAATGCTGGGTCTCCTCCCTGCTTTGCTTTTGACGCTCGGGTCAGATTAAGCCGTTCGGATATGGAAAGCGGATATTTTCATAGAATAATAGACGCACTTATTATTTTAGCAAATGCTCAAAAATTAATCCATCCTTATTCAATATATTAGTTGAATAAGATTAGAATGTTATTTTTTACATTTAATTTCCAAGATGTTTTTTTTATTATACATGTAAAAAGCAATTATTTTTGGCAATTGAATAAAATTAAGAATTTTATACATTAATTTTTTCATCTCTTTTTTTAATGACAGTTTATAGTAATTAAATAAGATTACAAAATTATTAAATTTTATTTATAATGAGCCTTTTCAGCTTTTTTTTATTATTATTATAATACATCTAAAAAGTAATCTGTCACTTAATAAAAACTTGAATAAGATTAAGAACGATATATTTTTGTATTTAATTTTCCAGACATTATTTATATAATATATCTAAAACGTAATAAATCAGTCAATTGAATAAGATATATTTTTTTTTTAAATTACATTAATTTTTCCAGATTTTTTTTTATACATTTTAAAATTAATCAATATTTCAATTTATAGACATTTAATAAGATAAGAATTTTTTATTAAATTTATTTTTTACATTAATTTATATTTCAGCTTTTTTTTTTATCATACATCTAAATATTAATCTATGATTCGTTTTTTGAAATTTGAAAAATGTTAATGAATCCTCTCTTTTTACATTTAATTTATAGCCATTTTTTTTATTATCCAAAAATTCATTAGTTGATATCAATTTCAGGTTAGTTTATATCAATAGAATAAGATTTAAGAAGTTTATTTTAATTTTCAACTTTTTAAACATTTATACATCTAAGTTTAACATCATACATCTAAAGTTTTATTATAATTAATCAGACTGTGTTTACTACAAATTTATCGTTCGTAACCCGAAAGCTTAAGTTTAATATTTAAAAAATATTTTTTAGGTTTCTAAACAAAAATTAAAAAATGTAATATATCCATTTAGAAATAATGTTTATTATTATTACGTTCTAAACAATATCACACAATCACTGCAGATATTTATCTAAATTAGTTGTTTTGTTTAGACAATATTTCTATTCCCAAATAGCTTATTTTAAAGAAGAAATTGTATTAAAAAAAGAAGAAAGCTTTGGAAATAAAAAGATTTTTTCAAAATAAAATTATTATTTTATATATATTTAGTTTATTTTGTGTCACTCTTTTTTACATTTAAATGAAATTCCTATCTTCAAAAGGACAAACTATTTATAATTTTTTGTGTGTCTTTTTAGGCAGTCAATTTTCCTTTTTAAAATAAACATTTCAGAAACATTAATCGGTATTAAATATTAGTATAATATTATTAAATGATAGTTATATAAAAGTTGTTTTTTTAAGTAAGTTACAAGACAACCATCCAGGCACGTAGGTATAGATTTTTCATGGGGGGGGTTCAGTGACTGAGCAACGGATTTCTTTACTTATCTTCTCCCCCTTCTCGAGGGGGGGGGGGGTTAAGGTAACTAAAGAAATCCTTTTTTGGGGGGGGGGTTCCTCTTAGAGGGGGAATCCTTAAACCCCCCTCCCCCCCCAAAAAAAAATCTCTATTTTTATGATTTTTACAGTAATTCGTTTTTAATTTTTTTTTATTTGATTTACAATGGGACTGGTTTGAACCCCCTAAACCCCTCCCTTACCTACGTGCCTGATACCCCATGCTGACAGTGGTATTCTTTTACCCCCTCCCGTCCCCCCCAAAAAATCTCTATTTTTATGATTTTTACAGTAATTCGTTTTTTTTTTATTTGACTTACAATGGGAGGGGTTTGAACCCCCTAAACCCCTCCCTTACCTACGTGCCTGATACCCCATGCTGACCGTGGTATTATTTTACCCCCTCCCGTCCCCCCCCCCCCCAAAAAAAAATCTCTATTTTTATGATTTTTACAGTAATTCGTTTTTTTTTTTTTATTTGACTTACAATGGGTTAGTTAGAATGGGGGATAGTTTGAACCCCCTAAACCCCCCCCCTTACCTACGTGCCTGCAACCATCTCAAAAAAAAAAATCTAAAATTTTATTCAATCGAGTTTTTAAATATTATTTTTAATTATTTCGATTACATGTATATTTCTTGCAATAAAAAAATCATATTAAATTTTACTGATATCAAGGAAGCTCAATATATCTTATATAAATATGTTCTAATACAACGCCAGCTCGTTATTGATTACAGACTAGAAAAACATATTTCACTATTTTATTTCCACCTTTTCACAGATATACAAAGAAAAAAAATTGCTAGATTTTTTTTAAAACTTTTATGTCTTACTTTTTTTTAAACTATGTGACATTGCGATTCGCTACAGTAACTAAAAGCGCTTAAATAGCTAAAAAGAAAAAAGTATAACCAGTATTAAAATATGAAAGAAAAGATATTAAGAAGTAAAAACTGTATGTAAACTATTCGCGATATATCACAGTTTGAAAATGACGTAAAAGTAAAGGGTATAACGATTTTTTTTCTTTGTATGTATGTGGAAAGGTAGAAATAATAGTGAAATCTGTCACTAGAGTCAGATTGCACTACGTATTCGACATAAGAGTTGGTGCCCCATTCAATACGGCATTCTTATTATGTACTTAAATTATACATATTTTTATTCAAGTTCAGTGACAATGTGAAATTAACTATATTTTAATCATTTCTTTTAAACTCCCTGCTCTCTCCTCGTAAAGCGAGCCGTTTGTTACACAAGAATACGTCAATATAAAATAATGCAATATGTTTTTTTTTTTTTTTTTTTTTTTAAAGAAATCTGGAAATACGTCTCCAATTGCCATGACCCGATTCGTAAAATAACGTACTCATAATTGGCGTTTGTGAATTCGAAAATTCTAAATACTCAAACCAAGGGTTTGGTTTTGGTTAATTAACGTCGCACTACAGCTGCACAGTGGGCTATTGACGACAGTTCCAGACCTATCTCGAAAGAAAAACCTGGGAACGACATCTCGTATTTTTAAACCATGGTCAGATGACGAGGATAACATCTGAGCTGACACCCACGCCTTCAATAGGCGTCAGAACTTCGGACCCCGAGCAGATTTATCGTGCAACAGTCCCGTATACACGCCGGTATAATTTGTTGGATGTTCTTGACGACTTTCTAGTATTTTTGTAGCGAAGCTGGCAACCCTCCAATCGCAAGATAACTACTTTTTTCTTTGTCAAGTCCATCGCATAGTCTCGAACTAGCAATCCTCTGATTGCCAGATGAGCGCCTTTATCCACTGGGCTACCGGGGTCCCTCAAAGATAGGGATAGTTAAAATATAAAAGTGTTTTCGGGTCATTTGCTTCCGAATAATCACCAACTACTGTGATCAGCTCTAGTGCGACGTTAACCAACCAACAGGGTCTTTACGTCCAGATAGACCCCGAACCGTCGCCAATAGCCCAATGTGCAACTCTAGTGCGACGATAATTAACCAAACCAACGTAAAAACTCGTAAAAACTGATTTGGTATAAATGTCCCCACGTTGTAGTTCGGAGAGTGGGGTGCCATATTAGGTAGTTAAGCTCACCTCCTCATGGTTCGAATTATCAGGTGTCATCGCACTGATACTGCTTTGTGGATTACTTTGCAAACCCAGCTTTAGCTGCCCTTGAACATTAGGTAAATTCACACAAAATTTGGCTTGGTTGGTCTTGTTTAATAGAACCCGATTCGTTGTGTAGCTCTACTGCTACGTTAATTAAAACCAACGAATTGAGTTTTCCAACATTTTGCGTTAGTTGGTAAGTTGAATAAACGTCGCACTGAAACTACACAATGGACTATTGGAGATGGCTTAGCATCTACCTTGAAGAATAGACCCGGGAACACTACCCTAAACCATGGTCATATGACAATGACAACACCTGAACTGGCACCCCACAAACCTGATGGGTTGCCAGATCATTTGCTTGCTTTGGTCATTTTAAACCATGATAAGGTGAGCACTACTACCTAATCTGGCACCCAACCCTACGAACTTGAACCAAACGACAGTTGGACCAAATCATGAGGACATTTGAAACACGTCAGATTTAGCGTACATCAGTCTCTAGTGCATGGCGAATGTCTGGGCGAACGACGAAGATACAAACTTACATCCTCCTCATTAAAAAAAAGGTCTCCGTGGCCGAGTGGATAAAGGCGTCAGCTGGGAATCAGCGGATTCCTGGTTCGATAATGTGCGACGGACTTGACTAAGAAAAGTAAAAAAGTAGTGGTATTGTGATCGGAGGGTTGCCAGCTTCGCTACAAAAACTTGAAATGTCGTCTAGAACATCCACAAAAATTAACGGCGTGTATACGGGACTGGTGCACGATAAATCTGATTAGGGTCCAAAGTCTTGGCGTCTATTGAAGGCGTTGGGCGCCAGTTCAAGTGCTTCCTCGTTATCTGACCATGGTTCAAAAATACGAGGCATCGTTCCCGGGTTTTTCCTTCGATATAGGCCCCTAACCGTCGTCAATAGCCCACCGTATAGCTGTAGTGTGAAGTTAATTAACCAAACCTCATTAAAAAATGCATTTCATACTAAAAAATTATTAAAAAGTATTGAATTTTCGTATTTTTTGTTGAGATTTTTTTACAAAAGTCTGTTAAGGCAAGTTTGTTTTATAAAGAAACTTTATTAACAAACTATGTTATATATTATTGAAGCGTGTTAAACATAATTAAATTTTGAATCTAGAGGACATCTCAAAGTTTTAAAACGTAAATCAGGGCTTTATGCACCAGTTCAGTTTGGATTTAGTTTTGTTAATTAACGTCGCAATAGAGCTGCATAGTGGGCTATTGGCGACGGTTCGGGGTGAATCTCGAAGGAAAGACCCGGGAACACATACACATTCACACACACATTCATACACATACCTCGTTATTTTAGAACCATGGTCAGATGACGAGGAAACACCTGAACTGGCACCCAACGCCTTCAATAGACGTCGGGACTTTGGACCCCGATCAGATTTATCGTGCACCAGTCCCGTATACACGCCAGTATAATTTGTTGGATATTCTGGACGACTTTCTAGTATTTTTGTAGCGAAGCTGGCAACCCTCCGATCGCAAGATCACTACTTTTTACTTTTCTATGTCAAGTCCATCGCACGGATTCGAACCACCAATCCTCTGATTAGTAGCTGAACGGGTCTGGTGCAAAGTTTTGAGGGGCCCACATTTGCCCAGTGGGTAATGGCGTTCGGCTAGTAATCAGAGGATTGCGAGTTCGAGCCCGACTAATGAACTATACAAAGAAATGTAAAAATGTAGTGATCTTGCGATCGTAGAGTTTCCAGCTTCGCTATAAAATACTAGGAAGTCGTCTAAAAAACATATCCAACAAATTATACAAGCGTGTATACGAAACTGTTGCACAATAAATCTGATTGGGGTTAATGTAGGTTGAATTGAGGTTTCGTTGGGTACCAGCTCAGGAGTTGTCCTCATCATCTGACCATGGTTAAAAAACACGAGGCATTGTCCCCGGGTCTTTCCTTCGAGATAGAACCCGAATCGTCGCCAATAGCCCACGCAGTTCTAGTTCAACGTTAATTAACCATACCAACATTTTGGGATTCTAAATACAAAAACCTTAGAAGAGTGCATTTTATAAGAAAAAAGTAGTGTTGTCTTGCATATATTCCCATTATATTCAGGTTTAGTTGATTTAATTAATATCGCACCATATCACAAATGAGCAATATAAATAATTTTAAGGAAAACATACTTTTGAATTATTATTATGTATATCTGCTGAAATAATCCGGGACATCAAAGTGAAATATTAAAACAATGTCGAATATAACAATGTATTTTAACTGTAATTATAGCCAAGTAGTATGCAAAACTAATTTGGTACACATAATGCAAAATGCTCATCAGGTACTAAATGGCTGATAGTACAAATCTATGATATAATTTTTAAAAGCAAATCAACACAAAACCCTAATTTATAAAAGAACGGAATGAAATAATTTAAAGCACAGTCAAACTGCAAATTTTATATTTAAAGAAAGTCCTAGAGAAAAGTTTAAAAATGACAAACTTAAATATTGTTGACTAAAAATGAACGAGATGAAGCTGTTACCCTATATTAAGCTGTTTGTTTAAACGACCCAAACTTTTATTTTTAGTCAAATAACAAAAGTAGTCCAGGCTTAGAATAATACGTCTCCGTAACTACAAACAGCAGAGCTTTGAAATTCACAGAATAGTTAGTTCAAAAAATAAGAATTTTTAACGTGACTATTTTCAAGTCTCTACGATGTTCCATTCGAATGTTATGACATTTTTTAGCGTATCCCAGCAAAGTTTCATGAAGTGGCAACGGTAAAATCTGTTAAAATCAACGAAGAAAAGCAAAAATTTAATATAAAAAAAATATGAATCAATTGGAATGCCGATATTTACAAGAAATACTATATAACTACAAAACGTAGCTTTATGAAATTTACAAAGCACTTTACGTGAAAAATTAGACATTTTTTGTGATAAATTTTTATGTTTCAACGATGTTCCATTCGTATATTATAACTATTTTAAAGTATTCCATTGACTTAACATGGCTGAAATTATCGTTTGCAATTTAAAATAAAATATTTCGTTATTAACTCTATAAAAATGACGTCATAGGTTTTGTTTGATTTAATAATTATTGAAAAACGACTGCACTTTGGGCATTTTGCTACAATACGGATTCTTTCAAAAATTAAAATTAAAATAAATTAATTAAATTTTACCTAGAATTATTTTAATGGTTTAGAATTATTTTAAAATGTTATAATTGTATTATCCCTTTTGTTTTGTTTGTATACAGGTTAATTGTAACTATATTTAATTATAATCAGATCGAACTTTTAGAACAATTCTTTCAAAATGCGAGTAATTTGTGTATGAAAGTCCATTTTATTTATTTGAAAAAAATTTATGCAAGTAATTTTTTTAATTGTACGAAGCTTTGTTTCACTGTGAATTTTCTACTCTATATGACTTTTTAATGTTATTAAAGAATAAAATTCGACAGATACCAAACGATAATTGAGAAAATAAATATGTTATTTTATGTGCAATGAATATTTCCTTTTAAAACATTAAATGGCGATCATTAAGAATTAAATGTTCTGAATTATTGTTTTGAATGATTGAAAGTACATGGTTAGTACATGGTGATATTATAATATCCTGTACCGTTTGCTAAACTATCGCCAAGTTATAACAGTTTATTCTTAGGATAAAGTGCGTTCTTGGCTTTAATTTGCTGTGGAAACTAAATAAATATTTATTTGACAGGTATTTTTCAATGCAAATGCAATAAAAATATTATCACAAAATAAAAATGGTTTAACAAAATGAGTAAATACCGAATTTTTAATACATTGATGCTGAAATAAAAAAAAATTCTTAAAATTAAAATAGGTGGTTATTCTACTGTAATAATAGCATTGATGGAATTTCTTTAAAACATGGGCATTTGGACATAGTAAAAGAAAGTTGTGTAGTATATTAAAACATACTATTTTTGGTTGAGTATTTATGCCAGCAGGCTATTCATTTTATTCTCACTTTTATTAAGAATTTGAGGCAGTTTATTCACAAAAAACGTTTAGGTTTATTCTGGCTGTAATTTACATTTTTATGTTCTGTATTACTGAGGTTAAAAATGCAAACTACTAATTAGATACACAAGTTGTTGGTCAAAAATATTGCAAAGATGTAGCCTAAACGATACATTGGAACGGGCATTTGGAAATTGTCAAATCAAAATAACAATACTGGGGAAAAGGATATATTTTTACATTTGTAACTTCTAATTTATTAAACATAAAAATATTTTAAATTATAAAAAAGAGCTTTGTCACTTTTTAAAGAGGAATTCTAAAATGGTATATGCGAATATCTCATAGAGGAGGGTAAATGTATATATTTTCAGTTATTTGTCGTTATTTTATTTACCTCCGTGCGAAGAACGGGTACTTTTGCTAGTATTTTATAAATTTCATTGTATTTTTTATTGCGTCAAGCGAAAAAAATTTTAACCGTGGCATCGTTTCCTTAAAAAAAAATCCCACATTTTAAATATATAATACATTGTTTAAATTAAGGAGCAATGTTTTCAGATTTCCAGCAGGCGACTAAAAAATGGTCGCATCTGCTCATTCTGTTGTTCGTTATTGTCAAAGTTATATTATATGTTTTAACGTGCAGATTATCATTTAAAGAATATTAAAATATATGGCGTTGCACTTTACGCAAACGTCACACAGTGTTCTTTTTATTAAAATAACTTCTCTTTTAATTGTGTTAGGTGCGATTGTCTAAATCAAAATCCTCTCCTTTTTATTCGAAAATCACTTTTGTTTCATATAACCCTATTGGTTTTGCCTTCCACAATGTAAAATTTTGACCGAGCGCCATGACGCTTCGAATATATGGGACTGGCGCGAAATTTTTTGAAGAAATGGTACCTATGGCCGAAGGCCCTTTAACCCAAATCATTAAGTAGACATGTATGGATCTTGATTAAGAGTTTCATTGAGTAGACAACACAGGCACAACACACACACAAAACACGAAAACGTACGTCAAAATCACATCTCGATCACCATTGATGGGACTGCCGCGTTTGTCCCATATAAATTTATAGTCTCGTGTCTAGGATTTTTTTTTTTGTTATTTTGTTTTGTTTTGTGATTAACCAATCACAAAATTGTGTAATGTTGACGCTGTGCGTTTCCTGTGGGTTTTTCTATAAATATTTTTTTTTTTAGTTTTTACCAGTTTCAAATAGAAACTTTCAGAACTTTCGATGGATTCTTTTATTTAAATCACTCTCGGTTAAAAAAAAAAAATTCGGACTTCGATACGATTGCTACGAAAAATCTTATGCGCGGAGGACGCATCTTTCAGTACCTATTTTCTTTACCTAATTTTATGTGATGTGTTTCGTTTTAACATTAACTTTGGAGGATTTTCTCTTTGAATACTTCTAAGTTTATTGAATTTATTTATAATAATTTAAATTCCTGTTTTCCTGCAATGATTAATTTAGAATTAAAATGGTTATTAATTAAAAAAAATATAATTTAATTACTACTTGATAAATATGGTCATATTGGTATGTAGATACTTTTTTATTTTTGAATATTGTTTTATGTTAAGATTAGCAATGGCTGTTGGGTTGACACAACTGCCCTTTATGATATTCAGCCCTTTATGATAATCCCTTTCACTCCCACTATTTACAGATCATGTTACATTTTCAGAACATGGCTGTATTTGTTCTCCCCCCCCCCCCCCCCCTTATGACTTCCACAATAAAATTATCCTATAAAAAGTTGATAAGTTGGAACTAGGAATTTTTAGCACTGTTGTGTTCAAAATTTCCAATCGTTAAGTTTGGTTAATTAACATCGCACTTAGAACGGACACTGCACTGGAACATGCGTGCAACAAATGTTGCCTGCCGCAACGTTGGTTCGGGTCTATCTCGAAGAAAAGACCTGGGAATAATGCCTCGTATTTTTTAATCATGGTCAGATAACGAGAATAACACCCGAGCTGGTATCCGTACCCGACGCCGTTAAGTTGGGAATTTCGAATCATTAAGTTGGGAAATTTCTTGTCTCAACCCCCCCAAAATTTTTTGTAAGACGGCACTGCCTACCTGTTTTAAGATTTTAATTTACTTCTTAATTATAATTTATAAATAATATTTAATCAATTAAAATTATTAATTATAATTTTAATTTAAAACTACTGCTTAAATTAAAAAATATCATAATTTAAATTTACTAATTTAAAATTACTACTTAAAAATTATTATGATTAATTAAAATTACTAATTTAATATTATCAATTAAAATTGCTAATTAAAAATTATTAATTAAAAATTATTAATTAAAAATTATTAATTAGAAATTATTAATTAAAATTGCTAATTTAAAACGATTAATTAAAATTAATCATTTAAAATTAATAATTTAAAATTATTAATTAACTTTTATTCAAATTATTAACTAAATTTTATTCAAATTATTAATTAAATTTAATTAAAATTATTAGTTAAAAAAAATTCAAATCAGCTATTAATAAAAAAAATATATTTGGTTTTGGTCGGACCAAAAATAATTTATGGACCCCCCCCCCCCCCCCCCCCCCCCCCCTTCGGACAATCCTGGCTACGCCACTGCACGCAAGATGTAGGGTTACTAATAGGACTTTTGTAATTTGTTGTTTTAATAGTATGAAAAATAAAATCATTGTTAATGCAGATAATTATTAATATTCGTTATTTAAATATAGTTGTTATACTATGAAAAATGCAATCTTATAGTGAAATGCTTTCATGTAATGAAAACATCGATTTGATGTACAAGAGGGATTGAATGAAATATTGCATCCGAAAAGAAGCACTTTCCTTGTTTTAAATGTAATTGAACATAGTATAAAGTTTTTTTTTCCTTAACCAAAGTATTAAATCGAATTTATTATTTGGACAAAATGCTCAAAATTAAGTGATGAAGTTATTTCGATTATTTGCTTTGAAACTAAAGTACATAATTAGTTATTCTGGGAACAGTAGACCTCGCGACCAAAATAAAATACTTATACGTCTATTTTAATTACTTCAAGGAACATTCATGCCCAACTTGAAGAAAATCAAACAACGCGTGTGGTCGTAACTGCGTAACAAACATATGCCGATCGGACGAGTTAAAACAGATACCTCGCTTGGCAAAGAAGCAATAATTGAACAAAATCAATCTATGATATCATGCAAACAATCAAACAGTTTTTTGTTCATATTTTCATTTACTTTTATGTGATTAAACGTAAGTTTCTTCATATTTTTCTTACAACTTTATTTTTTTATTATTATAATTATTATTATTTACGTGACGCTGTATGACAGTTATTAAAATATAGTAATAATGTTTTTAAGAACTTATATTTCGAAGACAACATTCAACTGTACACACATTATGCATTTTAGCGATAAATGTTTTGTTTTATTAACATTAAACTTCCGTACCGACCTTTGAGCAAATTTCGTTAATTTACAATTTTTTTATATATTTTTTTAATTTTAAATGTTTTTTAAAACGTGCAGTCATATTTATTCTCGAAAATTCTTTAAATATCTTTCACTTAAAATTTATAAATATTTAACATTCTTTACAATTCTTTTTTCTCAAAAATAATTTTGACCCTCAATTGCACAGTGGATAAAGGCGTTCAACTGGTAATCAGAGGATTGCTATTTCGAGCACGTGCGATGAACTTGACAAAGTAGTGATCCTGCGATCGGAGGATTGCCTGCTTCGCTGCAAAAACACTAGAAAGTCGCCCAGAACGTCCAACAAATTATACTGGCGTGTATACGGGACTGGTGCACGATAAATCAGATCGGGGTTCAATGTCCTGACGGCTATTGACGTTGCATTGGGTGCCAGCTCTGGTGTTGTCCTCGTCATCTGACCATGGTTCAAAAATACGAGGCATCGTTCCCGGGTCATTCCTTCGGGATAGGCCCCGAACCGTCGCCAATAGCCCACTGTGCAGCTCTACACTGTTAAAAAATTCAGTTCAACGTTGCACCATATCTTGGTGCAAAATGCAAGTTTTCAACTTGTTGCACCATATAATGGTTCAACCTAGGTTGAACCAAAAAATTTTGAACGGTAAAAGCGCAGATATCACCAAATAATGGTTCAACCACCTCTAGTAACTGCGATCGAATATTTCTATATACAAATAGGAAACCGCCATTTTTTCATAGAAGCGTATTGGCATTGCAGTTCACTATTCGACTATCAAAGTAAGTAAAGTGTGCTTTTTTATGTTCATTGTCTAATAATTTCCCTTTTTTTATTGATACTTAATAAAATGTTTAAATGAAACGATTCAGAGCGCATTCGTTATTCTCATTTTGTCGCTGCGACAAAATGCAACCATGCGCCCGTTAATACATGCATTCTTTTATTTATGTGATATATCTATTTCTGCAAAAGTAAACAACTTTAAAATATTCCATCATAGAAAGAAAAAAATTACAGACGAATTAATTTAAAGCCACTTGATTTTCCTTTTTATTCTTCATTTCATTGCATCATTGCAGTCTTCAAAGACCTTCGAAATAGCCCAGTCAATAAAGACCCTAAAATATCAAACTTCGGAAAAAATTAGGGTAAAGCTGATTTTTACCCCATTGATAGACCACTACTAGAGGAGCATTTTGACAAAAGTCCCCAAAAATCCCCCTGGAGCTTTAACCCCCAGCCCCCCTCAAAGGTTCAAAATGCCAATATTTACGGATCTGTCATTATCTCTGTTACTAATGATCGAATCAAGCTCAACTTTTTTTTGTTTTGTTTGTTATTAAATGGGCTATAAATATTGGTTATCTATATATTTGCGTTAAACCTAATAGTTTTTTTATAAATTAAGAAAAATGTGAGAAAAGTAGGTTTTTTATTTTGAAATATTTTATATATTTTTTTATATGTTAGATTATGTAAAATCTCTTGTTATAAAGTTTATAACCTATATATTTTTTATTAATTTATGTGCGATATTAACGCCGGGGAAAGGAGAGAAAGCAAAAATAATGTCCGGCGTGCAACGCGACGTAACATGATAAAGTTTTCAAAGTCGTTTTTATCGCCATAAGTCCTGTTTTCCAGACTCATCTCAACTCAACCTTTCGCTTTTCTGCACCCACAGAATAACTGACACATCCTCTTTTGCAAGCACAAGATAGTTGATATAACAGATCATATGGAGAAAATGGTTTGACTGTTGTAATTGGTTTCAGAGTTCTTTTGAAAATTCCATTGTATTTAAAGTTTTAATTTTCCGTCCCCACTTCGTAGTGGGGAGTTTGTTTCTTAACCATCCTTGAATTTGTAAAAAAAAAACACTCTAAGTAAGCGTTGATGGCACCCTTTGAGGTCGGTGGTAGTTTTGCCAGGTCAAAATTAGATCTTAGCATACTTTTCTTTGTCAAAGACTCAAATATTAAATAGCGAGCTTCGTTAAATGTAGAATATTTTTTTAATCCATACAAGTACAGCACAAATTTTTCTCCGCCAACAATTCTTCTTTCTTTGTGAAAGCATCTAGAAAGATATTAGCCCAACTGCGAGTCTCAGGCAACTTAAGCATGTCCAATGCGTTTATTTTCCTTTACCACAAAAACAAGAAGTGGTATCACAGCAAGTCATGGGTAAATAAAAGTTGTCGGGAACTCTTGTACTTTGAATTAATGTTCCTATCTTATATATGACGGTTGAAGAAATAACACCACCTTTCTCTTTACGAAAAAAAAATCCTGTTCAGGAGATAGCTAATTAACAAAACATTTAAATCTGCATCGGAACCCACAACTACAACGTTAGAGCTAGTATTAATTTTGGTTTATGACAGTCCTTTCAATGTCTACATATTCATCTGCTCCCGCTGTTATCACCTTCAATCCATGATTTTAACGGAAAGTTCCAATTGCGGCCCATGACAACCTTTTGTCTGGGCGATAAACAAATGTTTTCTCCTTTGAAAAAAATGTTGACCTGTCAAAACTACCACCGACCTCAAAGGTTGCCAACAACGCTTACTTATAGAAGTTATACGTTAAGAAATTTCGTTAGAATTACGTTAAGAAATTATTATACGTTAAGAAACAAACTCCCCACTACAAAGTGGGGACGAAAAATTAAAACTTTAAATACAATGGAATTTTCAAAAGGACACTGAAACCAATTACAACATTCAAACCATTTTCTCCATATGATCTGTTATATCAACTATCTTGTGTTTGCAAAGGAGGATGTGTCAGTTATTCTGTGGGTGCAGAAATGCGAAGGGTTGAGTTGAGATGAGTCAGGAAAACAGGACTTATGGCGATAAAAACGACTTTGAAAACTTTATCATGTTACGTCGCGTTGCACGCCGGACATTATTTTTGCTTTCTCTCCTTTCCCCGGCGTTAATATCGCACATAAATTAATAAAAAATATATAGGTTATAAATTTTATAACAAGAGATTTTACATAATCTAACATATAAAAAAAAATATAAAATATTTCAAAATAAAAAAACGACTTTTCTCAAATTTTTTTTAATTTATAAAAAAACTATTAGGTTTAACGCAAATATATAGATAACCAATATTTATACCCCATTTAATAACAAACAAAACAAAAAAAAAGTTGAACTTGATTCGATCATTAGTAACAGAGATAATGACAGATCCGTAAATATTGGCATTTTGAACCTTTGAGGGGGGCTGGGGGGGAAAGCTCCAGGGGGATTTTTGGGGACTTTTGTCAAAATGCTCCTCTAGTAGTGGTCTATCAATGGGGTAAAAATCAGCTTTACCCTAATTTTTTCCCATTCAAGTCCTTTATTGACTGGGCTAAATGGAGTCGTTGTTTTGAATCTTATATATTTTTGCACATCTGGTGTTTATGATACTTTGACTTGGAAACAGGGATGTTTAATACATAACTTTGAAACTATACAACCAATAGTTATCAAACTCATAGATTTGGTGGAAAAGGTCAACCGTCTTGTGACTGTGTTGTAATAAAGTCTCTGATTACAAATTGTTTAGCACCAGTAAATGCGAAAGAGATTTTATATTTCGATCGTAAATATAAAGAAAAGAAAATGACTAGACATGATAACTCTGTATACATCAAATTATTAATTCTGCCTTTATTATTTTTTTTATTATTTCTTGATTTCCAAATAGATTTGCCATCCTACTCGACGGTAACCAATCAGAGATTTTTGCGGGAAACGATCATATTTGTTCAGAATCTAATAAAACTGTGGAATCATTAGTGTGTCAAACTTTGGTGTACTTTTTTTTGTGTATTTAAATATATTTGTTAATGTTGAATAAAATACATTGCACCAAAGATTGAGTATTTCTTTTTTCCTGAACATACAGGTATCTGTATTCATATGTTAGTTTGAAGTTTGATTTACTTCTGTTTGCTGTGAAAAATGTATTTTTTTGGAATGAATGCAATTAAAAAAATTGGATTTTGCCTAATTTTATACATATATTTTAAAAATTGTACAGTCGGGCATTAATTGTTAAGTTTTGATGTCACGGAATCGAAAATAATTATCTTATTTTAATACTTATTAGAACATAGAACATATTTCAGGAAATGTGTAACTAAAAAAATCATGAATATGTATAATTTAAACCCCTTATTAAATAAGCTATAGAATGTTACAGACAAGCCTTTTAAGAATTAAAAATTTATATATAACATAAATGCACTTATAATAATTCAGCTAAACAAGCTTAAAGGTTATAAATATATGTTGGTTTATATAGCTTTATATATATGAGGAGATAAAACTTTAAAAAGTTTTACTTCAATGTACAGAAATGTTAATTTTGGTTCACCCTTTCGAAAATTGTATAAATCAAATGAATAGCATGGTTCAACGTTTCACCATAAAATCGGGAAGGGAAACGGGAAACTTCGTGCAACGTTTCACCATAAAATGGTGTATGAAAAACCCGAATTTTGGTGCAACCTTTCACCATAAAATGGTGTATGAAAAACGTGAATTTTGGTGCAACGTTTCACCATAAAATGGTGAAGAGGAAACGTGATTTTTAGTGCAGCGTTTCACCATTAAATGGTATCCATGGTAGCACCATAAAATGGTAGAACTAAGCACCAGACGTTGGTTGCAGCTAAACGGGTACTAAATTTTGGTGCAAGGTCGCACTAAATTTTTAACAGTGTAGTGCGACGTCGATTAATCAAACCAAACCTAATATGAATTTAACTGCAAGTTCCCGATTCAATTAAATTTCGAGGGTGGATCTCTATTTGAGCTGCAAATACCTAAATAATGCCTATCAAAAACAAAAATGCGCTGTTTGATTTAGTGAGAATCTACCGGAGCTGTATAGTTTTGAAAATATTGCTAGTTTCATACTGTTGAATTACAAACACTAGCGTGCTCGTGCCAGAATTCTCAAATAAACAATTCCTTCCCTTGAATTTACATGCCCCTCAGAAGGTCACGCTGCATGCTTCATGAAGTGAGCAAATTTTACGAAAATTCCTCTCATCGTGGGAAATTTGTGAAAAGCCTATTAAGTTCAAGAACATGTATTTTATTTTTCTCAATGGCAAAAATATTAACTCCACTTTCTTTTGAATCGCTTCAGTTTATCGACATCAAACGAATTCTTTCAAATTATCTTCCAAAAGGAGGGTTTACTTATTAAGTCATTTATAACTTACAAAGTTTAAATGGGACTTGCATCAGAAAACCTTAACAGAAATCCCCTTTCAAAATCAAGCTATTATTAGTTTCTGTTTCTTTGGCGTTACTTTTTAAATTGTATTGCTTTTCTCACTAATGTGACTTTTGCAAACCATTTCATACGAAATGTCACTATGTGGGTTTTTTAATATATTGAATTTTTTTTTGAAATATTGAATTTAAAATATCCAATTTTAAAAGTAATGACAAATAACATTTTACTTAATTAATAGATAACAGTTAAAAGAGTGCATATTAAGAGTTAAAAGAGTGCCAAAATACCTAAATTCATCAAAGTTAATATATGTGTTCAGAAAAAAAATTAAAACGCAATGAATTATAATATTTACATATCTACGGGAAATCCGCTCCATGGTTAAAAATTGATAAATGTCAACTTCGCGGTTAATTCGCAATTTATAGAGTACCAAAAGTCAATAATTTAAGTAAATAGCGCCTTTTCATTAGTACAATTAGAACTATAGTTTATTTTGCCCCATGGAGGATTTCATTGCCAAGACGCTGACAATTCTTGGCATCCGCAAAAATACCTTCTCGAAAATGACGATTATCCAGAGGATTTCATCCCGTGCATAAAATTTCATTAAAAGGTTTATAACGAGCAATTTTCCCTTTTAATTTTATAATCTATGAAAACGTAGAAAATTTTAAAGATGTGGCTAAACAATGCTTTTTAACCGTTACATTATTAAAAAACTAATTTTTTTCCTCAATTTTTATTAAATTTCCTGGAGTTTCAGTGTTCTGAAAATACAATTCGTCACTGGTCCGGGAATTCTCTTTCTTTTGAGATCTCACTTGTTAAGATTTGTTTTGTGTAAGAAGTGGAAAAGGGATTTTCTATACTACCTGAATAATATTAATATAGAGAATGATAATGATGATTCATAAAAATACAAAAGAAAGTCTTCTTTAAATTTGTACTTATATATTTGCTTTGTTTGAAGTTCCATTAACTGGTAGAGAACAGTTAAAAATAATTTAATTAGTAAGTGCCATTTTTTAACTGATGACTAAAACAATAAAATCCACAAAAGTTTGTTAAGTCAATTTCGTCTAATATCGTACTATAAATTCTTTGTTAGCGTTTGCCGCTTGTGTGCGAGTTGATAATTAGTGTGCTGTTACTTAAAGGAAATTGTCGATCCAACGTTCGCTTGATCAACGTTTTAGATCCATTAATCGATTTGTCGGTTTAAATGGATCTAAAACGTTGTGGCGTATCTAAAGCTGAAAAAAGTAGTTTTGATTAAAAAAAAGCAACCAAATCTTATTCTATTTAAAAAAAAGCATAATCTTTTTAAAAAGTACTGCGTAATTGGAAAAAGAAGGCATCGCCCATATCATTGAAACGAAATATCAGTCGGCCTGACACTCCAATCCGCTAATGAAGCCACCCGTCTCGTCACCAAAGGTCTCGACGCTCGGACAGGAAACAGAAAACGCGGGAACAAGGAGAATTTATCTCGAACACATTTTCCAGGAATTCCTGCTAACTGAATCAATTAGGGGCGACTACAAAATTACGTAATTTCTATGAGATGTCCAGCGGATATTGGCGAAAGTGACGCCAAGGTCCGCTTTAAAACGCGCCTCACTGCGGTTAAGGGAGTCATTATCCCTTATCTATTTTGTGCATCTCGGCCTTTATCCCTCAAACCAGCTGGCGTTTTCGGTAAAGTGCGAGTCACTTTCTTGGAACATTACCGACCGTCCAGAAAGCAACTCACTTAAAATAGGAAGACGACACTCGACCCCTTCTCATTTTTGTTTAGGCAATGCACTCTCTATAGCAGCATTTGATGAGAGATCGCTCTCAGAAGAAGAATGATAATTAAGAATGCCAACCTCCTCCAAAGATAACTTTGTAAGAGGCTCTATCTTCGATAAGATCTATGCGAATGCGTGTATTCATTGAATCGAGACCGGAAATGAAAACATCAGAGACATTTCAAGCAATCGTGCAATTGGAAAATATAATTGATTTCGAAAAAAATAGAAATATTTACCAAACTATTTTGGATATATATGTTGAATAAAGTAGTGTAAAAATAATACTAGTATTTATTTTTTACCAAAACAGCTTTTTTATAGGATTTTCGATAACTCGAATTTTCGATATCTCGAATTTTTATACACTTTCCTTCGAGATAACGAGAGTTGTCTGTATAACAACTGTCAAAATTTCAGGCTCCTTAAAGGATGAAAGTTCCATATAATATAATATGTAAACTGTTCCATGTAAATTTCTTGCATGGTTTTAAAAACAAAACTACGAGTGAAACTTTTATTTTCATAGTGGTATTTTCGAAATAAATATAAAAGTAGACGACTGCCTCCTTAAAAAACATATCTGTCGAAACTTTAATGCTAAGATTTTCTCCTTAAAAAAAAATTTTTTTTACTCACTCAAACTTTGCTCTGAGAAATTGAATTTTACAAACATTTTTTATGGTATTTTAGATTTTTTTTTTGCCCCCCAAGAATTAATATGTAGTGCTGCCATCTATTGTTCAATTTGTGAGATAAGTGTTTTGTGGAACATTTTCCTGTATTAAATTCCAAATCTTTATAAACCTCTACTAATTAATTTATCAAAATGATGAAAACATTAATTTTTATTTTAAATAGAGATGTACGTAATTGTACAATATATATGGCTCAATTTAATTTATTAATGTCGAATTGGCAGTTGAGATATATGATTTACCAGATGTAGAGTATCCAGTTATCCTCGAAACTAAATACTTTTTGAAAATTTCAATACGCCTTAATTTTGAATATCTTTTTAAAACTTCTAAATATTTCCAAACAGAAAATATAAATTGTTTCTATATAAGAGCTCTCGGTGATTTTAGAAATTAAAATCAGCAAAATTTAACAGACATCATAAGAATGGTACCAACTCACGGAGCAATGAGTTCAAATCCATTGAAATTGCTTTATGCATTTAAAAATAAAAGAAAGAATACAGAGCTGGTGTTTTTCTCTGAATTAAATAAAATAATTTTAACTGTTGCTCTAGGGAACTCTTCATTATTCGGAAAAAGTATTTTTAAAACCTGTAATTGATGATTTGCTATGTGCTTTGCTTTCCTTATAATAGGCATTTATTTTCCTCCATTTCATAATTTATATATATAGTAATTGAATGTATGTTTATAAACCAAAATAACATCCAAAAGTCCAGTTTTGTGGTTTTTGATTAAATCAATCGGCTTATTTTTATTCAAATTGGTATATTTTATATGACAATGTGGATTCTTGAATACAAATGTAACGATTAAATGTCTCTTGGCGTATACGTTACGCCACTGTGTACAGGTGGTTGCAATAACATTATTTTTGGTTGCCGCCATGATTGTCCATTTATTATCCATCAATGTAACAGGAAATAATAAAAATTCCGTTATAAGATTTTACAACAGAGTTTAATAAAAACTTGTACTACACCTAGCCGAAGTGACGTTTTACTTTTTTTTTCAATTTAACGAAATATATATTAACTCATTTGAATAATTTTTTTCGTTTCTATTTTAATTAATAATCGATCGGATAATCAAACGGAATGTTCAATTTTATTAATTACGACTTTTCTTTAAATTGAAAAGTGCTGCCATCTGTTGAGCTACACGCGAACGAATAGTGCATCAGTAATGCGAGATACAGAATTCCCACGTCCTAAAAGAGCGAAAACACGCTACGGATATTTTGAGAATATCCTGTTTAATAAATGCTGGGTTTAACGATAATTCCGGATAAATAAAAGGCGGGTAACCAAATGTTTTTTTGCCAACGTGATTTTTTTCCTATCCAACAAAAAAAGGAATTTTCGAAATCATATATTGGCTTTAAAACGGCCCGGTTAATTGAAAATGCCGGATAACCAGATTTTATTTTCCTTCTTCAAATGTGCTCAATTGAGAGTCCTTTATCTAACTAAACAGGACTGTATCTAGAAAATATTTAAAAAAAAAAATATATATAATATAAAAATATTAAAAAAAAATTTCGTGGTAGGGCAGGGCATGCGTAAATAAAAATTTAATTTTTTTTTCATAACGCGCTTATAAAATTGCATAAAATTTTGTGCTGTGCAATCAGCTCTAAATCTGTCATTCTAGTGCACTGTAATCTACCTTTATTTTAACACTGCATTAGTAATTGACATGACTTGTATTGGAATGATATGGGCAGAGGGAAGATGTTGCTAATGCATTACTAAATTTGAAGTTTTAATATGATTTATAGGTTTTTTTTTCTAAAGTAAAAAAAAAGTATAAAGCTTTGAAGCTGAATAATATTCGTTAAAATAAAAACTAAGAAATAATAAAATTCAAACAATATATAAAACTATCAGAATTTAACCGTTCTAGGCACGAGAAGAAAATAACTTACAACATTAATAAGCGAAAGAAAAATATTTTTATTTTCTCAAAGCAGTAAAAATATCACTTTTTTTTAACGAAATTTTATTAGAAAGGTCCTGATACGGAGCAGATGTCGATAAAATAACATAGACACCGATATGGTATTCCCGTTGATTAACATTCGAATTTTAAACTGCAGTAATATCCCAAAACTTAGAAATAAACAACTCTAATAATTATTCTGAACAACTTGTATTAGACACCTATATATCAACAAAAGCAGTTAAACTTTCTAAATTAGGAAGGTATAAAAATAAAAAGTGGGGGGAAATTAAAAGGTTTCACGTGCAAATTTTCATATATTTTCCAGTTTGTATGATAAAACCGAATGTACAGCCGCGGAAAAAAAAAACGAACCACCGATGATAAATTCGTTAGTTTTTATAGTAGAGCTAAACTGAATATACCATTTTGTAGGAAATAAAGTCTACTACACATTGATATACAAAAAATTTGCTTAGGGGACTATCTTCATACTCGAATCCGCATCAACTTTAAAAATTTTCAATAGCAATACCCAATTTTGATTCAATATTTAGAATCTACGACAAAATTTATCGTTGAATATCAATTTGCAAGTCATTTGGTTAAGTAGTTTTTTAATTATGAATATCGAAAGTTTAGAACTCGTAATGTTAAATGAATTTCTTAAACTTTTAATCATATCTTTCGAAATAATAATTTTATTAAGCTGATATTTTTATCTGTGTTACTTCTAAACGACCCAAACAAAATACACTAACTTTCATTACTTATATGTATATTTTTTATTTAATTTAAATTAGGATATTAATATTCAAAAAATTTATGAATAGCAACAATGCTATATTTTAATAGTGATGGATTCAGAAAAACGTTTTATATGCATATCTAAAATTTCATGATTTTCCTCTTTGTATTTTTTTGGCTATATCAAAATGAGCATCAAATGATCATTTAAGGGGTCATACACAAATTTAAAATCTGCAGAACTTAACAGAAATCTACTAATTTTGAGAATTAAAAGCGCTGTGATCGCGTTAGCATCTCGTTTATTCAGTTTAACGAAGTGCGTCTACTAAAAGACATTACTCCGATATCAAAGTGAGCATGAGAATAAGAGTCACAGCAGTGATCAGTGCATGATTTAAAATGTTACTCACGTTAATTAAACGAAGAAAAAAGCACACACCATGTTCGGATCTGAAGGGGCGGAGCCTATTCTGCTTTGGCTTCAGATTGGTCAGGCGAGAGGTCGTCCTTGTTGAAATTGGCAAAAAACTCAAAGAGTATTTGCAGTTTATCAAGTGGCGCGGTCTTCATACGGATGGCACGAATAAGATCCTTTATTCCTTGGTTTCAGGAGAAGATCGGCGAGAGTTCTTTAAAAAGTTCCATGAGAAGGCGATGTCGCCCATAGAATTCACAACACTTGCATCAGTGGGTTGGTTGGGTTTTTTGCAAACAATAGGAGAAGTTTTCTTCTTACCAATTCTTGGAATCACTTGTTTCCTTTTTTTGGAAGGCAAAACCTTTTCCTGTTTTTGAGCTTTCGGGAATACTGGACATTTTCGGTTAGAGGCAATGTGCCCAAAACCACCACAGTTAATGCACTTGGGATTTTCCATTCTTCCAATTTCACATTCCCTGGTTTGATGGTCTGAACAACCACATTTCAGGCATCTTACTTGCATGAAACAATTTTCAGCTTTATGAAAGAAGTGGTTACAGTTATAACATTGGATCGGCCCTCTTCTGCTTTTGAAGGGTACAATCCTAATGTTGAGTTGCATCAGCTCTTTGATTTTGAGGATTTTATTACAGCCAGGGCTTTTTGGCATTTCAATCACAAACATCGGCCTGTGCAATTTAGCACGCCTTTTGAGCTGGTAAATTTTATCAATATTGAAACCCAATTGGGTAATTTCTTCACGCAAACGATCACACTCAATAAATTGTGGGAGTCCTTTGAGAACCACTTTAAAGGAAATTTTGTCTGCTGAAGGTGAGATATAAAAATCATGCTTTTCAGATTGGAGGTATGACATAATGGCAAAAAGAGTACTCTCGCATGTAGGTGAGATTTTGACAGTTTTGCCTTGTAATAAAGATTTAAATGACTCACCGAATTTGGTTTTCAGACTTTTCAGAATCATCTCAAACTCGGTGGTAACAGTCAAGAAAATAGATCCCGGATTTGGGGAATTTGAAGTGGCAGGTGTGTTTTCACAAATAGGGTCCAAAGGGTCTTCTTCCATTTTCTCAGCATCATTAGCAATGAGTTGAATGGGAACAGTAGACACTTGGTGTTCAGTAGAATTTTGATGTTCAACAGAGTCCAAGGAAATCGAAAGCGAAACCTCAGGATTAGTCACCACCGGAGCTGGCGTAGGGATACATTCATCTCTATCAATGCCGACTTCGACGCAACATTCCTTTGATTCCCGACCACCGGTCGGTTTTACCTTCTTTTTCTTTTTCCTCTTACTTGGAACAGAAGATGTGACAGTTTTATTAGTAGAGATGACAGGAACGAGAGTCCGCGCGATGAGGGTGTACTTTTCCACTCTTTCGGCGTTCACACATCCAAGTATCTCTTTCATGTTAAATTGTGAAGCATACTGACTTTGTTCTGAGAGATACATAGCAATGTTGAGCATATCATTCTCCAGTTTAATAGTTGCCTGTGGAGATAAGTCAATCTGACACATCAATTGTGATGTTAGACAAACGAATTCCTTGAATAGCGGATCATCATCCGTTTTTGACTTTTTAATGAGCGGGAACTTTGGTCCCATTTGCTCATCCAGCCATGGTAACATTGAAAAGTTGAAACTCATGATTAGTTTTGAGAAATTACATTAAATAGCGGAGCAGTTCGACTACATGACCGTCGTGGGCTCTCGCCGCAATCAGAATGATCGCGTTAGCATAAAATTCTAAATTCTTATATAAAGGCGACGGGTATACGGGAGTGGGGGAATGAATGATCACGGAAAAAGAAGAATCACGACTAACGCCAAAACATTTTCTACCAGCGTACTTCATTTCGAAGTCTCACTAATACTTTGTCCAATGTGGAAGTAGCCCCTCAAATAAGATAGATACATATCGTCTAATATATCTGCATATAAATGTAGGAAATTAACGAAAATTCATATTTAGATTATTTTGAGGGCGGGGAACATTTCTGCGCTATCAAAAGTAGGTGTTGTTATTGAAAATTTTAAAGTTGGTGCGGATTCGAGTATGAAGATAGTCCCCTATGCAAATTTTTTGTATATCAATGTAGAATAGACTTTATTCCCTACAAAATGGTATATTAAGTTTAGCTCTACTATAAGAACTAACAAAATAATCATCGGTGGTTCGTTTTTTTTTTCCGCGGCTGTACTGTAGTAGTCAACTAGAATTTTGCAGAGGGTATGGTCATTTGTACTTAGAAATCGGGAAGTTTTGTTCAAAATTACTGAAAATGACAAGTCCTAAACTTTAATTCTGTGAATTAAGTTATATTTTCGAAAAATGTAATGCAATTTTGTTAAGTAGTGCAAAATACATCATGATAAAACAGGAAGTAATTTTTTTATTATTATTATTATTAGTCCGTCCTGTCCCTAAGGATATAAAACAGGAAGTAATGAAATATATGAATTTATATATCAGATGCAATAGGATTGAAGGCTTCGCAGCAGATCGTGTGTAATGAATTTAAACAATTTCAAGGTTTCCACGAACGGAAGAAAAAATTTATTAAAAGAGCGCCAATTGAAAGTTGTTATTATAGTTAATCATTGTAGTTATAATCATCTTAACTTCTGAGTGATATCATCCAAGTTTGACGAAAATAGAAAATATTTATACGTGTTAAAGACGCTAAGTACTTGTGAAATAGTCTGATTTTTTTAGATTGAGCATCGATTCTTCATAAAATAACAAACGAACTGAGATTTTCCAATGATTGAGTGTTTTTTAATAATAAAATACTCTTGAATAAAAAAATTTAACAAATCTAAAAAAGTTATTACCATAAATTTCTATATATTTTTAAAACTTTAAAAAATGTCCAGAACTCGCGCGTGAGAATTTTTCTCACACCTACTATTTCCCTCAAAAAAATTTTAGTAAATGAAATATTTTCAACTAAAAAACATTTTTAATTATTCTAAACACCAAATGTTATACGTCTATTGAAGGCGTTGGGTGCCAGCTCAGGTGTTGTCCTCGTCATCTGACCATGGTTCAAAAATACGAGGCATCGTTCCCGGGTCTTTCCTTCGAGATAGGCCCCGAACCGTCGCCAATAGCCCACTGTGCAGCTCTAGTGCGACGTTAATTAACCAACCAACCAAATATTATACAAAATAATATTATTTTTGTTTGTGGGGCACAAAATCTTCCGGGGGCGGTAGAATGTTGGACGTAAAATACCAGATATACCTTTTTTCTTCTTTGTGTGAGTATTTCGCTCACGGCGCGAGTTCTGGAGGGTTAAAAATGAAATACTAACGAAATTTTTAATCAAAATAAAATCTTGAATTCTGCATTCCTAAATTTTTAATTTCCTAAATTTTAACCCCCAGGTTCAGAAAATTTAAAAATCCTAGAATTAGGTTAGACCCGGAAAAGTACTACTCCCTCCTGGGTAGTCACGATGAAACAAAGTATAATGAAAAAGTAAGTTTTTATTTATCAGTCAAAATGATGGTAAGCATTTCAACGAACATTGCAGCAGACCGCATTGAGTGAATATCTACAATTTCAAACAGGTATGCAGGTGAGGGGGGTAGGGGATTCAAAACCCTCCCATTGAAAGTCAAGTAAAAAAATAACTAAAAACTGTATTACTATAAAATCATAAAAATAGAGGTGGCCGAGTGGATTAAGGCGTCAGCTTGGGAATCCAAGGGTCCCCGGGTTCAAAACCTTGCAATGGACTAGACTAAAAAGTAGTGATATTGAGATCGAAGGGTTGCCAACTTTAATACCAAAATACTAGAATATCGTCCAGAACATCCACAAAAAATTAACGGCGTGTACACGGGACTGGTGCACGATACATCTGATCGCATTCCCAAGTCCCGACGCCTATTGAAGGCGTTGGGTGCCCGCTCAGGTGTTGTCCTCGTCATCTGACCATGGTTCAAAAATACGAGGCATCGTTCCCGGGTCTTTCCTTCGAGATAGGCTCCGAACCGTCGCCAATAGCCCACTGTGCAGCTCTAGTGCGACGTTAATTAACCAAACCATAAAAATAGAGGTATTTTTTTGGTGGGGGGGGGGGGGGGGCAGAATACTTCTGAACCCCTGTGAGCATGAGGGTATTGAGACCGGGAAGTTCCAATTGCGGCCCATGGCAACCTTTTGTCTGAGCGATAAACAATTGTTTTCTTCTTTGAGAATATGGTCACCCGGCTCCCTTCGGCTGCAATTGGGCTATGGCGACAGAAAAACGGTGACGTAATATTATGTTTAGTTTGTGATAATAAACATGTATTATAGGGTCGAATTCGTAAAATAACCCGTACTGATTTTAAAGACGTATTCACGTCAAAACTATTCCGTAAAATTTGTATTGAAGAAGTTTTAATTAGGCGAACCTTCATTTGAAAAAAGCTATAAACTTTAACTGGCTGTCCCGAAATATTTGAAACATTTTTACTTTCCACATCTATGCATTTATAACAGGTAAATCTGAAATGAAACAGAAATCTTGCACGAACATACATTAAAAAAAAGTACATAAAAGTCGAATTGATAACCTCTCTTCTTCTGGAACGCTTTGGCAGTTTTGGTTGACTCACTCTTCAGTCGATTTAAAAAGCATTTATATTAAAAATGTGAACATCCTCAACAAAAAAAATACACTCAAAACTTTTGTCGAAGTAATCACAAAGCTTACCACAATATTTTTTACAGACTTACACGCCTCCAATGGATAAAGGCGTTCAGCTGGTAATCAGATGATTGCTAGTTCGAATCCGTGCTATGGACTTGACAAAGAAAAGCAAAAAAGTAGTGATCTTGTGATCGGAGGGTTGCTAGCTTCGCTACAAAAATACTAGAAAGTCTTTCAGAACATCCAACAAATTATATTGCCGTGTATACAGGACTGGTACACGATAAATCTGATCGGGTTCCAATGTCCAGCCGCCTATTAAGGTTGCGTCGGGTGCCAGCTCAGGTGTTGTCCTCGTCATCTGACCATGGTTCAAAAACATGAGGGATCGTTCCCGGGTCTTTCCTTCGAGATAGGCCCCGAATCTTCGTCAATAGCCCACTCAACCAGCAAACTCATGGAAAATCCTTGCAAATAACTAAATTTAAATTTTTTTAAATACCGATTTCCGGGCACAGCTAAAAGAACTTATTCTTGGTGAATAAATAACAGAAGACGAAGTCCCCTGCTAAATTTAAAAGCTAAAAAGGGAAAAATATTTTTTTTTTTTAAAAAATACAACTTTAAGAAAAAGGCGCTAAAAAGTAAAAAATATATTTTAATTTTAGGAGCGAGTTGGAAGAAATTAAATATTTAATATCAGTTTTATACTTATCACCTTTTAGAAGTTGGTGCCAATATACATACCTGGCAATCGCTATGGATTGTCCGTAGTTTCTACGGATTACGATTCATATTTTTTTTTAATAACTTTTTATCGCATTTTTCTTAAAGTCGATTTTCTGTTTTTAAAAAAGATAATTTTTTAAAAGACATTTTATTAAAGACATTTTATCAGAAAAATAATGCCTTTCAAATACAAAGAAACAATTTATTTTTCAAAGGAAAAAATTAAATATTTACAATGGTCAATATTTGTCATTTGTACACGCAACAGAAAATATATACATTTTTACACTTTCATGACACATGAAAAGTTCACAAATGAATTTTCGGTGTAAGTTATGCCGAAAAATTGAATATGACTAACTACTCCACTTACTTAACAAGACATATTAAAAAACAAAACATTCTATAACACAAAATAAAAGATCACATCAAGATCGATGGAGGTTTACAAAAAATATTTAAACGATAGTAATTTTAAGAGCCTTTGTAATTTTAGTTTTAAACACAAATAAGTAGTTTATACAGACACTTAAAGGCATGAAAAAAAAGAGCAGTTTTTAAGGACTTTAAAAGATTGTACGAACATTCTGCATACAGATGCTTTAATTTTAAAATAAGTTATAGTAGACCGTTTGAAGAAAAAATATAAAAACACTAAATTTTATGCACTAAAATTTTAAAAAAAAATTAAATACAGCTGTTTCAAATTTTGGTATTAGTTATAATAGAACTTTGAAAAAAAATTAACTTTGTGTATTATGCATTAAATTTTTTTTTTTAATTAAATCTTCATGTTCTAAAAAAAATTATTATTTTAATGTAAAGTAAATTTAAAATATATACAATTAAAATTACTAAACACCCAAGTAACATATATAATTCTCCCCAGAACTCTGTCTACCACCCCCCTTTTGGATTTGAACGTCCTCATTTCCATAATTAAATTCGTCCATGTATTCCGACGCTCGATGTGAAGGTTTGGTAACCGTAAGTATGGTATTCTGAATATGGTATTCGGAAGTATATTAGGTAAATATTTTGGTATATTTTGAAAAAAGTAGGAGTTCAATTTTGTTTATAGGTTAAGTCAGCGATTCTCAACCTTTCAGTATTCGCGGCCCAGTTTTCAATCATAATTTTCATCGCGCCCCCCCCTACAATAAAATGTATACAACAATAATGTATATTGAGTATTTTGGATTCTGTTTTCAAATTATTTTTAACTAACTGCCAAAACAAGAGTAAAAGCAAGCCAACGTTAGCGAAAAACCACACCTGGCATTTTGCCAAGCGGGCGGTAAACAGATGAAGCGAAAGCGGAGAAAATTTAAATATTATATTTGAAATGAAAGCCAAACAGGGAGTCACTTTACTTGTCATTCGGGCCCAATTAATTTTCATACTTACGAATCTGCCATTGTTTTTCACATACATTAAAAAAAATTGCATATGTTTGCACAAAATATAAGTCATTTGTATTTTAGCAATTGAATTTTAAAGTAAAAGCAGTACAAATGTTAAAATTCTTCTGAATTAGTATGCATGGGAACTGACAATAGGAATGAAGTCTTTTAAAAACACATTTGGAATAATCTCACTTTTCCTGATTAATCGTTGGGTTGTCTTTTCCTTCGCTTTTTCTTAAAAGAAAAAAACAACTAAACTGGATTGTTATTGCCTCAGCTTTCTTCTAGAAAATAATTTAACACAATCATCTGATACATGTTTCATTTTGGCTTTAAAAGGCAAAACAAAGCACCATAACTTTCAGAAATACTAAACAAATAAAAGGCCTCAAAAACTAAAGTCCAATTTTTAGGAGTACAAAAAGTAGAAACTGTTCAAAACATCTTTTCATTTGACCTTTATTTTTGACCTGAATATTTTAGTAAGTTGCGGCGATTGGGTGGTAAAAGTGGGGGGGGGGGCAAGATCAAGATGAAACAAGTGTGTGTGGAGCGCGGGGGGGGGGGGGTGTAATAAAAATATTGACCACCAAAACAATGAATATTGCATATTTATATTTACTCTTTGTTTTGAATTATTTAAAGAAAGGATACTATCTTAAAATAGGTACGAGACGCCCAGGTCGATTATTAACTGACCCTTTTACGATTATTTCCCCCCACCACCATTTTTTTATGGAAGGGTATGGACTGTTGCAAAGAATCTAATTAATATACTTGGTGACCGACCTGCAAAGGGATAGGTATCCTTTCCATTTGTGTCAGTGTTGAAAAAGAAATGAGGAAAATTTTATCTTCTCACCCTTCCAATTCCCAGAAAATTTCCTGCAGTATTTGCAATTCTGCATTTGTGGTGCCGCTTTTTCGAACAATGAGAAAAATAATTACAGTTTCAAACTGTAAAATAGTGCAGGCACGTAGGTATAGATTTTATAGGGGTTCAGTGGAATTCTTAACCCCACAAAATCCTCACCCAACCCACCACCAAATCTATAACACATTTTTTTTCTCAAAAAAATTATTAATTTTCATTAGTAAAAAGAAATACGTTGGCATTTGAATATCGAGGAAGCAACAGTTGTCACTGTCATTAACTACTTTTAATAGTTGTCAATAACTATGTATTCTTAAAATTAGTAAATCACCCCTAATTCTGAAATAAATTTAGAGAACAAATTTAAAGTTTGAGAATCCTTATAATATATGCGTGGGAACGATTAGTTAGATAATTTATAGTTATGGTAATTTAAAGATGTAATAAGCGTTTTAGTTGATCAAAAATGTAAAGAATAATATAAAGGCTACATGAGCTAAAGAAATGTGGGAGTCAAAAAACTTGACTTGCATGGTATTGTGCAACAGAATCGACACTGCTGATTTTAAATTAAACGTTAAATATACATAATTTAATTCAAAAGAAATTATTTACTTATTACCAATAAATGTTAACTTCCATTAATTAAATTAAAATTATAAAGGTAAATTTAATTCAAAGATCTAAAAGAAACAAGAAATTTACCAACTTAACAGCGCCAGGTGTTGTTCTCGTTATCTGACCATGGTTCAAATATATGAGGCATTCTTCACGGGTCTTTCCTTCAAGATGGGCCCCGAACCGTCGCCAATAGTCCAATATGCTGTTCTGCGGCGACGTCCAATGAGAGGTCCATTCAGAGGTCTATTTTAAGTTTAAGGCAAGTTGGGTGATTTAACCTTCCCTCGCTTTCTTTTGCTATTTCTTGGGCTTACATTTTCATAAATCAGGGATTTTTTGACGGATGACGAAATTCCCAACTTTTAAGGATTCCAGATTAGTTGGGAAGGAGGAAGGGGGGAAGGGAAAACCGCAAATCACATGCACAAACAGTAATAAAACAAGAATTATTACCCTTATAACGTCAAATGCTCAAACGTTCGGCGCCTATAGATTGCGCAATACTACATTTTAATGTAAGAAGTTTCATACAGTCGCTTGATAAAAAAAAGGGTGTCTGATCTTGAACTATATTTAGAACTAAATAAAAAAAAAAGAAGATATTTATATTTTATATTTTCTTTTTATTTCCTGTCAAACGATGAATATTTTGTAATGACGCAAATGGGAAGGCGCCTAAACTTGTGTTAGCTGTCTGCCTGTTGGGAAAAGAGACCCCCCCCCCCCCACACACACTTTTAAATAAAAAAACCGTTTGTATTTTTCTAAACTTTTTGTTTTGTTTTGGAAATTTTTATTAATTGGGGAAAAAAGCATTATTTTTTTTTTTTTTTTTTTAAACCTTCATACCGATGGGGGGGGGGCTGCGTACGCCACTGTCTCGAGCATGCGCAGCAGTCAGTTAATCAATTTTTTTAAATAATATTTTCTCTTGGATATTCTCGCGCCCCCCTTCCAGTGTGCTCGCGCCCCCCTAGGGGGGCGCGCCCCACAGGTTGAGAACCGCTGGGTTAAGTTATTTAAATGAATTAATTGTTAAAGAATTAATTTATACATACATTTTGATTAATTAATGAAATATATTAGATAACATTTAATTATTAACTGTATAGCATTTGTTTATAAACAAATAATAAATGGACTTTAGTCTGGCTTCGATTAATTGGAGGATGGTAACGCCTCTTAAAGCTGGTTCCGACAAATCAGCAAACGAATTTCGGCGAATTGACCGATTATCTAAAATCATTCAGCCGAAGCCAAACTATATTAGTGGAATACAGTAAGGATATTCTGTTTTTCGTAAATTCTCTTTTTCAAAACTAAATAGTTATGCCATTATACTCCATAACGGCTGTAACACCACCTAATAATTTATAAAATACAGACAGTAACTAATTTACATGAATTTTCTTTTATTTATTACTAATTTTAAGATTACAAAATACTTCCATATACCAAAGCTTACACAGAAAATATTTGATGGGGGGGGGGGGGGTAGGGGGAGATCATGACATCCCCACCCACCTTTTAATAGTATAATTTGAATTTTTTTTAAATCAAGTATTATGTAATTTCCCCACGTTTTTTTCGACTCTTATTTTCTGATCTATTCTTAAATCAATTCTCTTTTCCAATAACGATACTCTTCAGATTACAACTGCGCATCATTCCCACGCATTTTTACGTTAGATTATTGCAAGTTGTATTTTCAAAAAAACCTGTTTCACATCCATTTATATATTCCCTACAAACCGTAAGCACCGACACTTTCTCTTACGTTGACAACCCCTCTTGGATAGCATTCGTAACATAACCAGCATGATGTAGAATACGATTCTGCGTCCTCGGCTTTTTAGCCGCCACCCCGAACAGCAGAAGGTAAACTAATTAAAAAACTAACAATGCAGATCCTAAACTTAATACTTCACAGAAGTGTTTTATAAAAAAATAATCGTCTTATAAAAGCATATTATTACATATATATGAAAATTTTTTTTCTCCAGAACAATGGAAGGGTTTCTGACCCCCCTCAACATCTGATAATTAATTAATAAAAATTTTATACTTTAATTATAAGTTTACACCCGTGTTAGAGTGGTGCTCAATTCGTGTCTGTAAATACACGACTCAAAATTCATGATCGTCAATCATGTACCCGTGCCGTTAGCGCTACCTATTTTGGGTTGAAACTATCCGTCACGGTGGCAACGGGTCTCGTGGGGAATCTTTTAGAACGTTCTGATGACGTCACTACAGCGATTGAACTGAGAATGAAAAATTGGCATTTCCCCCCCTTTTTGCAGCAAAAGTGATTCCGAAGACTCCCGAGACGAAAAAAGTATCCATTCACGGATCGCTCCGGACCCGAATGCTGTGGATGGAAGAGTTCCACAGAGTGAGCTCTCCGTGTTTTAGATTTTCGAGGTGCATCATCCGCTCGCAATGGCCTCCACACAGTATCGAAAAAATGGCTTTACAGCCATTTCCGATTTTCGGCAGTCCACCATATCGGGGTTTCGCTGTGGACACCTTCCAAATTGAACACCTGCCCGTGTCCAGGAATCCGGGGGAAGAAACTTTCTTCCGGGGTTTCAAATAGGGACGATGTTTGCAGCAGACGTTTGCTCCTACAGAGGACGTATGTTTACCTGGACGGACTTTTGAAGTTCGTGAAGGGGCAACCGTGTTGATGCCCTGATCCCCCCAATCGTTTTATTACATTAATTATATTACATGCATAGCACTTCATTACATTAATTATATTACATGCATAACACTTCATTACATTAATTATATTACATGCATAGCACTTCATTACATTAATTATATTACATGCATAACACTTCATTACATTAATTATATTACATGCATAACACTTTATTACATAGATTACACCTCATTACATAGATCGTTTAGTATACTAGAATGGCCAGCATGTGACTTGCTGTTTCAACATGGAATACACCATGTGTCCGGGCGCTTATTGTGCGCTGCGCGCCTGACTATCGGAATTTCTATACCTTGAAGATTAGCAAAATAATTCCCCATTTCCTACCATATAGATTTTAGTAGTTTTGATAAAAAACACATTGGATGGCAAAATAAGTTTTAAATTAAAAATTATTAAGTAAAGTATCAAATATAAGTGAAGTATGAAATTCGCTGGTAATTAATCCGTCTTCCTTTTCTATTTAAATCGATAATCCAACTCAATCTTAACATAAAAATATTTGTTGATCGGCATGTGGATACTAAAACTATCTACCATTTTTTGGAATTATAAATCAACTTCTACAATAAACAATTAGCTTGTTGCCATTAATCGCAACAGACAATATAAACTGTTACAGGAGTGTTGCCCAGCTCCGCGTTTTGGAGCAATTAAGTAGCAATTTTGGAGTCATTAAGTAGCACTTTTGGAGCAATTCGGAGTAGAAAAAAGGCGCTCTGTGCAATGTGTATCCTGTACAAAAAATACCCATTATACACTACAAAAAGCAAAAGTGTACTCCTTTAATAGTCCATTGCAATTAGGTAAAATAGGAGAAAAAATTACAATAGTTTTTAAACTTTGGTCAAATAATCGTTTGACCACCAGGAATCGAGAACCGAAGAGTTCCCCTCGTTGAGGGGGGAGCTTTCCCCCCTAGCCCCCTTAACCCCCCCCCTCGATATTTCGAAAAAAAATTATATCTCGCTTATAAAACAAGTTATAATTACAATTTTTTTTTTAAATATAAGTATTTAAGTCTTTTATAAATTATTTATTTAGATTTGAGCTTGTATCTGGCATATTTTTCCTGTAAAAAAATATATTACAATAATATACCTGTATGTTATAATTCTTTTTTATGATAATTTTTTTTATTAAAGTGAACCAAATAAATGTTTTATTAAACTACTAAACATGAAATGTAAAAAGAAAAAATAATATTTTGTTAAACATTTGATATACCATATAATTTTATATATTGTGTTATCAGAGCTGCTCTTAATAACCTATATGGCCAAGCCTGTGTATTTAATTTTGGAAGAGAAAGCATGCAACGCAGTTTAAAATCCAAGTTTTATTAAACATAAAACACATAACCTTCTTTAAACTGAAAATAGATTAGGACATAGTCATTAATAAAGAATGAAAAAGTATCGGAATTGTGGATACATATTAGGTTACATTTAAATACAAATTATTTTATTTTACAATAATTACATTAAAATGATTTCTTTCTAGATAATGCAGAATAATTTAATAGTTCTTGCTTTACCATCATTATTTATTTCATCGACGATGTCTATTGCTTCGGTATTACTTCAACTATGGCCTCGGCAGTTTTTGCACACAACAATGCAACAATGATTAACTTTTACATACTTGCATTTCTTTCCATAACCTTTAATACATGCACAAGTAATTATACACACTATTTTAGCTGGAGCTGGTCCTTTAGCAGCTGATATATGTGTCAATAATTTGTTCACTAACTTCCATCCTCAGCCCGATGAGTTCAAACAATCTCCTTGCCATGTTTGCACTTGGTGAAATATGTTACGAGAGTGTTGATGTGTAGCTTTTGTGTTTAGAGGTAATTTGGAGAGGACAACAGCAGCACTCGCTTGACCTACTAGTTTATTAAAAACAGTCATACATAATCCTATTCAAGCTGTTTTCTTCTTTGTTCATATTGTTATACAATGCGATGACGAACCTCTCCACTGCTTGTTCAATGTCCTCACAAGTAGAATTAAAGTTATTGTAGATCTCAGGGATTTCTTGCATGTATTTACTGTGGTTGAACAACTATACTTCCTTCAGTTTTCAAATTTCCATCAAATCCTGAGGTTATGTCAGTACCACAAATCACATGAAGGAAGGAATGGATTTTTTGCAATAGGTGACAAAATTAGAGTTCTTCAGATTTTTAGAATTGTAGAACCTATCTTTGAGGTTACCTTTACTCTCTATCAGCATGAAGACGTCCACTGTGTATAGAGTAAAAGGAGTCAACATCTTGGCCAACTACAATAACTTGCTTTTTATTCTGCTCGTGTGTCTCTATTGCGATACTCACAATATATACATTAGCATCAGTTGTTACTATACAATGCCTACGTTCACCAGGTGGTCAGTGAGTTACAAAATGAAACACTCCTTATTGACAAGATTGCTTAGAAATTGTCTGTGTGAGTCAACGAGAACCGTACTAATTAAAATTTATTTATTTTTATCAAGCGCCTTTGGCTTTCTATAACCTTAGTTCTGATACTACTATCGGTGTATCCGTCAAACACAACAGTTACTTCATCGCGTAATATTTCTTGATGTAAGGTGTGTAGGTAGTATAAACATCACTAAGAGTATCTTGCTTTGGCCATGTCACGAGATGAATAAGTGAGCCTCCGTCAAGGACAAAGTTCAGGTTGTCAGAGCTACCAACTAGTCGCTCCGGAACAGTATTATAGCATTATAAAACGCTAATTTCTTTGTAATTCTCATAATGGTGCTGCTATCAAATAAAGCCATGAGTACAGTTGCAAGCTCGAATACGAAATCTTGTAGTTCGTCAGGTAAATGAACAGTATCCTCTGGAAAAGATGCGTTGTATCTACTTCAATAACGTCTTTTTCCGACTATTACGGAGCTGGTTGACTAAAACGTTGCTTTTAGCCACGTCAGCTTTTTTCAGCTTGCGAGAGCCAAATTGTATAATGCCAGTCAGGTCCCTCCTACGGTCCCCCCCCCCCCCAATGTTGGTAAATTCCTGAGTATTTGGCAAAATCACAAACCTAGGCAAACTTGTGAAACTTTTTTTAAAAATTGAAATTAAGGAGTTACACTTTACAAAAAAAAGTCGCATATTTCGCAAGTTTGCCAACTAGGATTGTGATTTTGACAAGTCAACAGAAAATTACCAACATTCTTATGGCCCACCTATGCATAAAAGTATTGGAGGAATATTTGTAAAAAAATGCAATATTTTAATAAATTTTACTCCTGGTCTGGTTGGCAATTTCCCAACTAAAACTAATTTTTCCCAACCAATTGGGATGGTTCAAAAATGCGAGGCATTATTCCCGGGCCTTTCCTTCGAGATAGACCCCGAACTTTCGCCAATAGCCCAATGTGCATCTCTAGAGCGATGCTAATTAACTAAACCAAACTCATCCAATCGCTAAAAAAACAGGTACATTAACAGATTCAAAAAAGTTGGTAAAAACCATAAAAACTCATATTTAACTTGGCAATTTTAAGGCATCTATTAAGAATGTTATCCCAGGAAAACTTCTTCCATGTGTAACGCCTCCAAAGCTTTTTAAAATTGTCATTATCGCTTGCTCAATCACCATGTCTGACCAAACTTCAGACCAATTGTTATTTGAACAATGAATTGTAAATAAGCTGTACAGAGTAAATTTACGGAATTCCTCAGTTGTCATGTTCTTTTCAAGTACAGCCGCGGAAAAAAAAAACGAACCACCGATGATTATTTCGTTAGTTTTTATAGTAGAGCTAAACTTGATATACCATTTTGTAGGGAATAAAGTATACTACACATTGATATACAAAAAATTTGCATAGGGGACTATCCTCATATTAAAATCCGCACCCACTTTAAAATTTCCAATAACAACACCCAATTTTGATTCAATATTTAAAATCTACGACAAAATTTATCGTTGAATATCAATTTGCAAGTCATTTGGTTAAGTAGTTTTTTAATTATGAATATCGAAAGTTTAGAACTCGTAATGTTAAATGAATTTCTTAAACTTTTAATCATATCTTTCGAAATAATAATTTTATTAAGCTGAATTTTTTATGCGTGTTACTTCTAAACGACCCAAATAAAATAAAATAACTTTCATTACTTATATGTATATTTTTTAATTTTATTTAAATTAGGATATTAATATTCATAAAATTTATGAATAGCAACCATGCTATATTTTGATAGTGATGAATTCAGAAAAACGTTTTATATGCATATCTAAAATTTCATGATTTTCCTCTTTGTAGTTTTTTGGCAATATTATAATGTGCATCAAATGATCATTTAAGGGGTCATACACAAATTTAAAATCTGCAGAACTTAACAGAAATCTACGAATTTTGAGAATTAAAAGCGCCGTGATCGCATTGATATAAAATTATAAATTCTTATATAGAGGCGAAGGGTATACAGGAGTGGGGGAATGAATGACCACGGAAAAATAAGAACCACGGCTAACGCCAAAACATTTTCTACCAGCGTACTTTATTTCGAAGTCTCACTAATACTTTGTTCACTGTGGAAGTAGCCCCTCAAATAAGATCGATACATATTGTCTAATATATCTGCATATAAATGGAGGAAATTAACGAAAATTTGTATTTAGATTATTTTGAGGGCGGGGAACATTTCTGCGCTATCAAAAGTAGGTGTTGCTATTGAAAATTTTAAAGTTGGTGCGGATTCGAGTATGAAGATAGTCCCCTATGCAAATTTTTTGTATATCAATATATAGTAGACTTTATTTCCTACAAAATGGTATATTAAGTTTAGCTCTACTATAAAAACTAACGAAATAATCATCGGTGGTTCGTTTTTTTTTTCCGCGGCTGTACATTCATATCCTGGAGGCCGGAGGTACAATTGGCAAGCATTGGTGTAAGGGAAATGTCCTGCTGCATGAAGTAAATAACAAAATAAATAAATTGAAATTTTCAATTCAAGTTTAGTAGTTAAATAAAACACTTTTCGTAAAAAACACATAGCCGTAGAAAAAAAAAATGAAACTTTTTACATATATATATATTTTTATATGAAAACTATGCCAGATACAAGCTTAAATATAAAGTAATAATTAATAGAAAAAAAGTTACTTATATTTAAAAAAAAAATTGTAATTATAGCTTGTTTTAAAAGCGAGATACAATTTTTTTTCAAAATTTCGAGGGGGTGGGATTAGGGGGGAAAGCTCCCCCCTCAAGGAGGGGAACTCTTCGGTTTTCAATTCCTGGAAGTCAAACGAGTATTTGACCAAAGTTTAAAAACTATTGTAATTTTTTCTCCTATTTGCCATTTTTCGGTCTAATTGCAATGGACTATAAGCAAATGAACTCATAATAGAAAAATTCCAATTTGCTCCTAAAAATAATGCTCAAACACCTCCATACACAGAAAAAGTCTATTGTACTTCTAAAAGAAAACGCCAAAATATCCTTAAAATAAAACCAACGGATACTCTTAAAAGCCAAAAAGAATGTGTGTCCCAAAAAGAAAAAGCCTTGTATATCCACCTATAAAGGAAAGCTTACTACAACTGAGAACAATTAAAAGTGAAAGTTGAATGTATCCTTAAAAAAAATCCCAAAAGGAAAAATAAACAATGTAAAAGCCTAATCTAATCAAAAAAGAAAAGCGCAGTGTACCTAATACAAGAAAAACGTATCCCTCAGGAAAAAACACAATGTATTCTTCAAAGAAAAAGCTCAACGTATACACTAAATATAATGTTGCAAAAAAATTGCAAAAAGAAGTAATTGCAAAAAGAAAAGGTTCAATATGCTCCTAAAAGAAAATGCCCAGTGTGTCTATAAAAAAGCCCAATGTATCTGTAAAAGAAAAAATGTAATGTACCCCTAAAATGAATAGCCTAATCTATCCCAAAGAGGAAAAGTCCATTTGCACCCATAAAATAAAAACAATGCAGACATAAAAGAAAAACGCAGTGTACTTCATAAAAGAATACCAATAAAAATAGTATAATATCTAATAAAAGTTTATCTGAGTTCTAAATAAAAATTCCAATGAAGGGGCAGGCATCGTCTCTTACCCTCCTAAAAAATTAATGTACCTCTAAAAAAATCAAAATATACAGATATACAACTAAAGCTCCATGCACTTTTCAAAGTGAAAGCCCAATGCAATTCTTAATATAAATAATCGTACAGCACCCCAAACTTAAAACCAGGCATACCTCTTCAAGAAAAATATCAAAGTACCTCCATAGAAGCAAAACTAATTCGAGGTTAACGTACTTTCCCTTTCCTTAACTTTTTAATCTTATTAAACTTCGAATCCAATGTGTTCTAAAAACTAGTGTACTCCCAAAACATAAATGAGAAAAAAAAGTATATCTCAAAACAAAAGTTACACTCATCCAAGTTTAAAAGTATAATATACCCCACAAAAGTGTACACACAAGTCCGATATTTCCTCACAAATGACAGATTAGAGAGTGTGAAAAAAGCTAAAACAATGAACTCAATGTACTATTTCAAAGTCATAACTATCAAAACATTTGGAAGTTTGCACTGCCCCCTCTACCCCAATTAATTAAGTCTCCAAAAATCGTGAAATGGGGTAAATTATGAATATCTCTCTATTTTAAAAAAAAGTAAGCCCTAGGGGGAAAAAGTAAGTACTAGGGGGAATTTTCCGTTCTTTCAATGTTATTCAGATCGTATCTCAAAATGTAAAAGTCCTAAAATTACGAAATTAAGTGAATTTGTTAAGAAATGTTTGATCTATTTTAAAAAAAAGTAAGCCCTAGGGGGAAAAAGTAAGTACTAGGGGGAATTTTCCGTTCTTTCAATGTTATTCAGATCGTATCTCAAAATGTAAAAGTCCTAAAATTACGAAATTAAGTGAATTTGTTAAGAAATGTTTGATAAATAAGAAGAATATATTTTTGTTTCAATACTGTTATTAGTTTATAAGTTATTTAATATTAAAGTCGTCGTTGATAAAATTTCGCTTACAACTAATTTTGTCCGTCGAGTTTCTGAAACACTATTAAGAGGAGAGATCCAATTTTTTTAGGGAGTGTAGAAATAGGTTTGAACTGGAAATCCAAGTAAGCATTTTTTTAAATTCGAATTAGTTTTGGATTTATAAATTTTTGAAACATTTAAACACGCTCCACTTTTTAAGTTTTTTCACCCTCATTTTTGAAACGTGATTTCTAAATTGCTATAAATCATTTAAAATTACATATTCTCTTATTCAAAAAAAATATATTAATGTTCGTTAAAACTTCTTCTTTCTGATGTTATAAAGATTATATTTCTATCTTTACAATTAAATTAGATATGGTCAATTAAGATAGGTATAAAAAATAGCGAAGAAGGATAAAAATGTCGGATATTTCGAGAAAATTTTAATTTGCGACTTTTTGTCTCATTGTTCCGCTTGCATCTCAAAAAGTAAATGTCCTAAAATTATGAAATTATGCCAGTTTATTAAGAAATGTTTGGGTAATAAGATGAATATTTTCTTTTTTCAATACGATCAGTATATTAGACGTTATTTTATGTTAAAGTCATGATATTAGAAAATTTTGAAAACAATTCATACATTTTTGGATACTTGTCTTCCAATTTTCAACAAAAAAAAAAATAAAAAATTAGGGATATAGATTAAACTATTGGCTATAAATGATCCAGAGCGTTTGTGAAATTTCGATTTAGTTTTGTAGTTATAAATTTTTAAATAATTGACGAAATGTCTGAAATAATCGTCAATTATACGGGTAAAATTTTAAGTGATAAATTAAAACTGCTCTAAATAGTTCAAAAGTATACTTTTTTCCCGTTAAAAAAATATAGTTATGTTTGTAAAATCTTTCTTTCTTGAATGGTATCAATACTGAAATTCTATCTTAAAAAATAAATTAGATGTAACTATTTATGTGAAGTACTATAAATATTATTAAAAGATACTCCGGAAGGAAATGCCAACATTGGCTAAATGCCAACGTGTATTTGGCTGCCAACGGCGAATTATTATTAGCGCCAATTCTCAATTATCTTACTTTATATAAATATAAGTTGGCGATTAAGCCTATTTATTCTTGGCGCGTTTATGCTGTTGTTTGTTTACACATGTTTCGCTTTTCAATGAGCACAATTGCGTTGAAGCAGTTCTACAGTTGAGTTTTTCCAGTTATGGGGGGGGGGGGGGATTGGGGGGAAGCATGCCCCCCCCCCCAATCTGTAAACTTGAAACCTTAAAAGTTGGGAATTTCGAGTTTTAAAAATCTCTGAGTTGGGAAAATTTATGCCTCAGGCAAATTAATATTATTAGCAAAGGAAAGCGACGGACTACTAGAAATTGCCCAACTTTTATTAAGATGAAACTTAAATTAGACCTCAAAACGGACCACTGCATTGGAACATGCGTGCGACAAATCAATACTTTCGAAAGAACTGTTTAATATTACCTATAAAAAAGCTGAAAATGTCTTATAAGTTGGAACTGGGAATTTTTTTAGCACTGTTGTGTTGTGCAATTTTGAATAGGTAGGTGTGGTCTGGTTAAATAACGTCACACTAGAGCTGCACATTGAACTACTGGCGTTGGTTCGAGCAAAGTGCCCTTGATTTGTTATTGGTACGTATTTACTTACTACATCAAGGACGCTTTGGTTCGAGGCCTTTCTCAAAGAAAAGACCCGGGAACGATGCCTCATATTGTTAACAGTGGTCAGATAACGAGGATAACACTTCAGCTGGTACCCGATGTCCTTAGGTTGGGAATTTTGAATCGTTCAAGTTTGGAATTTCGGATCGTTCAGTTGGGAAATTTCTTGTCTCAACATACTAAAAATAAATTTGTGTGACGGCACTGCCAGTAATAATTTATATAACTAAAAAAAGTATTGTTGTTAGGACACATTGTCATTGCCTACAGTGTATGAAGCCGGTATTGGTTTGCGAAGCAAACTAAAGAGGATTGCGTAGCAATCCTCCGGGGGTTGGTGGAGCGTTAGCGGAGCAGGGGGCGGAGCCCCCTAGTTATTATAAAAAAAACTTACAACTTTCACTTTGTTAGAACTTTAATTAATATAAAAGTAACTTTATTTTGCTGCTAGTGTTTATACACAAAATTACATATAAAAATTTATATTTACATTTATTTATCTTCCATAAATTACTTGCTTTTTTCTGTTTCTTATTCTTAATTTTTTTTTTCTACAGAATACTTCAATTACATAACATTAAAGATATTATACTTTGTTTATTAGTTCAAATTTTTAATATGTTCTGTAAGACTGTTTTTTAAATAAATACTGCACTTTATTTCGAGCGCCCCCTCTTTCCTCATTAATAAGCAGAAAATTCCACCCCTCCCCCACACATCTACGCCAAACAGTTGCATATCAATTTAAAAAATACATCAATTTAAAACAACCCTATGCTGTGAGCTTGAATCTCCCGCGGAGGGAATGAATTCAATACAAGGTTACAACATTTGGCAGTTTATCCCCTCACCGCCAAACAATTATCGCGCCAAGATGCTTTTCCTCACACAGGCGAGCGCACATGGAGATGCTAGTAGTTTTCCGGCAGTGCTTTTGCGAGACGCTAGTGAATAGAGTTGAAAAATGCACGGTTTCTTCCGAATCGCTGATCGTGGTTTTCCATTGTCTTTGTTTTTGGAATAATACAAAAGAAAAGCGGCTTTGAAAAGTAAGTTTCGTATTTTAGTTTATTTGACGATTATATTGATTTCTTAAATATTGTTATTGAATATCCATATATTTATATAAAGTAATTGATCATACATTAGATCAGGATCACAACAGCACATTTTGAAATAGATCGTCTATCGATTTTCGAACATATTATATATATTATATTATGTAGTATAATATGTGTTTGTATTTATATTCGTTTAACTAAGAAATATTTAGAACTATATGATAACTATACTTGTTTATATGATTTTAAATGTATAGGTAATTGTAGACTAGAATTCTTGTTAGTAAGATCAAAGAAATTTAAATTTAATAACAAAGGTTTTATTTTTAAATTTTGTGATTGAATCTAACTTTTTTTTAATACCATTTATTTGTTATATTTCACAATTAAATTTATTTATTCGAATATTTCTTTGTTATAAAAAAAACTCGTATATTTAATACTATACAGTATTGTACTAATACAATTTTATTAATCAAATAATTAGTATTTCTAAATAACGTCATAGTATTTTTATATAAAACAATATTTTTTATAACGTTTTTTTATTTAATCTTTGCTTTGTCAAATTATCAAAAATTTTACTATTAAACGTTCCATTTCAGAGAAAAAAAATCCTTTCAAATTTCTTAATTTCAAATAGTTTTTATTATTTTACATAATACATTACCGTAGTTTCTTTTTTTTTTAAGTATTTGTATTTCATAATTCATACTATAACTATATTTATATTTTCTTATTATATTTAAAAATTTTAGAATGTTTTGTAGAATTTTTAAATAGTTAAGAGCGGGAAAATTGGAATTTAATAGCTACAGGTTTTATTTTTTACTTTGAGAATGATTAATAATTTAGTTATAATAATTTTAGTTTGGTAGAAATATAGTAGATTTTGAATATAATAATTCGAAAATGTTATTAGTTTTCTGTATTGTTAAAGAATTAGAAAGTTTTGTTGCCGAGATCAAATGTGAAATCCTAATGTATCATCTTAATGTAATACATAATAATAAAATTATTTTTTCATTACTGACTAACTAACTAAACTTACTAACTAACTAACTTAAACTAACTTGCTAAATACGTCACAGTTTTATTTTGATATATATTAAGGTAAATGCACATAATGGCAATTTAATTACCTCTGTGGCCTATGGCAATTTAAATATATGTCGGTCTTGCTAAAGTGGATTGTTTTTTTATACAGAAATGAATCGAATGTAATATATATTAGAGAATAGACAGCTAAGGAATTAAAAAAAAAGCATCTTTTGCATAAATATTTACAAATAAAATGTAATAGATAAATTAAAATATTTCACAAAATAAAAAATTGTTTGATGCTGTGCTTTTTGATTAATGTCTCTTCCTTCCGTCGGGTACAATTGATCTGACAGGCAGCTAGGTCCGATCGCAAAATTCCATTGACTAGTGTCAAGTCAAATACATGTTCTTTTGCATAAACTTTAGTTTTTTTCTTCTTTTTACATCACTAATAATGCTGCCCATCACTTGGCAGTTGTATAATTAGGTGTTTATAATGTTTTTTAAATGTGTGACCTATCAAGCACATTGCGCCCGAACTGAGCGGTCAACATATTGTGAAACAGACAATTCAACTTGTGATAGCGATTAGAACGACGACCATTTTGCTTATAATATGCCCTTATAAGAGGAGTGTGTTCGCCTCTAAAAATGCCCCTTCGAAAGTGAAGGAATTGACGATCAATGCGTTTTTCAACAGAATGTTCAATGCACTTTGAAACATTTTCTTTAAGTTCGTTAAATTTTTTTAAATATTAATAATAAAAATATTGAAACTTCTAAATACCTACAGATATCAAAGTGAAATAGAGACAGACTAGCGTGTCTGTGCTAACGTTCTCGCATCAACAAATTCCACAGAACGTCTTTCAAATTTAAAAAAGGTCACTTAAAAATTGTAATTTTTCAAGCCAAGTATTGTGCGAATTTAGAATCTCTTAAGTTTTTTAGTTATGTCGTAGCCGTTTTTATTTCCAAATTTTCAGTTTTATATATTAAATAGATAGATTTTAAATTATTACACGGGATATTTCAAATTACACGATGTAATTGCCATGACGACGTAGAAAAATATAAATTTTAACTGTTTAAATTGTTTACACTCTCATGGTTTAACAGTAAACTTAATTTTTTTTTGCAATTTCCTGGGGTTGCAGTGTTCTAAAAATTTGATTCGTCACTGTCCGGGAAATACTCTTTCTTTTGAGACCGCATTTGTTGCGTGTAAGAAGCGTAAAAGAGATCTATTGCAGAAATAATATAATAATGATTGAAATTAGGGATGAAACGGATATCCGGTAACTATCCGGTATCCGGCCTATCCGGCTACTTTTTAACTATCCGGTAGCTATCCGATATCCGGAAGTAAAGTGCCGGATATCCGATTTTCCATGGCGGATATCTGGAATATCCGGCAAAACATCGAAGATTTTTTTTTGTGGCGATCAATTTACTTTGTTTTTGCTTTAAGTATTTTCCTGAAAATTCTACCAATGTATTCATAGTGTGCAGATTCTCCCTTTAACCAATAGAGACTTTCAAAAAAACACTTTTTTTCAAATTTTTTACTTTAAAATTATATTTTTAACGAATCGTTGTATTATGCAGGGTCATGACATCTCACAACTAATATAAAGTTGAATAAAAAAATAAATTTCTCAAAAGTTTAAACAAACTTGAGTTTTCATGTTTGGAATGAAAAGGCATACGGTAAAATTACAATTATTCAAAAATTAAGTGTAAAATGTACAAAACATACGACCATTGCTAGCAGCACCCTAGAATAACCCTTTGTAAATAAAAAAGTTTTTTGAATGTTTATTCAATTTTGGTATCACTTTAAAGATAAGAAATTGGGAAATATTACAGAATAAAAAAATATTTTTAATTTTTTGACCGATTTCCGTTTTTTCTAGTGTGTATGAGAAGTTATTTTCATAAAAAATAAACTGCCGGATATCCGGCAAATTCTAGTTCGGATATCCGATATCCGGTTTGTAATGTGCACCGGATATCCGGTATCCGGCAAAACCACTATCCGGTTCATCCCTAATTGAAATGTTATATATTTTATATAAACGGGAGAAATAATGTATTTCTTTTTATGTATTTCGTAAAAGAAGCATCATAACGAAACATTTCAATTGAAATATACGGTTACAGTAAAGTGCTAGGAGTATATATATATATATATATATATATATATATATATATATATATATATATATATATATATATATATATATATATATATATATATATATATATATATATATATATATATGTAATATATTTTATAACTCTTTCCCCCTTTAAAATGTACTATAATTAACTTTCTTGAACTATGGATATCGCCCCCTTTTCGCAGTACAAAAGCATCCCTCATGTGACTGCTTTCCCACCCACGCCACTTCAAAATCCCGAACCCAAACCTAGAAAATGCGAACCAAAAGTAGAGTAGCCAATCAGAGGCGTCCACGGTAAATTCTTCTTCTCATAATCGCCATCTTGAACTACAGATTGACGATGTAACCTCGAGCTATCAAGTCGGGCTGTGAAGTCCGGAGAAATAAATGTTGTGAACTTGATCTTTCGGCCTTTAGTTTATACCTGCATCATGGAACTTATCATCCAATAACTAACGACTGCAAATCTAAATAATAATCATTACATATATATATATATATATATATATATATATATATATATATATATATATATATATATATATATATATTAATAGAGAGAAGGTTTACATGTGCAAATTTTCAGCTCTTCACATAAACGAGAAAGACACAAGTACAGCCGCGGAAAAAAAAACGAACCACCGATGATTATTTCGTTAGTTTTTATAGTAGAGCTAAACTTAATATACCATTTTGTAGGGAATAAAGTCTACTATACATTGATATACAAAAAATTTGCATAGGGGACTATCTTCATACTCGAATCCGCACCAACTTTAAAATTTTCAATAGCAACACCTACTTTTGATAGCGCAGAAATGTTCTCCGCCCTCAAAATAATCTAAATAAAAATTTTCGTTAATTTCCTACATTTATATGCAGAGATATTAAACAACATGTATCGATCTTATTTGAGGGGCTACTTCCACAGTGAACAAAGTATTAGTGAGACTTCGAAATAAAGTACGCTGGTAGAAAATGTTTTGGCGTTAGCCGTGGTTCTGCTTTTTCAGTGGTCATTCATTCCCCCACTCCCGTATACCCTTCGCCTCTATATAAGAATTTAGAATTTTATGCCAACGCGATCACAGCGCTTTTAATTCTCAAAATTAGTAGATTTCTGTTAAGTTCTGCAGATTTTAAATTTGTGTATGACCCCTTAAATGATCATTTGATGCACATTATAATATTGGCAAAAAACTACAAAAAGGAAAATCATGAAATCTTATATATGCATATAAAACGTTTTTCTGAATCCATCACTATCAAAATATAGCATGATTGCTATTCATAAATTTTATGAATATTAATATCCTAATTTAAATAAAATTAAAAAATATACATATAAGTAATGAAAGTTAGTGTATTTTATTTGGGTTGTTTAGAAGTAACACAGATAAAAATATCAGCTTAATAAAATTATTATTTCGAAAGATATGATTAAAAGTTTAAGAAATTCATTTAACATTACGAGTTCTAAACTTTCGATATTCATAATTAAAAAACTACTTAACGAAATGACTTGCAAATTGATATTCAACGATAAATTTTGTCGTAGATTTTAAATATTGAATCAAAATTGGGTGTTGCTATTGGAAATTTTAAAGTTGATGCGGATTTTAATATGAAGATAGTCCCCTATGCAAATTTTTTGTATATCAATGTGTAGTAGACTTTATTCCCTACAAAAATGGTATATTAAGTTTAGCTCTACTATAAAAACTAACGAAATAATTATCGGTGGTTCGTTTTTTTTTCCGCGTCTGTACAATGCCACTCCTTTGGATTTAAAATACTTTCATTAATTATTCTTTGTTTTATCAATTTTTCTTAACATTCAATATCAATTTAATAACTTGTTAGTAAGTTTAGAAAAAAATAATTTTTAAATAAATGTAGACTGAAAAAATATATACGTTCTTTAAAATAAATCTATGCCGAACATCACAAATCTTTGATAAACCTGTTCTAAAGGTTAAGTATAATTAATAAATAATGCTTTATACAAAAAATATAATAATTATTTTTATTTATGGAACGTCAACCTCCTTATCCCATTAAAGTCACTTAAAAATAAAAAAATAAATCGAAATTTTTTAATACGTTTATATAATGTGATTTTTGCATTCCAATTTTACTTATTGAACAATAAATAAATTATATCTCTTTAAAAAGGTTGCCATATTAATTCTTTAAAATTGCTGTTTATTTATTAGGTATATATTTCATTGTATTTGTTAACATACTCCACTTAACGAACCCAATTTAATTTAATAAACATTTTCAAAATTTATATCCCTCTTCAAACATTAAAAAAAATCTAAAATTTAAAAAAATAATAATTTTTAAAAAATTTTGTATACTTATGATTCTGCTACGAAACTTTCCGTAGTGTAGCATCAGTTCAATTAATTCTTTCTTAATTTTAAATCATTTTCTAAAAGACATGTATCAGAAATTTTTAAGGTTATCTGTACGTTGCTGTTGGGAAAAAACCCATCTTACTAGTATTAACGTTTTCAAAATATTTCCAATCAGCTTAAAGAGTCATTCATTACACAATGGAACATTTACTATTAAATAAAGTGTATTATTTATAATTCTTTTTAAATGATTAATTTTCATAATATTGTTAGTAAAAATGAAAATAAAATTCCCCCCAATAACGTTTAGTAATAGATTTTTAAAAATTAAATACTATTCATCTCATTAAAAGGAACAAATATGTCTTATGATGCGTTACACACGAATGTGCTACTCCGACTTGTAGTTGAGTAACACTCGAAAGAGAGAGCAGACTGGGTCAACTACAGGAGTACGCAAGCCACATGTAATATTGTACACCTAATGTCATACTTTGTAACTGCATGTAACATGTGAAACTGCATATGTACTTATTGAATTATTAATATGCATTATACCATTGCAAAATAGCACACATGAAAATGGAGGAAGAAGAGAACCCCTCTCATTATTTAATTATGAATTTATAAACTTAAATATCTATTTTTTTATACATAATGTAAATTTTATGACTATACCTTAATGTGTATAGAATATTAATATTAATTTTTTTATGTATATAATTGTTAAATTTATTGTGTAAACTAAAACCACAAATCAACTAGCAATTTCAGGTTTTATTTTTAAACTTACAGTTTTTTTTTTTTTTTTAATTTTGAGATTTATGGAATTTTGTATAAAGTCCGGGATTCATTAAATTATATGGGAGCTAATAAGTATTTTTTAAAAGGGGTTTTTGTAGGTAGGTTAACTATTGCATAATTCTTAAATGTCAGAAGGGAGCTGAGCCGGTGAGAAGAGGAGAAGGAACGACGGCCTCCTGCTTCCATCATTTGCCGGACATCAGACGGGGGCAGTCCCCACTCTTATTCCACGGACCTAGGTGTCGGTAAAAACTAGACTCTGGATTCGGCACCGGTTCGTGGAAACCTGCCCCCCTCTAGCTTCGAATGGCGACCCGACTTGGCGGGGGGTTATCCGGTTCCAGAGCCGGATTCCCCTTGGGTCGCCCCCCCCCCCCCCTCTACCTAACGAATGTCCGGACTGCTTCGATATCAGGGCGGTGGGGTTGAGGACTCGCCAGTCACCTGCCCCCACCCCCTCCTCACCTGTGCTCAGAAGGGGTCCTTGGCGGGGCCCGCTTCGTGTCTTCCTTGGGATGGAATTTTTTTTTTTATTATTATTATTATTGTAGCTAGTGGTCTTATATATTTAAAAAAGTATTAAAACATTGTATATTGATGGATTTGTTTTGGCTTGTGGTTTCAGTTTCGAAATGTGTATCTCGGAGCTATAGGCCACGCATAGAAAATAAAATATATTCGAAATAATAATAAGTAAGGATAGAAAATAAAATGTTTTCTGTGGTTTTAAGCGTATAGACATCAATATATGACATGATGGACTACACAATTAAAAATATTTAAAGTGTGTTGTAACAGTGCTCGATCTCCACGTTTACCTAATACCATACTTCTGTAAAATGCAATATATAATATTTTACTTATAAATATTTATGTACTATACCAGTGTTCACTCTAGGCGTTATTTGAAGAGCGGTCCGCCCTGCCTGCCCTTTTTTCATCTCAATAGCGCCCTCATGCTCCTTTTTCAAAAATGCCGCCCTCTTTCGAAAAACATTCCGCCCCTGTGGTCCTTTTTAGTCAAGCACAAGCATCCTTGCTTTTCTAACTGCCTTTAAAAAAGTTATCGATTAATTTTTTTTTTTAGGAATTAATTGAATTATGACAGTAGAAAAACAAACTTCTTTTTAAGTAGCGTGTTGTGAAATCGTGATGATTCCGCGGTAATTTCGAACACGGGGCATGGCACGAATCCTATTGGTTGCCTGTAAGATAGTTTGTTGAGAGATTACAAGATTAGACATTTTATTACCAAATTTTGAATTTTAGTAGCCTTTCTTCAGTTTTGTAAGGGCCCTAATTCGGGCTACTTACCGATTTGGTTTTTTGCGAAAACATTAATTTTAAAATGTAAAATTTTGGATTACAAGTAGTATTTCCGCAAAGTGACATCAATTTTGTACTCTTCTTTCCTTCGAGATAAGCCCCGAGCCGTCACCAATAGCCCAATATGCAATAAATCGGAATTTTTTTTTTGTTTAGTCACGGGTTCGATAAGTCAACGGGTGGCCACACCCACCCCATTTTTTTTTTAAAGTGCCCTTTTAAAAACAAGAAGTGCCTTTCCAAAAACGGAGTGCCCTTTTGCTTCTAACGGCGCCCTGCCCCTTTTTATTTCTAGAGTGAACACTGCTATACTATTTCAATAGTGCACAAAAAAAATGGAGGAAGACGATAATCCTTCTAAAAAAGGTTTATGTATCATATATTGTTAAATTTTTAAGATTACCTGCACGTTGCTGTTGGGATAAAAACCATCTTCCTAGTATTAATGTTTTTAAAATCTGTCCGATAAGCTTAAAGAGTCATTTATTAATTATAGAATGGAAATGTAAAGTGTTTTATTTATAATTATTTTAAAATGATTAATTTTCATAATATTGTTAGTAAGAATGGAAATAAATTTCCCACCAACAACGTTTAGTAATAGATTTTTAGACCCTTCTGAAAGCCGTACCATTTATATATTTTATAAAATTTAGACATTAGGTAAATTTTATGACTACCTTTTAATATGTGTAGAATATTTATTATGATTTTAATTTTTTTCATTGTTTATAGCGTTGTGAAATTGATGTGTAAACTAAAACCACAAGTTCAACTAGCAAATCCTACTTCGTGGTGTATTTCGAAATTTTCAGGTTTTATTTTTAAACTTACAGATTATTTTTTTTTAATTTTGAGATTTATGGAATTTTGTATAAAGTCCGGGATGCATTAAATTGTATGGGAGCTAATAAGTATTTTTTAAAAGGGATTTTTGTAGGTAGGTTAACTATTGCATAATTCTTAAATGTCAGAAGGGAGATGAGCCGGTGAGAAGAGGAGAAGGAACGACGGCCTCCTGCTTCCATCATTTGCCGGACATCAGACGGGGGCAGTCCCCACTCTTATTCCACGGACCTAGGTGTCGGTAAAAACTAGCCTCTGGATTCGGCACCGGTTCGTGGAAACCTGCCCCCCTCTAGCTTCGAATGGCGACCCGACTTGGCGGGGGGTTATCCGGTTCCAGAGCCGGATTCCCCTTGGGTCGCCCCCCCCCTCTACCTAACGAATGTCCGGACTGCTTCGATATCAGGGCGATGGGGTTGAGGACTCGCCAGTCACCTGCCCCCACCCCCTCCTCACCTGTGCTCAGAAGGGGTCCTTGGCGGGGCCCGCTTCGTGTCTTCCTTGGGATGGAATTTTTTTTTTATTATTATTATTATTGTAGCTAGTGGTCTTATATATTTAAAAAAGTATTAAAACATTGTATATTGATGGATTTGTTTTGGCTTGTGGTTTCAGTTTCGAAATGTGTATCTCGGAGCTATAGGGCCACGCATAGAAAATAAAATATATTCGAAATAATAATAAGTAAGGATAGAAAATAAAATGTTTTCTGTGGTTTTAAGCGTATAGATCAATATATGACATGATGGACTACACAATTAAAAATATTTAAAGTGTGTTGTAACAGTGCTCGATCTCCACGTTTACCTAATACCATACTTCTGTAAAATGCAATATATAATATTTTACTGATAAATATTTATGTACTATACCAGTGTTCACTCTAGGCGTTATTTGAAGAGCGGTCCGCCCTGCCTGCCCTTTTTTCATCTCAATAGCGCCCTCATGCTCCTTTTTCAAAAATGCCGCCCTCTTTCGAAAAACATTCCGCCCCTGTGGTCCTTTTTAGTCAAGCACAAGCATCCTTGCTTTTCTAACTGCCTTTAAAAAAGTTATCGATTAATTTTTTTTTTTAGGAATTAATTGAATTATGACAGTAGAAAAACAAACTTCTTTTTAAGTAAGCGTGTTGTGAAATCGTGATGATTCCGCGGTAATTTCGAACACGGGGCATGGCACGAATCCTATTGGTTGCCTGTAAGATAGTTTGTTGAGAGATTACAAGATTAGACATTTTATTACCAAATTTTGAATTTTTTAGCCTTTCTTCAGTTTTGTAAGGGCCCTAATTCGGGCTACTTACCGATTTGGTTTTTTGCGAAAACATTAATTTTAAAATGTAAAATTTTGGATTACAAGTAGTATTTCCGCAAAGTGACATCAATTTTGTACTCTTCTTTCCTTCGAGATAAGCCCCGAGCCGTCACCAATAGCCCAATATGCAATAAATCGGAATTTTTTTTTTGTTTAGTCACGGGTTCGATAAGTCAACGGGTGGCCACACCCACCCCATTTTTTTTTTAAAGTGCCCTTTTAAAAACAAGAAGTGCCTTTCCAAAAACGGAGTGCCCTTTTGCTTCTAACGGCGCCCTGCCCCTTTTTATTTCTAGAGTGAACACTGCTATACTATTTCAATAGTGCACAAAAAAAATGGAGGAAGACGATAATCCTTCTAAAAAAGGTTTATGTATCATATATTGTTAAATTTTTAAGATTACCTGCACGTTGCTGTTGGGATAAAAACCATCTTCCTAGTATTAATGTTTTTAAAATCTGTCCGATAAGCTTAAAGAGTCATTTATTAATTATAGAATGGAAATGTAAAGTGTTTTATTTATAATTATTTTAAAATGATTAATTTTCATAATATTGTTAGTAAGAATGGAAATAAATTTCCCACCAACAACGTTTAGTAATAGATTTTTAGACCCTTCTGAAAGCCGTACCATTTATATATTTTATAAAATTTAGACATTAGGTAAATTTTATGACTACCTTTTAATATGTGTAGAATATTTATTATGATTTTAATTTTTTTCATTGTTTATAGCGTTGTGAAATTGATGTGTAAACTAAAACCACAAGTTCAACTAGCAAATCCTACTTCGTGGTGTATTTCGAAATTTTCAGGTTTTATTTTTAAACTTACAGATTATTTTTTTTTAATTTTGAGATTTATGGAATTTTGTATAAAGTCCGGGATGCATTAAATTGTATGGGAGCTAATAAGTATTTTTTAAAAGGGATTTTTGTAGGTAGGTTAACTATTGCATAATTCTTAAATGTCAGAAGGGAGATGAGCCGGTGAGAAGAGGAGAAGGAACGACGGCCTCCTGCTTCCATCATTTGCCGGACATCAGACGGGGGCAGTCCCCACTCTTATTCCACGGACCTAGGTGTCGGTAAAAACTAGCCTCTGGATTCGGCACCGGTTCGTGGAAACCTGCCCCTCTCTAGCTTCGAATGGCGACCCGACTTGGCGGGGGGTTATCCGGTTCCAGAGCCGGATTCCCCTTGGGTCGCCCCCCCCCTCTACCTAACGAATGTCCGGACTGCTTCGATATCAGGGCGATGGGGTTGAGGACTCGCCAGTCACCTGCCCCCACCCCCTCCTCACCTGTGCTCAGAAGGGGTCCTTGGCGGGGCCCGCTTCGTGTCTTCCTTGGGATGGAATTTTTTTTTTATTATTATTATTATTGTAGCTAGTGGTCTTATATATTTAAAAAAGTATTAAAACATTGTATATTGATGGATTTGTTTTGGCTTGTGGTTTCAGTTTCGAAATGTGTATCTCGGAGCTATAGGGCCACGCATAGAAAATAAAATATATTCGAAATAATAATAAGTAAGGATAGAAAATAAAATGTTTTCTGTGGTTTTAAGCGTATAGATCAATATATGACATGATGGACTACACAATTAAAAATATTTAAAGTGTGTTGTAACAGTGCTCGATCTCCACGTTTACCTAATACCATACTTCTGTAAAATGCAATATATAATATTTTACTGATAAATATTTATGTACTATACCAGTGTTCACTCTAGGCGTTATTTGAAGAGCGGTCCGCCCTGCCTGCCCTTTTTTCATCTCAATAGCGCCCTCATGCTCCTTTTTCAAAAATGCCGCCCTCTTTCGAAAAACATTCCGCCCCTGTGGTCCTTTTTAGTCAAGCACAAGCATCCTTGCTTTTCTAACTGCCTTTAAAAAAGTTATCGATTAATTTTTTTTTTTAGGAATTAATTGAATTATGACAGTAGAAAAACAAACTTCTTTTTAAGTAAGCGTGTTGTGAAATCGTGATGATTCCGCGGTAATTTCGAACACGGGGCATGGCACGAATCCTATTGGTTGCCTGTAAGATAGTTTGTTGAGAGATTACAAGATTAGACATTTTATTACCAAATTTTGAATTTTTTAGCCTTTCTTCAGTTTTGTAAGGGCCCTAATTCGGGCTACTTACCGATTTGGTTTTTTGCGAAAACATTAATTTTAAAATGTAAAATTTTGGATTACAAGTAGTATTTCCGCAAAGTGACATCAATTTTGTACTCTTCTTTCCTTCGAGATAAGCCCCGAGCCGTCACCAATAGCCCAATATGCAATAAATCGGAATTTTTTTTTTGTTTAGTCACGGGTTCGATAAGTCAACGGGTGGCCACACCCACCCCATTTTTTTTTTAAAGTGCCCTTTTAAAAACAAGAAGTGCCTTTCCAAAAACGGAGTGCCCTTTTGCTTCTAACGGCGCCCTGCCCCTTTTTATTTCTAGAGTGAACACTGCTATACTATTTCAATAGTGCACAAAAAAAATGGAGGAAGACGATAATCCTTCTAAAAAAGGTTTATGTATCATATATTGTTAAATTTTTAAGATTACCTGCACGTTGCTGTTGGGATAAAAACCATCTTCCTAGTATTAATGTTTTTAAAATCTGTCCGATAAGCTTAAAGAGTCATTTATTAATTATAGAATGGAAATGTAAAGTGTTTTATTTATAATTATTTTAAAATGATTAATTTTCATAATATTGTTAGTAAGAATGGAAATAAATTTCCCACCAACAACGTTTAGTAATAGATTTTTAGACCCTTCTGAAAGCCGTACCATTTATATATTTTATAAAATTTAGACATTAGGTAAATTTTATGACTACCTTTTAATATGTGTAGAATATTTATTATGATTTTAATTTTTTTCATTGTTTATAGCGTTGTGAAATTGATGTGTAAACTAAAACCACAAGTTCAACTAGCAAATCCTACTTCGTGGTGTATTTCGAAATTTTCAGGTTTTATTTTTAAACTTACAGATTATTTTTTTTTAATTTTGAGATTTATGGAATTTTGTATAAAGTCCGGGATGCATTAAATTGTATGGGAGCTAATAAGTATTTTTTAAAAGGGATTTTTGTAGGTAGGTTAACTATTGCATAATTCTTAAATGTCAGAAGGGAGATGAGCCGGTGAGAAGAGGAGAAGGAACGACGGCCTCCTGCTTCCATCATTTGCCGGACATCAGACGGGGGCAGTCCCCACTCTTATTCCACGGACCTAGGTGTCGGTAAAAACTAGCCTCTGGATTCGGCACCGGTTCGTGGAAACCTGCCCCCCTCTAGCTTCGAATGGCGACCCGACTTGGCGGGGGGTTATCCGGTTCCAGAGCCGGATTCCCCTTGGGTCGCCCCCCCCCCTCTACCTAACGAATGTCCGGACTGCTTCGATATCAGGGCGATGGGGTTGAGGACTCGCCAGTCACCTGCCCCCACCCCCTCCTCACCTGTGCTCAGAAGGGGTCCTTGGCGGGGCCCGCTTCGTGTCTTCCTTGGGATGGAATTTTTTTTTTATTATTATTATTATTGTAGCTAGTGGTCTTGTATATTTAAAAAAGTATTAAAACATTGTATATTGAGGGATTTGTTTTGGCTTGTGGTTTCAGTTTCGAAATGTGTATCTCGGAGCTATAGGGCCACGCATAGAAAATAAAATATATTTGAAATAATAATATGTAAGGATAAAAAATAAAATGTTTTCTGGGGTTTTAAGCGTATAGACATCAATATGACATGATGGACTACACAATTAAAAATATTTAAAGTGTGTTGTAACAGTGCTCGATCTCCACGTTTACCTAATACCATACTTCTGTAAAATGTAATATATAATAATTTAATTATAAATATTTATGTACTATACTATTTCAATAGTGCACAAAAAAAATGGAGGAAGACGATAATCCTTCTAAAAAAGGTTTATGTATCATATATTAAATTTTTAAGATTATCTGTACGTTGCTGTTGGGATAAAAACCATCTTCTTAGTATTAATGTTTTCAAAATTTGTCCGATAAGCTTAAAGAGTCATTTATTATAGAATGGAAATTTTAAGTGTTTTATTTATAATTATTTTTAAATGATTAATTTTCATAATATTCTTAGTAAGAATGGAAATAAATTTCCCAAAATTGTTTTCGAGTAGCACATTTTGTATCTCTGTTGTAGCACATTTTGTATCTCTGTTGTACGTGTGCTTCTTATAATTCTGTGCCTCAGAGCCAGACGAGCCTAAGTCACATTTGGACGATTATGTAGGAGAGGGAAAATTCTGAATCCTAAATAAACTAAAGCATTGGACTTGGGCTTCTACAACTTGGGTTTCTATAACTGGTTAAATGGTTAAAAAAAATTGTTTTTGGTGAATTTTGTTATGTTTCGATAACCAAATGTCGTCTTAGGCTTGTTTGGCTCTGAGGTAATGTTGTATTAATCTTGTAACTGAAAAGTAAAATCTTATAATTTATAAAGATATATAAATACATGAAAGCACTTAAATTACTTTTATTTTTTATCAATTGATAAATTTTTCAAGTAGAAAATAGCAAGGTTTACTTAAAAAAGTGCTAAATTTATTTTATTAAAATTTTTTACAGATTTTCATAACTATTGAAAACTAAAACTTATTAAAAAGCATAAATATGCCTGCTCCCTTGTAGTTTCTTTCTTGTTATTTACGAAGAACTGAAAATTTGCACAACTTCCGAGAAAATTATCTGATAAGTTTCATAAAAGGTGATTTTCTTACAATTCTTAAACATTTTGTTCTTGTGTAGAATTTTAAGTCCCCAAATTCTTTTTTATTATTCTTTATTAACAAAATGGTTGAAGGATATTGGATTTCGAAGAACTTAATTTGTGGAGTAATAATACTAAAAATAACGTTAAAATGTAACTACGTATAGATTTAAATTTAGAATAATTAAAAAAATTCTTAAATTTTGGAATTTTATTGTTAATTTTGTTTGTCTGCACTGTTTTACTTTGATATCTTTTCCGTTTTGTTTCAAACATGTTATATAAGCGACTGTTCCCTGGTAGTTAATGATCAACAGCACTCGTCTCCAAATGGATAAAATGATTATTTTGGATTATAGTTACCTTGTCCTCGTTATCCTATACATGAAAGAATGAAATCCAAACAATAAGACCTTTCTTTTAAGCTTAAATATGTAAAGGTCTTGGAAGATTATATTTACGCAAATGTTCGCACAGAACAAGGGTTTGGAAAAGGGAGGATGTTGACAATATATATGTTGATATATATATATATATATATATATATATATATATATATATATATATATATATATATGCCAGTTAGCACATTCGCTGCTAAAATATAAAAAAATGACACCCATGTGGCTCTTTGAGTACATTTTTTAAAATCTTAATTTGCAATTTTAAAATTTATCAGCACTTGTTGGAAATGATTAAAAAAAATTCTTTGACTTGCGTCCATGAGTTGTAACAACGTTAGAAATGCATAGTATAATGCAATTCACAGAACGAATACCGCAGTCTGTGATGGGAGTTGTGTTTAACTCACGGAACCTCTTGGCCAAACAAGACATGTCAAATAAAGCTCATATTACAGCGAATTTGTTTAAGACCCATTTGCGACCAGCGCCAAACATAAAAATTCGGTATTAGACCGTGTAATGAAATTTACCTACATTTTAAAAGTCTTAGAGTAACGTTAATTGAAGGGACTTTTATAAGCATATGCTTTTAGTTGTACATATGTTTTCAAAATGTTACCGTTGCATTCATCCAACTTACTGATCTGTTCCTAACTGTCCATCTTCCGAGTCTTTGCAGCCAGACTACCGTGTGCCATTTCGTGTAGCTTTTGCTGTGGTTCCTCCCCTCTCTCTGCATCTCATTGGAGATCCAACACGGACGACGTCATCTCGAAGTGAGTATGCGTTTGTAGTTTGCTTACTTCTCAGTGTGGCTTAAATGTATGGGTTTTGGTGAATATTATATTTTTTGGTACCCGTCCGTAAATTCTAAACACGTAACAATCCTCCTCAGTGAAACACATTTTACAAGATACTTAAATAGAATCATAGGCGTAAAGTTATGAAAATTATTGGGGGGGGGGGGGGGGGGGAGGGCTCAAAATTATAACTTTCAAGTAAAGGTATTTGCGCAATTTTTGGGGGTACTAAATTGTCTGCAAATTTTCAAAAAGGGCCGCAATATCGTTCATCTTCAAGGCAGGCCTGTAGCACAATATATTTCCAAAATGTGCTTAAGCAAGAGAAAGAAAATAGTTTTGTTATTTATTTGCATAACCTCTTGTATAATAAAACTATGTATAAAATTCTGTGCCATATCAATCAGCTAAAAAAACTGCCCTTCTAGTGTAATCCAATTTTCCCTTTTTTTTAATTGACGGTTTTACAAAATAGAAAATGTTTTGTATAAATTTATTTTTAATGTATAATAATGTTTTGATATTAAATAATAAGTGTTAAATAAAAACATATATTGGGAGGCACCCCAAAAGCTTCCAAAATTACCGGGAAGAGGTATATTTGTCCGGATTGTGCGAGGGGTTGTCCATATATTGCCTAACGCACATTTAGGGAAAAAGATTTTATCTCTGTCCTGCATGAATTTATATTGCATTATAGGCTCTTTCCCAAAAAAATTATAATTTAAGCTACAACTGAACTGAAGTAAGAAATTATACTAATTACCCTTGTGTGTGTAAACCAGTAGTTTGACACATATTGTTTTTTACATTTGGGTGCGAGGTGCCATAATTGACTACTCCAAGGTTTGCGTATAAACACCATAATTGACTTCTCGAACGGAGTACCAGCTGCTATCCTGTTTAGTTGAAATTAGGAGATCACAATTGCCCGGTGTCGTAAATCGACGTTAAGAGCTTGTGACATTAGCACACGATACGTGCGTGTGCTTAAAACTGTTGATGTTACTACGTATGACAATATTTACATGCAGTAGCGGCCCGTGGTCGAAAATGTTAGTGCAACCGACACCATGTGAATCCCCCCCCCCCCCACTCTCCTATCCTATGTTCCACAACCATACATGAACGGATATTCTTTATTATTTATTACTCAAATAAAAGTTTCCTTTCAATTTTTAGGAAATGATAACATACGAAAAAAATAGAAAATACTTATTTTTTGAAAATTAAAGCAATCCTCCTTTATTTTAAACATGCGAATCGGTCAATTTTAATATTAACTTAAATAACGAAACAACAGCCCACAATAAATTTAGGACGAAAACTATTTCCGTTTGAAGAGTTTCTCGGTTCTCCCACCCATCCCCGCGATTCACGCTCGAGCCAATCAGTTTATCGAATACCAAGTGCACCCCGAATTGAGAAAACCCTTTTAGGCTGCGTTTGTGTCGTCACAACCCTTATTTTAGCGTATAGGGGAAGTCATACTACGTAAGGTTACCATGGCAACGATGCAGCCAATTTCGAACTTCGCTTTTTGGCTGCAGTTCTGATTGAATGGATTTTTTTCCCCTCCTGAATTGTGCATTACGGAAATATCGGAGATTTTGTTTACTTACCGCAGAAATTTCTTTTCCAATTATAATCTTCATTTAAGAAAATTATGATTAAAAGTTTCAGAAATTATTCGAGTTCTAAATTTTCAAAATTCATAATTAAAAAACTACTTGACCAAATGACTTTCAAATTGGTATCCAACGATAAATTTTGTCTTAGATTCTAAATATTGAGTCAAAATTGGGTGTTGCTATTGGAAATTTTAAAGTTGGTGCGGATTTTAATATGAAGATCCCCTATGCAAATTTTTTGTATATCAATGTGTAGTAAACTGTATTCCTTACCAAATGGTATATTAAGTTTAACCCTACAATAAATAGTGGCCTAGAAACCAGGGGTGGTTCGTTTTTTTCCCCCGGCTGTACATTTCATGGAACGTGTGTGTTCCTGAAAGTCGGCGTATTTGTTTCTCTTTTCTGAAAAGGATATATATGTGGGAAATTTATCTGCTGAAGGGACGCTTAGGCCTTTCAGCTGAGTCCTACTGGGAGGTCCCCGGCAAGCCACAGAAATAAAACCGATGTTAAAAAACAAAATAATCTTGTTGTACAATAATTTATATCGTATGTTCGTTAGGTAATTAATGGGCCTTGGTAAAACATTCTAAATAACTGCAAAATTGTAATATATTTTACTTCTGGTTGGGTTGGCGATTTCACATCCAAAACTAGTATTTTCCATCAAGCGAGAAAAAAACTGTTAAACGGAGTCTACTGCGAAAATAAGGCGACGCCCTCTCCGTTACTCGACCCTTAACATCTGTGTGACCTTGAGTGAGAATTCCACAGTTGGGGGTGGGGGGGAAACACAGCGGCGTCCCCCGTCATTTGGAACTGAACATAGAGAGTGAAAAAATATACACTTTCTTTGGACTTCTGTGTTTCAGTGGGTGGGTACAACCATTTGGGATTTTGGGGGGGGGGGGGGGGGGGGGGTCCTGTTACCCTGCTCCTGGCTACTGCACATGATGCTATTATTTTGAAATAAAGAAATGAGTTGGGATCAAAAACGAAATAAAAGGATCGGATTATTTTTCTTTATTAGCAATTTTTTAAAAAGCTATTAATATTTTTTGTTGTTGTTTGTTTTTACCCGAGCTCTCAAAAAATGAATACATATTATAAATTTATACATTTAAATATCGCAAATGGCTCTATCAACACTGGCTGCATTTTTGTTGTTGTAGCCGGCAAATTTTCCGGACTGAACTACGTGAAAAAGTTATAATTGAATAACATGGCATTCGGTGTTGGCACCGGACCCCGGTTTTCCCGGCGTGTAAAAAAAGCAGTCTTAGATACATTTCTTTTTTTATATAATAAAACCATCTAAATTGAAAATTAAAATGTAGGTAATATAAACTAAACAAAATTATATTATCGTTGAACTAAGGATGAAACGGATATCCGGTTGATTTTTAACTATCTGATAATTTATCCGGAAGCAAAGTGCCGGATATCTGGATTAAAAAAAACGCCTCAGAGTTTTTTTTTTGTGCCTATCAATTATCTTTTATTCTCACTTTAAGTATTTTGCTGAAAATACTACTAATGTAATCTTCACTCTGCAGATTCTCCCTTGAAATTTCCTCGGCTATATAAGTGGGTAAGTTAACTTCTCGTTAAAACCTGCGCATTTTAGACGCAGTGCGCCAAGTGCATTTTAGACGCAGTGTATCACAGAATAGATAGTACTAGGAAGATATGCTGCAGACGTTCGGAACCAGCCACTAAGCTATATTGGAGTTTTTTCAAGTTTGAACAATCCACATGGGTGGTGGTGATGTGTAGGGTGCATATTTACATCTCTGTTCGTTATAGATTAGAAATTGTTTTATTCTCCAGTTTAGCAAGATACAGTAATGCTCCAGCTGTTTTAAAATCAGTATCAATATGATTTAGTTTATTAAATAACAGTTAAGAAAATATCATGGCTTTAAAAAAATCCTGCTGCTGGATGTCTGATCAGACATCCGACAAAAACCAGTTCGGATATCCGATACCTGGTTTATAATGTGCGCCTGAAATCCGGAATCCGGCAAAACCACTATCTGGTTCATCCATACATTTAACCCTTCCATGTGCTTGTTTTGATTATTATAGCAATTATCCAGAAAGAAAGTTTGATATTGTTACCCCTTTCATCGGACATTTTACTTTAAAAAGTGAAGATTTTTTTTAATTAATGAATTTATTCACAAAATAAGTACTTTTTAATAAACTAGACGCATTAAGTATGCAAATTATGTATAGTTCCCAAATATTTTTTAACCTTATTGGAAGGTGGTGGTCCGCGACATGCCAAATTTTCGAATCGGTGGTCCTTGGCCATCTGAAGATTAGGAACCACCGCTTTAAACGATACCGATAACGACGTTATTCGTAACAAAGCACGTGAATCCTGGTTTACTTTTACTTCCATGTCTCTCAATCGCTGATGAAAACATTTCTTTGGTTCACTCCAGTTCTCTCTCTGAGAGACACGTACTTTTTTTTTTTTTTTTTTTTTTTTTTTTTTTTACTATTTTGGTTTTGGTTAATTAACGTCGCACTAGAGCTGCACAGTGGGCTATTGGCGATGGTTCGGGGTCTATCTCGAAGAAAAGACCCGGGAACACACACACATTCATACATGCACCTCGTTATTTTTAGAATCATGGTCAGATAACGAGGAAACACCTGAACTGGCACCCAACGTCTTCACTAGACGTTGGGACTTTGGACCCCGATCAGATTTATCGTGCACCAGTCCCGTATACCCGCCGTTAATTTTTGCGGATGTTCTGGGCGTTTTTTCTAGTATTAGTATTTTTGTAGCAAAGCTGACAACCCTTCGATCACAAGATCACTACTTTTTTTTGTCAAGTCCATCGCACGGGTTCGAACCACCAATCCTCGGATTAGTAGCTGAACGCCTTAACCGCTCGGTCACGGAGGCCTCTTACTATTTTGGAGAATCACCAATGAATATATTCAGTTCAAACGACCTCGATAACATCTGGCGACAAGGAGAATTCTATTTTCTTCATTCATTCCAAGAATGTAATCTAAAAGTTCTTTTTTTAAAATACTTGCAATGACCAGTTACATTGAAATGTTTGTTGTCTTTTGCATGTTGTTCATTAACCAGTTATTATGAAGTTGAAAGAAAGACTTGGCTAACTAATAATAGTTTATCGATGTTTATAGTGGCTAATTTATCAACGTTACTCAAACGCTTTTAAAATTTAGGTAAACTTCATTTTATATTCTAATGCGAACTGTAGTCACAAGAATTTTTATTTTTGGCACTGGTCGGCAAATGGTACGTCCCACAGTGGGGTATTGATCTCAAAAGCTTTCCGAAAGTCAATTTTTTAAAATTAAGAATTTCGAATATTGGATTAAACAATACGATAAAAAACTATCTAAGGTACAATGATGCAGCACAGTTTTTTATTTTTGCTGTATTTTCTGTGGCAACACTAGCGTTAAACTGAGAAAACTTGTAAACGGTGCTAAAATAAATATTATTCTACACTGCAGTACAAAAATTAGCCGCAGATTTTCGCAGGTTCAGATTTTATGAGGCTTTTTGTGCATCGTTCATCAAAATTTTTAGAACTTCTTTTTCGAGTGACTTTGGATATATACTGTGTGGCAAAGAGAACATACATTGTATGCCTGTATGAATACTTTACGAAACGTATTTTGCAACAGTACAGTGTGTATAACATATAAGTAAATAAAAGTATAACAATTGCGCAAGTTTCATAGTCTGAAAACCCCGACCCCACAATCTCTCTTCATGAAACTATCGGTTGTGCGGCTGCGGCAGTAATCAATTACAAGCTCCAGTTTCGGGACTTTTTCCGATGCCTTTCTTCATGTGTTGATACTTGAAAATTCCCTTCAATCAAACAGTAAAAGAGGAATGTGACCCCAAACCTGACACTCCACGTGTTTACATTTGCTGCTCAAGTTTTCCCCGCCCAAGAGGATCGAGTAAATTCGCAGTACTGTGATTGACTTCATTCTATACTCTGTATCTCCGAGAAAAACACTTCATTTTGCCCTGTATCTTCGAGGAAAACTAATATCAAATAGTTTTTTGAATATGGATCCAACGTCTTCAAATATCGCAAAACCAATGTTCGAATTTTGATATCTGGTAGAAAATATCCGATTTATTTGATTGCATATACATATATTATATATATATATATATATATATATATATATATATATATATATATATATATATATATATATATATATATATATATATTCATTAATATAAGTTTTGAAAAATAAGGATGTAACATAATTGAATAATATTAAGACATCGTTATGTAAAATAAAAACAAATAATTACTGTGTCTTTAGTTTTTTGGCTGTAAGAAAAAAAATATTTTTAATAATGGAAATACACATAATATTGTTTTCTAATGACTAACTGGTAAAAAAAAGCATCACACAGTGTACAAAATATTGCTCTTATTTGAAAGCTATTTTTAATAAAAGAACAACTTTAAAATTTAAACTAAAAAATGTAGCATAAATACTTACTTATAGGCTTACCATAACCTTTTTTTTTTTTTTAATTTTAGGACCATCAGGAATTAGGTTGTTTATTATGTTTTGTAAATATGTCTGACATATATAGTTGCAAAATAGACAACTCCACTTTTGAAAAAAAAATCATATTTTTTATTATAATTATTTTCATCTAAAACTAATATAATTATAAATGTGTATCTAAACGGTGGATAAAATATATATGAAACAAACTATTTAAATTTAGGAAGTTTGAAAGTAACGTATTATAAGCACTACTAAAAATTAAGCATTCTTAGTGTGTTTGGATATGTCTTGTTTTGCAGCTGTAGAGGTAACCTGTTTGAACTTCCGACTTATTTCAATTTTTTATATTTAAATATAGAATTTTAAAGTAGAAAATGCAATAAAATAACTTTGGCCAACTTTTTGGGTCAAATACCCTTATGTGCCCTATCACAATTACATTACCTTGAGATTAATTTATTTACTTGTATAAAAGTTATATATCCTTGATTTTATTTTATTACCTGAAAACGCTCTATTGGACCTTGCAGAACAGTGATTTCCATCAAAGTTTGAAATTTTACACTGATGAAAACAATAGAAGTTTTTTTACTTGACAAAGTTGGAAAATTTAGATATAAAAAAATATGACCCAAGTTGCAAAATTGGCCTAAAATTTTATTTGTACAATAAAGGCTCAAAAATCCTGTTCGAAATTCTTTGAACCGTCCCTGTTCCGATTGCGTCAGAGAAAAAGCTTCTAGGTTTTCATTTTTCATCCTAGAGCTAAACCGAGTTTTAATTCATTTTAGCTTAGAAAAAGCTCGCTTGCGAGTGAGAGGTATTTATAAACTTTTCTGAACTCTGACACGAGGAGCTCCTCAGCAAAAACAAACGTGTCAGTCCGATCGCAGAAAACCGCAAAAACATTTGTAGATGCATGCATTTCTATGGAGCTTCGGATTTTCAAGTTTTAAAATGAAAGGGGTATTTTTGGAAATATAAATATTTTATTTTGCAAAAACGGATAGAGAGGTAATCCTTTTTCTTTTATAAAATTCCCATGTTTATCTTTTTTGTATTTTTTGATGTTTGGTTTTTGCATGCACGCTCCTTACATATTTTACTTATAAATAAGTTTATAATCATCTTCCGATTCATTCTCTTTTTCTTGCACCGTGTAATTTTCCTTCAGAGTTGGGAACATATTTGGCCTTTGATCAACAAATGACTCCAGTTCCTCTACCGTTTATTCTTAATCAATGGTCGTATTGAGAGTGCATATTTTTTTTATGAGACACTCCTTATCTCTGGTATGCCCTCTTTTCGATTCAGGGAACCTTCTTGGATTTAAGCATAAGAGGTCTTAATGTAATCTCTTTTAATCAGAAAACTTTAATACTATTGTTGATTTGGTCAATGACAACATTAAAAACATGAAGCGATATTCGGCGTTGAATACAATTTCATCATCAGAATCTGGTATTTTTTGCGTGTTTTTTATGTTCTTGTCGGTAATTCGCTCTCTATTAGGATATTACGTGACTCTAGATGTTTTTTTAATTATTTTTTTATCAAGTCTGCCATAACAAGCGGCGGCCTCGGGGCGACAACAATAGTAAACATTACTAAACTACTCAAGTAAATATGTGATTTTTTTTTAACACCCGGTGGCGCCCTCGCCTTAGTCATCCCGGTTTCCATTGCACCTGTTCAGTCAGTCTGGTAACGCAGTTGAATGACTGTGGTAAAGGTGAACGAAGTTTTTTAGTAAATTAAAAATTACAAAACTTATTTACGTTCGACTATGTGTTAGGAAAGGCTTTCGGATCTTGCAATTATAACCATTAAAATGCTAATCCGACAGTAGTAACTTTCTAATTCCGACCTAATGCTGAAATTACTACATCCAGAAATGTTGCCATGTTGAGTTACTGTTATATAATTGATATCTGCTGTTTAATTAAAAACTATTTATTGAATGTTTTTTTAACCCAAACAGTTATCACAATTCCTACTGATAAAAAAAATGTAGTAATATATATGTCGCTTAATAAATCGGTTAACCGACTGCAATAGAAGGTTCTCTGAAATTTATGACGTGGGTACGCAACTAAGAGGTCGCGCACCACCTGGAAAATTATCTAGGGGTGCCACTGGTCATGCATGACCTTAACAAATTTGCGTGCAGCCCTCGGTACATTATTGAATTTATTTCGAGCACTATTCAGATTCCCTTATGCATTTGAGGTTAAATTCCATGCCCAAATACTTCGGAAATAATCTGGGAGGGATTTAGTGATCCTGAAAATCAGCAGAAAACACGTCATTGCAGTCGGTATAGTTTCGGAGGACGTAAACTTTTGGAGTAGGCTATTTGACTCATTTCTTGCCTTAGGATTAAAATCTTGTGAATTTGCAGTGATGAAGAGTGACACATTCAGTTCTGTGTATACATATTTTAGATTCAATGTACCATCTTGAGTATCTTCAGTAAGAGTAACTATTAAAACTTGTTTTTTTTTGTAAAAAGATTGTAAGTTGTTGCACATAATTTTAGTATGAAAATAATGTGCATAAAAACTACAAAAAGTCAATATACTACATATAAAGTTCTATTATATTTAAAGAAAGTTACAGCTCTATAAAAAAATTCTATTATCCGTGATTAGCTTTGAAATTCTGATAAGGCTGTTCTACTCTGTAACTATTGTTTATTTTGTAAAACGTTGCAAGTTATTGCGCATAATTTTAGCACAGGAATAATCTGCATAAAAAGTAGAGGAAGACAACATATTATATATGAAATTTCTAAGAAAGTTACAATATTTTTTATAAAAAAAGTTTTACATTGCGTGAGTGTTTTGGTGGAAATTTTTGTAATGGTACGCTGTGAACTATTGAATATTTTGTAAAAGTTGCGGCCAAATTTAATATAGAATTAATCTGCATGTGACGTGCCAGGAAAGTTGAAGTTTTTTTGTAATTTTTTTTTCAAGAAATTTGTTTTAAATATTACATTTGAGAAACTTACACTTAAAAAATATCACAAATAACCTCATGAAATTAATTATGATATTTCAAGTATATACACAGTTTGCAATATAATCTATATTTAATGAAACTTTTGCAGTTTCAAGTAAATAAATTAATTATTAAGGAAGTTCATGGCTTTTAAACTATGCTAAAATTGGCGTGTGAGGGAAACGTGATGGATGAAACATCTATAAAATCAGTTTGTGACAAAATAATAAGTGAATACGTTGTTTTCAAAGATGAAACGATTCTCAGTCTTACCCTAGAAATACGTTTTATTTTGAATTGTCACCATCGGTTTTTCGACTTTTGCCTCGCCAAATAGCATTATTCGGCCCACTGTGCGGCGCCCTTATACAGTCAGGCAGATATTTAGTTGGGTTGGTTGGGTCTCAAAGTCGCCTCGCTTATGCGTTATACTTAAAATTTAAATAGTTTATTTTCCCGAGTTTTTTTTTAACTTATTAAAAAAAAAAAAAAATTGTGAAAGCGTGGCAGCATGTCTCAAGCTGACTGAGGGCGGCACAAGTTCCAAAAAGCGTACCGTCCCATGAGCCGGCGGACCAGTCCGGCGGTGTATTTTGGCTCACGTAAAATAGTATATATTTTTTATATAACTAACTATTTTAAGTTTTATAAAACCAGATATAGTTTTAAGATTGTAAACTCTTTATAAAATTTACCAATTTAAGCAGCTAAAATAAACACAATTTCAAATCTTATATATAAAGCAGAAATCTCCAAAATCTGTCCGGATGTGTGTTTGTTTGTTGGTTTGTCAGTATATTATAGGTTCCGTAACTACACAACGCAGAGCTTTGAAATTCACAGAATAGTTAGTTCAAAAAATAAGAATTTTAACGCGACTATTTTCAAGTCTCTACGATGTTCCATTCGAATGTTATGACATTTTTTAGCGTACGTCATCAAAGTTTCACGAAGTGGCAACAGTAAAATCAGTTAAAATCAACGGAGAAAAGCGAATATAAAATAATTATGAATCAATTGGAATGCCGATATTTACACGAAATACTCCATAATTACACAACGTAGCTTTATGAAATTTACAGAGAACTTTACTTGAAAAGTTAGACGTTTTTTGTGACAATTTTTAAGTTTGTACGATGTTCCATTCGTTTATTATAACTATTTTAATGTATTCAATTGACTTAACATAGATGATGACATCGTTTGCGATTTTAAAGAATTTTCTTTTCGTTATTTACAGTATAAAAATGACGTCATAAGTTTGGTTTGATTTAATAATTACTGAAAATATCCGCACATTGGGCTTTTTTCTACAATACGGATTATTGCAAAAATTAAAATAACTAGAATTTTACCGTACGGAAATGGTTTATAGTTGTTTTGTGTTTTTTGTTTTGTTTGAATGCAGGTTAATTGTAACTATATTTGATTGTCTAAGATCGAACTTTTAGAACCAAACTTTCATAATGCGAGTAATTTGTGTATGAACGTAAATTTAATTTATTTGAAAAATATTTTATGCAAGTACTTTTTTTTAATGCTCGAAGCTTAGTTTCACTTTGAATTTTCAACTCTATATGATTTTTTAATATTATTAAACGAATAAAATTCCGCTGATACCAACTGCTAATTGAAATTTTTTTTAAATTTAATGTGCAAAGTAATATTTCCTTTTAAAACATTAAATGGCGAACATTAAGAATAAAATTTAGAATTATTTAACGTAGATGGTGAGATTATAATATTTAACCGTTTGCTAAATAATTATGTCGCCAAATTATAAAAGTTTTTTCTTTGGATAAATTGCGTTTAGGCTTTAATTTATTGTGGAAACTTACTGATTATTTATATGACATGTATTTTTTGATGCGAATTCAATAACTATAGTATCACAAAATAAAAAAAATGTGAAAATGGTTTAACAAAATGAGTAATTACCAAATTTTTAATACACTGATACGGAAATAAAAAAAAATACTCAAAATTAAAATTGGTGGCTGCTCTTCTGTAATAATAGTATTCATTAGAATTCTTTAACACATGGGTATTTGAACGTAGCAGAAGAAAGTTGTGTAGTATTTTAAAACGTACTATTTTTGTTTTTTTAGTATTTATGCCAGGTAGTTAAGATTCTTTTATTAAGAATTTGAAGCAATTTATTTCCAAAAAACGTTTAGGTTTATTCTGCCTGCAATGTACATTTTTAAGTTCTGTATTCCAAAGGTCAAAAATGCAAATTACTAATTAGATACACAAGTAGCTGGTCGTAGAGATTGCAAAGAAGTAGCCAAAGTGATACATTGGAACAGGCATTTGGAAATAGTAAAATCAAAATTGCAATATTTGGAAACGGGAAATTCTGATTGTTTTGAAAGTTAAATCATTGAAGTTCAAGATCAAATTTCCTAATTAAGCCATCTTTAAAAACTTCTGTTTTCGGATCTTGCTGCATTTTTCACTTCCATACGGCTTAAAAACATTTCAATATCGTGATTGATTTAGGAGTTTCATTAAAAATCACGCTTGAAGGTAATGCTTTAAAAACTACAATTTAATAAAACTCTTTTTGAAGCTATTTTTTTGAAAATAATAGAAAAATTAGGATCAAAGCGTTTTGTTTATAATTTAATTTAACATTTTTTTTTATTTGATAAAAATAATTCATAGTTCTACGTAAAAACTTATTCTTATATAAAAAGAACCTATTATAATACACATTATCCTTCAATAAAGATGACAACAAAAATTAAAATTTCATCAATTAAAGTAAGCATTGAAAATTAAAATATTATAGTCATGTCCTGATTGATTAAATTGTGACCGCGCTGTATTGGGCCCTACTCGGTACAAAGTTCAGAGAGGGAGATGATAAATGATCTACATGGTTGAAATGGTTTACTTTTGCTTACACGATGGTATGTAATTTATCCATTAAGGGAGATTCTATGTTGAGTTATAGTAGCCGGAAGCGTATACTGGTACAGAACTTCCCATGGTACAAATGTAAGATAGGGAATGGGTTAAAAATTAGCACGTTCGAAACGTTTGTCTTTCGTTTACACGATAGTATATTATTTATACTCATAGGCTGATTCCACTTGGAGTTAATGATTTTACAAATTTCGTTTTATATGGGAAATCCGCACAGAAAGAAAATTCCTATTAATTTCTAAAAATATTTTTGTGCAGGAATGTTTAATTTTTAAAACGCCATACCTTATGAGAGATAAAGTATAAATTATAGGATTTTTATCGGTGTATGAGCAACCAAGTAGTATAGAGATATTTTTACTTTTTTAACTTTTTATTTATTAAACATAAAAATATTTTAAATTATAAAAAAAAGCTTTATCACTTTTTAAAGAGGAATTTTAAAATGGTATATGCAATTATCCCAAGGAGGAGAAGAAATGTATATATTTTCTCTTATTTGTCGTTATTTTATTTATCTCCGTGCGAAGAACGGGTACTTTTGCTAGTATTTATATAAATGCCTAAAATACTTCGTTAATTTTTTAAGAATAATGTAAAAAATATGTTTTTAAATTTAAAAAATATTATTCATGGATGTTTCATAATACTTTCGGTATTTCCCAGAGTTTTTAATTTCGACTATTTTAGAAACATTAAAGAAAAATTAGTCAATTTATTTGATAAGAAAATGATTGAATGAGATTTTATTTCAGAGTTGCCTTTAGAAATGAAATTATTATATTCATACTTTAATTTTCTAAACAGATCATGTAATTGAAGTTGTCCGTTTTAGAAAATTACATTTTTGTTTAAAAAAAAGTTACATTTAGATAAATTCCTCAAAAAAAAGTATATTTATAAATTCATATTTTATGGCATAATACGAACATATTTTTTAATATAATTCGTTAACGTTATCAAACAGTTTCAATTATTGAAATTATGTAGCTCCAAGAATTAAAATTACTATTAACATTATCCTGGTTTGATTTGATGACTGACTTGCTCGCCTGATTTAGGCTGTCTTCTCAGTCACTTAATGTTCTAAAGTTTTCCAAACAAAAACTAATACACTTTAAAACATATACACTTTTTAATACCGCCTAAACATTTTCTTTGTTTATGTAATAAGGCCATTTATACATATATACGAAATTTAAAAATTATAATGTTTTTTGATAGCTCGCACTGTATACTATTTTAACAAACCACAAAAAAATATTAAAAAGGAGCTTCTACGCCACTCGAAGATGTGTAGTTGGCAGGATAACTGATTTACTGCAGGGCCAAACTACTCTTGTCCAAGGCCCCCAGTTTAAGAAGGCCTCCAAAAATGCATATAAAGCTTTATAAAATGTGTAACATTTACAGGTAATTTTGATTTTTTTTAGTTAATAGATTTTTGTTATTTTTTGACAAAACATCTATTATTCTATCCAACCCTTTCATGTTTCTTACACGTTCATGATGCATTTCATCTTTCGCATTGCGTTTGTCAAAGGATCCTTGAAAAATTCAATTCATGCTCACAATACGTCTCCAAATTTTTTTTGCCCTGGGTCCCTAAACTTTTAAGTCGGTCCCTGCGGTTAACACTTAATGACGAGTTTCATTGCGTATTGATTGTCAATCAGACAAGTTTTGTTCCCTGCGGTCTCAAATCACATGAGCCACAGAACTATGTCTGTTCTGTGAAGACGGATTCACAGAGAACACGGGTATCAATAGAACAGTGGCGTTTGAATACAATGACGTGTTTTGTTCAAAAGTTTTGATATTTGGATTAATTGCATAACTGAATTCACCTCCGAATTTCCTATAGAACTAAACACGTTTCGACCAGAGAGTTGTAATATTAAATAGAGAGCGCCTTCAATGCCAGACTCTCGTAAGGCCGCAGTGTTAACATTGAAAAGAAAAACCCACATCACGTGGTTATAGCGCTGCCACATTTGGCGTTCAGACTTCTGCAGGAGTTCCAAATTTGGTGCACTTTCTTCTTTTTGGTGATAAGGCGTTCTGTCCGTATTCAACTTCTTAATATATATGCAGGTATTTACTTATTTTCAAACAATTTGCGCTAAATATTTCCTCTTCATTAACGAAACGAAAATATAATTTTCTTTGTGTTCAATACTCGAAAAAACGAAACTCTTTATATTTCTCCGGTTTTATTGTTCATATTTTCTTATTGAACTATACAAAATAACAATGAAAGAAACTTTGCTTATGGTAAATTTTTTACATAAAAACGTAACGCAATTATTTCAAAAGTACAAAGTAAGAAAAATATCTTTAATATCTCTGTTAAACTCCCTTAAATTGTGCCACTCGTTAAAAAACGATATTTAAATACAAAATTAAACACAAAACCATAATACAATACTTGGATCTCGCTTAGTTCTAAAAGTCGCCAAGGCCTGCCAAGTAATATTGGCGCATGAGTGAATTGGCATTTCCACAAATCACGTGGTTCCAATGATGGACACACGGAAATCAGCATTTTTATTCCTCTATTTGTATCATTACTCTATGGTTTCGACCATTTGAAATAAATTAACTTCCAAAGACTGAAATTTGTATATGAAAAGTTATTCCCTCCCAAGAACAAACAAAATGTAACAAAACACGTTTCGAGTTATTGCTCCTCATTTATAATCAAGCCTGTTTGCAGGCTTCAGTATACCTTAGGAAAAAAAATGGAATTTAACACTGCAGCGCTCGCGCTCCTAAATGCAAGGTGAATCGAATAGGAGGCGAGACGAATTGAAAAAAAATCTTACCGGAATGACATCACTTATTATTAGAGACCGTCACTTATTACAAATGAGTGGATCGCAAGACCTGACAATGGATCGAATCAACCACATGATTTCGCTCGTAGAGAGAAAGGGGTGTCCAGTGGTTGTTGGTTTATTTTATTTATAATATTATTGCACCTCTCGGGAAAGTAAGAAAAATAACTGTTTTACCTCGAGTGAAAAGATTTATGAAAAATAAACAATAGCTTTCTGCTGTGCAATATATAAATATATGTGTGTTAATATGATCGTTTTCTATTATACTCTAATCGAGTTCTATTATACTCTAGTTTTTTTGCGTGACCCCGCGGGTCCGTGGACCACCAATTGAGAACCACTGGTATAGATTACTAAACACTTCCGAAAAATGTGATAGTAAACCTTTCCTCTTTTTATTACAGGCTTTCGTGCCGCTGTCGATTTTCTTGCCCGCGTTTCGTCTCCCAGGCGAGACGGTGAAAGAGATCTAAACAACTTGCCGGTAAGTGACGTTCTAAATTTATAAAATATATAGTTTTAGATATAGTTCTTGGCCATAAATATTTAAAAATTGAAACTAACGAAAAAAAATCTGGCGTGGCTGAGTCGGAGCATGAAGGATTCTCATTAAACGTCATTTTAGTAGATTGTAGAGAAATAGGAATGGGTCGCCAACGCAACACCAACCAAGAGAAAGAGTTTAAACAAGTTCCAACTAAGGCCCATTCTACTACACGGTTAGTATCAAGCTGAAAATTGGTACATTTGCTATATTTGATGTCCTGAACAACATACTAAGAGTCCCCAACTTTTTCCTGGACACTTGACCACTGCAGCGATTGTGGTTGCGTCTGGTAAGCGCGGATCCAGGTGGGGGGTAAAGGGGAAATTACCCCCTTAACATCTAAGATTATATTTTCAAAAGTCACCTTAGGCAATGAAAAATTTCATACTAAGGGGGTCAAATTTGGTGTCCATGATAACAATATACTTTATTACTCCTCCCCCCTAACAATAATCTCTGGATCCGCCTTGGCGTCTTTTGCCATCCCGAGTGTAGTTCTCGTCATCTGACTGTGGTTCAAAAATACGAGATACGAGGGTGGGGGGAAAAGTTCCCGGCCTGATGAACATTTTTTTTTTTTTAATTTTTATTATTGTTTTTTCAACACTAGGGGGCTCCGCCCCCTGCTCCGCTAACGCTCCGCCAACCCCCGAAGGATTGCTACGCAATCCTCTTTAGTTTGCTTCGCAAACCAATACCGGCTTCATACACTGTAGACAATGACAATGTGTCCTAACAATAATACTTTTTTTAGTTATATAAATTATTACTGGCAGTGCCGTCACACAAATTTATTTTTCGTATGTTGAGACAAGAAATTTCCCAACTTAACGATCCGAAATTCCGAACTTGAACGATTCAAAATTCCCAACTTAAGGACATCGGGTACCAGCTGAAGTGTTGTCCTCGTTATCTGACCACTGTTAAAAATATGAGGCATCGTTCCCTGGTCTTTTCTTCGAGAAAGGCCTCGAACAAAAGCGTCCTTGATGTAGTAAGTAAATACGTACCAATAACAAATCAAGGGTGCTTTGCTCGAACCAACGCCAGTAGTTCAATGTGCAGCTCTAGTGCGACGTTATTTACCAGACCACACTTACCGATTCGAAATTCACAACGCAACAGTGCTAAAAAAATTCCCAGTTCCAACTTATAAGACATTTTTAGCTTTTTTATAGGTAATATTAAACAGTTCTTTCGAAAGTATTGATTTGTCGCACGCACGTTCCTATGCAGTGGTCCGTTTTGAGGTCTAATTTAAGTTTCATCTTAATACAAGTTGGGCAATTTCTAGTCTTCCGTCGCTTTCATTTGCTAATAATATTAATTTGCCTGAGGCATAAATTTTCCCAACTCAGGGATTCTTAAAACTCGAAATTCCCAACTTTTAAGGTTTCAAGTTTTATAACCTTATACTGTTATTATAATCATAAGAAAAACGCCGTAAAAAATTAAAAATCGGTTGACATCATCCGTCGTTTATCGTACTCAAATTTTATTGAAATTGATCAATTTTCGCGATTTTTTTTAAACTGTTATCATAGATAAAAAACGGAATAAGGTTTATTATATGTTGTAAGATTATTATTATCTGTAATTTCAGTGATTAGCACAGTGAAACTTGCAAACATTTTCTAAATTCCACTTTTCCGAATACATTGCGCGACCGGAAAACTTTAAAATATTAATGATGTTTAAATTTATTTAACTTTATTGAATCATAACAAAACAAAAGCGCAACAAACTAAAGCGTGTCGATTGTTGAATTTCAATGAATTAAAAAAAAATTAAGAAACATTTTCAATTTTGTCAATTTCTAAAAACTTTTAGGACGATGCGTGACACGAAGGTTTCAACAGATTTTTAATTTTTTTACGTTTATTTCTTTATACGTGAGGCAAGTTTTCCGTACTAGAGCGGTTCGAAAAAAGAATCTCAATTTTTTTCCGACCCTACTATGTGGGTACAAAAATCCTGATGCCTCCGCATTTTATGATGATTTGAAGTGCAGTCGCTAAATCAGAAAGAGTAGTATAAACAATTTCGTAGTCAATACAAAAAGAAAAAGCAAGAATCTGGTGTCGAATAGAAAATGAGTCGAATTCGAATAGAATCTGGGTTTGGTTTGGTTAATTAACGTCGCACTAGAGCTGCACAGTGGGCTATTAGTGACGGTTCGGGGTCTATCTCGAAGGAAAGACCCGGGAACACATTCACACACACATTCATACATGCACCTTGTTATTTTAGAACCATGGTCAGATGACGAGGAAACACCTGAACTGGCACCCAACGCCTTCAATAGACGTCGGGACTTTGGACCCCGATCAGATTTTTCGTGCACCAGTCCCGTATACACGCCGTCAATTTTTACGGATGTTCTAGACGACTTTTCTAGTATTTTTGTAGCGAAGCTGGCAACCTTACGATCACAAGATCACTACTTTTTTACTTTTCTTTTTCAACAGATTAATTTTGAATGTCATTGGAATGCAGATCGTTAACGAAAGAAGGAGGGCAATTGCGTCAAGTGTGCATGCGAAAGGGACTTGGGAACAGAAGAGAGGGACTATTGTGAAAGCCCATATTAACCATTTGCACTCGGAGAACGTTTTCATGGTGTTCTTTTTGAGGAACAGTTACGCCCCGTGTCTGTTCTTTTTTTAAAGAGGATGTTCTTTTTTACGTTTATTGAGTCCAATCCGCGATCACGAATTATTAACGCTTTACACTCTGCGAACATCTTTGACATTGCGTTCTTTCCACGGAACAGTTATTCCTCTTTCTGTTCTTTTACCCTCAATGTTTTATGCTCATAGATGGGAGAAAATCGTACTACGTTTCGGATATCCAAGAAAACAATTTTCAAATTTTTTTTTTTTTTTTAAACACAAGATCACACAGTTCTCGTTTATTTTAAAGAACAAGTCGTTAAGTTGGCGCCTGAGAGGCGACATCGGAAGATCATCAGCTACAGAATGAGCTACTGATGACTGTTCGGGTTCTACCTCGAAAGAAAGACCCGTGAATACTGCCTCGTAGTTTTGAACCATGGTCACACGACGAGGTTTAGTTGGTTTATTAAATAACATCGCACTAGAGCTGCACAGTGGGCCATTGGTGACGATTCGGGGTCTATCTCTAAGGTAACGAGGAAACACCTTAACTGGCACCCAACGCCTTCAATAGACTTCGGGACTTTGGACCCCGATCAAATGTATCGTGCATCAGTCCCGATATACACGCCGATAATTTTTGTTGATGTTCTGGATGACTTTTCTAGTATTGTAGCGAAGCTGGCAACCCCCCGATCACAAGATCACTACTTTTTTACTGTCCGTCGCACAGGATCGAACTAGGAATCCTCTGATTCCCATCTGACGCCTTTATCCGCGGAGGCCCCGTCACATGACGAGGACAACACTTGGCACCCGACGCAACTTTAATAGGCGTTTGGACATTGGACCACAATCAGATTTAACCTGCATGAATCGCGTATACAAGCTGGTGGCAGATGAGAATAAAACAAGGAAACATTGTAATTTAGTATCGAATCAGGCAAGTCTCTATCTTAACTTTTGTCAAGCCCTCATGCCGAATTGGTTTGGCTAAATTAACGTCACACTAGAGCTACACACTGGGCCATTAGCGACGGTTCCGGGCCTATCTCGAAGATTTTTGGTTTGATTAAATAACGTTGCACTAGAGCTGCAGAGTGGGCTATTGGCGACGGTTCGGGGTCTATCTCGAAAGAAAGACCCGGGAACGATGCCTCGTATTTTGGAACCATGGTCAGATGACGAGGACAATACATGAGCTGGTACTCGACGCAATCTCAATAGGCGTCAGGACTTTGGATCCCGATCAGATTTATCGTGAACCAGTTCCGTTTACACGCCAATATAATTTGTTGGATGTTCATGACGACTTTCTAGTATTTTTGTAGCGAAGTTAGCAACCCTCCAACCACAAGGTCACTACTAATTTTACTTTTCTCTGTCGAGTCCATCGCACGGGCTCGAAGTAACTGTCCTCTGATTACCAACTGAACGCTTTTATCCACTGAGAGGCCCCGTTCTACCTCTGGACCACCACCCGCTAGCTTGTGTATTTAGTGAATTGCCAATAACATATTTTCCTGTTTCGGAACAACGACATTGTATTTCCAGATAGATCCCGAACCGGCGCCAATAGCCCATCATCTAACTCCAGTGCGACATAAATTTAACCAATCAATCAACCATTATTTTGTTAATACAAATAATGAGAGATCATACTATTCACATACAGTAAATGCGAAAGTAGGGTTCGGTGGCTAATTGGTTAGAGCGCCCTGCAGGATATCTATTCTGAGGTTGAGGGTATTGTCCTGTACTTAAGCAATTTTTTTTTAAATACGTATTTCAATCTGAAAGATAGCAATTTGAAAATATATAAAATCACTTTTTTTTTATTTTCGCTGATTTATACTTTTTCATTTTTGAAATACTATTATTAGAGTGCAGAGAAAAACTATTATGTTGTTAAAAAATATTGAAAATAGCATTGGAAAGCTTTTTCTGTTGAAGCAAAACTAGATCCTTGCGCATTATTTTTCGCGCATTCAGTTGACATAAATTTTTTACATCGTGAGTTCAAATCGGCCAGAGTATTCGATTTTAAAGAAAATTCAATATGAATTAGTAATTAACAATCGGGATTACGTATTTCTGCAAGTTTCAAGTCGATATGACATCACATCAGACAGATGGTTCAAAATTACGAGGCATTGTTCCCGGATCTTTCCTTCGAGATAGGCCCCGAACCGTCGCAATAGCCCAGTGTGCAGCTCTAGTGCGACGTTAATTAAACAAACCATATCAGACAGAGTGAGTTAAATAAAAGCCTGTAAAAAAGAAGTAATCTTGCGATCGGAAGGTTGCCAGCGTCGTTACAAAAATACTAGAAAGTCGCCCAAAACATCTAACAAATTACACTGGCGTGTATTACAAATGCACAATAAATCTGATTGGGGTCCAATGTCCTGACGCCTATTGAGATTGCGTCGGGTGCCAGCTCAGGTGTTGTCCTCGTCATCTGAGAAGCCCGGTAACTAGTGGACAAATGCGTTCAGCTGGTAATCCGAGGATTGCTAGTTCGAGCCCGTGAAATGGACTTGACAAAGAAAAGTAAAAAAGTAGTGACAGAAGATAATAGATCTCTGAGATTAATCTGCTGCTCTAGTGCGACGTTAACAACTGACCAAAAATTAATGTCACCCAAAAGCAACACAATGTGCTACTGGTGACGATGTGAGGTCTCTCTCAGTAGTTGATGACTAGACGGTTTGGTCCAACAGTGTTGTAGATTATTCGGTACTTACTTATTCAAAATCGGTAGAAAGTCGTCCAGAATATCCAACAAATTATACTGGCGTGTATACGGGACTGGTGCACGATAAATCTGATCGGGGTCCAAAGTCCCGACGTCTATTGAAGGCGTTGAATGCCAGTTCAGGTGTTTCCTCGTCATCTGACCATGGTTCTAAAATAACGAGGTGCATGTATGAATGTGTGTGTGAATGTGTATGTGTTCCCGGGTCTTTCCTTCGAGATTGATCCCGAACCGCCGCCAATAGCCCACTGTGCAGCTCTAGTGCGACGTTAACTAACAAAATCAAACCAAATATTCATAATCGGTAAGTGGTGGGTCCGAATATAGCTTTTGATAGTGCAGCGAGCTCGTGGTCGGTTTGGTTTCTTGTCGACCGCAAAAAAAAACGTTATCGATGTATAGGTTGGTTGAAAAAACGTCGCACAAGAGCTACATATTAAGCAGTTATCGACAGTACGGGATATATCCCGAAGGAAAGAACCAGGGACACTGCCTCGTAACTTCGAACCATGGTCAGATAACGAGAACAACAATTGAACTGTCACACAGCGGACGTTTACTCCAGGAAAGATTAAACGTACACCCATTTCTCGTATACACGGTGATGGCCTCATTTTCTCAGTGGATAAAGGCGTTCAACTGGTAATTAGAGGATTGCTAGTTCGAGCTTGTGCGGTGGACCTGACAAAGAAAAGTAAAAAAGTAATGATCTTGCGATCGGAGGGTTGCCAGTTTCGCTATAAAAATACTAGAAATTCGTCCATAACATCCAACAAAATATGTTGGTTGGTTAATTAACGTCGCACTAGAGCTGCACAGTTGGCTATTGGCGACGGTTCGGGGCCTATCTCGAAGGAAAGACCCGGGAACGATGCCTCGTATTTTTTGAACCATGGTCAGATGACGAGGACAACACCTGAACTGGCACCCAACGCCTTAAATAGACGTCGGGACTTTGGACCCAGATCAGATTTATCGTGCACCAGTCCCGTATACGCGCCGATATTTTTTGTGGATGTTCTGGACGACATTCTAGTATTTTGGTAGCGAAGCCGGCAACCCTCCGATCACAAGATCACTACTTTTTTACTTTTCTTTGTCAAGTCCATCGCGCGGGTTCGAACCACCAATCCTCGGATTAGCAGCTGAACGCCTTAACCGCTCGGCCACGGAGGCCTTGCGCTAGTCTAGGAGTCAGGGCCGGATTTGGGCATAGACTACCTAGGATGCAGCCTGGGGGCCCGCACCACAGAAAGACGAGTACAGTTTATTTATTATCATTTTTATATATTCCAGAATGCCACTGTAATTAGAGATTCCTTGAAAACGTTGAAATTATTTAACAAAGTATTGGCAATTTACAAATAAAAACAATGTATCTTAATTTCGTTTGTACACTTTAGAATGAATTAATTTTATGTTTTGGAATTAATATTTTTCAAAAATAATGGAAATTTCGATGGAATCAGCGCGATTGCGCAACGCGTGTAGTTAAAAGGAAGTTTGTTTTTCTGCTGTTCCATGATTCACTTAATTCCGATTTACGCTTTAAAATGTTGAAATCTTTGCCTTTTTCAAAGACAGCTAGGGAAGCGAGTATGCTTGTGCTTGACTGAAAAGGGCAAAAAGAACGGAAAAAAGAAAGAATTCAAAAGAAAAGGGCGTTTTTGTAAAAAAAAAAAGGGGGGGGGGCATAAGGGCGCTATTGATATTCAAAAAGGGGCGATCGCCCTTTAATAAACGCCTAGAGTGAGCACTGTAGATAAATAAAAAGCCAGGGGGGGGGGGGGGGGACGTTTCGCTACAAAATACTAGAAAAGTCGTCCAGAATATCCAACAAATTATACTGGCGTGTATACGGGACTGGTGCACGATACATCTGATCGGGGTCCAAAGTCCCGACGTCTATGGAAGGCGTTGGGTGCCAGTTCAGGTGTTTCCTCGTCTCGTCATCTGACCATGGTTCTAAAATAACGAGGTGCATGTATGAATGTGTATGTGTTCTTTGGTCTTTCCTCTTCGAGATAGACTCCGAACCGTCGCAATAGCCAACTGTTCAGCTCTAGTGCGACGTTAATTAACTAAACGAACCAATACTATGCTACACAATGTCAGCGGTTTCAAGGAATCTCAAAATGCAATGGCATTCTGGAATCTATGAGAATGATAATATAATATTTGTACACGTCTTTTATCACACTCAAACGGCTCTAAGCAAAATAAAAATGTAAGAAAAATAAAAACAACTGATTTCCAGAAAAAAAATGCCATTGTAATTATCACAAATTAAAAATATTTTTTTTAAAGAACCTTTAATGTATCAAGAGTGTAATTACAGTATATAAATCTGTTAATAAAATAGAATATTTTTCCTTCATAAAAATATTGTAGTATACTAAATAGTATACTACATTAGGATTTGGATTATCATCCTCCCGAAATTTTTTTTCCGCAAATTGACTCTGTTTTTTGTTGGTTTTTATGGTGTGTAGTGCGGGCCCCTTGGCTGCAGCCCCCTATGGCCTTTTAATTACTTCTAATTGTTAATCTTACTTTTAATTACTTCTAATTGTGTTTTTTTTGTGTTTCAGTCAAAACAGCCTCCCCTGCGACTGTTGAGACGTCCATTCTCAGTTTTTTTTTATCATTTTCTGACGAAGATGAAGTCCACTGCTCTGAATGGAGAAAAAAGACTTCAAGCAGGAGGAAGAACGGCGTTCGACTCTTCTCACAGAAGAAGAATCTGAGGCAAAATACTCTTAAAGTAGTTTTATGGTTGCCAGTTCTTCACGTGTGGCTGCCATGAAGCACGTCGGTTCTTAACCCACGTGTGATATTCTCGTTCTTCTTATTGAACGCTTACATCTCGTTCCTGTTCTTTTTAAAGAGGTTTTCTTTAGCTTAGAGCTCTAATATGTCGCCGATTCTTTAACCGAGCTCTTTTATCCTTGGTCACTTGCAAAGGTTTCAAAAAAATCTAATACAATTCATTATAATTATATTGCAATTCTTATAGGGCAATTCTGAATGAACCTTTGTAATATTCCTTGAAATGGTGCCACGTCCATAAATTTCAATCCACAAATTTTAACGTTTTCTATTTGACCTCTCGGGAGCTCTCAATAAATTGACAATTATGAGTTTAATCTAAAAAAGAAATGTAATTCTGTAGAGAGGCGGATGTTACTAATATAAATGTCTTTTTTTTAAGTATGCATAAAAATATACTCTGTGTATAGATAGGAAAGGTACAGCCGCGGAAAAAAAAAACGAACCACCGATGATAATTTCGTTAGTTTTTATAGTAGAGCTAAACTTAATATATCATTTTGTAGGGAATAAAGTCTACTACACATTGATATAAAAAAAATTTGCATAGGGGACTATCCTCATATTAAAATCCGCACCAACTTTAAAATTTCCAATAGCAACACCCAATTTTGATTCAATATTTAAAATCTACGACAAAATTTATCGTTGAATATCAATTTGCAAGTAATTTTGTTAAGTAGTTTTTTAATTATGAATATCGAAAGTTTAGAACTCGTAATGTTAAATGAATTTCTTAAACTTTTAATCATATCTTTCGAAATAATAATTTTATTAAGCTGAAGTTTTTATGCGTGTTACATCTAAACGACCCAAATAAAATACACTAACTTTCATTACTTATATGTATATTTTTTAATTTTATTTAAATTAGGATATTAATATTCATAAAATTTATGAATAGCAACCATGATAGTGATGAATTCAGAAAAACGTTTTATATGCATATCTAAAATTTCATGATTTTCCTTTTTGTAGTTTTTTAGCAATATTATAATGTGCATCAAATGATAATTTAAGGGGTCATACACAAATTTAAAATCTGCAGAACTTAACAGAAATCTACGAATTTTGAGAATTAAAAGCGCTGTGATCGCGTTGGTATAAAATTATAAATTCTTATATAGAGGCGAAGGGTATACAGGAGTGGGAGAATGAATGACCACGGAAAAATAAGAACCACGGCTAACGCCAAAACATTTTCTACCAGCGTACTTTATTTCGAAGTCTCACTAATACTTTGTTCACTGTGGAAGTAGCCCCTCAAATAAGATCGATACATATTGTCTAATATATCTGCATATAAATGTAGGAAATTAACGAAAATTTGTATTTAGATTATTTTGAGGGCGGGGAACATTTCTGCGCTATCAAAAGTAGGTGTTGCTATTGAACATTTTAAAGTTGGTGCGGATTCGAGTATGAACATAGTCCCCTATGCAAATTTTTTGTATATCAATGTATAGTAGACTTTATTTCCTACAAAATGGTATATTAAGTTTAGCTCTACTATAAAAACTAACGAAATAATCATCGGTGGTTCGTTTTTTTTTTCCGCGGCTGTACATACATTAGATGCAATGATTATGACAGTGAACTTGCAAAAAAAACTTTTAGCAATTGAATTGTTATTCTGCTATTCCGCAGTACTGTGAGATGCTAAACATTTGTTGCTATTTCATGATGTTTCATCATTTCGTAATTTCTGCTTCTTGTTATTGTAAGTAATGGTTATTATGTCCTAAATTTTTTACTAATGACTATGTTTCACATGGTTGGAGAGAAAAGCCTCCACTTAATAAAAAACGCCGCTGTTGTCTGTGTCTTCATTCCACCACTGAACTCTAACTTATGTGTAACTAACTCTAACTGTAACTTCTGGAACGCTCATAACCAGTTCCTTCTAAGGACGCGGTTGAAGCCATGCATACTGTACCCCTAACTAATTTTTAAAAATGATTTTGTGGGTTCTTTTCTTAAACTGTTTATATAGAAATGTCAAATATGTTTTGATATTTTATTTTCTATATATATAGAATCAATTTGTATATCACCAATTATTTTAATTTTGCTGCTTATCCACTTTTTATTGGTTAAAATGGATTTCAAAGAATAGGCATTTCAAAATTTGATTTTAATGGAAAGTTAAAAAAAAATAGCCAAAAGCACTTCAATTTGGCATATTTTAGCATGAACTAGTATATGAAAACAGAGAAGTGGGGTTTTTAACCTTCAGTTTTTACCTTTTTTAACCTTCAATTGGTTTGAAGTCAACAAACTACCTTACCTAATCCAGAAGTTACAGTTGGAGGTCAGTGCATTCTACCACATTCGAGTCGTCGGGGCGAAATGTCATCGTGTTGAGTTATGGAATATGTTTGCGAGAGTGATTCTAACATTTTATGGTAAGTGATTGAAATATTTTACAGAAGTGCAAACGCCTAGGATAATAACGCTTTAATCGTGGGTGAACAACCACTAAGCTAAAAAAAATAACTGGAAGGATTACTCCCATTGGTGAAACGTTTGGCGTGCCGCGCGGATGAATAGTATATTTCGAAGAGAAGGTTGACAAAACCGTCACCACCGTTGCGCCCATTTTGACTTTGAACAGCAGAAAACATGGTTTTAAAACTAGGGTGTCTTAAACCCCGTTGCACTTCATCCTATGCCAAAACCATTCAAAAGAGCTGTAGTTTTCTACCCTTGCTCAAAAGGGTGAAAAGCGGTCAAGCACGCTTAATTTTTTTCCTCCAGTGAGCTCGGTGGTTTGAACATAACTTTTCTAAATTAATGTCGAGAGTTTCAATTTCAAAGAAAATTTGACATACGCCCTGGTGACTTGAAACTGCAGATAAAGCTGTGTGCAATAATCTCATTGGAAAGGGGAACAAGATCGGAGGGCTGAAAATACAAACGAGAGTCCAAATTTTTGACAGCTTGACGAGCTTTATCACACTACAAATAGGCCCGAAAATCGGTAATGCACATTACAATACTAACAGACCAATCGATGTGTAAGTATCTCAAAACTTTGAAGTAATTTCCTGAAAACCAAATATATTGGCCACTGGGCTATTTTTCTGAAAAACGAAAAAGTCCAAGAATTTTATGTTTTTAGTCGAAACCCTGCATTTATTGTACCGATAAACTCATTTGGGCAGAAGAGATCTATTCACTGTCATCTGTCAATTCACTCTTTGCAAAAATGCAGATGTTTTAACTTGACTAAATATGTACAATTGAAGACGTTTCTTGCATCGTATATAATACATAAGTGAAAATCCTTTTCCTTTATATCTCTATGGCCATTGCCTAGAGCTATCTAGTACTTGCACTAATCGATAGAGGGCTAAATATATATATTTCAAAATTTTCATTAACGTAAGTGGTAGATGGTAATTTTATTTAAAGGATCTATAATTTATAGACGAAATTCGTATTAAAACAAATGTTAGTTTATATTGACGACGGCTCGAACACTGCTTCTTTAATGAGCTCTGCTAACTCGCCAAACAATTTCGATAAGAATGTATTTTTAATAAATGGCTTTATTTTCGTCCTGAATATTTATATGCTTGAAAGGTCAAACTCAGCAGAAAAACCTTAGTTTGTCGTCTTAGAAGCCGAAAAGTGAGTAATAAATTACCCAAATTATGAGTTTGCCCTTTCCCATATCTCTATTTTTTTTTTTTTTTAATTAGCAAGTTTGCATCTCTCAAAATGTGTATTCGTTCTTTTAAGAAGTGAAAATTCCTGATCGGCATTACTAATTCGTTCGTATTCAGCTCAATAGATGGCAGCACAAACAAGAAAAAAACGGCTGAAAGTAATTTTAAGGTTGTAGGTTGAAAACATTTATTGATTAAATAACACTATTATACTTGCAACTTTTTGAAGTTGGCAATTTACAAAAAACATATCTAAATTTTGGCCCTGATTTGAAATAAGTATAAAATTTATATTAAATCCATTTTTTCAAATTGTTCGTAAAAAAGATTTTAAATTCTTTAAAAAAGTTTTTTGTTTTATATCTTAAAAGGTATGTTATATGAATAGATTTAGGACATTAAATAACCCTTATAAAAAACAACTATCAAAATTTCAGGATCCTTATAAAGGATGAAAATTCTATATAATTTAATATATACTCGTAAACTGTTCTATGTAAAGTTCTTGCATGATTTTAAAAATATACTACGAGTGAATCTTGTATTTTCGAAATAAACGTAGACGACTTACTCTTTCTTAAAATACAAAATTTTCGCGAAACTTGTTGCGAAAATTTTCATAATCCGGTATTTTTCTCAAATTTAATTGAGAAAAATATTGAATTGAAATTTAATTCTACAAAAAATTTTTTTTATCGTATTAGAGATTTTTTTTTTTTTTGCCTCCAAGAATTAATATGTAGTGCTACCATCTATTGTTCAATTTGTGAGTTAAGTGTTTTGTGGAACATTTTCATTTTCCTGTATTAAATTTCAAATATTTATAAACCTCTATTAATTAATTTATCAAAATGATGAAAACATTTTTTTACGTGCATCTCTATTTTTAATAGAGATGTACATAATTGTCCATATGGCTAAATTTATTAATGTCGGATTGGCAGTTGAGAGATATGTAAAGTATTAATAACCAGTTTCACCTTGGAAACTAAATACGTTTTCGAAATTTCAATACGCGTTTGTAATTTTGAATATCTTTTTAAAACTATTAATTGTATAAAATTTATACTCCTAAATATTTCCAAACAGAAAATATAAATTGTTTATATAAGAGCTCTCTGCGATTTTAGAAATTAGAATCGTCAAAATTTTAACGTATCATAAGAATGGTACCATATTAAAATTACAGATGGCGCCACCTCAAGGAGCAATTGCTTTTTGCATTTAAAAATTAAGGAATGAACCTGGTGTTTTACTCCGAGTGAAATAAAATAATTAATTTTAATTGCTGCTCTAGGGAGCCCTTCATTATTTGGAATAAGTATTTTTAAAACCTTTAATTGATAATTTGCAATGTGCTTTGCTTTCATGAATGTATGTTTATAAACCAAAATACCATCCAAAAGTCCTGTTTTGATTAAATGAATCGACTTATTTTTATTCGAATTGGTATATTTTATTTGACAATGATGGGTTCTTGAATACTTAAATCAACAATTGTAACGATTAAATGCCTCCATCCCCTTGGGAGTCCTACCCATTTCTTGGCGGATATGGTAATTCAGTTTTTTTTTCCCATTGGTTCGTTTATTTTATAAGCACACGTTTTCTCAATCAATTTATGTAACACTTAAATCATGCAATCGCCGCCATGAGAATCAACGTTTTCAAGTTTTACTTATCGGAGATATATAATGATTCATTTTATGATTCTCCTTTAAATTAATTGTACAAACCAGAGAATTTCGTGAGCTATACCTCCTGCCGGCTCGGACACGAAAAAAAATATAATAGTAGCTATGAAAACAACAGATGTAACTTTACATATTTATAATAACGAAAATTCGACACAATTTTTTTTCCCTAAAGAGTATTTTATACCTCTTCACGGCGAATAACCATGGAGGCCAGGGGCTTATACGTTACGCCACTGTATACAGGTGATTGCAATAAAATTCTTTTTCGCTTCCACCATGATTTTCCATTTATTATCCATCAATGTGACATTAAATATAAAAATTCCGTTATAAGATTAAGAATCTTTATAACAGTTTAATAAAAACTTGCAAGTACACCCAGTCGAAGAGACGTTTTACTTTTTTTTTTAATCTAACGAAATATATATTAACATATTTTAATATTTTTTTCGTTTCTATTTTAATAATCGATTTTATTAATTAAGACTTTTCTCTGAATTGAAAAATATAGTTTATCGTTTGCAAGCAATTTTTATTCTTTGTTCGTGCTGCCATCTGTTGAGCTGCATGCGAACGAATAGTGTATCAGTAATGCTAGATACAGAATTTCCCCATCCTAAAAGAGCGAATACACGCTACGGATATTTTGTGAATATCCTGTTTAATAAATGCTGTGTAAACGAAATTTCATTGCTGTACAACCTTTTTTAAACAATGTAAATATTTTGAAATCTGAAAAAATTGCTTTAAAAAAATGTGTGCTGTTATGTTATGTTATAAAAATGTTATTTCCGGATAAATAAAAGGCGGATAACTAATTTTTTTTGCCAACGTACATTTTTACCTATCCAACAAAAAAGGAATTTTCAAAATCAGAGAATATTGGTTTTAAAACGGTCCAGTTAATTGAAAATGCCGGATAACCAGATTTTTTTTTCTTCTTCAAATAGTTCTCAAGTGAGTCCCTTATCCAACAAAACAGGACTGTGGCTAGAAAATAATATTTCAAAAGGTAGAGAAATAATTTCCTGGCAGGGCATACGCAAATGAAAATATTTTTTTTTGTTCAGAACGTGCTTATAAAACTATATCAAAGTTTGTGCTGTACAATCGGCACTAAATTCTTTATTCTTGTGCACTGTAATCTATCTTTATTTTAACAATGCATTAGTAATTGACACCCGTTAAAAAAAAATCCGGTACTTGCATTGTAATGATATGGGCGGCGGGAAGATGTTGCCACTGATCTGTAACTTCTGGATAGGGCATTTTGTTGACTTGAAGTCGATATGGAAGCCGCCATGATGTGCCCCACTTTTCTTGATACCGCAATATTTCGTATATTTGTCATGTTAAAATACGCCGACATATATTGCTTTTGGCTAAGTTTCTATTATTTTCTTTTTAAACCGATTTTAAATGCAATTAAAATAGGAAATCATTTGCAAGTCAAAGTAGAAGTAGTTAAAAAGCAAGAGCAAAAACTATTAGTTTGGCAATATAAAAATGAATTCTATAAAAAGAAAATATAATATTTATATACATTTAATATTTTCAGGTAATAAAAAACGCCACTAAATCACTTTAAAAAAATGTTGAGGCACAGGCATGGCAGCTTTCAATTGGCTTCAACGCGCCCATAGAGGAAACAAGGTTTGAGCCTTCCAGCAGTTACAGTTAGAGTTCAGTGGATGTTGCTAAATTTGAAGTTTTTACGTAATTTAATATGATTTATAGCTTCTTTTTTTTCTAAAGTAAACAAGGTCTAAAGCCTTGAAGCCGAGTAATATTCGTTAAAATAAAAACTATGAAATAATAAAATTCAAACTATATATAAAACTAGCAGAATTTAACCGTTCTAGGCACAGGAAGAAAATAACTTGCAATATTAATAACCGAAAGAAAACTATTTTTATTTTCTCGAAGAAGTAAAAGCATCAATTTTGTAACGAAATTTTATTATAAAGGTCCCGAAAGAAATGGAAAGCTTCGTAATACGGAGCACATGCCGATAAAACAACATGGACATCGATAGGGTATTCCTGTTGATTAACATTCGAATTTTAAACTACAGTAACATCCCGAAGATATAGCATAATGATTATTTTGAACAACTTGTATTATACACCATATCAAGAAAAGCCGTTAAACTTTCTAAATTAGGAAGGTATAAAAATATAAAGTGGCGAAAATTAAATCCACGTGAAGAATTCTAGATTTTCAGATATTTTCCTGTTTGTATGATAAAACCGAATGTACTGTAGTCAATTGGAATTTTGCAGAAGGGTATGGTCATTTGTACTTGGCTACAAAATTACTAGAAAGTCGTCCAGAATATCCAACAAATTATACTGGCGTGTATACGGGACTGGTGCACGATAAATCTGATCGGGGTCCAAAGTCCCGACGTCTATTGAAGGCGTTGGGTGCCAGTTCAGGTGTTTCCTCGTCATCTGACCATGGTTCTAAAATAACGAGGTGTGTGTGAATGTGTATGTGTTCCCGGGTCTTTCCTTCGAGATTGACCCCGAACCGTCGCCAATAGCCCACTGTGCAGCTCAGTGCGACGTTAATTAACAAACCAACCAACCAATCATTTGTACTTGTGAATTAAATTATATTTTTGAAAAATGTAATGCAATTTTGTTAAGTAGTGGAAAACAAATCATGATAAAACAGGAAATAATGAAATATATGAATTTATATATCAGATGGAATGGGGATTGAAAGCTTAGAAACGGACCGCAGCAGATCGTGTTTAACGAATTTCCACATTTTCAAGAATAGAAGAAAATATATATATATATATTAAAAGAGTGCTAATTGAAAGTAGTTATTATAGTAAATCATTGTAGTTATAATAATTTCATCACAACTTTGAATAATGCCATCTCCGTTTGACGAAGATAGCAAATACTTCTACGTGTTAAAGACGCTATTTGTGAAATTGTCTGATTTTTTAGATTGAGCATCGATTCTTCATAAAATAACAAACTGAGATTTTCCAATGATTAAGTGTCTTTTAATAATAAAATACACTTGACTAAAAAAATTATTACCATAAATTTCTACATATATTTAAAACTTTAGAAAATGTGCCTAACCCTCCAGAACTCGCGTCAAAATGTGTGACCTGAGAAATCGCGCGTGAGAATTTTTCTCACACCACCTCCTTCCCTAAAAAAAAACGTTAGTAAATGAAATATTTTCAACTAAAAAACATTTTTATTTATTCTAAACGCCAAATGTTATACAAAATAATAATATTATTTTTATTTGTGGGGCACAAAATGTTGGACGTAGAATACCAGATATACTTGTTTTCTTCTTGGTGTGAGTATTTCGCTCATGGCGCGAGTTCTGGAGGGTTAAAAATGAAATATTGACGAAATTTTTAATCAAAATAAAATCTTGAATTCTGCATTCCTAAATTTTTAATTTCCTAAATTGTAACCAACCCCCGGATTTTTTAAACCGGGAGTAATAAAAAATTAAAAATTCCCAGAATTAGGTTAGACCCAGAACAGTACTATTCCTGGGTAGTCACGATGAAATAAAGTATAATGAAAAAGTAAGTTTTTATGTATCAGAGTCAAAATTATGGGAAGCATATCAATGAAGATTGCAGCAGACCGCATTTAGTGAATCTCTACAATTTCATACGTAGGTGAGGGGGGGGGGGGGGGGGGGGGGGGGTTCAAACCCCTCCCATTGAAAGTCAAGTAAAATAATAATTAAAAACTGCATTAAGATAAAAACTCGTCTTATAGAACATTGCGATAAGAATATTAAAATACAAATACAACGTTAAAATACGCAATAAAAATCCGTATAATTCGTACATGTTTCTGGAGATACATCACCCTTCATCAGCGGAAAATGTAAAGTCTGTGTGTAATAAAATATAATATAAATTTTAAATATAATTATAAATAAAATTAAAAATACGGATTTTTATTGTGTATTTTAACGTTGTATTTGTATTTTAATAAAAACTGTATTACTTTAAAATCATAAAAATATAGGTATTTTTTGGGGGGACGGGGGGGGAAAGCAGAATACCTCTGAACCCCCTGTGAGCATGAGGGTATTGAGACAGAAACACGGTGACGTCATATTATGTTTAGTTTGTTATAATAAACAACATGTTTTCTAAAGGTGGGTGATGAAGTCATTTTTATCTTAAACTTAGGGCTACCAGAAATCCCAAATACGGGTGCGACCCCTACCACGTGTTATGGGGACGCATTCCTAAAATAACCCGTACTGATTTTAAAGACGTACTCACGTCAAAACTATTCCGGATAATTTGTATTGCAGAAGCTTTAATTAAGCGAACACTCATTTGAAAAAAAGCTATAAAATTTAACTGGCTGTCCTGAAATATGAAACTTTTTTACTTTCCACATCTATATATATATATATATCAAATGCATCTATAACAAATAACAGGCAAATCTGAAATGAAACAGAAATCTTGCACGGACATACATTAAAAAAAAGAGTACATAAGAGTCGAATTGATAACCTCTCTCCTTCTTGCACGCTTTGGCTGTTAAACAAAAAACAAATACACTCAAAACTTTTGTCGAAGTAATCACAAAGCTTAAAACCGACTTACAGGCCTCCAATGGATAAATGTGTTCAGCTGGTAATCAGATGATTGCTAGTTCGAATCCGTGCTATGGACTTGACAAAGAAAAAGAAAAAAGTAGTAATCTTGTGATCGGAGGGTTGCCAGCTTTGCTACAAAAATACTAGAAATTCTTTCAGAACATCCAATAAATTAGATTGTACAATTATACAGGACTGGTACACGATAAATCTGATCGGGTTATAATTATAATGTACGGCCGCTGATTGAAGTTGCTTGGGGGCCAGCTACTAATCCGAGGATTGGTGGTTCGAACCCGTGCGATGGACTTGACAAAGAAAAGTAAAAAAGGGGGTGATCTTGAGATCGGAGGGTTGCCAGCTTCGCTACGAAAATACTAGAATGTCGTCCAGAACATCCACAAAAATTATTGGCGTGTATACGGGACTGGTGCACGATAAATCTGATCGGGGTCCAAAGTCCCGACGTCTATAGAAGGCGTTGGTTGCCAGCTCAGGTGTTTTCCTCGTCATCTGACCAGGTTTCAAAAATACGAGGCATCGTTCCCGGGTCTTTCCTTCTAAATAGGCCCCGGATCGTCGTCAATAGCCCACTATGCAGCTATCAAAGTTTATGAAAAGTGTTAAGTCCACTTTAAAATCCCCGAAAAAATATCAAGGACAAAAAAAAAATTGCAATTCCAAAATGTCTATTATTTACAAAGCATATAGAGAATATTAGATTCTGGTAATCAGAAAGCTAAACTTTCAAAGCACTTAATAAGTAAACCAGCAAACTTATGGAAAATCCCTGCAAATAACGAAAATTAAATTTTTGAAATAAAAGCAATTGTGACGCTTGGAATGCCGATTTCCGTGCACAGCTAAAAGAACTTATTCTTGGTGAATAATAACAGAGGACGAAGTCCCCTGCTAAATTTAAAAGCTAAAAAGGGAAAAATAAACTTTTATTTTTAAAGGAAAACCAACTTTAAGAAAAAGACGCTAAAAAGTATTTTTTAATTTTATGAACGAGTTGGAAGAAATTGAATATTTAATATCAGTTTTATACTTATCAACTTTTAAAAGTTAGTGCCAAAGATACCTGGCAATTGCTACGGAATTTTTTTTAATTACTTTTTAGCGCATTTTTCTTAAAGTCGGATTTCCTTTTTTAAAAAGACATTTTATTAAAGACATTTTATCAGAAAAATAATTCATTTCAAATACAAAGAAACAATTTATTTTTCAAAGGAAAAAAATGAAATATTTACAATGGTCATTTGGTTACAATATTTATAATTTCTACAGCAAATATATACAATTTTTTTAAACATATGAAAAGTTCACAAAGGAATTTTCAGTTTAAGCTATGCCGAAAAATTGAATAACTAGCTACTCTAACTACTTAATAAGACATATTAAAAAAAAACATTCTATAACACGAAAGTAATATATAAACACAAAATAAAAGATCACAAGAAGATCGATGGAGGTTTACAAAAAATATTTAAACGATATATTTTAACGAAAATATTGTAACTTTCAAAAAGACAGTTTTAAACACAAATGAGTAGTTTATACAGACACTTAAAGGCATGAAAACAAAGAGTAGTTTTTAAGGACTCTAAAAGATTGTACGAACCTTCTGCATACAGCTCTTTTAATTTTCGTATAAGTTATAGTAGAACTTTTGAAGAAAAAAATGTAACGTTATGCACTAATTTTTTTTTAAATTTAATACAGCTGTTTTAAATTTTGGTATTAGTTATAATAGAACTTTCGGGGGAAAAAATTAACTATGTTAAGCACTAAACAGTATTTTTTTTAATTAAATACAGCCGTTTCAAATTTTGGTATTAGTTATAATAGAACTTTCGGGGAAAAAATTAACTATGTTAGGCACTAAACAATATTTTTTTTTATTAAATACAGCCGTTTCAAATTTTGGTGTTAGTTATAATAGAACTTTGAAAAAAAAAATTAATATTGTATGTTATACACCAAAATTTATTTTTAAAATTAAATCCTCAAGTTCTTAAAAAATTATTATTTTAATGAATTAAATATTTAAAATATATACTATTAATATTACTTAAAGACCATATGTAACATATGTAATTCTCCAGAGAACTCCATCTACCGCCCCCTTTTTGGTTTTGAACGTTCTCATAATCCGTTCCATAATTAAACTCGACCATGTATTCCGACGCTCGATGTGAAGGTTTGGTAACCGTAAGTATGGTATTCAGAAGTAAATTAGGTAAACGTTTTGGTATATTTTGACCAAAGTAAGGAGTTAAATTAAAAAAATATATAGGTTAACTTATTTAAATTAATTAATTGTTAAAGAATTTAATTTATACATACATTTTGATTAATTAATAAATTATATTAGATAACATTTAATTATTAACTGTATAGCATTTGTTTATAAACAAATTACAAATGGACTATAGTCTGGCTCCGATTAATTGGCGGATGGTAACGCCCCTTTAAGCTGGTTCCGACAAATCAGCAAACGAATTTCGGCGAATTGACCAATTGGATTATCTAAAATCATTTAGCTGAAGCCGAACTATATTAATGGAATACAGTAAGGATATTCTGTTTATCGTAAATTCTCGTTTCCAAAACTAAATAGTTATGCCATTATACTCCATAACGGCTGTAACTTCACCTAATAATTTATAAAATACAGACAGTAACTAATTTACATGAATTTTCTTTTATTTATTACTAATTTTAGGACTACGCAATACTTCCATATACCATAGCTTACATAGAAAATGTTTGAGGGGTTATGTTGGGGGGGGGGGGGGGCATGACATCCCCACCTACCTTTAATAGTATAAATTTGAATTTTTTTTAAATCAAGTATTATATAATTTCCTCACGTTTCTTTCGGCTCTTGTTTCCTGATCTATTCTTAAATCAATTCTCTTTTCCAATAACGATACTCTTCAGATTACAACTGCGCATCATTCCCACGCATTTTTACATTAGATTATTGCAAGTTGTATTTTCAAAAAAAACCTGTTTCGCATCCATTTATTTATTCCCTACAAACCGTAAGCACCGAAACTTTCTCTTATGTTGACAACCCCTCTTGGATAGCATTCGTAACATAACCAGCATGATGTAGAATACGACTCTGCGTCCTCGGCTTTCTAGCCGCCACCCCGAACAGAAGAAGATAAAATAATTAGAAAACTAACAATGCAGATCCTAAACTTAATACATCACAACAGAAGTCTTTTATAAAAAAAATTATTTTCTTATAAAAACATATTATTACATATATATATGGAATTAAAATTCTTTTCTCCAGAACAATGGGAATTGGTGTTGACCCTCCTCAACATCTGATAATTAATTAATAAGAATGTTATACTTTAATTATAGTTTACACCCGTGTTAGAGTGGCGCTCAATTCGTGACCGTAAATACGACTCAAAATTCATGATTTACAATCATGCACCGTGCCGTTAGCGATTGAACTCAGAATGAAAAATTGGCATTTCCCCTTTTTTGCTACAAAAAGGGATTTCGAGGACTCTCGAGGTGGAAAAAGTACCCATTCTCGGATCGCTCCGAACCCGAATGTTGTGAATGGAAGAGTTCCACAGAGTGAGCTCTCCATGTTTTAGATTCTCGCGGAGCATCATCCGCTAGCAATGGCCTCCACGCTGTATCGAAAAAATGGCTTTACAGCCATTTCAGATTTTCGGCAGTCCACCATATCGGGGTTTCGCTGTGGACACCTTCCAAATTCAACACCTGCCCGTGTCCTGGAGTCCGGGGGAAGACAACTTTCTTCCGGGGTTTAAAATAGGGGGCGATGTCCGCAGCAGACGTTTGCTCCTACAGAGAACGTATGTTTACTTACCTAAACGGACTTTTGAAGTTCTTGAGGGGGCAACCGTGTTGATGCCCTGATCCCCCAGTCGTTTCATTACATTACATATATTACATGCATAACACTTCATTACATTAATTATATTACATACATAAAATTTCATAACATAGATTACACTTCATTACATAGATCTTTAGTATACTAGAATGGCCAGCATGTGACTTTTGCTGTTCCAACATGGAATACACCATGTATCGGGCGCTTATTGTGCGCATGCGCGTTTGACTATCGGAATTTTTATACTTTAAAGATTAGCAAAATAATTCCCCATTTCCTACCATAGATTTTAGTAGTTTTAACACATGATAGTAACAAAGAGGACATTTGTAAGGCAAAATAAGTTTTAGATTAAAAATTATTAAGTAAAGTATCAAATATAAATAAAGTGTGAAATTCTGTGGTAATTAATCCGTCTTCCTTTTTTATTTAAATCGATAATCCAACTCAATCTTAACATACAATATTTGTTGATGGGCATGTGGATACTAAAATTGTCTACCATTTTTTAGAATTCTAAATTAACTTATACAATAAACAATTACGCTTGTCGCCATTCATCACAACAAACAATATAACTGTTTCGGGTGTGTTGCCCAGCTCCGCCGTTCTGGAAATGTTAAAAATGATATTCGGAGTAGAAAAAAGGCGTTTTGCCCAATGTGTATCCTTTACAATAAACACCCATCGTACAACAATAGCAAAAGTGTGCTCCTTTACGCAAATGAACTCATAAAAGAAAATGTACAATTTACTCCAAAAAAATGCTCAAACACCTCCATACAAAGAAAAAATCCATTGTACTTCATAAAGAAAACCCAAACTGTCCTTAAAATTAAAACCGACGGATACTCTTAAAAATAAAAGAATGTGTGTCCCAAAAAGAAAAAGCCTTGTATATCCACCTATAAAGGAAATCTTACTGTACCACTAAAAGTAAAGCGTAACATACCCTTAAAATAAAACAACTGAGAACAATTAAAAGTAAAAGTTGAATATCCTAAAAAAGAAAATCCCCAAAGGAAAAATAAACACTGTAAAAGCCTAATCTATTCTAAAAAGAAAGGCCCAATGTACCTAATACAAAAAGAAAAACGTATCCCTAAAGAAAAAACACAATATATTCTTCACAGAAAAAACTCAATGTATACCCTTAAAATATAATGTATTGCAAAAAAAAAGGTTCAATATACCCTTAAAAGGAAAATGCCTAATGTGTCTATAAAGAAGCCCAATGTATCTGTAAAAGAAAAAGTGTAATGCACCCTCTAAAATTAAAAGCCTAATCTATCCCTAAAAGGAAAAGTCCTGTGCACCCATAAAATAAAAACAATGTAGACATAAAAGAAAAACTCAGTGTATTCCTAAAAGAATACCAATTAAAAAAGTGTAATATCTAATAAAAGTTAATCTGAGTTCTAAATAAAAATCTCAATGAAGGGGAAGGCATCGCCTCCTACCCTCCATAAAAATTAATGTACCTCTAAAAAAATCAGAATGTACAGATATACTCCGAAAGCGCAATGTATATTTAAAAGTGAAAGTCCAATGCAAATCTTAATATAAATAACCATGCACCCCTAACTTAAAAACCTGACATACATCTTCAAGAAAAAGGTCAACATATACCAAAAGCAAAGCTAAACTACATTGAAGCAAAACAAATTCAAGGTTAATGAATTCTCCCTTTCCTTAACTTTTTTTATGTTATGAACTTCAAATCCAATGTCTCCTAAAAACTAGTGTACTCCAAAATATAAATGAGAAAAAAGTATATCTCAAAACAAAAATTATACTTATCCAAGTTTTAGAGTATAATATACCTCATGAAAATGTATCCAAGTTCAATATATCCTCACAAATGATAGATTAGAGAGTATGAAAAATGCAAAATAATTAAATCAATATACTATTTCAAAGTCGTAACTATCAAAACATTTGAAAGTTTGCAATGCCCCCTCTCCCTCAATTAATTAAGTCTCCACATATATCGTGAAATTATGAATATATTTTAAATATAAGTTAAGTAGAGGCCATATTTACAGAAGAGATAATTGTATTTTATACACAGATCACAAAATTAAAATTGGCGAAAGAATTACGAAATTGGTGCAGCTTTGGCTAAAAATGAATGTTTTGGAGTGAAAATGGCGTAATGTCGCGCTGGTGTAACACCCCTGCTATTCATAATATAAAGTAAACCAATTAACTTAAAATAATTAATGGTAGCACTGTTTTACGAATCAGCATATATATCTTATACATAAAATATGTTCTTTTGTTTTACCCGTTGATAACATCCCGCGAGTAGAGTCTATAAAAGATAAAAAAGTAAATATTTTTGAAAATGTTTAGTTAAATCTTGCCCGAGATATACGGCGGCGCCCAGGTTGGTTAATTTCTTATCTATCTGAAAACATTGGCTGGTCACATGATGGCCAATCTTAACAATATAACAATTAACCTAAAATAATTAATGGATAATTAGTAAATAAACAATCGTACATACAACATACACATAAGCGAAGAAAAGAGCATCTGTTTCCTGAAAAAAATATGAATATACTATACATCAATGAATCACCCAGATCATCATATCGCTTGCGAATATTCTTTAGTATCCCCAAAAGAAAAAAAAAACTATGTCAAAGAAAAAGCCTAATCTATTTAAAAAAAGAAAAACCAGGTGTACCTAATACAAAAACAAAAATCTATCCTCAACATATACCCGAAAAATATAATGTATTGCAAAAAGTAAAGGTTCAATATACCCCTGAAGGAAAATGCCCAGTGTGTTTATAAAAAAAACCAATACTAATAGATAAAGATCAAATATAAGTAATTTTTAAATTTTTTCAGTCAACTAGGGTCAATTTGAAAAATTTTACATTGAAAAATTCTTGACGACAACTAAGAAATATTTGAAAACAGATATCCATTCTATATCAAGTGTACGTTATACGAAGAATATGTCAACCCTGCAGGGTAAATCTGAAAATAAAAAATCGTTTATATATTAAGGGGAAAATTCTTGTCGCCCACTCAATGAATTATTTTTGAAAAGTAGAATATTCTTTTTATATCTAGTTTTTTGATTGACAATTTCTGTCACTACGCACAGAAGAAATTGAACTAAGATAGGAAATCGTTTCTATATGTACATATCAAGTATTACCAATTATTGTAAGTGACAATAGCATAAAAAAATCGACAGCTTTAGCTAACAAATTTATTATCCCCGTCAGTGAGAAGTGTAAAATTTTAAAAATAAGAGATGCAATTATAAAAAGTTATACATATGATGAGGACTTTACACGGGAATTGCTTCTTAGCACAGTAGCGAAAACAAAATGAAGAAAGGCTACACGAGTTAGAAACATTAAAAATGCGAGCAGGTATCACAAATGCAAACCCACTTTCAGAAACTAATTTGTCTAATTTTGACCTGGACTGGATCCCTGTGCCAAACTGGAATTTGTTAAGTTAGTAATTATCTTCGATTCGAATACTCGTAAATTCGTGTCGGGTCCCCGGAAAACAAAAGCATTTTACACTAATTCTAGTAATGAAATGAAAAATTATGATTGTTGACCTCCAGTCAGTTGTTACGGTTTTGTAGAAAAATGGGAGTTGTTGTTTTATCCGAATTCAACTGTATAGAACAAGGGCAACAAAGAACTGTGTTGAGCATCTCAATCAACGGCCAGGATGAAGGCATTCGATTACTGGTGAGGTGTTATACCATCTTTTGAAAGAAAAGGAAACAATATTTGAATCTAAGATTCTGAAAGTCGCACTTGTTGATGCCATAAAAAAAGAAATCGAGGTGCTAAACATCATCAATCAATGTCGAGTTATTGCAATAGACTTGTTTGCTCTACCAACAGCTAAAAACAATAGAATCCTTTTAATAATCGATTTTCTATGAAAAGCAGGGATTTTTTTTGGATGTGTCCAACTACAACTAGCATTTCAGTGATATGGCGAGCATGAAATTTTTCTTTGCTGAAGTCGCATTTCAAAGAATTCCGGAAGTACCAAATGCTGTTATGTATCTCCATTCAATACATTTAATGAATTTTGAGAGTGAACACATAATAAAAATCCAAAGGATGGAGTCGAATGAATAGATAGAAAATTCCTCGGGTGTCAACCATGGGAAGACGCAACATAAAAAATTCAACATTACACCAACAACTGCGAGTAATCCTCCTGTTTTATTGCCAACATATCAGTTGTCATCAAAGAAGTACAATCTTTCAACTTGAAATTGGAATACATTCTAGTAAATTGCAATGTTACTGTTGATATGTTGTCTTTTGTCAACAGGCCAAACCCTCATGTCAACCAGCTGAACTTAGCAACCCTTGGAGAAACACGCCAGACCATACGTCCAGGAATGCCCGAGAATCAGAAAGATCGACATCCTCCTGCCAGTTGTGCTGCGGAGGCCAGTATTTCTACTGATGAAAGACATTGCAAGTCAGTGTCTACGTTCCCTTGAACAACACTACCCACTGAAACGACGCATCCTGCCACCACATCGAGCAACCCGCTTCTCGAGGACGAATGAAGCAGGTTGAGGGAAAGTCTATAACCGGATATAATTATCCTGTCTCGGACCTTCCTTCCATACACAGTTGAAACTCTACCAACAGAACCGTCAACTGCCCCTTTTCATATTATTTGAACTTTCTCATAATCCTGTTACCCGTTCCATAATTAAACTCTCTCATGTATTCATACGTGCAATGGGAAGATTTGCAACTTCTTTTTCGCTGTAACTAATAAGATAAAGTCAATAAGTCCTGGTCTATGTTAAACGCATAAAATCTCTGCTCCAAATTAAATAATCTTTTAATCGTTTCATCCCGATTCGATAATTAATCAATAAAAATGTTATACTTTAATTATAGTTTATAAGTTAGTTAGTTAGTTAAGTTAGTTTTAGTTTAGTTATAATAAGAGTATAAAATATAATTAGAGTATAACATTTCTTTTAATTATTGAATCGGGATGAAACGATTAAAAGATTATTTAATTTGGAGCAGAGATTTTATGCGTCTAACATAGAGTCTTTTACTTTATCTTATTAGTTACAGCGAAAAAGAAGTTGCAAATCCTCGCATTGCACGTATGAATACACGGGAGAGTTTAATTATGGAACGGGTAACATGATTTTGAGAAAATTCAAATAATATGAAAAGGGGTGGTTGACGGTTCTGTTGGTAGAGTTTCAACTGTGTATGGAAGGAAGGTCCGAGACAGGATAATTATATCCGGTTATAGACTTTCCCTCAACCTGCTTCATTCGTCCTCGAGAAGCGGGTTGCTCGACGTGGTGGTTGGATGCGTAGGTTCAGAGGATACTGTTGATGAAGGGGTAGACAATGACGTGGAAGATTTTTCATCAGCAGAAACACTGGCCTGGGCAACACATCTGGCAGGAGGATCTTGATATTTCCAGGATTACAGTCCGATGTAGAGGGCATCCATGTTTGTCCAAAGATTGCTAGGATTCCACCTTTTCTCTTAACTACACTATAAAATGACGCAACTTGCTTTTCGAAGACAATTGGAGCATGTTGAGGGGAAGTCTATAACGCATATAATTCTCCTATCTCAGACCTTCCATACACCGTTGGAACTCTGCCAACAGAGATGTCTACCACCCCCTTTTCACTTTCTCATAATCCAATGTATTTCTACGCACAATGCGAAGATCTGAAACTCCTTTTCATTGTAACTAATAAGGAAAAAAAAAGTATCTGCACAAGCTGGACGCATAAAATCTGGTCAGCAAATTAAATAATCGTTTCATCCTGATTCTATAATTAATATATAAGAATGTTACACTCTTACCATAACTAAACTAAAACTAACTTAACTAACTAACTAACTTACAAACTATAATTAGAGTGCAATATTCTTATTAATTATCGAATCAGGATTAAAAGATTATTGTATCTGGAGCAGAGATTTTGTGTGTCTAACATGGACAGGAACTTTTTTACGTTCTCTTATTAGTTGTAGTGAAAAAGGAGTTACAAATCTTCCCATAGCATGTAGGAATACATGGGCAAGATTAATTATGGAATGGGTAAACGAATTAGGCGAAAGTTCAAATAAAGTGAAAAGGAGTTGGTATACATTCCTGTTGGCAGAGTTCCGACATTGTATGTAAGGTCTGAGATAAATAAAATTATATGTGTTACAGACTTTCCTTCAACCTGCTTCAATCATTCTCGAAAAACAGGTTGCTTGACGTGGTGGCTGGATGCGTCGGTTTGGACGATAGTCTCTCAAAGGAGGTATACACTGACTCGGTGAGCAGGTTGGCATAAGGTTTGGCCAGTTGACAAGAGGGTCTCGACAACATATCAACAATAACATTGCATTTTGTTAGAATGAATTCCAATGAAAGGTTGTACTTTTTTATCTTTGGTGACAACCAATATATGGTGGCAATGAAAGTGGAGGATTACTCGCAGTTATTGGTGTAATGTTGAATTTTTTATGTTGCGTCTTCCCATGGTTGACATCCGGGGAATTTTCTGTCCGTTCATTCGACTCCATCCTTTGGATTTTTGTTATGTGTTCACTCTCGACGTTTATTAAATGGAGATCCATAACATCATTTGGTGCTTCCGGAATTCTTTGAAATGTGTCTTCAGCAAAGGAAAACTTAATTGTAGGCATGTTACTAAAATGCCAGCTGTGATTAGACGCATCTAAGACAATCCTTGCTTTTCATAGAAAATTGGTTTTAATGTTTTTAGCTGTTGGTAGAGCAAACGAGTGCATTGGAATAACTGGTCCTTGAATGAAATTTACTTGGGTTTGTGGTACATCAATTTCTTTTTCTATGGCATCATATTCGTGAATTTAAATGTCATTTCTTTTTCTTTCAAAAGATGGTACAACACCTCACTAGCAATCGAATGGCTTGATCCTGCATCGACCACTACTGTACAGTTCAAGCTGTTGATTGATATGCTCAACACAGTAATTTGCTACTGTTGAAGCAGACATGAAAAAAGTTTTATAGAGTTGAATTCAAATGATTCCACTTTTGAAGTTGGGGAATTTTACCTTGATTACTCCCAATCCCCCACAACCGTAACAACTGACTGGAGGTCTTAAAACTCGAAGGAACGCCTTTCAAAACGAGAAAAATTTCTCTTAAATATAATGTAAAACAACTTTTTTGTTTTTAAAATCTAAAAATCCATCGGTTTAAAATGCCGATATCTGATAAAATTGTCAATTGTTGTCAGTTGATAATAATTAAATAAATAACAAACTCAATCAAAATTGAAAAAAAATGTAATTATAGAGAATAGTAATAAATCTACCAAAAAAATGCATTCTTAATTACCAAAACCGGAGTAATCGCGGTATCAAATTGTCGATTTTTGAAAAAATTGCATCATTTATTACCTGTTGACTATCACATAGATGAGATAAGAATAAGCCCAGAGAAAAAAAACTGACGTTAAAGCAAAAATTGAGCTCTGAAACCGAAATGGAAAAAAATAATGCCAGTCTGAAATCTTCGTGGAAGATTCTTCGTTTTCGTTTAGAGCAAATTTTCTTCTCAAAGAAGGTTCTGTTAATTATTTTCTAGTAATGAATCTTCTCAAAGAACAGGTACTAAAATGTACCCTGGAGTTGACTAAAGAGGATTAACGAGAAACGGATGTGGACCCCCCCCCCCCCGACTTTCTTAAATGGGAGAAAAATAATTATTATTATTAATTAAATAATCTGTAAATGTTCTAAATTAGTGCAGACAAAAAAAAATCGTTAAGTTGACTTTTAAAAAAAATTAAATATCTTAAATTTAAATAATTTTTAAACATTTGAAAATATCTACAACGTACTTCGCCGTGTTTCTGCTTCTGGGGTAAATATATATATATGGAAAGTATTTTCTATCTTTAAAAAATTCATTGAGCAGAAGACAAAAATTTTCATCTACACACTTCAGAAAAAAAAGAGAATAATATGCCTTCTAACATATACCTGGCGATGTTAATTTATAACATATGACTAAGTTTACAAAAATTCACTACATATTGACCCTAGCTGACTGAAGAACGTAAAAATTACATGCCTTTCATTGTCTTTTACAGTGAATCTGAAAGGCTGTGATGATCTGGGTGATCTCTTCCATCTGGGCATCAAAGCGGTTGCCAATGGAAGAACTTCAAAAGTTCGTAAAGGCAAACAAGAGTCCGTTTGTAGGAGCAAAGGACTGCTGGAGACATCGCGGGGAAGAAAACCACGTAAGAAAATTTCTTCCCCCGTCTTCCTGAACAAAAACGTGCGTGTTTAATTTGGAAGGTGTCCATAGCGAAACCAATGGCGCTGACCCCTGAAAATCCGAAATGGCTGGAGCGCCATTTCTTCGACACAGTATTGAAGGCAATTGCCAGCGGATGTCTACCACGAAAATCCAAACACGAAAAGCTCACTTTGTGGAACTCTTCAATCCGCAGCAATCGGGTCCGAAGCGATCAGAGAATGGATACTTTTTCGTCTCGAGAGTCCCCGAAATCCCTTGCAGCAAAATAGGGGAAATGCCGATTTCTCATTATCAGTTTAAACGCAACATTAGTTCGAGAATTGGGTCGTATTTACGGCAACGAATTGAGCCCCACTATAATAAAAGTATAAACTATAATTCCGGGATTCATCTAGAAACTTTTAACAGGGCCAACTCAACTAAAAAAATTGTGTAAAAAAATGTAGGCTGAAAAATTGCAAATAAGTGCTCAACAGCTGAATGAATGAATTTCCGTTGGATTTGTAAATAAAAAATGTAAAGGGCTGTGAAAGAAAGTAGAGTTCAATATTTGAAAACCAGGTTGTCATTATTTTATTTAGATGTTTTTCAAAACAGGTATAATTTTTCAATACAGTAGCGTACGCTAGAGGGGAGAGTGTTGTGGGGGGGGGGGGTCAGAACCCCTCGCGCATTGTTCTGGAAAGAAATTTTATTTCCATATAATAATATGTTATATAATGTGCGTAATAATGTTTTTTATAAGAAAATTATTTTTATAAAAAGCTTCTGTGATGTATAATGTTCAGGATCTGTATTTTTAGTTTTCAAATGAGTATATCTTGCTTCTGTTAGGGGTGGCGGCTAAAAAGCCGAGGACGCCGAGTCGCATTCTACAATCAATTCTGGTTATGTTACGAATGCAATGAAATCGCCCAAGAGAGGCTGACATCACAAGAGAAAGTTTCGGCTCTTATGGATTGTAGTGAACATATATGGATGTGAAACAGGGGGTTTTGAAGATATTACTTAGTATAATATAATGTAAAAATGCGCTGGGAATTATGCGCAGTTGAAATCTGACGAGTATCGTTATTGGAACAGAGAAATATTCAGGAATGGATCAGGAAAAAAGAATCGAAAGAAACGTGGGGACATTACGTACTACTTGATATAAAAACTTCAAATTATACTATTAAAGGTGGGTGGGGATGTCATGACTCCCCCGCAAATACCCTTCCCACACTCATTTTCTGCGTACGCTACTGGTTCAGTATATGGAAGTATTTTGTAATCTTAAAATTAGTAATAAATACAAGAACCTTCTTGTAAATTAGTTACTGGTCTGTATTTTATAAATTATTAGGTGATGATACAGCCATTATGGAGTATAATGGCATAACTATTTAGTTTTGGAAAAGAGAATTTACGAAAAAAAGAATATCCTTACTGTATTCTATTAATATAGTTCGGCTTCGGCTAAACGATTTTAGATAATCCAATTGGTGAATTCACCGAAATTCGTTTGCTGATTTGTCGGAACCAGCTTAAAGGGGCGTTACCATCCGCCAATTAATCGGAGCCAGACTATAGTCTACTTGTAATTTGTTTATGAACAAATGCTATACAGTTAACAATTAAATGTTATCTAATATAATTTGTTAATTAATCGAAATATATGTATAAATTAAATTAATTCTTTAACAGTTAATTCATTTAAATAACTTAACCTAATTTTTAAAAAACTATTTAACTCTTACTTTGGTCGAAATATACCAAAATATTTACCTAAAATACTTCCGAATACCATATTGAAATATGTAACTCTATTATTACTTATAAAACCAAGAGGAACTCATTCGTTAGCTGTTAGCACCAGCCCATTTATTTATAACACTGCCTAGCTCTTCAGTAATGCACATGCGTGCAATACGGAGCCGTTGTTCGTGGTTTTTTTTTTAAATCCTCTTACAGACTGCGTGGTGAGTCTGTGTAAAGCGGCACTGCAGCCTGGTTGCAGTTGTATGGGTGAACCCCTCAGTAAAAAGGAGTTACACGTCTTCACATTGCGCGTAGGAATACATGGGCGAGTTTAATGCAATAAATAATGTAATTAATAATATTATATATGAAAAGGGGTGGTAGACAGCTCTGTTGGAAGAACTGTCTGTGTTTTAACTTCTCCAATTATAAAATACAAATTTGGAATACATATTCTAATTGTTAAGTTGTGAAAAAAACATTTTTAAAAAATTATTAGAAAAAAAATATATATGTGCTATATGCAGATGTAGGTACTAGAACAACAGAATATATATAACAGAACTTTTTGAAAAGGCTTGATTGTAACATTGAACAATATTCCTTTCTAACCATCTTTTTCATATGGAAAGAAAGGAACTTTAAACGAGTAAAAGTTAGTATTGTATTGGACTTACACAGGTTTAAAAGGTCCTCGGAGGTAGTCCATCTTTTTTTGTCCAAAAGTAGTACACCATGTCGGTCGTCCTTCTTAGTCGTTGTTCCTTTTCCTCCAGGTGTCAACATTCACATTGTCCTTTCCGGAGGGGGGGGGGGGGGGGCGCACTGCCTATTCTTTTGTTCGAAGGGACATCGAGGAAGGCATTAGTTTGGTGATGTATCCCGCTCGTTTTCATCGACTTGTTGATATGGAAAGAAGGGAACTCGAAAAGTACAGAAACTGAGAAGCGCTTTGGAATTCTCAAGATTTTCGATACAGTAACTTTCACCGCGAGGCACCAGGAAACTATCGTTCCTGTGGAACTCTAAAGTAGTGCTGTAGAACTTGACTCTTACGTGCCCTTTCTGGACAACACAATGGATATTGAAGTCGGGTGATTGTTGCCAAGGTTTTTCTTCAGCAGGACATATTTCTAAGAACCCAAAATTGATATTTTCGGAACATAATGTTCTTGTATGCAAAAATGACACTTTGTTATCTTTTTCCTCGAAAGCCGACCACTTGAGGCCATCAAACGTTTGGTGTAGGGTGACTTCGAGAAACTCGTTAGTTTGACGGTTCAATACCGTTGTTTCTCTTGGTAGCTGGGTTTCCTTTCTCTCTTTAGCGGCAAGAGCCTTGTTATATCTTCTCTGTATCGCAGCCGCAACGGCTTCTTTCGCTGTATTATCTTCTGGGACACCAGGGTCGATTCCCTGAATTACGATTTCACCTTCAACGATCTTTATTTTTCTCCGCTCTCCTACCCAATATTTCAGGGGTCGGAGGCGCTGTCTCTTGCTTCTTCGGAGTTGTGCGGTGGAGTTGTGCGGCGGAGTTGTCGTGCTGGGGGGCCCCTTCTTTTTCAAACACACTTTATCAGTGTCATTTTCTGGGTGTCTTCGTTTACACGTTAGATTAGTCGTAGCTTCCACAGAGGGTGAATTCGAGGCACCTCCATCCATGGCAGAATCGCTGTCTCTGCCAGAATCTCCTGCATCCAACTTCCGTCTCCTCTTGGAAGATTTGGTCGAGTTGTGTTTTCTGGCATTTTTCCTTTTTGACACTTCTTGGGAGTTGGGCTTCTTGGACTCCGTCGCATTTCTTCCAGACGGCCTAAGTTTTTGTTCTGCTGTATTCACATTATCCGAGGAAGCGGCTTCTCTGGAGTTTGAATCTGTGGAACCTCCCTCGTTGCTTGAATCTCCTGCACTGTCTTCGATCAAATCGTTTCTTGAAAATCTATAGTTCTTAATACGAGGAATTTGGTGTGATTCATCGGCGACTGTCTGATTGCCGGATCTGATCGAGGTGGCAATATCATTTTCCGGATTGGCGGCACAATCCTCAACTTCGAATTCTTCCAACAACTTGTGTTTCTTACCGGAAGATCTGGATCTTCTGTGTTTTTTCTTTTCTAAACTTTTCCTCTTTGACAATTCCTGGGAGTGAGATTCTTTACTTTGGATAGGTGCATTTTTACTATCACTGTCTGAGGCAGTTCCACTGTCTTTGTCATCAGAAGAATCCTGCTGGCCAACTTGATCTGCAATCAATCTGCCTTCATGTCTTGAAGAACCAGTCTCTCTAATTTGCGAAATCTGGAGAGGCGTATTGGAAAGTCTGGGTACATTAGAAGCATTTCCTTTTTCTTTTAGGGTGGAATTTTCAGGTTCAATCAGTTGACCTCTTTTTATAGGAGACTTGGATGCACTATAGCGGCTATTGCTAGCCGAAAATCTACGATTAATACTAGCAATATCTTTTTCTTTTTGTAACAATATACTTGAAGAAGAAGGGTGAGTGGCGGCATTCTTACTACTAGATATGGATGTGTTTCTAGTACTTGTTGAAGGCACTTCATTCTTGTTAACAACGTCGGAATCGTCCATGCTGTCGGAATCTTCAACCAACTTGTTTTTGGGATTCTTTATAATCATGGAATTAGTTTTCAGTCCTGTGTTCTGTGAAATTACTCTCTGGATAGAAGGGCGATGTGTAGCACTTTTACTCTTGATACGAGATGAAGTATTGGCGGCACAATCCTCAACTTCGAATTCTTCCAACAACTTGTGTTTCTTACCGGAAGATCTGGATCTTCTGTGTTTTTTCTTTTCTAAACTTTTCCTCTTTGACAATTCCTGGGAGTGAGATTCTTTACTTTGGATAGGTGCATTTTTACTATCACTGTCTGAGGCAGTTCCACTGTCTTTGTCATCAGAAGAATCCTGCTGGCCAACTTGATCTGCAATCAATCTGCCTTCATGTCTTGAAGAACCAGTCTCTCTAATTTGCGAAATCTGGAGAGGCGTATTGGAAAGTCTGGATACATTAGAAGCATTTCCTTTTTCTTTTAGGGTGGAATTTTCAGGTTCAATCAGTTGACCTCTTTTTATAGGAGACTTGGATGCACTATAGCGGCTATTGCTAGCCGAAAATCTACGATTAATACTAGCAATATCTTTTTCTTTTTGTAACAATATACTTGAAGAAGAAGGGTGAGTGGCGGCATTCTTACTACTAGATATGGATGTGTTTCTAGTACTTGTTGAAGGCACTTCATTCTTGTTAACAACGTCGGAATCGTCCATGCTGTCGGAATCTTCAACCAACTTGTTTTTGGGATTCTTTATAATCATGGAATTAGTTTTCAGTCCTGTGTTCTGTGAAATTACTCTCTGGATAGAAGGGCGATGTGTAGCACTTTTACTCTTGATACGAGATGAAGTATTGGCGGCACAATCCTCAACTTCGAATTCTTCCAACAACTTGTGTTTCTTACCGGAAGATCTGGATCTTCTGTGTTTTTTCTTTTCTAAACTTTTCCTCTTTGACAATTCCTGGGAGTGAGATTCTTTACTTTGGATAGGTGCATTTTTACTATCACTGTCTGAGGCAGTTCCACTGTCTTTGTCATCAGAAGAATCCTGCTGGCCAACTTGATCTGCAATCAATCTGCCTTCATGTCTTGAAGAACCAGTCTCTCTAATTTGCGAAATCTGGAGAGGCGTATTGGAAAGTCTGGATACATTAGAAGCATTTCCTTTTTCTTTTAGGGTGGAATTTTCAGGTTCAATCAGTTGACCTCTTTTTATAGGAGACTTGGATGCACTATAGCGGCTATTGCTAGCCGAAAATCTACGATTAATACTAGCAATATCTTTTTCTTTTTGTAACAATATACTTGAAGAAGAAGGGTGAGTGGCGGCATTCTTACTACTAGATATGGATGTGTTTCTAGTACTTGTTGAAGGCACTTCATTCTTGTTAACAACGTCGGAATCTTCATTGCTGTCGGTATCTTCAAACAACTTGTTATTCCCCACACTCATGGATACTTTATTGGTATTTTTGTAATTCTCATTTTTGAAAAAAATTGATTCCCTCACAGGAATGTATTCAACTGCAAATTCACTTTCACTTTCTGAAACTTCATAAATTTTGCTGTTATTCCTAGAAAACGTGGCATTCGTACTCCTGGTACTAGTTGAGGCAATTTCAATGCCATCAACATTGTTAGAAGTATGACTGATGGATCTAGAGGAAGTGGCATTACTTTTATTTATTTTGTGATGGCTATTTGAAGCCGTTTCACTTTTGGATTCAGAAATATTAGGTTCATTTGAAAAAGGTACACGTGGTACAACAGATTGAGGATGCTCAAATGGGTCCTTTTTATTCCTGCTGCTAATCGAGGACGAGTCATTTACCACAGCGTTTCTAAAATAATTGCAAGCTTTATGAAGCATTACCTTTTCAGTCTCGCCATCATTGTTCGAGGAGGACTGTCTGATGCTCAATTTAGAAAGTGACGACTGACTTGAATTCGACGATTCATCACTGAAGTGGTCGGGAAAATTTTTATATCCATCTTCATTTAGTCTAATACGTTTTCCAGCGAATGCAGCTTCACCAGTTCTTCGCCCATACTTTGACGAGGCATACTTCACGGGAACGCTCTTCATTTCTTCATTTTTCTTTGCTTTATTCCTTCTTCTGGCAAGCGCCACTGAAATAATCCGATGTGCGCTCGCTCTGATTTCCAGCAACGCTGCGCTGACAGGGTCCGTCTTTTGGATAGCTGTTGTCGCTTTCGCCTTCCGCGAAGGCTGAATTCTTTGAGGGGCCAGTCTTTCACTTTGGCTTTTCTTTTTTCGATACTTTCTTGTGTTATGAGGCTCCATGTCTAAAGGGGAAAAAAATAATGAAATTTATGAAATGCAACTGCACAACAAGTGCACAGTATAAAGCAGAAGAGTAGAAAATCCCTAGAGCACAAGTTTTCCAACCCAAAATTTCCCCAACAAATATAGTAAGGATTGATCATGTTTTTCCCATAGAAAATATTTTACTGTAAGTAGACAGGCGGCAGAAGTGTGAACTTCTCACTAACATGTCGACTTAATCAATGTGACCGGTCCCGTCTGTCGCCAACTTTGAGCCCTTCCGTGTGAGAGTCATCACTCGGATGGAAAGACAAATGTTGTGTTTTTTATAGCATTAATAAAATAACATAATGATTTTAAAAAAATGAAAGACATCATAAAAGGGACGTGTAAAAATAATATCTTAGTTCACAATTTTTCTTTTTTGTCCTTAGTAAAATCTTCCCCGGGCTCCCCAAATTTTCAACAAACCTTATGCACGCAATGGGACATATTACACTCGCCTGGAAAAAAAACCAGAAGAAATTTTAAAAAAAAAAAAACTGTTTTTTTTAATTATGTGACACGCCTATTCCAAGACAAATATTCTCTCTTAAAATAATTTTTGGATATTTTTCTATCTCCCACTCAATCAAAATGGCAAAACACAGCCAAACCCATAAAAATTAAACCAAACTGAACTATGATGTTACATTGCGATATTTTATTATTTCAATTTCATATATTCCCACTTCGCATCAAACATGGATTTAAAAAATATTTTTAGTTGTCCGTATTCTTTATTAACCAAAACAATGTTATTTTCATTATCAAATGGGAAATTTAATGTAATTTCTTCCACCTATATAAAAATTAAAAAGCAATATGTCATTTGGATATTTTTTTAAAAATAAAGCCAAATTTAAGGTAGGATTTACTGTAAGCCAAATATTTTCTAAAACAAGATCCTACATAAAGACAAAGTAGGGTTTATAAAGACCAAACTAGCAATCCTTCATTTATTATTAATTCTAAATTTTTGACAGTAACTACATCAAGAGTTAAGGTTAGTTTAGTAAAACTATTAAGAACTCTGTTGTTACGCTAATATTTTCCGGCTGCTCTTAAAATTTGCTAAAAAGTCTGAATAGTAAAAAAAAATCATTTTGTTTAACATTTATAATTGACTGCTCAAAAGAAGTGATGAATGCCATAAGCAGGGTGTATGTTTGATGAATTGAATTTTTTGAAACATCATTGATTTAAAACTGTTTTTTTTTAAATATAAAGAAATCCTGTAGGAAATAAAAATCCCACTGATGGTGCTTTTTTTTCATGGTCACTTTAACTTTTCTTCCTTATTCTGATCTTTTCTCTAAGGTTCATTTTTCCCTTGCCCTTTCTTATATATTCTCAGTCCTTCCCAGCCCTATTTTTCTTCGTACTACATATAATAATACAGTAATATGTACAGCTAGAGTAGACTTTCCCAGTTGCAAATCCTTCCTATAATATGTTACAATCTGCTGAGCATGAGTGTTAAGACTTTTATTGCCTAATTATTTACTTTTCTTAGGAAAGCCCTTGGTTTAAATTAATAAAATATGTTTTCTGGAAGACGAAAGAAATACGATTTAGTTTCATTTTAATGATAAATTTGAAGTAGGTAAAAAAGGAAGTAGATCTATGAGTAAAAATTTTTAAATTCTTATAATAAAGCTAATGAGATAAGCTTGTTTATAAATATGTAATACGAGTTTGATTAGTAACTTATGAAAATTCGGTTTAAATTCTTGAATTAGAAATAGATATATCTTAAATACCCGTGTAATTTTTTCTTTCATAAATGTCCGAAAAGTGTAAAACCTGGGTATTTATAAAATATGGCTTCAGAATGGTTGGTAAAATATAATATGCTACAAAAGGAATATGCATTGCATAAATACATCATAGTGATATATTTTTAAAAAATCTTGAATTTTTAACACTTTGGTAAGTATGAAAGTAGCAGTGAAAAAAGTTAATTCTCAAATTATCCATTGACAGTATGAGTATCAGTAATGAAACATGACATGGAACGAATGCACGAAAGATGCAATTTGGAGAAAATAATTGGACGGATATTCATATGAAGTAGGTGTGTGTAAATAACCATTTTTATGCATCCTACCCATTGGGTACATACCAGGTTCACATCTACAGAGTAATTATACGTTTTAAGAAAAAATCTGATTTAATATTCTAAAGAAAATATGATTTAAAAAAATAACGTTTTTTTTTTTTACACGCTGGCCATAGGTGAAAGGGTTGAAAGTCATAAACAATGCCACCATGTACAAATGTGAGTCTGGTAAATACCCAACGGGTACTCAGGGTTCCGAAAATTTAAAAAACTCGGAATTTCGGGTTAGACCCAGAAAAGTACATGGGAATTATTAAAGAAAATCATGAATGGCAAATATTAAGGACCTTAGTTGAAAATTAAGGACTTGAAGGCCATTAATTAATGGCATACCTAAATTAAGTAGTTCTTAACCCTCTAGTGCAGGATTTTTTTTCTTTTTAATTGAAAAAAATTATTTTCGTTTTGTTTTTGCCCCTGGACCGTTGAAAAAATATACAAAAAAAATCCTAAGTGCCTATTTAATTAACTAATTAATTACAACCGTTGTGTAGCGTATATGCATTATCATGTGTAATTACTAAAATAATTTTCAAAAAGTATGATAATATAGTTAAATACAATTTATATACCACTGGTGTTAACAGTATTTTTTGTAGAGCCCGATTATACTTATAAGTAATAAAACAATCTTCGAAAAATTCACATTTACGAGTCAGTGTTAGAACAACAGACCTCGAAACAACTGATTGCCTTTATCACAATCATTTTTATAAAGATAAGGACCGTGCGAACCATATAATACACCCAAAAAGTAGAAACTCGAAGTATCCTTAAAAATAAAACTGATTTATTCCAAAAATCTAAAATCCATAACTTAAAATCTACAGTCAGTCTCATACACCAGATTTAAAATGTAATGTAGGATTTTTCATTCACTGAAAATTAGAATTTCTTTAGGAATGTAGTAATTTTTAAACATTTGAATTTATTTATTTTTTTAATTGATTAAGTGGGCAAGTATCTAGTTATAGACCCAATTATTTTGCCAAGTTTTGGAAACTTTTCGGTGCGATTTCTACGACCTCGAAAGAGAAAATATTAACTTAACTTACAGTCAAACATGCTTTTTTCTCCGAATTGATTGAATTTAAAAAGTATTTAAATATAGGCAGGTAATCAGTGATATTTGGTAGTCAGAAATAAACTTGGCAATATTTTTTTGATAATATCTCTGTTTTTTAAAAAAATTCCTACAGTCCCTGATAATCCCCTGATTTTTCCAAAATAGCCAAATTAAATGATATATCCCTGCTGATGGACACCTTGTAATGATCAAAACTGCCATCTCAGAGGTGTGTAGGGTAAGGTTTTATTTAAGGTCCTGACCTCTCCGTTAGGATATACAGGATTTCCTTCAACAACCATACGTGGGATACAGAGAATATACACATATAATGTTTGTACAGGCCATTTGAAGTGATACACATTAGTGAAAATCGAGCAACACGCTCTGAGTTTGTGGCACATATCTTAGGTGTTAACATGAGTATTTGTCTCTATGCGGGGTGCATACCACTCAGTTTCGTATATAAAAACTTATAATCTAAAAAAAAAAGGGAAAAAAGAAAAGTTCTGTGAAACAATATTTTCTTGAGAGTCTCTTATGTAAAGAATTTGTATCTTGAACCAATACGAAAAGTTTACATTGTGTAGTTTTTGAGTCTAGCATATTTTGTATATGAAACATACAATATGATAATTTAGGTTCATTAATATTTCCATTTTAGGTGTGTAGGGTAAGGAAAAAAAGACTGGAGAAGACTTTGCGCTGATAAGAATGGGCAAATGAAAAATAAACTTTAGAGAAAAGAACCGAATAAGGATGAAAAGTTGAAGTGACCACGAAAAAAGCTCCACCAGTGAAATAGTTATCAACATATATTCTTAATTAAATTTTAAATCAATGAAAAAAATTACATGCGATTTAAATTAAAGCTTTTTTTTTAAATAAATTGATTTAAAGGATGATTTAAATCAATCACTTGATTTATTATTCTTGACACCCTGGTGGCCATATTCCGCCAATGCTCAGTGCTCAAAGACGAGTAAGTGAGAATTGAGGTAACTGCAACCACGGCTGATGGGCGAAATTCGATAAAAATCGCAGAGCGGAAATTCAAAATCTAAGGCTACGTTAGCAAGGTTCGGGATGAATATTCGGTTCGATATTTTTTAGGAGGTGTGTTGCCCCGGCTTCATGTGTTTTGGGGCAGGAAAAATAAATCGAAATTTGGAGCAGCAAAAAGACGTTTTCCAAAAGCTAAAATCGAAATTTGGAGAACAAAAAGGCCTTTTGGAGAAGATGAAATTAAAATGTAGGACAGAATAAAGCTTTCAGGTTGTAGCAAAATTTCACAACTCAAGTACCATATATGCATTAAAATATAACCCCAAAAATCCAAAACAAAGTGGATCAGGGGTCGGCAACCTTTATTCACCAAAAAGCCGAAAAATAGATTACAATAATTTTTGGTACATCCAGTACAAAACTCGTATATTTTTCATTCAAAAATACAATCCCAAGTTTTTTTTTTGTTAAAAATCATTAAAAGTTTATTCTATTTAATTTATGTTACATACAATAGTTTTATTTAGATTGATGAAGGTTTTCGTCGACATATTTAGAGAATCACCAAACATTACAAATTATTTCAAATTTTTATTTATTGAAATATGTCTACGACGAAGCGTAATAAAAAGTTTGTATTGATACTTACTAAACAATGTAAACTTTGAAATTGCAGGTTTTTAAATTGAATAATATACTAATGAAAATCATTTAATGTGTATTTTTTCCTAATGAAAAAAAAAATAGAGGCAAACAATAATTTTTCAAAACTTAACAAAAATAAGTACTTTTGGAGTACTAATAATTTTCAGATAAAAATATTATAGTTCAACTACCTAAAATATATTTCATAAAATAGAACACTGAATGGCCATTCTTAAAACAGAAAAAAAAAACACAGTAGGAACTCGCACTTATGTTTCCTTTATACGAGTAAATTATACAAAATACGCACAAAATAACTTCAGAGGCTTCAAAAAGAGTATGGGGTGTCTTTTTTTTTTGTTAATAGATAACACCGCAAAAAAATTTCGCAGAGGGAAAAAAAGTACAGGATTTTTTTTCTCAAAGTCTGCATTTCCCTCCATGTCAATTACTGTAGTAATTTATTTCTCCCTTCTCCGCCCCCTGTCGCTTTCACTCAAATGGAAGAGCGGAATCTCCTTCGAGATCTTTATCTTTTAAAAACCCTTACTTTTCACAACCTTCAACGGTTGAATCGGTGGCATACCTCACTTTGTCCCCAGTCAGCAAAGCATGAAAAAAGTGTCAATTCGGAAAAAAATAGGGAAAAGCTGGAAACAATTTTAATCCCTTCTCAAAATTGTTCTGTATGATATATTTATTTTGCACCCCTGCGCCACCCCGGCGTTGGCCGCCATCTTGGAAAAATGGCGGTCAAAATAAGTTTTTTGTAATTATCTCCTTAGTTATTAAATTTAGAGAAAATACTTCAATTACAAAATTATTCCTCAAGTAATTTTACACAAAAATGTAGTTTACATTATGTTTCTGTGACTCACGATTCAGACGCTAGAGGCAAATAAAGTGAATACTAAATCACTAAGTGGCATGAAAACTCAAGAAACCGCTTTGGCAGGACATCTTTTGTTCCTTACTTTGTTTAAAAACCTCTCTATACCTTATGAACGTATATTTTAACAAAAAATAGTTGTTTGACCTTAAGATAAAGTTAATTTTACTGAGGGGATTTTGCAAAAAAGTTATATTTTCCTTTTCTGAAAGAGATTTCACAATGGGCTCCCATAGAGTTGAAGAATAAATCTGCCCTATTTGTTTCCAAGTGGCTATTCCGGCTTGGAACACCCTTCTACAATCCAAATAACATTTTAAATTCCGATATTGAATCGATATTATCGATATCACACATATTATTTATTTTACGTTTTCTCTCCTGTTCAGAGCATTAGGAGGAGTAAGGACGTATGCTTTTACTAACTCAATTTTATATTTTATTAAAATGAATATAAATGACATTTATTAGGGTCTAATTATTGTATCGCATCCTGTATCTCCTTGGACCGAAACTAGTAGGTAAATTACTTTTATATCAATTACCAGTAATTAAAATTTATGTAAAAAATTATGATTTTTTTTTTTTATAAATTATCATTTAACTCGAAGAGAGGTAATAGGCATAAAATAGGCATTGATTGTAGGCGATATATCCATTTAGATTTTTACTTTTAAATTGGTTGTTATTGAAATTTACTGTAAGCGTCATTTGAAATGTTTTCTGTCCAACATAAACTAATTATACAAAAATGCGTTTTGGAGCAGCAAAATGGTGTTTTGGAGTAGCTAAAATTTTTTTTTATCTACTAGCTAACAAAATTACAATTTTGGAGTAGCTAATAAAATACCTGGAAGTATCAAAAATGCTTTTTGGAGCAGATAAAATAAAAATTTAGTACAGAATAAAGCTTTTGGGTGTAGCTAAATTTCAAAACTCTCACGAACCCCATGAATTAGAATGCAACCAAAAAAAATCCAGGCCTCTAGATCATATCCTAAAAATAAAATTTTCAATATATACGGACATTTTTATTATATCACTAAAACTAACTGTGCATAAAATGAAGTGCATGGCAAAAAAAACAATTATACAAAAAGCTGCTGTTTTGCAGAACTTGGTCATAGTGCAACAAAGGTAAGCATACTTTATGTACCAAATGAAGAAATCCAAATCAAAGAATCCATTTCCGTATTACTCTTGGAGAAATTGCATAGTGAAAGGCACCCAAAAACGCACTTTCCCAAAATGCCACTATCCACCACTGACCATAGCACATGATAATTCCTACAAAGAATTCATCTAAAGCCAAATCCACTGACTCATTGATCGCGAGATCTCCAGATCCAAAAGACCTAGAGTGCTAAAATTTGGAACACAGTTTCATCTTGGGCCCTAGGGGTGCAATAAGAAAGGATTTTTAAAAATTCAAACTCAAACTGCCAAAATACTATTTTTAAAAAACCTTTCCGTAGGATTAACATGGAGAACATGTAACAATGCAATATTTCAAGATTGAAACAATCTCCATGTTTTAATATTATGTAACCTATGACCAGCATTCTGATTGGCTGTTGACTAAATATCGCCAAAATGTCACCAAATAAATAAATGTCGTCAAATTAATAAAAACATCGTCAAATTTATAAATACAACACCAAATAAATAAAAATTTTCACCAAAAAAATTAAAAAATTCACCAAATCAATAACAAATTTCGCCAAATGAATATAATATCGCCAAATGAACTAAAATATTATCATATATGTAAAAATAACATAAAGTTATGTCATTTATCCACGAAGGCTGATTTCCCGTAGAATTATTAGGGTGGATGCGAATACTACCTGTCATCAAGAGTGACATTTCCCTTAATATTCCGTACTACATCAACTATGATGTAGATATACCGTATCATATACTAAGATATACTGTACTACAACAACTATGAACATTAAATTTGGCATGGAGGTACATTTTAAGCCAAAATTGCTCACTAAGAAAGGATTTTCAAAAATTCAAACTCAAATTGTCAAAAGTAAAAATCCTCGCCACTGACTCATCACTAATTTTCTAACTTATTGAACATCCCGGAAGATGAAATTTGACAGAGTTGTTACTTATACCTTATATAGGAAAAGTAAGCTACCAAGATACCAAGCACAGGGTGGCAACAAGATTCTAGAAAAAAAAGTTCCCTGATATTTCCCTGATTTCCATGATGGTGTCACAAAAATTTCCCTGATTTTACAATTTCATTAAGAAATGTTGCAATATATGCTTTGTATAAAAACAAAGTATCCATTCTACAATAATACTTTAAATATATTGCATTATCTCTCTATTTAAAAAAAATGTAAGACCTAGGGGGAATTTTCAGTTTTTTCAATGTTATTCAGATCGTATCTCTCATTGTTCCGTTTGCATCTCAAAAAGTAAATGTCCTAAAATTATGAAATTATGCCAGTTTATTAAGAAATGTTTGGGAAATAAGGTGAATGTATTTGATTTTCAATACAATTAGTATAATAGACGTTATTTTATGTTAAAGTCATAATTTTAGAAAATTTCGAAAACAATTCATACATTTTTGGATATTTGTCTTCCAATTTTCAACAAAAAAATAAATAAAAAAATTAGGAATATAGATTAAACTATTGGCTACAAATGATCCAGAGCGTTTGAGAAAATTCGATTTAGTTTTGTAGTTATAAATTTTTAAATAATTGACGAAATGTCTGAAATAAGCGTCAATTGTACGCGTATTTTCACGAGGGAAAAATTAAAACTGCTCTAAGTAGTTCAAAAATATACTTTTTCCCCATTAAAAAAATATATTTATATCCGCAAAATCCTCCTTTCATGAATGGTATCAATACTGAAATTCTATCTTAAAAAATAAATTAGATGTAACTATTTATGTGAAGTACTATAAATATTATTAAAAGACAGTTCGGAACCGAAATGCCGTGTTTGGAATGTTGTAAATAAAAAATTAAAAGCAATACTTATTGACAATTAAAATAATAATTTATGGATACAACACAAATTACTCAATTGCGACAGGCATAATAGTAATTAAACATCTTCTCTGGAAGCAGATAATGCAAAAAAAAACAAGTCTTTTCAAATTATTTCTTTTGTAGATAATTTTATATGCTTCATATTTCCTATTCCAATCTTCAGTAAATCACATATTCATAAGCCCCTCACATGTTGCTTGCAATCTAAAGTCCAACACACTTTGCTTTTGCTTTTCCTTCCAGCAGTGATTCACGTTTTTACAAAAATAAAACTGAAAATATGAAAATGTGCATAATCATGCTTTTTTTTTAAAATTATTTTTCGTAACTAAAAGGAAATATTGACAACTAAATTGCCCAGAATAGAAGGCATCACAGACAATAATTGCCGTTTTAATGACCAAAATTTGAAAAAATCCCTGATTTTTTTTGAAATTTTGAAAAATTCACTGACTTTAAAGTGAAATTTCCAGAATTAAAAATGTCTATGATAATTCCCTGATTTCCCGGTTTTCCAGGTTATGTTGCCACCCTGAAGCCACACTGTATCATAATATTTGATTCATGGATACTTTGGACCTCACTTGGAAGGAAGGTCAGAGGGAGAGTGTATAAATGGTCAATCTGTTTGACGCGGCCTACCTTCCTCTACACAATGTTAGGTCATTTAGAAGTAGAAGCGTATGTTGCCTGTCACCAAAGGTGACATTTTCCTTCTTGCGGTATAAAGATCAGAAAGAAAAATGGGTTAACAAACGACCTGATCAATGCGACTCACTTTCCGATACGACGGTAAGTAATTTATGGTCCACTAGCAATATGGCCCGGCGTTGCTCGTGGTCACATTGCGCAGTAAGAGCTGCGCGATTTTGTCTTGTCAGCGTAGCTATAGGCCATGGCATATCACTCTCTGTGCACTGTGAAAATTAAACTATATCCAAATCCAGATTTATTAAATTACTTTGAGTATTTTTTGAGATACTTAAATCTATTTTTATGTTCACGACTTTACATGCTATTGCGACTACCTACTATTTAAACTGATGTTTTTGTAAAATGTTTCTTTTTGTGAAATAAAAATTCCTAACATTTTTTTAAATTGCATATTTTTTGTATAAAAATTAACCATTTAGTGACAATAAATCCATGTAGTAAACTTCACATACATTAGTTTTAATATTGGCGACGCAATATTATATCAAAGAAACAATATTGCATTCTTCCAAATCAAAATAATGTATCGTATTTGGTGAAGTTTTTTTTGTTGTGCCAATTGGCGACCGGAGTCTATATATCCCTCTTTCAACATAATTTCATATGGGTCAATATTTACGGACAATATTTCTTATAAAAATTAATTATCAAATATTTATTTTTGAATTCCAATAATTTGTTTTTGAGGCGAAAATTTAAAAATAAGCTACATGGAGGTATAAATATATAAAACTTTAAGTTAAACTTTTAGGGTGGCCCATTTCAACACCATAGTAATATTCCACTCCGTAACAAATAGCACTATTGTCATAAAGTTAAGTTGTTCGGAACATGAATACACATGGCGTCAGTCGAAAGAGCTGGTTTAATTCCCTCCTTCGGTTGGCGAGGTTTTTGTTAACGACGTTATTTTTGTTATTTGGACACTAATTTCTCCATTGTGATGATATTTTTAAATATAGGACCTCTATTTTAGCTCATTTGGCAACATTTTTATTCAATTGGAGAATTTTTTTTTATTAATTTGGCGACATTTCGAATTTATTTGGCGACATTTTTAATTCATCTTCAATACTTGGCGACTTTTTTAATTCATTTGGCGATATTTTTAATTCATTTTTCCATATTTGGCGACTTTTATTATTCATTTGGCGACATTTTTAATTCATTTTCTATGTTTGGCGACTTTTGTTATTTATTTGGCGACATTTTTAATTCATTTGGTAACGTTTTTAGATCATTTGGCGACATTTTTAATCCATTTGGCGACATTTACTCATCAGCCAATCAAAATGAATCGTTTATCCCAGTATTGTCTAAACATATTTTTGGTCCCCAAGGTGATTTTTAACACTAATGTTATGAAGGGAAGATCGAGATGTAAATTTCCCATAGGAGTTGGAGACATTTTTTATTAATTTGGCGACATTTTTAATTCATTTGGCAACATTTTTAATGCGTTCTCCAAGATTTGGCGACTTTTCTTAATCATTTGGCTACATTTTTGATTCATTTGGCAACATTTTTCATTTATTTGGCGACATTTTTAATTCATTTGGCGACATTTACTCATCAGCCAATCAAAATAAATCGTTTATCCCAGTATTGTCGAAAAATATTTTTGGTCGCCAAGGTGATTTTTAACAATATGTTATGAGGGGAAGATCGAGATGTCAATTTCCCATAGGCGTAATGTTAGAGAAAATGGAAAAAGTTCTATAACTTTTGAATGGTTGCAGATATCCACATGAAACAAAGTGCATATTTTAAACTAAGAAAAGTTTGTTCACATGGTGCAAGTTTCATAAAAATCCGTGCAGTAGTTTTTGAGTTAAATCCGGACAAACAGACAGACAGACAGACAAAAAAATTTTAAATGTGATTTTCGGAATCAGCGTGTTCTAATTCGTGGAGAAAACTCAAAATGAGGGGTTTTGTTCGATTCCACTGACAGACACTCCATTCTTATATATAAGTATTGATTGATAGCACGATTCCCCAAATAGTAATGAGAACGAAATCGTCTGCAGTTAAGGACGACATTCCCTTCACGGGGTAGAAAGGTCAGTGGACGGAATGGGTTAATAATCGGCTTGGTCGATGAGGCCTACCTTTCTTTATATGGTGGTATGCCTATACGAGGAGTTATGTGGGCGGAATATAAAACTGTTGCTGTGGACTCCTCTCCCACGTGGTACAAGTGTCAGAAATGGGACTGCGGTGTGGTAACGGGATATGGTAAACATTTTTTTTTTTAATTTGATTTGACAATGCAGTAAAGAATGTAACTTATTATTTTTTATTTAAAAAAAGTTCAATATTAAAAAAAGTGCGGGGCAAAATCCGAAAAAAGAGCTAGGGTGCCGTCCCCACTGCCACCCCCCCCCCCCCCCCCCCTCTTCGCATATTGATATGGTTCACCGTACAAATGTGAAAAAATATGAAAATCTTGAATTTAGCAAGTGAACATTTTAAAATCCTTTTCGTTTTTTTTTGTCTTCTTATATTCTCGCCAATTTGTGAAACTTCACTACACATGTTGGTGTCTAATAAAAGATTTTCGGTGATAATTATTTTTAACAATTATAAGAGTTGTTCTTCTTTAAATCTTTGGGATGTTACTAAAGGTTGAAATATGGATGATAATCAACGGGTGTAACGTATATATATCCACGTTATTGTATAGCCAACTTCTCCATATTATCAATATGTTTGTTATCTAAGTGTTTTGGAGCATCTTGGAGCAGAAATCGCGAATTGGCGCGATTTGGGCAGGCGCAACATCCCTGGATTTTAATATGAGCGATAGAATGAGAAGCTATGGATTTAAATTGAACAAATCACATTTTAATCGGGAAGGGAGAAAACACTATTTTTATAATAGGGTAATGCACAAATGGAACAAATTGTCAGTGAATATCGTAAATTGTACAGGAGTAAAGGATATTAAGAAGTTAGAAATTCATTGGGAGATAGTTAAGAGGTACTAGATGAAATATCCTTGTTGGGCCTTAAGCCTGTAATTGGTCGTCAATATTTGTATTCGTTTCAGTGGTTGCCCAAGCTTGGACTTCTCTCCAGTGGTTATTTTAGCTCAGTGCGCGTGACCACTGAGCTAAAATAACAATAAACACTGAAGCGAGGACCAAGGAGAATAAATATTCCTTCCGCATCGGTCTCCATAGATTTAAAGACACATTAATCCAGACATAGTCTATTCCAGGGGGATGGTGTAGGTGCTTCAAATTCCGCAAACACGCAATTTACACAAATTGCATTATTTTTTTAATTTTTCGTTTTTTCCGCCCTAATCCAAATATATGAAATAAATATTTTCTAGCAACACCAATGAACGACAGTCACCTACAAATGTCACTCAACATCCAAACACAAACCCAGAGCAATCTCCTCTTTTAGCAATAGCAGATCCTTCGACTGGGTTCCCTCCTCCCCTCTCTCCTCCCTAGCCCTAACGCGACGAGCAAAACACCCGCTTAAAAAAAAAAAAAAAAAAACGACACCTGTTAGAAAATATATTGTTCCACATGCGCTGGTAGGCCTCAGTTTCAGGATCCCCCGCCTCTCATAAGTCATAAGGTATGGAGTTTTAAAAATTAAACATTCCTGCACAAAATTATTTTTAGGAATTTCTACGGATATTCATAATGATGAATATCCGCATGAAACCCCATAACAAAAAACGACATTTGTAAAATCGTTAACTCAGAGTGGAATCAGCCTGTGAGTGTAAATAATATACTAAAGTGTAAACGAAAGACAAATGTTTCGAACGTGCCGATGTTTAGACCCATTCCTCCTCTTACACTTGCACACAACGTGAGGAGGAGTGTACCAGTAAACGCTTCCTCTTCTATAACTTAACATGGAATCAGCCTATAATGGATAAATGACATACCACAGTGTAAAGGAGAGTAGGCCGTTTCAATCATGTTGGCCATTTATTCTCTCCTCTTCTGAACTTTTTGCCGAGTTGGGCCCAAATACAGGGCAGTCTGTACCTAGACGATTTTTTTAACAGGGCTTTCGCAAGAAGAAGTTCCACCAGAACAGCATTAAGAACTTATAAACAGAAGAAATATTAAAAAGGTGTGTCAAAAGAATGATGGGAAGTAAAATAATTGAGTTGTAATAAGTAATTTCTATTTAAGCAATCGACATCAAATAGTTTGGAAACCCACTTCTGATCAACTATTATATGTTTGTCAGGTTTTATTAAGATCACTGGAACCGCAGCTGAGATTAGCAATATTAAATCCATTGTTCGAAATTAGCGGGTCGTTACTCTTATTTTGCACCTAAAAATTTCAGTTTGACGACCGGATTTTGCATCCATTTCTTACTTCAAATGTTGATTTTCAATAATTTCTCAGACATTTTTCAGTAATTTTGTCAGGAAGACGGTGTTATTTTTAGAGTACAAATGAAAACATGCTTCTAATTTAATGAAAAGAAGCTTTAACTGTTACAAAAATATCGTAACAGCAGCTCTGCTTAAGTAATTTTAAATATTTTTAAATTACGCCTAAGCAGAACATTTTGGCGACTAAAAGAAAATTAGTAAGTGCTAATGACGCCCAACTGTTATCTTTATCTCTCCCAGATGTTATCTGTTAGGGATGAGCTTAACATATATTATACAATAACGGTAGTTATTACGATATTATTGACGAACAACAGTTACTTATGTATTTTTTCAGAGAGAAGGGGGGGGGGGGGGGGATATAAGTGCAATACTAAATAAGTTAGTGTAATACTAAATCACTCAAAAAAGGTTCTGCAAAAAGTTTTCGCATTTTAAACTAACATGCTCTTGTATAGTACAACATGACATAATTTAACACATTATTTCATGTTTATCAGAATATGGTTCAATATTATAAAAAACGGATGGAAAATGTAATACATATACAAAATTAACATTAAATTTAAATTGATATATTCAGGGGTGTTGCCCGGCTTCAGGCATTTTGGAGCAGTGTTCCATAAAATAAAAATCCATAAACCCAACTATAAAATAATATTAAAGAAAACTTTATGAAGAAAAAAAAACGCCTGAGCGTTTGAGCGTTGAAACGTTGAGCCATATTTTTTAAAACTAATTTTAAAAAATTGTAATCAACTATTTTTAAACAATTTATATAATTTTAGTTACATTGGCCATTCAATTTGTTTCTTAAAATCTTTTTAACTTATTTATTTTCTGTTAAAAATATGTACATGACATTTTTTAAGACAATGCGAATATATCTTTTCAAGGCAAAGAAATACTCAACACAGTAGCAACAACGAAATTTGCTCAAATGGGTTAAAACAACTAAAAAATATTTTTTCATTTTACGAAAAAGGTGCACTTTAAATCGGTTTTACGGGAATTCTCGGGCCGTACTGAGTAGATGCGGGTGCCCTGTGCAAAGGAAGCAACGGGGGACATCGCATCAGATTTTAGGTGATTTTTTATAGCTAGAACAGTTTTGCGCCATTCTTAGATGAAAATAGCTCATTAATAGAGGAAAAAAGGGCAAATTATCAGTAGCAGCAAGATAACTTTTTTTATTTTAAATTAATTTCTTTTAATTATTTAAAATATTTTTAGTTAAAAATCCGTAGTAAAGCAATTGTTCCTAAAATAATGCCCAAACAAAAAAAAAAGTCCAATGTACAATTAAAAGAAAATCCCATAATACACTTAAAATAAAACCAAAGGGTACACTTTAAGGTAAAAGAAAAATCCCAATAGACACTTAAAATAAAACTTAAGATACCTTTAAAAATAAAAGACTGATGTATCGCAAAAAGAAAATGCTCAATATACTCCTAATGGAAAATGCCCAGTGTGCCTATAAAAAAGTTAAATGTTCCTGTAAAAGAAAAAAGCCTAATGTACCCCTAAAATAGACGAATCTAGACATAAAAGTAAAAGACAGTGTACTCATAAAAGAATGCATAAAGCCTATATAAGAAAAAGCATACTATATATTTTTTAAAAATTCCAAAGAAGCGCCGCACCCCCCCCCCCCCTAAAAAACATTTATGTACATAAAAAATAAATAAAATTATACTCCTAAAGGTAGAAGTTTAAAATATCTCTATAAGTAAGAGCCCAATGGGCTCCTAAAAGTACAAAAGTAGTTCCCTCAAAAAAGCAAAAAGTATCCCCTTAAAAGAATACTGTATCGCTAAAGAAAAAGTCCAATGCACCCGAAAAGTAAAATCTTAATATATCTTTAATAGTAAAAGCCCAACGGGATATTTAAAGTGAAAAAACAAGTGCCCCAAACTTAAAGTATGACAAACTTCTTAAAGTAAATGATTAATGTATCCCTATAAATGCAAAACTAATTTAAATTATATTGTATCCTACTTTAATATATCGACAAGATCTAACATCCAATGTCTTCTAAAAACTAAAACCAAATGGACTCCAAAATATATGGATGTTGCTCGGTTTCATGCATTTTGGAACAGTGTTTGGACAAACATAGTGCACTCCTAAAAGTAAAAGCTACACTGAAATTAGAGTAAATGTACCTCTAAAAATAAAAACACAATATACCTTAAGTAAAAAATGTATCCATAAAAGAAAATATTCAAAGTACCCTACTATAAAAAAAGTTTTTAAAAAATGCATAAAAATAAAAAAATATAATTACTTTTAAATATTGGCGCCAAAATTTATATATGTTTTTTGTAAATTAACACCAAATTTGTGACAAATATAAAATTAATATTAAATATTTAATTTTTTTCTACTTGTTCGTAAATTTAAAATGATATTTTTACTCTTTAGTGCTTTTTCTTAAAGTCGGGTTTTCTTTAAAAAAATTACTTTCTCATTTTAGTTTTTAATTTAGCAGGGGTTCGCGCACTGTGCTGTTATTCGTAAGGAAGCTCTAGTTGTTATGCTTACTATTCTCCATACCTCGAGTAATATATTTTGAGATTATCCGGTGAAATGAACGAAATGATATTGCAGTAAGACAATTCCTATACAACAATGTGCACATTTTTTGAAATCCGAGAAAATGTTGAAAAAAAGTCTGGTTAATCGACTTTTTCGGGTAAATAACAGCAGGATTAACTCACTATTTTTTAATTTTCTGCCAAAGTAGATTTCCCCCTATTCAACAAAAAAAAAAAATTCGAAATTAAACAATATTTTTTTCCTACAATGATTCAGTTAATTGAGAATTTTTTATACTTAAATATATATATAACCTCCACCTTAATGCGTTTGGCATTATCGGTTAACACATTTTAAGTCGATTAAAAAGCAAATGCACAATGTGTATCCTTTACAACAAATACCAATTGTATTTCATAAAGTTTACTCGTTTAAGAAAATGAACTCCTAAAATAAAATTTCCACTTTACCCTCAACATAATGTGCAAACCATTTCATACAAAAAAAAGTCCAACGTACCACTAAAAGAAAAGCCATGTGTGCCACCAAAAGAAAAACCCGATGTACTCTTAAAGTAAAACACCAAAAAAACAATTAAAAAGTAATATATCCTAAAAAGAAAAAAAATAGCTTAAAATGTGAACCGGAGAATTATCGACCAGTTAGCTTGACTTCTGTCATTTGCAAGATATTTGAAACTTTATTAAGAAATCATGTAATGAACTTTCTAGAGACAGGGGGATTGCTCTCAAGTATACAGTACGGGTTTAGAAAGAGTAAATCTTGTGTTACTAATCTATTACAATTTTATGATGGAGTTACTAAAGATTTGGATGGTGGAAATAATGTGGATATAGTTTATATCGATTTTCAGAAAGCTTTTGACAAGGTTCCGCATGAAGCTCTGCTATATAAGTTAGATAGGATTGGGATTCGGGGCAATATTCTTGAATGGATAAGAAACTGACTAACAGGTAGAAAGCAAAGAGTACAAATTAAGGGAAAATACTCTCGATGGGTAGAAGTCAAAAGCGGAGTTCCACAGGGTTTTGTATGGAGCCATTGTTGTTCATTATTTTTATTGATGATATTCGTAAGAACGTTGCAAGTAGAGTTAGCATCTTTGCGGACGACTTAAAAATCATGGGCACCGTAAATAGCATAGAACAGGTAGAGCAATTACAGGTCGATTTAACTAAAATTTCAGAATGGGCTGTTTGTTGGGGTAGGTCATTTAATATTAAAAAATGTCAGGTCTTGCACATGGGACTTAAAAATAAAAAGGCTTCTTATGATCTGCAAAGTTCTGAGATTAGTGCCAGTGACATTGTTAGTGATGTTGGCGTTTCAGTAAGTAGGGATTTTAAATGGGGACACCATTATGGGACAGCCAGTAAAAAGGCGAATAGAATGCTGGGATGTATTAAAAGAAATGTATCATCTAAATCTAAGGACGTAATTTTACCACTGTATAGGAGTTTGGCTAGGCCCCATCTAGAGTTTGTAGTACAATTCTGGTCACCTTATCTCAAAAAGGATATGGATTTATTAGAACGGGTTCAACATAGAGCTACAAAAATGATTCAGGATACTTCGGGAATGAATTATGAAGAAAGGCGTAGAACTCTAAATATGTATACACTCGAGGAGAGAAGGATTAGAGGGGATCTTATTCAGTTATTCAAATTTATCAAATTGGGAGATGTGGCGAGATTAGAATTTAATATTGCCTATGTGACTAGAGGTCATGAATTCAAATTATACAAGTCACAGCTTAATCGGGATGTTAGAAAGCATTATTTTTTTAATAGGGTTATTGACAAATGGAATGGTTTGCTGAGTATGTTGTTAATTCTTCAGGGGTGGGTGGTTTTAAAAAACAATTAGATCGGCATTGGGGAATCGTGAGGATGATGGATTGACAGGACCAACTTAGCTGGGCCTAGAGCCTGTAGTTGGTCGACATTATTTGTATTTGTAATTCAAACTGAGTTTGTAAATATAAAATTTACAATATTTCATTTAAATTTAGAATTGAGGAACTACGTATTGGTAGAACCCTAATTAAAATATTTTTTTAAAAATTGTTCCATCTGAATTTTAAAATTAAAGTAAATCATTGGTATATGAATTTTAAACCTGAAATAAATAATTTATTCAAGATATATTCTATTATTTTTAATTTTTCTTACAATTTGACGCTATCAAAAATACTATATAAAATCACATTGAAGTAGTAACATTTCTGCGCTATAAAAAGTAGGTATTGCTATTGAAAATTTTAAAGTTGGTGCGGATTCGAGTATGAAGATAGTCCCCCATGCAAATATTTTGTATATCAATATGTAAAAGACTTTATTCCCTACAAAATGGTATATTAAGTTTAGCCCTACAATAAATAGTGGTCGAGAAACCAGGGGTGGTTCGTTTTTTTATCCCCGGGTGTACCTCTACAAGTAAAAGCCCAATGTGCCCTTAAAAGTTAAAGTCCAAAAGTAATCTCAAAAGTTTAAAAAAATTTAACCCCACCTTAAAAAAATAGATCAATGTATTCCAATAAAATAACAACTAATGTCAAATGTTAATGTATCCCAATTTCTTTAACTGAAATATATCCCCAAGATCTAAATTCCAATGCATTCAAAAAACTACATCTAAGTATACTCCAATATATATGAAGTTTTAACTAAGAAAAAGTACCCTTAAAACGAAAACTATCATACACCCTTCAAGTTTTAAAGTACAATGTACCCATAAAAGTATAAGTCAATATGTCTTCACAAATGAAATATTTGAGTATATGAAAAAAAATTTAACTTTGCAATTAAATCAATGTACTTCTTCAAAGTCCACTGGATCATTACTATTAGAATATTTGAAAGTTTACAATGTCCCCCCCCCCCCCCCCTTCCTCTTTCAATTAAGTCTAAAGAAATAGTGAAATGGGCATATTACGAATATATTATAGATAAAAATTAAGTAGAGGGCTATATTTACAGAACAGTAATAATTGTATTCTATGCACAGGGGTCGTAAAATTAAAATTAGCGGCAAAATTATTAAATTGGCGCGGGTTTGGCGCAATTTGGCTAAAAATCAGTGTTTTGTAGAAAGCTTGGAGCAGAAATCGCGAATTGGCGCAATTTGCGCAGGCGCAACACCCCTGTAATATTGCGTTGAGCCATATTTTTTCAAACTAATTTAAAAAAATTTTAATCAACTATTTTTAAACAATTTATATAATTTTAGTTACATTGGCCATTCAATTTGTTTCTTAAAATCTTTTTAACTTATTTATTTTCTGTCAAAAATATGTACATGACATTTTTGAAGACAATGCGAATATATCTTTTCAAGGCAAAGAAATACTCAACACAGTAGCAACAACGAAATGATTTTAGTTACATTGGCCATTCAATTTGTTTCTTAAAATCTTTTTAACTTATTTATTTTCTGTCAAAAATATGTACATGACATTTTTGAAGACAATGCGAATATATCTTTTCAAGGCAAAGAAATACTCAACACAGTAGCAACAACGAAATGATTTTAGTTACATTGGCCATTCAATTTGTTTCTTAAAATCTTTTTAACTTATTTATTTTCTGTCAAAAATATGTACATGACATTTTTGAAGACAATGCGAATATATCTTTTCAAGGCAAAGAAATACTCAACACAGTAGCAACAACGAAATGATTTTAGTTACATTGGCCATTCAATTTGTTTCTTAAAATCTTTTTAACTTATTTATTTTCTGTCAAAAATATGTACATGACATTTTTGAAGACAATGCGAATATATCTTTTCAAGGCAAAGAAATACTCAACACAGTAGCAACAACGAAATGATTTTAGTTACATTGGCCATTCAATTTGTTTCTTAAAATCTTTTTAACTTATTTATTTTCTGTCAAAAATATGTACATGACATTTTTGAAGACAATGCGAATATATCTTTTCAAGGCAAAGAAATACTCAACACAGTAGCAACAACGAAATAATTTTAGTTACATTGGCCATTCAATTTGTTTCTTAAAATCTTTTTAACTTATTTTCTGTCAAAAATATGTACATGACATTTTTGAAGACAATGCGAATATATCTTTTCAAGGCAAAGAAATACTCAACACAGTAGCAACAACGAAATGATTTTAGTTACATTGGCCATTCAATTTGTTTCTTAAAACCTTTTTAACTTATTTATTTTCTGTCAAAAATATGTACATGACATTTTTGAAGACAATGCGAATATATCTTTTCAAGGCAAAGAAATATTCAACACAGTAGCAACAACGAAATTTGCTCAAATGGGTTAAAACAAGCTAAATAAGCGCCGACTTAAAAAGAGCAAAAGAAACATCATACAAAACATGCATATAACTCACCGGAAATCTTTCTTTCGAGAATCCGTAGAAGCAATCAAGGCTCGCTCGCGATACGTTTTACATAAGTCCCTAGGGAAAAAGGGATCAAACATCTTAAAAAAAGAAACAAAAACTTACTTACAAAATTTAAATACTTATCTAATCTATCTATCTAATACTATTAAACGAGCAATGTCACTATATTTGTTTGTTTGTTCGTTTGTTTGTTTGCACAATCTCCAAATCCGCTCTAACGATTTTCACGAAAATTTATGTACTACCAATTTTCGGGGTAAAAATTCGATTGGGATAGGTTTCATCTTCGAAAAATTTCATTTAGATTGTGAAATAAGTAGATTAAAAGTTCCATTTAACTCTTTCCATTGCAAATTATTCATCGCGAATGAATTAATAAGTTATATTGCAATAACCGTTAAACGTTATTTAATTCGTCATATGTTATTTTAATTTAAAACGTGTAAAATATTTTAATGAGATATTTTTATTTGAGTTTTTATTCTAAAATAGTATTATTTTTTTCTCATAAATAAACGAAGTTAACGTTATTTAATTCGTCATATGTAATTTTAATTTAAAACGTGTAAAATATTTTTATGAAATATTTTCATTTGAATTTTTATTCTAAAATAGTGTTATTTTTTTCTCATAAATAAACGAAGTAAACGTTATTTAATTCGTCATATCTTATTTTAATGTAAAACTTGTAAAATATTTTGAAATTTTCATTTTACTAATTACTCTAAAATAAAGTATTTTTTTTCTCATAAATAAACAAATGAAACATCAGTAAATTAAATTAGAATTGGAAAATCGTTTGCGTTTTCAAGTAAAGAAAAAACATATTCTAATAACGTGACTTTTTCGTCTACTAAATGACTTTTTCGTCTACTAAATACTATAAGTTTTCTAATTCATAAGTGGAATACGCAAGAGCAAGTTTTTAAAATACCGTATAAGAAAATATCGTTAGGGAAACCATGTAGGTTTTGTTTATATTCCATGTAAAATGGATTATGTATATCCACAAATAGAACATGGAATTTTCAATTTAAAATATGTTTGATTAGATGCAATTTCGTTTGTTTTGCTAAGTATTTATATTTTAATGGAATCAATTGAATTATGTTTTATTAAATTAATGTGTTACGTGTTATTTATAAAATATATATGTATTTATTTACTTTTAAAATTAAACTTTGTTCTACGTTGTTAGTTGATAAATTTTATTTTACCAACTGTTTAAAAATACTTTTTTAAGCTTTTATATTCAAATGGAATTAACTAAAAGAAGTTTTATTAAATTAATTTTGCGCACTATTTATAAAGATAAAAAAATTATTTTATACATTTAAAAAACGGTTTTGTTCTATACATTATCGGTATTTGATATTTTTTATTTTCCCAATTGTTTATAAATACACTATTATAACTGATAGCACTAATAAACGAGAAAATGAAATTTTTTTGTGAATTTAACAGTTTTGAAGATATGTTTTAAAAATTTTGAAAAATGAAACGTTTTCAAAAATTTGCGTTTGTTTACAGTGGACACTTTGCACTGTTTTCTGCTGTAATTAACATGACGTCTTTAAAGATATAAGAAACTTCATGCGCATATGTTATTGGTTGGTGGATCCCACGTGGTTTGTTATTCATCAATCACAGAGGCTAATCAACCATGCGTTTTTGTTAATTCGTCAAAATTTTAATTTTGAGACCATGTCATGCATAGTGTCTATAAAAATGGTTTGTTATTTATTCTACATTCTAATGAGTAGATAATTACTGAAAAAGTTAAATAGTTTGAAATGCTAATTTTTTTCTGGAAAAGTGATACCAGTACATTTGTCACATTCTGAATGTAAAAGCAACATTCCTATTACCTATGACCATTGCGTAGAAAAATTGCGCGAGGTCAATCCTTACCCTATTTAATTTAATATGAAATAGTTCTCGATATTAAATTGTATTAGTTAGTATTAATTTAATAATCAACTGTTTCACGAATTACGTAATTAAGTTTAGTTACAAGCAGAGAAGGATTGAAAATGAGTAATGAGATTTTACAATAAAACAACGGAAAAAGAGTTTAAATTGTTCATTAACAAAATTTAAAATCACTTTTAAATATAAATTTGATATTTACTATAAATGTGTTTTAAAATTGATTTACTTTGTTATTTCAAATAATTCTTCTTCTTTATTGAAATATTTTTTCGAAACCACCTGCCTAATTAAATATGAAATTGTTTTCGGCATTTTCTCGCATTCCGTAAACATGTTTAGTTTCAAGCAGATATATAGATGAGTAACGAGACTCTACAATATAACAAAGGAAAAACAGTTTAAAAGTTTCCAATTGAAACGTACATAGTAATCTAAACCCTTGAAAGAAAAAGTTTTCATATACACACAGGGAAATTAATTTAATTTAAAACCATTTGTAAAAATAAACTGTAAATGTTTTTTTAATTATTTTAATCGTGTTACTTCAAATAAGTATTTTGTTAATAAAAATTTGTTCGAAGTAACTATTTTTTTCAGGACCCATACTACCAGCCACCTACACAAATTTTATATTATAGAACCTTTTCTTCTGTAACCTCTTCAAAATTATGAAATATTCCTAACAACAGCCACAAATTTAATTTAACAAATTCAACAAATTTAATTTTTGTAATTGGTAAAATTAAATTATTTTTCACTAAATTAAAGATAAAACTGCTTTTGTCACTACGATCAATTCCGAATAACACATAAAATTACTCAAAATAAGTAAAAATCTTTATTATTGATTAAACGTTTAATAAGAATATAAAATGCTGTTTAAAGGTTGAATGAATACAGGTTGAAGATAAAAAAAAATTACCGAAATAATTATGCAGTAGCAAAAAATAATTTGATATCCGTTATCATAATCTTCTTATTAACAAAGAGTGCTTTACATCATTTAAAAATCCAGTCAGTTAATCCAGAATTAGACAAAAGCAAATATCGTTACAAATTGTTACTTAAAATACTGAACAACAATAATATTGTCAGGGTTTAGCATGCAAACGAAAACATCTTTGTGCTACAATTGTGCGAATGGTCGTATTAGGCGCTCAGGATTCTTAAAAATATTAATTTAAATTACCTTTGCAGAATTGTTACGGTATCTTTGCAATCTCGACACTTCTAACCAATCGTATGAGCATTTCAAAGAACTTAACTTATTTCGATAATTAAGACATTATTAGACGATAAAATATATTATGAAACGTCTAACCATTGATAGGGACATTTCAAAACATTTGCATTTGATTCGATTCATTAGAAATATTACTAAGTAATAAAATATGCAAACGAGCTGGGCTCGGTCCCCTGGTACTAATATTATAAATCGTCAATGTGAGGGAAACAAAATTATAGGAAAAACGCAGTAGAGAAAAAATAGTTTTAAATTTAAAAAATAGTTATATATACTATGTAATAATACAGGCTAACCGCGCATTGGCAACTATCGGACATCCAGCTGAACTATTTAGTTGCATTCAACTGAAAAATTAAAATTTTAGCTGCTCATTTAGCAATTATCAGACATGTAACTATTAGACAAAATATCATTTCGCTATGTAACGATCTAACAATTTTGTGTAAATAATCTACAATTTGGCGATTTTGTATGGCGTGTTATAATACGAGTTTGAACTATTTTTCATCTTTACTTTGGCGGTTTCGAAATCTGAAAAGTGGAAGAACTGAATTGAATGCAATTAAAATAATTCCCGGACAGTAGTTGAGGGATTTTTAGTCCCTCAGCTGATTAAAAGTTACAGTGCAATTTTTGATAGTGCCAGGCAAATAATTTATAATCAGCTATTTTACTACAACAGTCACAAATCCGTGACTTTTACTTTACCAAATTCAAGAGTATAATAACTATTGGGTAAGTAGTGTACATATTATGCATTAAACATCCCTATTCCTAAATCATATTAATAACATTAATTCCATTCGAAATTCTTCGAAGGCTGCATAGATTGAGATGTTTTTTAATCGAGTCATCTTTACAAGTCGTTTTAAAAAAATGCCTACTACTTTTTTTCTCCATATTATAAGCTGTTTGTTACTTTTGGCAGAAATAGACATATATCATATAAATCAGTGAATGAACATATAGAGGGCAGCACATGCTTTTTGTTGCAGCAATAATACTATGTTTAAGAAAGTACTTTCTCAAAAAATGAGCAATTAGGTGCAAAATAGGCCTAACGGCCCGCTAATTTCGAACAATGGATTTAATATTGCTAATCTCAGCTTCGGTTCAAGCGATCTTAATAAACCCTGACAAACTTATAATAGTTGATCAGAAGATGGTTATCCAAACTATTTGATGTCGATTGCTTAAATAGAAACTTTCCCCAAACTATTTGATGTCGATTGCTTATATAGAAACTAAGAAATTACGTGTCACGACTTAATTATTTTACTTCCCATCATTCTTTTGACACACCTCTTTAAAATTTCTTCTGTTTATAAGTTCTTAATGTCTCTCTGGTGGTTTAACAGATAAGGCGCAGTACTGAGGTGCTGAGGACCTGGGTTCGATTCCCGGTTAGCCTTGATTGGAAATGTCGACATTTATTAAAAGTGATTTACGAAGACAAGCATCTACTCATTGTTCTGATTTTTCAGTACGTCTCTTTTCCAAAATGTAAACGTATGTATTCAGAGCCATTATAAGCATCGAATATATACAAAAATTAATACATTTTAATTATTTTCGAGAACCTAATTTTAACATGTAACCTTTTTACTTTCCGCAGCGTTCAATCTAGAATTAAAAAAAGGGCACTCATGGATCAGATTGTCGATTTAAAAAAAAATATATTCTTGTTAAAATAGACGATCTGATTAGCTAATAGTAATTAAATGCCAAACACTTCAAATTACAACTGAAAAAAGTATGTAAATCTAAGAAATCGAAAAAATCGTGGGGCAATTTGCAGTGTTGGCATAACTGATTGACTCGTAATATGTAGTCAAATAAGTGCACAAATAAAAACTGGGAAAAAAATACTTTCAGGATTTGCATATATGATTCCGTGCTTGGAGCGGACGTGTGCGAAGCGGTTAGCTGATTATCGTGTTTAAAACGGGCAACCAATGAGAAAGCGATTCCCCACTTAAGGCTCTTCCGACACCGTCCATCTTGGATTCGACCTCTAATGTTAAGTCTATGGGGAAAAGTTTGTTTTCATATAAATATAAGTAGAAAAGTTATTCGAATATTTTGATGCAGTTTTTTTTATTAGATAAAGCTTAGATTAACATTCGTTTCCTTGCAATTACTTTTTTCGAAAATTGTTCCCAAATTTTTTTAATGAGAATTGTAACTTTAATGGAACGTTTTAAAAGGATTAAAGAGAGATAATTAAAATCCATCTGTAAGAAAACCAAGTTCAAACATTTCTCTATTCATAGCATGTCATAAATTTGAAATCGGAGAATTTAAAGTATTGAATTTTTCTATATGTAAAAGCTATGTATTGAAAATATCCGATAAAACACGCCTCTCGCTAAGCTCCTCCTCTTTCGACTTCAGCAGTATGTCAAAGGTCACCATCAAACCCGTATTCAGATGCTATCTGTTCGTTCTCGTTTAAGTTATTGGCACATCTTCGTTTTATATTCATGTAATAACTCAATCATGTTCCAATTTATACCACATGCTATATTGTTCACACCGGAGAAATGTCCTTTGCTGGATGAACTCTTGAACCAAGTACAAACGAGACCCGTATTCAGTGAGAAGGGTGGGAAGATAATTATCTCGACAAAAGGGTTAGAATTGGGGATTCTTTTCAGCGACCTGCTTCCAGATGCCAGAGGCAAGGCCATGCCCCGAAGGCGCTGGTTACGTGGAGCGTAGCTTTCAAAAGCATTCGAAAACTATTTTGAGTTTACTTGAATGATTTTTCCTCAAGTAATTATTGAATACTGAAACGTATTCGCTCTATTTGTGGTTCTACGAAAGATACTTTTAAGAAAATGCATGTATTAATTTGAATTAACTTTCTTTATTTACACTAATAAAATTAAAAGGGCTCTGTGTTTGATTATTCACATATCCGACGCTAATAATCCGATTTTAATGAGACTTGTATCTTCTTGGAAGAATGTTTTAAAAAGTCCCAATTTTTTTTTAATATACATTAGATTTCAAATAAGTAACTATGAAATATTTCCCTATGTGTTTTTCCAATTTAGTGGAAGTCAAATTTGTTCGCAGTATTACATCATCTTTTTGGCAGATTTTTATGAAACTTGAAAAATATTTTGCGAATAATATTTTTCATTTTATTTTGTGTCTATGATTTATTACAACTTACTTCCGTGGCGAGTACAACTTACTTGTAAAAAAACTCCGGTTATTTGACATTTCTGGATATATATATAACAGCCGGATAACGAATTTTTTTTTGCAGATTTTGCCTAAGTAGATTTTTCTCTATCCAATAAAAAAAGAATTTTCGAAATCGGACAATGTTTTTTAACAAACGGTGCGGTTATTGAGAATTCCGGATAGTTAAATGCCGGATAACCGGATATTTTTTTTCAAATTGCTCCGAAATGAAACATCCCCTATCCAACAATAACAAAATTTTGCAAATATCCGAATTAGAACCGAAATCCTGCGCAAACATACATAAAAAAATACATATCAGTCGAATATATGACCTCTCGATTTGGCGGTTTTAATATAAAATTTCTGGCGGTTTTATTTTGGAGTTTTGGTTGGCGCGCTGTTCAGTCGGTTAATAAAATAAATACATATATTAAAGCACATTGGTTAAAAAAATTAATCGCAAATTTAACAATTGAATGATATTCTACTTGTTGATGGCAACTTGTTGAACAATATCCACATGACTTGTTATACAACATTTAGATTTTTTTTTTTACAAATGTTTTATGTTAATTTCTTGAACTGTTTAGGTATTTATTTTGTCATCTGGAAAAAATTGGGCATATTTGTTGTCATGCTATTTAAAATATTTAAAGAGATTGAAATTATGAGTGTTTTTATAATTCAAATATTTATTGAATAGAAATAAATAAATAAATAAAAAGAAAACTGAACTACGGCAAAAAATAAGTTTAACAAATTATTTTAGGTGGAACGAAGATTGCTATTTTATTTATAGTTAGATATACCAATTGGACATCCATTTCAAGTGAAATAACTAATATTTTTATATTAAATGGTTCTTTTACTTTTTATACGTAATCACGTATAAATTTTACGTATCACTTAAAATAGTTTGTAAACTTATCTTCTTTTAGTTCAACAATCGTTTACATTTTCAACGTTTTATTTTATTTGTTTGTTAATTACTTCATACGTTTGATTCACATTCATAGTTCAACAAAAACTAGTATTGTCAACATTTAGTTTAAAAATATATTTAAATGCACCTCATGGCTATTTAAATTATCGATGATAATTCGAATTTTATAAATAATAACTTAATTTATTTTATTAATATTTATCTGGTTTCAGTTTATTTTAATTGATTCTATTTTCTTTTTTAAAAAATTCAAATTAGAAATCTGATATTTTGAACAAAGCAATTTCTCTGATTGATTCAGAAAAAAAAATTCAAAAATAAGAAGCTTCTATCACAACACTAAATAAAGAATGTTCAATGGCAATTTAAAAAAGTTTAATAATCACTATTTAGGATTTGTCAGCATTTTTACGGATAGATCAACAAATATGAATTTGTTATTCTAACGTTATAGATTTGAAATGTAGAACTTGTGTATTATATGAAAAGTTGTAATATTTCAAAATACAAAGTCATATAAAAAATGTCATCCAAAATTATCCTGAAAAGTCATGTTTTATTCGCATATGCGAGATGCAGTAAAAATTATGAATGAAGCCTGAATACGATCTCCGTCTTTAATTAAAAAAAATATCCCATTCTATTCCAAATGTAAAATTCCTACTTAGCTGTCGTTTCGCTAAAAGGACTTTCCATCCCCAATGAAGAGGGTTGCAATTTGGCATGGTTATCTCACCAGTAAAAAGACACATGCTAAAGAAGTGTATCCTAAGGAACTTCGTACTCAACCCCCCATTGAATCCTGCCATTGAATAGGTGACCTTTAGACGTGGGTCAACGGTTCAACCTTCCCTGCTCGTTCCTTCAGAGCACTGTCCATAGACTGTCGCGACCAGGGAGGAGGAGAGAGGGTCGCCATTATCTTTGGTCGCGACAGTGAAAACAATAAACATTTCTGAGCTTTTCGGAAAAGGGGAGATATTGCTCCTGGTTAATAGTTTGTCAATTTTATTAATTATAAAAATATTTTTATCTGTACAATTCTAACTTTCAAAAATTAAGTGTCGGGCGAGGTAATAGGATTTCTTTTTTTGCGTACACCTGGGGGAACGCGGTGGTCTGGTTGGGGGTATGCAAAAATATTATTAGAAATGTTAGAAATCATAACTGTTATAAATAAAATCAAAAATAAAAGTTTGGGAAATTTCTTAATGGTTACAACACATTTATTACAAGGATTCTCAAACTTTAAATTTGTTCTTTAAATTTATTTCACAATTACGGAGTGATTTATTAAATTTAAAAATAGTTATTGACAACTGTTAAATAGTTAATGACAATGGTAACTGTTGCTGTTATTTATCTGCCAACGTATTCCTGTTTACATGAACGAAATTTAATATTTTTTTAAGGAAAAAAATTGGTGGGGGTGGAGAGTTATTCTAAACGACCCAAAGAAAATACACCAACATTCATTAATTTTACACATATTTTTTTTTAATTTTATTTCCATTAGGATATTAGTATTCAAAAAATATATGAATAGCCACCATGTTATTTTTTGGTAGTAATTGATTGAAAAAAAACCTTTTACAAGTATATAAAAAATTTCGTGGTTTTCCTGCATGTAGTTTTTTTTTTACCATATTAACACTTCCCTCAACTTGATCATACCAAGGGCGATACGCAAATTAAAAATCGACAGTGCCTAATAGAAATCTTCGACAATTTAGCTGATTTAGCAGCGCTGTGAAAACGTTGGCATAAAATGTTTAATTCTTATCAATATATTAATATACTGTGCGATTAAAAACTTGTCGATATCTATTAGGAAATTATGAAAACTCGAAAACAATGCCCAATAACAATGAATGAATAGAAATACAAAGTTACTTTGAGCGCCAAAATGTATGTATGATTTTTGCAAATTGGCGCCAACTTCAAAAAGTTGTAAAAAATATAAAATTGATATTAAATAATTCAATTTCTTCAACTCATTTCTAAAATTAAAAATTATATTTTACTTTTCAGCACATTTTTCTTAAAGTGGGTTTTCCTCTTTTTAAAAAAATGGTTATTTTATTTTTCCCTTTGTAGTTTAAATTTAGCAGGGAACTTCGCCCCAGCAATTATTCCCCATTAAATTCAAGCAACAAGTTGTGTTCACATTTTGTCTCAATAAAGTATATTGTAAAGAAATCCCCTATCCATGCCAATAAATGCTGGGTAAAGAAGTGTCATTGTTATACAACTTCTATCAAACAATGCAAACATTTTAAAATAGGAGAAACAGTTAAAAAAAGACAATTAAATAAAAAAATACTTTCAGGATTTGCATATATGATTCCGTGCTATATGATTCAGGAAGTGCGCGAAGGGGTTAGCTGATTATCGTGTTTGAAACGGGCAACAAATGAAGAAGCAATTTCCCACTTAAGACAATTCTGAAAAAAAAAAGTTATCCAAGAAAAGCTATAGGTAATTTCCAATGAAAATCGAATTGATTATAGCTGGCAATTCAAATAAAACTGCAAATTTTTAAATGTGTTAATCTTGAACTGAGTAGAATTTTCAGAGTTTCCAAATTCGAGCCATTTTAGATTTAAAAAAAATGTAATAGGGGGCCGCAATGTACCTTACAATTTGATTCGTGAATACTTTTGGATTCCACACCGTACATACGTCGAAGGGTGGAGTGTCAACCTGGTTGACGCGGCTCACCTTCCTGGTAGGTATTTTATCCACAAAGGCTGGTTTACTGTGAATTATGGAGGCGACAGGATGCCGCCAAAGGCAACATCCCCCTCCAGGAGGTGCAAAGGTCCAATAGGGTAATGAGTTAACAATCCACCTAGTCGATGCGTCCCACTATCATCTACCCGATGGTAGGTCCCCATAGCCTGATCTGCCATTAAACCCATGGAGTTATGAGGGTGGAATCGTATACTGCAGTTAAGGGCGACATTCTTCCTACGAAAGTCAAATTGCGGAATGGATTAATAACATGCCTGGTCAACGCGGTCCACTTTCCTCTGGTACACAGAAATGTGAAAAGGCGGAATGGGTTTGCGTCCATCGTCTGTAGAAGTGGGGGTTGGAGGTGATGTTTTATTTTTAGAAAGTGCATTATTAAAAAAAGTGAGTAGGAAGGCAGTACTTCCAAGTCCCCAAGTAAACCAAGCGCGTGGGGTGGGTGATGTAAAACTTTCTTAGGATTGAAATTCCTCACAATCCCTGGGCTTTTTTTTTTAATTCGTTAAGTCAAATATTACATACGACAGTAACATTCGACGAGTGTCATAAATCACTAGGTATATGTTTGGTATAGTGAGATTAATATTGAGCTTTTCAAGCGCAACTTTTACTTTTTAACGCTAAACGTAAAAAGAACAAGCGAAATATTACCCCTTTAAAAAGAACGGGCTGTAACTGTTCTTTAAAAAGAACGTAAATATTAAACAGGTTCCTCGTCAGCAAAGGGTTAATATACACTAAATATTCAGTTTTAATAAACCATCCAGTAACACAAGCACATTCTACATAAATAGGGTGTTCAATTGACATTAAGCCAAGGACCCCTAGTTAAATCTAAAATAGAACATAAAAAAAGAAGGGAAGACAAAAATCTTAAATAAATTTTATAATTTTTTTTTTAATTTTACACAGTTTTACTAAGAATATAAGCAAACTTATCCAACTACTACATAGAAAAGGAAGTTACTGCCCACTGTACAGAGGTGGGAAAAAACAGCTCTTGTTTTTAGCCGCTATTTACTGTAGGGCAAAACTTAATATTACACCATTTGTAGGGAATAAAGTCTACTACACGCTGATACACAAAAAAAATTACATTGGGCACTGTCTTCATATTAAAATCCGCACCTATTTTAAAGTTTCCAATAGCAACTTTCAATTTTGAACCGATAGTTTTGTTTTGGTCAAATAGTTTTTAATTACGAAATTCGAAAGTTTAGAACTCGTTATGTTAAATGAATTTCGTAAACTTTTAATCATTTCTATAACAATTTTATTGAGCTTATATTTTTATCTGTGTTACTTCTAAACGACCCAAACAAAATACACCATACAACATACATATTTTTTAAATTTTATTTAAATTAGGATATTAGTATTCAAAAAAATTATGAATAGCAACCATATTCTGAAAACATGGACTTTTAAGTACTTATTAACAAAAAGGACTTTTAGGGGGAAAAGGGACATGTGCGAGGTCTGTAATTAGGGCATGACACAATTTAATAAAGTGCAAATATCTTACCTCAGCTATGGATTTTGTGGTCCGTTTAGGAAGAACCAAACTTCATTTTCGACTATCTGTAATCAAGGATTCTTGCACGAAGATCTAGAAAAAAATTTACATATATATCAGTCAAGTAGACAAAAACTGCAAAGTTTTACAAAAAGGAAATCCTATTTTATTAAATGTTGAATTAATCAAATTTCTAACAAACCATTGTTGATATGATTTTTACTGTGTTCTCCTTTTTTTTATTCTTGGCGTCTTTTCTTTTAATTCACTTTCATATTTTACAGTTTCAGTAACATTAATATTTGACTAACTCACATTAATATTTGATTACTATTAGCATTGAAAGCTTCTGATGCGTCCCAATCGAAAATAATCGAATTAATTTATAAATAACTGCTGCAATGTCTTACTAATTTATTAAAATTTTGGCTAATTGTTAAAATTCAGGCAATGAAGATATGCCACATTACCATACTTATTTTAAATTTCATCAGATTTAAATTTATAATAAATGATACATTTGATAAAAACTAAACCAGGGGTCAAAATTAACTTTTAAAAGCAAATGCACCTAGTGGCGTCTATTCGAGGGAGGGGGTGGGGGGCAATTGGGGCGGTTGCCCCCGTACTTTTTTAATATTGCACTTTTTAAAACTAAATTACAAGTCAATCGTTTTACTGCATTACCGAACAAAGAAAAAATTTTGAACCCCAACTTCCTCCCACTACCAGAGGCACATAGGTAAGGTTGAGGGGGGGGGGGGGGGGGGGGGGGGTTCAGAGAGTTTAAACCCCTCCTATTGAAAGTCAAATAAGAAAATTTTATAAAAGAACGTAGTATCGTTATTCTTTTTAAAAAATTTACATTTTAAAAGAAAAAAATTTATCTAAATTGAGGAGTATTGTTTTCAGATTCAGCACTATTGTTTCCAGTCAAGAAAGCTTGTCTGTTTATTCGCAATCTACGCCACAGAATTTTCAACTTTTGTGGAAGTACGTATAATGATACCAATATCTTGATTTTTAACCTTTATATATCATATTTCGAAATCTTTTACATTCACTAACATTTTCGGATGGGTGAATCATTCATATTATGAGATTGTACTTCAATTTAATATAGCATTAATTATTCAATTTATAATTTAATTTCAAATTATTATTGGAAAATTCATTCGTATTTCAGTAATCATTGTTATTCGTAAATTTTGACTCTTATTGCACTTCATAAAATGTGTAAAGAGGATCCAGTTTAATTTAACGGTGAAAAGATATATTTTGAAAACTTTAGTTTTAAGATTGCTTTATTCATACACGGGTGAGATGTTTTTGCTTTTCAAAAAATATCCATTTAAAAAGAATAGTAATAATAATTCGACAATGAGATCCTGTAATTATTATTATGATTTTGGTTTAGATTAGGTGATTAGAGTTTTACAAACCCGAGTTAGAAATATTTATGCCCAAAGAAAATTAATATCATTAGCAAATGAAAGGGAAGATTATAAATTGCTAAAACTTGTAAGATTAAATTTATATCAGACCTCTGAAAGAACATTGAATTGGAACATGCGTACAACAAATCAATACTTTTGAGAGACCTGTTTGTAGAAAAGTTGAAAAATTTCGATAAGCTGGAACTGGGAATTTTTAGCACTATTGAGTTGGGAATTTCAATTGTTAAGTTAGATGTGGTTAATTAACTTCGCACTAGAGCAGCATATTGGGCTATTGCCGACGGTTCGGGGCCCATCTCAAAGGGAAAACCCGGGAACAATACTTCGTATTTTTGAAAAATGGTCAAATAAACAACGATTTTTGAAAAAATGGTCTTTGTATTTTTGAACAATGGTCATGATAACTGAAGAAGTTGGGAAATTTCTTAATATTTACCACACATATATTACAAGGATTCTCAAACTTTAAATTTGTTCTTTAAATTTATTTCATAATTAGGGCGTGATTTTTTAAATTTAAAAATAGTTATTGACAACCGTTAAATAGTTAATTACAATGGTAACTGTTGCTGTTATTTATCTGCCAACGTATTCCTGTTTACATGAACGAAATTTAATATTTTTTTTAAGGAAAAAAATTGGTGGCGGTGGAGAGTTATTCTAAACGACCCAAAGAAAATACACCAACATTCATTAATTTTATACATATATTTTTTTCCATTAGGATATTAGTATTCAAAAACAAAAATATGAATAGCCACCATGTTATTTTTTGGCAGTAGGGTCATTCCACATCAATTCAACGGGACCATGACACCCCCCCCCCCCCCCCCTTCGATTTTTTTTAAAATTTGGTGAAAACGTTTTCCTTGTGGGTCAAAGTAAATGTCCGAAATTTTTTTGATGTATCTCAAATAGTTTTTATTTTACAGCCATTCGAAATTTCAGAATTTCAGTTCATCTTGCACGTTTGAGATTTTTAAAATTAGTCGCATATATCTAGAGATAAAATTCTTTCTCCAGAACTATTCATTGGATCTCTATGAAATTTTTTTGGCAAATCAATAAAAGCATATTGATGTTATAAAAAATATTTTATTCCCCAAAATCAATAAAAATGTTCCGGAAAAAATTTGAAAGAGGCAATTATTTCATTTTTTTTGTAGAAAAACTTACTTTATTAAATCGAAATTATCAAAAAGAGGGTCCTCTACAATTTTAATTTTTTATATATGAAAATAATTGTAAGAACATGTTTTATCATAATAAAGAATAAAATTGATGGCTATTTTTATCTTTATAGTAAAAATTTTCACTTTTGTCGCCATCTTGAAAAATCACATATCTTGAAATTTTTTTAAAAACAAATACATTTTTATTTAGCAATATAATTATAATACTGGAATTTTTATATAATCATTTGTTATTCTGATAACATTCATAAAATAATTTAATTAAATAATTTTTTAATAACAATTTTAAAGTCCCTTTAATTAAAATAATTTCAAGAAATTTGTTTTCTAGTCTACACGTCAGTTCAACGAGACCATGACACTTACCACCTCCGTTTTTTATCAAAATTAGTGTAAGCTCTTTCTTTGTAGATAAAACTATATATACAAAATTATTTTGCTGTATCTCAAATAGTTTTCGTATTACAGCCATTCAAAATCTCAGCTCATCTTACATGTTTAATATTTTCGAAATGAGGCGCATATATCTAGATATAAAATTCTTTCTCTGGAACTATTCATTGTATCACTATGAAATTTTTTTGGAATATCAATAAGAGCATATGGATGTTACAAAAAAATATTTTACTCCCCAAAATCAATATAAAATTTCAGGAAAAAATTTGAAGGAGGCAAGTGTTTGATTTTTTTCTAGAAAAACTTACTAAGTCTAAATTATCAAAAAGAGGATCTTCCACAATTTTACTTTTTTATATATGAAAATAATTGTAGGAACAAGGTTTATCATAATAAAGAATGAAATTGATGGCTATTTTACTCTTTATAGTAAAAATTTGCACTTTTGTCATTCTGGAACTTTTATATAATTATTTGACATTCTGATAGCATTCATAAAACGTTTGAATTAAATAATTTTTAAATAAACGTTTTGAAGTTAATTTAATTAAAACTTAATTACAAGAAATTTGTTTTCTAGTCTATAGCCATACTCAATTTTGCAACTTTCTTTTTTTTGGTGATCACAGACTAAAAAAGGAAAATTCTCATAAATGTATGTGCCTCCCTACATGGGCCTCCATGTGTTGTAGACATTTGATTGGGACTTAATGTAAACACTTGAAGCCACTTGAGCTATGGAATGTTCACATGGAGATGGTTGAAAGAAATGGACAGAAAAGAAGTCGGGAATGAACTTATTGGTCACACTTTTATAAAGAATATCTCAGAAGGATAATTTTAATTTTGGTTAGTTAAATGGTTTTCAAATTGTAGTTAAGTTTGGAACCTTCAAAATGTAGTGTGGGAAAGATAACATCAAGTGAATGCCATTTAAGTTATCTTTTAGTGGCAATAAAGTAATTGAAGAAATTGATAGTTTGAGTTGACAGAGAACTCTTGATTTTAAGAATACTTTAAATGTTATACTATTAGTTTTATTCAAAGTTTTTTTTTTTTAATATTTAATCTATCTAGATATTTTAAATAAGTAAATGGTATCAAAATAACAAATATTTATGTAAAAGTTTTAGCATTATAATTTTATTGATAAATAAAAATGTTACTTTTTTTAAAAAAAATTCAACAAGTGCGATATTTTAGATGGCCAACAAAAGTGCAAAGTTTTACTATTAAGAGTAAAAAAGCCATCTATTTTATTCTTTATTATGATAAAACAAGTTCTTACAATGAGTTTTATGTATAAAAAAATTAAATTTTGAAGGACACTGTTTTCGATAATTTAAATATAATAAAGTAAGTTTTCTACAAAAAAAGATTAAATACTTGCTCTTTAAAAATTTTTCTTGAAATTTTATATTGATTTTGGGGAATGAAATATTTTTTTCTAACATCAATATGCTTTTATTGATTTTCAAAAAAAAGTTCATAGAGATACAATGAATAGTTCTGGAGAAAGAATTTTATATCTAGATATATGCGCCTCATTTTGAAAATCTTAAACGTGTAAGATGAGCTGAGATTTTGAATGGCTGTAATACGAAAACTATTTGAGATACAGCAAAATAATTTTATCTACAAAGAAAGAATGTACACTAATTTTATAAAAAAAACGGAGGTGGTACGTGTCTTGGTCTCGTTGAACTGACGTATAGACTAGAAAACAAATTTTTTGTAATTAAGTTTTAATTAAAGGGACTTTAAAATTGTTATTTCAAAATTATTTAATTAAAATATTTTATGAATGTTATCAGAATAACAAATGATTATATAAAAATTTTAGTATTATAATTATATTGCTAAAAAAAAATGTATTTGTTTTTAAAAAAATTTCAAGATGTGTGATTTTTCATGATGGCCGACAAAAGTGAAAATTTTTACTATAAAAAGAAATATAGCCATCAATTTTATTCTTTATTATGATAAAACATGTTCTTATAATTATTTTCATATATAAAAAATTAAAATTGTAGAGGACCCTCTATTTGATAATTTCGATTTAAAAAAGTAAGTTTTTCTACAAAAAAAATCAAATAATTGCCTCTTTGAAAAAATTTCCTGAAATTTTTTATTGATTTTGGGGAATGAAGTATTTTTTATAACATCAATATGCTTTTATTGATTTGCCAAAAAAAATTCATAGAGATCCAATGAATAGTTCTGGAGAAAGAACTTTATCTCTAGATTATGCGACTGATTTAAAAAATCTCAAACGTGCAAGATGAGCTGAAATTCTGAAATTTCGAATGGCTGTAAAATAAAAACTATTTGAGATACAGCAAAACAATTTCGGATATTTACTTTGACCCACAAGGAAAACGTTTTCACCAAATTTTAGAAAAATCAGAGGTGGTGGGTGTAAAAATCCTGTTTTTTCCGTTGATTTGATATGGAATGACCCAGTAATTGATTGAAAAAAAAACTTTTACAAGTATATAAAAAATTTCGTGGTTTTCCTGCATGTAGTTTTTTTTACCATATTAACACTTCCCTCAACTTGATCATGCCAAGGGCGATACGCAAATTTAAAATCGACAGTGCCTAATAGAAATCTTGGATAATTTAGCTGATTTATCAGCGCTGTGAAAGCATTGGCATAAAATGTTTAATTCTTATCAATATATTAATATATTGTGCGATTTAAAACTTGTGGATATCTATTAGGAAATTATGAAAACTCGAAAACAATGCCCAATAACAATGAATGAATAGAAATACAAAGTTACTTTAAGCGCCAAAATGTATGTATGATTTTTGCAAATTGGCGCCAACTTCAAAAAGTTGTAAAAAATATAAAATTGATATTAAATAATTCAATTTTTTCAACTCATTTCTAAAATTAAAAATTATATTTTACTTTTTAGCACATTTTTCTTAAAGTGGGTTTTCCTCTTTTTAAAAAAATGGTTATTTTATTTTTTCCTTTGTAGTTTAAATTTAGCAGGGAACTTCGCCCCAGCAATTATTCACCATTAAATTCAAGCAACAAGTTGTGTTCACATTTTGTTTCAATTAAGTATATTGTAAAGAAATCCCCTATCCATGCCAATAAATGCTGGGTAAAGAAATGTCATTGGTATACAACTTCTATCAAACAATGCAAACATCTTAAAATTGGAGAAACAGTTAAAAAAAAGTCAATTTAATCGATATTTCCGGATATATAACAGCCAGTAAAACCGATTATATTTTTCAGTTTTTGTTCAGGAGCATTTTTTTCTTTCCAACAAAAAAAAGAACTTTTGAAATAGGACAAATTTATTTTCAAGCGGTCCAGTTAATTAAGAATTTCGGATAGTTAAATGCCGGAAAAACATATATTTTTTTATAAGGTATTAAAGTGAAACATCCCCTATCTAACAAAAAAATTATTTTCAAAATACCTTAAATAGAACAGAAATCTTGAGCGAACATACATAAAAAAATACATAACAGTCGAATTGATAACCTATCTCCTTTCGGCGCTCTGGCGATTTAAATTTAAAGTTTTTGGCGGTTTTATTTTAAAGTCGGACCAGATTGTCCATTTAAAAAAAATCGATTCTTTTTAAAATAGACAATCTGGTTAGCTAATAATAATTAATTACCAAAAACACCAAATTACATCTGAAAAAAATATGTAAATCTGAGAAATCACAATGAATCTGCAGAAAATGTAGTTACGTTATCAAACTCGCAAAAATCTTGGGGCAAATTGCAGTGGTTTGATTGCCACTTGACATAACTGATTGACTCGTAATATGAAGTCAAATAAGTGTACAAATAAAAACTAAAAAAAAAAATGCTTTCAGGATTTGCATTTATGATTCCGTGCTATATGATTCCGGACGTGCGCGAAGCGGTTAGCTGATTATCGTGTTTGAAACGGGCAACAAATGAAGAAGCAATTTCCCACTTAAGACAATTCTGAAAAAAAAAAGTTATCCAAGAAAAGCTATAGGTAATTTCCAATGAAAATCGAATTGATTATAGCTGGCAATTCAAATAAAACTGCAAATTTTTAAATGTGTTAATCTTGAACTGAGTAGAATTTTCAGAGTTTCCAAATTCGAGCCGATTTTAGATTAAAAAAAAATGTAATAGGGGGGCCGCAATGTACCTTAAAATTTGATTCGTGAATACTTTTGGATTCCACACCGTACATACGTCAAAGGGTGGAGTGTCAACCTGGTTGACGCGGCTCACCTTCCTGGTAGGTATTTTATCCACAAAGGCTGGTTTATTGGGAATTATGGAGGCGACAGGGTGCAGCCAAAGGCAACATCCCCCTCCAGGAGGTGCAAAGGTCCAATAGGGTAATGGGTTAACAATCCACCTAGTCGATGCGTCCCACTATCATCTACCCGATGATAGGTCCCCATAGCCTGATCTGCCATTAAACCCATGGAGTTATGAGGGTGGAATCGTATACTGCAGTTAAGGGCGACATTCTTCCTACGAAAGTCAAAGGGCGGAATGGATTAATAACATGCCTGGTCAACGCGGTCCACTTTCCTCTGGTACACAGAAATGTGAAAAGGCGGAATGGGTTTGCGTCCATCGTCTGTAGAAGTGGGGGTTGGAGGTGATGTTTTATATTTAGAAAGTGCATTATTAAAAAAAGTGAGTAGGAAGGCAGTACTTCCAAGTCCCCAAGTAAACCAAGCGCGTGGGGTGGGTGATGTAAAACTTTCTTAGGATTGAAATTCCTCACAATCCCTGGGCTTTTTTTTTTAATTCGTTAAGTCAAATATTACATACGACAGTAACATTCGACGAGTGTCATAAATCACTAGGTATATGTTTGGTATAGTGAGATTAATATTGAGCTTTTCAAGCGCAACTTTTACTTTTTAACGCTAAACGTAAAAAGAACAAGCGAAATATTACCCCTTTAAAAAGAACGGGCTGTAACTGTTCTTTAAAAAGAACGTAAATATTAAACAGGTTCCTCGTCAGCAAAGGGTTAATATACACTAAATATTCAGTTTTAATAAACCATCCAGTAACACAAGCACATTCTACATAAATAGGGTGTTCAATTGACATTAAGCCAAGGACCCCTAGTTAAATCTAAAATAGAACATAAAAAAAGAAGGGAAGACAAAAATCTTAAATAAATTTTATAATTTTTTTTTTAATTTTACACAGTTTTACTAAGAATATAAGCAAACTTATCCAACTACTACATAGAAAAGGAAGTTACTGCCCACTGTACAGAGGTGGGAAAAAACAGCTCTTGTTTTTAGCCGCTATTTACTGTAGGGCAAAACTTAATATTACACCATTTGTAGGGAATAAAGTCTACTACACGCTGATACACAAAAAAAATTACATTGGGCACTGTCTTCATATTAAAATCCGCATCTATTTTAAAGTTTTCAATAGCAACTCCCAATTTTGAACCGATAGTTTTGTTTTGGTCAAATAGTTTTTAATTACGAAATTCGAAAGTTTAGAACTCGTTATGTTAAATGAATTTCGTAAACTTTTAATCATTTCTATAACAATTTTATTGAGCTTATATTTTTATCTGTGTTACTTCTAAACGACCCAAACAAAATACACCATACAACATACATATTTTTTAAATTTTATTTAAATTAGGATATTAGTATTCAAAAAAATTATGAATAGCAACCATATTCTGAAAACATGGACTTTTAAGTACTTAGTAACAAAAAGGACTTTTAGGGGGAAAAGGGACATGTGCGAGGTCTGTAATTAGGGCATGACAAAATTTAATAAAGTGCAAATATCTTACCTCAGCTATGGATTTTGTGGTCCGTTTAGGAAGAACCAAACTTCATTTTCGACTATCTGTAATCAAGGATTCTTGCACGAAGATCTAGAAAAAATTTTACATATATATCAGTCAAGTAGACAAAAACTGCAAAGTTTTACAAAAAGGAAATCCTATTTTATTAAATGTTGAATTAATCAAATTTTAAATTAACAATTTTTAAATTAATTAAAAAAAATTTAATTAATTTAAAAATTAATTCGATTATTTTTAGGGATGAAACGGATATCCGGTAACTATCCGGTATCCGGCCTATCCGGCTGCTTTTTAACTATCCGGTAACTATCCGATATACGGAAGTAAAGTGCCGGATATCCGATTTTCCATGCCGGATGAATAAAACAATTCTACCAATGTATTCACAGTGTGCAGATTCTCCCTTTAACCAATAGTGACTTTAAAAAACCCACTTTTTTTCAAATTTTTAACTTTAAAATGATATTTTTAACGAATCGTTATGGTGGAGGGTCATCACATCTTACAAATAATATAAAGTTGAATTAAAAAATAAATTTCTCAAAAGTTTAAGCATGTATGGAATGAAAGGGCATATGGTAAAATTACAATTATTTAGAAATTAAGTGTAAAATGTACAAAACATACGACCATTGCTAGCAGCACCCTAGAATAACCCTTTGTAAATAAAAAAGTTTTTTGAATGTTTATTCAATTTTGGTATCACTTTAAAGCTAAGGAATTGGGAAATATTACAGAATAAAAAAAATTAAATTTTTGACCGATTTCCGTTTTTTCTAGTGTGTATGAGAAGTTATTTTCATAAATAATAAACTGCCGGATATCCGGCAAAATCCAGTTCGGATATCCGGTTTGTAATGTGCGCCGGATATCCGATATCGGGTATCCGGCAAAACCACTATCCGGTTCATCCCTAATTATTTTCGATTGGGACGCATCAGAAGTTTCAATGCTAATAGTAATCAAATATTAATGTGAGTTAGTCTGAATTGTTCCACAAATCAAATTACTGAAACTGTAAAATATGAAAGTGAATTAAAAGAAAAGACGCCAAGAATAAAAAAAAGGAGAACACAGTAAAAATCATATCAACAATGGTTTGTTAGAAATTTGATTAATTCAACATTTAATAAAATAGGATTTCCTTTTTGTAAAACTTTGCAGTTTTTGTCTACTTGACTGATATATATGTAAATTTTTTTCTAGATCTTCGTGCAAGAATCCTTGATTACAGATAGTCGAAAATGAAGTTTGGTTCTTCCTAAACGGACCACAAAATCCATAGCTGAGGTAAGATATTTGCACTTTATTAAATTTTGTCATGCCCTAATTACAGACCTCGCACATGTCCCTTTTCCCCCTAAAAGTCCTTTTTGTTAATAAGTACTTAAAAGTCCATGTTTTCAGAATATGATTGCTATTCATAATATTTTTGAATACTAATATCCTAATTTAAATAAAATTTAAAAAATATGTATGTTGTATGGTGTATTTTGTTTGGGTCGTTTAGAAGTAACACAGATAAAAATATAAGCTCAATAAAATTGTTATAGAAATGATTAAAAGTTTACGAAATTCATTTAACATAACGAGTTCTAAACTTTCGAATTTCGTAATTAAAAACTATTTGACCAAAACAAAACTATCGGTTCAAAATTGAAAGTTGCTATTGGAAACTTTAAAATAGGTGCGGATTTTAATATGAAGACAGTGCCCAATGTAATTTTTTTTGTGTATCAGCGTGTAGTAGACTTTATTCCCTACAAATGGTGTAATATTAAGTTTTGCCCTACAGTAAATAGCGGCTAAAAACAAGAGCTGTTTTTTCCCACCTCTGTACAGTGGGCAGTAACTTCCTTTTCTATGTAGTAGTTGGATAAGTTTGCTTATATTCTTAGTAAAACTGTGTAAAATTAAAAAAAAAATTATAAAATTTATTTAAGATTTTTGTCTTCCCTTCTTTTTTTATGTTCTATTTTAGATTTAACTAGGGGTCCTTGGCTTAATGTCAATTGAACACCCTATTTATGTAGAATGTGCTTGTGTTACTGGATGGTTTATTAAAACTGAATATTTAGTGTATATTAACCCTTTGCTGACGAGGAACCTGTTTAATATTTACGTTCTTTTTAAAGAACAGTTACAGCCCGTTCTTTTTAAAGGGGTAATATTTCGCTTGTTCTTTTTACGTTTAGCGTTAAAAAGTAAAAGTTGCGCTTGAAAAGCTCAATATTAATCTCACTATACCAAACATATACCTAGTGATTTATGACACTCGTCGAATGTTACTGTCGTATGTAATATTTGACTTAACGAATTAAAAAAAAAAGCCCAGGGATTGTAAGGAATTTCAATCCTAAGAAAGTTTTACATCACCCACCCCACGCGCTTGGTTTACTTGGGGACTTGGAAGTACTGCCTTCCTACTCACTTTTTTTAATAATGCACTTTCTAAAAATAAAACATCACCTCCAACCCCCACTTCTACAGACGATGGACGCAAACCCATTCCGCCTTTTCACATTTCTGTGTACCAGAGGAAAGTGGACCGCGTTGACCAGGCATGTTATTATTCCATTCCGCCATTCGACTTTCGTAGGAAGAATGTCGCCCTTAACTGCAGTATACGATTCCACCCTCATAACTCCATGGGTTTAATGGCAGATCAGGCTATGGGGACCTATCATCGGGTAGATGATAGTGGGACGCATCGACTAGGTGGATTGTTAACCCATTACCCTATTGGACCTTTGCACCTCCTGGAGGGGGATGTTGCCTTTGGCTGCACCCTGTCGCCTCCATAATTCCCAATAAACCAGCCTTTGTGGATAAAATACCTACCAGGAAGGTGAGCCGCGTCAACCAGGTTGACACTCCACCCTTTGACGTATGTACGGTGTGGAATCCAAAAGTATTCACGAATCAAATTTTAAGGTACATTGCGGCCCCCCTATTACATTTTTTTTTAATCTAAAATCGGCTCGAATTTGGAAACTCTGAAAATTCTACTCAGTTCAAGATTAACACATTTAAAAATTTGCAGTTTTATTTGAATTGCCAGCAGTAGTGTAAAAAGGCCGCTATCAGGCCGCGGAGTACGGCGGAGTAATGAGGAATACGAGGAATAATTGAGGATTTTGGTGGAGTAATGAGGATTTTTGGCGGTGCTCTGTGGAGTTTGGTGGTGCTGTGAGAATCAGGGCGGATCTCGTCTGTCAAGCCGAGGGGGCGTGGCCTAATGGAGATGACCTCAACCAATCAGGTGTCAGTAAGTGACGTCACACGCAGGGGGGCATGGGAACAGGTGTGATGACTCATCGCTGCCCGTGGGCATGTCGCCGATGGGCATGTCCCATCGTGTCTCAACGTGTTTGTACAGGAACGGACCAATCAGGTTCTTGTGTGAGGATGACCTCATGAACAACCAATCAGGTGTCAGTAAGTGACGTCACACGCTGTCGGGGCAAGGTTTTACTAGTTCTGCTTGTAACCGCAAGACAACGCTGCATGTAGGGGAACGGACCAATCAGATGCTTGTTTAAGAATGACATCATGAAGAACCAATCAGGTGTCAGTAAGTGATGTCTATGGAGTGTCATGTGACATGAAAGTTGCTTTTTTGTTATTTTGCGTTTTATTTGGGTATTGGTGGAAATTTGCGACGCACAGCATCTACACATTTTTAATTATAAGCTGTGGGTTGTGACATCATAGGTATAATGTTAGGAATGGTTGGTTGTTGAAAAAACTGTGAGCTGTGAAAGTAATGTGAAAAAACTGTGAAAGTAAATAAAATATGATAGAATTAAACTAATATTCTTATTTTAATATTTATTATATTTTAATATTTATTTATATTTTGATATTTATTTGTATTTTATTATTTATATTTTTACATTTATTTTTAATATTTAATTATATTTTAACTTCTATATTTTATTATTCATTTATATTTTAACTTCTATATTTTATTATTCATTTATATTTTATATATATTTTAATATTTATATATATTTTATTATTCATATATTTCATACATATTTTAATATTTATTTATATTTTATTACTCATTTATATTTTACATATATTTTATTTACGTATACATCTGTGCCAAAAAAATTAACTCAGTGAGAGCAATTACGTCCCACTAGAGCTGCACAATGAACTTATGTTAAAGGGAATGACAGTAGTGTATATATTTTAACTATGGTTAGTACAAAAGAAAAGAATTTTGCAAGAATGGTTTTAGAAAAATATATTTTATGTGACCAACTCCAGCATATAATTTCGCAATATAACTCTATGAGGAATCATCCTATGGGGGTAAATAACATACCATCGTGTACAGGAAGGTAGACCAGATTAATAAGTAAAGCTTTTTTTACCTTTTGACATGTGTACTAAGGGTATAAAAAATGACAGTCTGTGGTTCTATGAAAATAATGTTTATAACAATATACGTTTAAATTACAATTTATATAACGGAAATCAGTCTCAGTGGATGAAAAAAAAGTAATTAATATGAAAGCTGATACTTTGAAAAAGAACCTTGGGAACCAAAACCTTGTATTACGGTTAATTAAACTTTTTATAAAAGTAATGTGTTCTTTAAATGTTTTTCACATCATACGTAAAATTATTATTTTAAGAGGGAAAATATCATATCGTTATGACTAGAAGGAGGGATCTCACCTTGATCACAATTGGATGCATTAGAATTGCTTACTGTTTAGGAATATGATGTAAAAGTTACTCTATCGCACTGTTTGTTGTGCTGGGCTTGATAAGAGCAGATTTGGGGTTGGTATGTAAGATAATGGATCTATTACTTGTTCTAATACGTGTTGAATAAGGGAATTTGTCTTAGATGTTGCTGTTTTAGGGGTGTTTTATAATTGGTTGTTTGATTGAACGATACAGTGCAGCTATACAAAGGGGTTTATTTATACGCTTGGTACAAGTACACATTTTTTCTTATGTCATAAAATTACACTATAACAAAACGCATAGGTGGATGGTAGAAATGAAGTAGCACCATACAAGGGGAATTATTAGGGCTGGCTGATTAAATTTTCAAAGACTAAGAGGCAACAAGTTCCCATATGAGTACAATTGAGGGTGAATGTGTAGAATTTGGCGACATCAAGTATCCACAAGGGGACAATTTGAGAGGTGTATTCGTAAAATTGGCGACATAAAGTACCCATAGGGAGACGTTTGTAGGCGTATACATAAAATTGGGGTGAAAGCGGGGTTTGTAGTTGTACATTAGACAAGAATAAATGAAAAAGTTTAAGTTTGAAATAAATTATAAAAAGAATAAATGTTAAAAAAAAAAGTTAAAATACAATTTAAAAAGCAAAATGTAAAAAAAAAAAAAAAGTTTAAAAATAAAAATGTAAAAATAAAAAAAAGTTTAAGTGTGAATTAAAAACTAAAAGGTTAAGTAAGAAAAAAAAATAACTAAAAGTAAAAAAAAATTTTAAAAGTGAAAAAAAAAATATATATATTTATATAAAAAATATTTGAAAAAAGTTTAAGTGTGAAATAAATTATAAAACTAATAAATGTAAAATAAAAAGTTTACGTGTGAAATAGATTATAAAAAGTATAAATGTAAAAAAATAAATAAAAAGTTTAAGTGAAAAATATAATGTAAAGATAAAAAAGTTAAAAAACAGTAACTGTAAAATAAAAAAAAAGTTTGTATAAAATGAACTTTTAAAAGAAAAATGAAAAAAAAAAAGTAAAAACAATATATAAAAAAAAAGTTTTAAGTGTAAAAATAAAATTAAAAAAAAAAAAAAAATTTAAAAAAAAAAAGACAAATGTAAAAAAGAAAAACGTAAAAAAAAATTTACAAACGAAAAATATGAAAAAAAAAAAGAAACGTTAAAAGAAAATTGCTAAATGTAAAAAAGAAATGTGTTAAATGTAAAAGATTAACCATCATAAGTTTTTTACCCGAATCGACCCAAAGCCATATGGTGTTACGGAACGTACTAGCCCCATATAGGCACAGATGCCCGTGGTGAGTTCTGTGAATGGTCTACCCACTAATCAAACGACAAGTACCACAATTACATTAAATAATTAGCAACAAAAAAAGCAGGAAATACTACTTTAGATATAAAAAATATTAACAAAGTATCGAAAATAGAACCAAAGGTAACTAATAAATCTGTATAGAATGAGTGTCTATAAATGTATAAGAGAAACCAATGTATATATTTCTACTAAAATGTTGACACATATACTAAATTTTTAACAAATTAAGTCAAATATTTGCGAAATAGAGAAAATAATACATACTTTTTAAAATTGTATCAAATAGTCTATGAATGGATAAAAAAAAATATCATGACATGTATTAAAAAAAAAATTAAAATAATGGACTTACGTGTAACACATTAAGTTAAGAAATTTATACTTATCAAAGAAAGTAACGTAAGTCATATAAAAAAAAAACCTGTAGTTAAGTACAATTGTTAATTGAATATGCTACAAAATATTGTCAAATTACACCATTTTTAGTGATAGGACAAGCAAACTTGTTAAAATGTCATATAATTATCAAAAATATTATACAAAGTACGAATTTAAAAAAAAAAAGTAAATGCAAAAAGAAAAAAAAGTTTAAGTGTAAAATAAAATGTAAAAAAAAATAAATGTAAAAAATAAAAAAAAAGTTTAATAAAAAAAAAGTTAAAAAATAATAAAAAAAAAATTTAAGTGTAAAATACAATTTAAAAAAAAATGTAAAAAGAAAAAAGTTTAATAAAAATTACATGTAAAAAGAAAAAAGTAAAAAAAAAAAAATAAAAGAAAAAAAGTTAAAAAAGAAAAAAAAAAAGTTAAAAAAGAAATAAAAACTTAAAAAAGAAAAAAAGTTAAAAAAGAAAAAAAAAAGTTTAAAAAGAAAAAAAAAAGTTTAAAAAGAAAAAAAAAGTTTAAAAAGAAAAAAAAAATTAAAAAAGAAAAAAAAATTAAAAAAGAAAAAAAAATTAAAAAAGAAAAAAAAATTTAAAAAAAAGAAAAAAAATTAAAAAAAAAAAAAAGTTAAAAAAGAAAAAAAAAAAGAAAAAAAAAGTTTAAAAAAAAAATAGTTAAAGTGTAAAATACAATTTAAAAAAAAAAAATGAAAACATAAAAAATTAAAAAAAAAAAATGTAAGTGTAAAATTACATTTTAAAAGAAAATGTGAAAATAGAAAAAAAAGTAAAAAGAAAATTGCTAAAAGTAAAAAAAAATAAAGGTGTAAAATGTTAAATAAAAAGACCTTAAGTGTAAAAAATAGAAGAAAAAAGTTTAAGTGTAAAATATTACTCATCATAAGCTTTTTACTCGTATCCACCCAAAGTTATATGGCGTTACGGAGCGTACTAGCCCCATATAGGCGCAGATTCCTTGGTGAGTTCTGTGAATGGTCTACCCACTAATCAAACGATAAGTACAATAATTATATTAAAATATTAGCAAAAAAAAAAGCAGAAAATACTAATATAGATATAAAAAATATTATCAAAGTATAGAAAATAGAACCAAGAATAACTAATAAATCTGTATACAATGGGTGTCTATAAATGTATAAGAGAAACCAATGTTTATATCTCTACTAAAATGTTGACACATATACTAAATGTTTAATAAATTAACTCATATATTTGCGAAATAGAAAAAATGGTACATACTTTTTAAAATTGTATCAAATAGTCTATGAATGGATAAAAAAAAAAATTGTATATATAATTTTTAATTGTATCTATAAATGGATAAAAAAAAATCATGACATGTATTAAAATAATGGACTTACGCGTGACAGTTTAAGTTAAAAAATTTATATTTACCAAAGAAATTAACATAAGTTATTATAAAAAAAAACTGTAATTAAGTATAATTGTTAATTGAATATGCTACAAAATATTGCCAAGTTATTCCATGGTAGTGATTTAACAACCAAACACTTTGTCTTTAAAGATTACGATAACGCAGTTTTAGAAACTAACATAGGGGCAAATGTGTATAATTATCATAAAATACTTCACATTACTGTTAAAATGTCATATAATTATCAAATATATTATACAAAGTAAGAAAAATATTACTTAATATGTTAAAATATTACCAATAGTACATGCCCAACAGATCAAAATGACCTTCAGCACCCTACGACACATGAAAACTTACGGAGATTAACAGCAATCTTGCCTCAAAAAATAAAACCAATAGTGTGCTGCTAAGGATAAAATGTCAAGTACACACCCAGTGTAGGAGATGTATACAAATAATATTGTTGAATTATTAACAAAGTGATTTCATTAATACTAAAAATAAGGTCTTTGTTACAATAATATATATATATATGGAAATTAAGTTCTTATTAGTGAAATTTATGTAATATTTTTAGACTGCTTTGTTCAATTTATAATATGTAGGTAGAATTTTTACATAAAAAAAACCCCCTTTGTGTTTATCAAAAATATTTCACAAATTAAGAAGAAGAATACCTAAGGAAGGTCTTTGCACATGATTATAGTACAAAACCATGTGGATTTACATCAATTTTACCAGGAACAAGGGGGTCATTATACGGCTATGAGTCAAATAGTCAATTTTAAAACCCCATTCAGGCATTAATAACACAAATGCCTGAATGTGGTGAAAAATTGACTATTTGACTCATAGCCGTATACTGACCCCCTTGTTCCTGGTAAAATTGATGTAAATCCACATGGTTTTGTACTATAATCATGTGCAAAGACCTTCCTTAGGTATTCTTCTTCTTAATTTGTGAAATATTTTTGATAAACACAAAGGGGTTTTTTTTTATGTAAAAATTCTACCTACGTATTATAAATTGAACAAAGCAGTCTAAAAATATTACATAAATTTCACTAATAAGAACTTAATTTCCATATATATATATATTATTGTAACAAAGACCTTATTTTTAGTATTAATGAAATCACTTTGTTAATAATTCAACAATATTATTTGTATACATCTCCTACACTGGGTGTGTACTTGACATTTTATCCTTAGCAGCACACTATTGGTTTTATTTTTTGAGGCAAGATTGCTGTTAATCTCCGTAAGTTTTCATGTGTCGTAGGGTGCTGAAGGTCATTTTGATCTGTTGGGCATGTACTATTGGTAATATTTTAACATATTAAGTAATATTTTTCTTACTTTGTATAATATATTTGATAATTATATGACATTTTAACAGTAATGTGAAGTATTTTATGATAATTATACACATTTGCCCCTATGTTAGTTTCTAAAACTGCGTTATCGTAATCTTTAAAGACAAAGTGTTTGGTTGTTAAATCACTACCATGGAATAACTTGGCAATATTTTGTAGCATATTCAATTAACAATTATACTTAATTACAGTTTTTTTTTATAATAACTTATGTTAATTTCTTTGGTAAATATAAATTTTTTAACTTAAACTGTCACGCGTAAGTCCATTATTTTAATACATGTCATGATTTTTTTTTATCCATTTATAGATACAATTAAAAATTATATATACAATTTTTTTTTTTATCCATTCATAGACTATTTGATACAATTTTAAAAAGTATGTACCATTTTTTCTATTTCGCAAATATATGAGTTAATTTATTAAACATTTAGTATATGTGTCAACATTTTAGTAGAGATATAAACATTGGTTTCTCTTATACATTTATAGACACCCATTGTATACAGATTTATTAGTTATTCTTGGTTCTATTTTCTATACTTTGATAATATTTTTTTTATCTATATTAGTATTTTCTGCTTTTTTTTTTGCTAATATTTTAATATAATTATTGTACTTATCGTTTGATTAGTGGGTAGACCATTCACAGAACTCACCAAGGAATCTGCGCCTATATGGGGCTAGTACGCTCCGTAACGCCATATAACTTTGGGTGGATACGAGTAAAAAGCTTATGATGAGTAATATTTTACACTTAAACTTTTTTCTTCTATTTTTTACACTTAAGGTCTTTTTATTTAACATTTTACACCTTTATTTTTTTTTACTTTTAGCAATTTTCTTTTTACTTTTTTTTCTATTTTCACATTTTCTTTTAAAATGTAATTTTACACTTACATTTTTTTTTTTTAATTTTTTATGTTTTCATTTTTTTTTTTTAAATTGTATTTTACACTTTAACTATTTTTTTTTTAAACTTTTTTTTTCTTTTTTTTTTTCTTTTTTAACTTTTTTTTTTTTTTAATTTTTTTTCTTTTTTTTTAATTTTTTTTTCTTTTTTAATTTTTTTTTCTTTTTTAATTTTTTTTTCTTTTTTAATTTTTTTTTTCTTTTTAAACTTTTTTTTTCTTTTTAAACTTTTTTTTTTCTTTTTAAACTTTTTTTTTTCTTTTTTAACTTTTTTTCTTTTTTAACTTTTTATTTCTTTTTTAACTTTTTTTTTTTCTTTTTTAACTTTTTTTCTTTTATTTTTTTTTTTTTACTTTTTTCTTTTTACATGTAATTTTTATTAAACTTTTTTCTTTTTACATTTTTTTTTAAATTGTATTTTACACTTAAATTTTTTTTTTATTATTTTTTAACTTTTTTTTTATTAAACTTTTTTTTTATTTTTTACATTTATTTTTTTTTACATTTTATTTTACACTTAAACTTTTTTTTCTTTTTGCATTTACTTTTTTTTTTTAAATTCGTACTTTGTATAATATTTTTGATAATTATATGACATTTTAACAAGTTTGCTTGTCCTATCACTAAAAATGGTGTAATTTGACAATATTTTGTAGCATATTCAATTAACAATTGTACTTAACTACAGGTTTTTTTTTTATATGACTTACGTTACTTTCTTTGATAAGTATAAATTTCTTAACTTAATGTGTTACACGTAAGTCCATTATTTTAATTTTTTTTTTAATACATGTCATGATATTTTTTTTTATCCATTCATAGACTATTTGATACAATTTTAAAAAGTATGTATTATTTTCTCTATTTCGCAAATATTTGACTTAATTTGTTAAAAATTTAGTATATGTGTCAACATTTTAGTAGAAATATATACATTGGTTTCTCTTATACATTTATAGACACTCATTCTATACAGATTTATTAGTTACCTTTGGTTCTATTTTCGATACTTTGTTAATATTTTTTATATCTAAAGTAGTATTTCCTGCTTTTTTTGTTGCTAATTATTTAATGTAATTGTGGTACTTGTCGTTTGATTAGTGGGTAGACCATTCACAGAACTCACCACGGGCATCTGTGCCTATATGGGGCTAGTACGTTCCGTAACACCATATGGCTTTGGGTCGATTCGGGTAAAAAACTTATGATGGTTAATCTTTTACATTTAACACATTTCTTTTTTACATTTAGCAATTTTCTTTTAACGTTTCTTTTTTTTTTTCATATTTTTCGTTTGTAAATTTTTTTTTACGTTTTTCTTTTTTACATTTGTCTTTTTTTTTTTAAATTTTTTTTTTTTTTTTAATTTTATTTTTACACTTAAAACTTTTTTTTTATATATTGTTTTTACTTTTTTTTTTTCATTTTTCTTTTAAAAGTTCATTTTATACAAACTTTTTTTTTATTTTACAGTTACTGTTTTTTAACTTTTTTATCTTTACATTATATTTTTCACTTAAACTTTTTATTTATTTTTTTACATTTATACTTTTTATAATCTATTTCACACGTAAACTTTTTATTTTACATTTATTAGTTTTATAATTTATTTCACACTTAAACTTTTTTCAAATATTTTTTATATAAATATATATATTTTTTTTTTCACTTTTAAAATTTTTTTTTACTTTTAGTTATTTTTTTTTCTTACTTAACCTTTTAGTTTTTAATTCACACTTAAACTTTTTTTTATTTTTACATTTTTATTTTTAAACTTTTTTTTTTTTTTTACATTTTGCTTTTTAAATTGTATTTTAACTTTTTTTTTTAACATTTATTCTTTTTATAATTTATTTCAAACTTAAACTTTTTCATTTATTCTTGTCTAATGTACAACTACAAACCCCGCTTTCACCCCAATTTTATGTATACGCCTACAAACGTCTCCCTATGGGTACTTTATGTCGCCAATTTTACGAATACACCTCTCAAATTGTCCCCTTGTGGATACTTGATGTCGCCAAATTCTACACATTCACCCTCAATTGTACTCATATGGGAACTTGTTGCCTCTTAGTCTTTGAAAATTTAATCAGCCAGCCCTAATAATTCCCCTTGTATGGTGCTACTTCATTTCTACCATCCACCTATGCGTTTTGTTATAGTGTAATTTTATGACATAAGAAAAAATGTGTACTTGTACCAAGCGTATAAATAAACCCCTTTGTATAGCTGCACTGTATCGTTCAATCAAACAACCAATTATAAAACACCCCTAAAACAGCAACATCTAAGACAAATTCCCTTATTCAACACGTATTAGAACAAGTAATAGATCCATTATCTTACATACCAACCCCAAATCTGCTCTTATCAAGCCCAGCACAACAAACAGTGCGATAGAGTAACTTTTACATCATATTCCTAAACAGTAAGCAATTCTAATGCATCCAATTGTGATCAAGGTGAGATCCCTCCTTCTAGTCATAACGATATGATATTTTCCCTCTTAAAATAATAATTTTACGTATGATGTGAAAAACATTTAAAGAACACATTACTTTTATAAAAAGTTTAATTAACCGTAATACAAGGTTTTGGTTCCCAAGGTTCTTTTTCAAAGTATCAGCTTTCATATTAATTACTTTTTTTTCATCCACTGAGACTGATTTCCGTTATATAAATTGTAATTTAAACGTATATTGTTATAAACATTATTTTCATAGAACCACAGACTGTCATTTTTTATACCCTTAGTACACATGTCAAAAGGTAAAAAAAGCTTTACTTATTAATCTGGTCTACCTTCCTGTACACGATGGTATGTTATTTACCCCCATAGGATGATTCCTCATAGAGTTATATTGCGAAATTATATGCTGGAGTTGGTCACATAAAATATATTTTTCTAAAACCATTCTTGCAAAATTCTTTTCTTTTGTACTAACCATAGTTAAAATATATACACTACTGTCATTCCCTTTAACATAAGTTCATTGTGCAGCTCTAGTGGGACGTAATTGCTCTCACTGAGTTAATTTTTTTGGCACAGATGTATACGTAAATAAAATATATGTAAAATATAAATGAGTAATAAAATATAAATAAATATTAAAATATGTATGAAATATATGAATAATAAAATATATATAAATATTAAAATATATATAAAATATAAATGAATAATAAAATATAGAAGTTAAAATATAAATGAATAATAAAATATAGAAGTTAAAATATAATTAAATATTAAAAATAAATGTAAAAATATAAATAATAAAATACAAATAAATATCAAAATATAAATAAATATTAAAATATAATAAATATTAAAATAAGAATATTAGTTTAATTCTATCATATTTTATTTACTTTCACAGTTTTTTCACATTACTTTCACAGCTCACAGTTTTTTCAACAACCAACCATTCCTAACATTATACCTATGATGTCACAACCCACAGCTTATAATTAAAAATGTGTAGATGCTGTGCGTCGCAAATTTCCACCAATACCCAAATAAAACGCAAAATAACAAAAAAGCAACTTTCATGTCACATGACACTCCATAGACATCACTTACTGACACCTGATTGGTTCTTCATGATGTCATTCTTAAACAAGCATCTGATTGGTCCGTTCCCCTACATGCAGCGTTGTCTTGCGGTTACAAGCAGAACTAGTAAAACCTTGCCCCGACAGCGTGTGACGTCACTTACTGACACCTGATTGGTTGTTCATGAGGTCATCCTCACACAAGAACCTGATTGGTCCGTTCCTGTACAAACACGTTGAGACACGATGGGACATGCCCATCGGCGACATGCCCACGGGCAGCGATGAGTCATCACACCTGTTCCCATGCCCCCCTGCGTGTGACGTCACTTACTGACACCTGATTGGTTGAGGTCATCTCCATTAGGCCACGCCCCCTCGGCTTGACAGACGAGATCCGCCCTGATTCTCACAGCACCACCAAACTCCACAGAGCACCGCCAAAAATCCTCATTACTCCACCAAAATCCTCAATTATTCCTCGTATTCCTCATTACTCCGCCGTACTCCGCGGCCTGATAGCGGCCTTTTTACACTACTGCCAGCTATAATCAATTCGATTTTCATTGGAAATTACCTATAGCTTTTCTTGGATAACTTTTTTTTTTCAGAATTGTCTTAAGTGGGAAATTGCTTCTTCATTTGTTGCCCGTTTCAAACACGATAATCAGCTAACCGCTTCGCGCACGTCCGGAATCATATAGCACGGAATCATAAATGCAAATCCTGAAAGCATTTTTTTTTTTAGTTTTTATTTGTACACTTATTTGACTTCATATTACGAGTCAATCAGTTATGTCAAGTGGCAATCAAACCACTGCAATTTGCCCCAAGATTTTTGCGAGTTTGATAACGTAACTACATTTTCTGCAGATTCATTGTGATTTCTCAGATTTACATATTTTTTTCAGATGTAATTTGGTGTTTTTGGTAATTAATTATTATTAGCTAACCAGATTGTCTATTTTAAAAAGAATCGATTTTTTTTAAATGGACAATCTGGTCCGACTTTAAAATAAAACCGCCAAAAACTTTTTTGTTAGATAGGGGATGTTTCACTTGAATACCTTTTTTAAAAATATATGTTTTTCCGGCATTTAACTATCCGAAATTCGTTATTAACTGGACCGCTTGAAAATAAATTTGTCCTATTTCAAAAGTTCTTTTTTTTGTTGGAAAGAAAAAAATGCTCCGGAACAAAAACTGAAAAATATAATCGGTTATCTGGCTGTTATAGATCCGGAAATATCGATTAAATTGACTTTTTTTAACTGTGTCTCCAATTTTAAAATGTTTGCATTGTTTGTATAACAATGACATTTCTTTACCCAGCATTTATTGGCATGAATAGGGGATTGATTTCTTTACAATATACTTTATTGAGACAAAATGTGAACACAACTTGTTGCTTGAATTTAATGGGGAATAATTGCTGGGGCGAAGTTCCCTTCTAAATTTAAACAACAAAGGGAAAAATAAAATAACCATTTTTTTAAAAAGAGGAAAACCCACTTTAAGAAAAATGTGCTGAAAAGTAAAATATAATTTTTAAATTTAGAAATGAGTTGAAGAAATTGAATTATTTAATATCAATTTTATATTTTTTACAACTTTTTGAAGTTGGCGCCAATTTGCAAAAATCATACATACATTTTGGCGCTTAAAGTAACTTTGTATTTCTATTCATTCATTGTTATTGGGCATTGTTTTCGAGTTTTCATAATTTCCTAATAGATATCCACAAGTTTTAAATCGCACATTATATTAATATATTGATAAGAATTAAACATTTTATGCCAACGCTTTCACACCGCTGATAAATCAGCTAAATTGTCGAAGATTTCTATTAGGCACAGTCGATTTTAAATTTGCGTATCGCCCTTGGCATGATCAAGTTGAGGGAAGTGTTAATATGGTAAAAAAAATCTACATGCAGGAAAACCACGAAATTTTTTATATACTTGTAAAAGGTTTTTTTTCAATCAATTACTACCAAAAAATAACATGGTGGCTATTCATATATTTTTTGAATACTAATATCCTAATGGAAATAAAATTAAAAAAAAATATGTGTAAAATTAATGAATGTTGGTGTATTTTCTTTGGGTCGTTTAGAATAACTCTCCACCGCCACCAATTTTTTTCCTTAAAAAAAATATTAAATTTCGTTCATGTAAACAGGAATACGTTGGCAGATAAATAACAGCAACATTTACCATTGTCATTAACTATTTAACAGTTGTCAATAACTATTTATAAATTTAATAAATCACTCCCTAATTATGAAATAAATTTAAAGAACAAATTTAAAGTTTGAGAATCCTTGTAATATATGTGTGGTAAATATTAAGAAATTTCCCAACTTCTACAGTTATCATGACCATTGATCAAAAATACGAAGACCATTTTTTCAAAAATCGTTGTTTCTGACCATTTTTTAAAAATACGAAGTATTGTTCCCGGGTTTTCCCTTTGAGATGGGCCCCGAACCCGAACCGTCGGCAATAGCACAATATGCTGCTCTAGTGCGAAGTTAATTAACCATATCTAACTTAACAATTGAAATTCCCAACTGATGAAGTTTACGGCTCTTAAACAAACTTTGAAGATTGACGTGTGAGGTGAGGAAAGGTGTTAGATAATAAATCTTTCGAAATCTCTGAAATTAGCTTGTGATATAATAATAAGTAAATTCATTTCTTCTAAAATTAACAACTATTTGTCTTACAATAGAAACTTATATTATTAAGTTCAAAAGAGGTTATATTATTAAGTTATTACACACCGGGTACCGAATATCAGAACTGAAACTAGCAGTCGGCGATTTTGTATGGATTGTGAAAATACGAGTTTCGTCGATTTTTAATCTTTACTTTGGCGATTTCGAAATCTGAAACGTGGTAGCACTGAGTCGAATGCAATTAAAATAATCGCCAGACTATTGCTGAGTGATTCTTTAGTCATTCAGCTGATTAAAAGTTGAAGTGCAATTATCGCTTGTGTCAGGCAAATAATTTATAATCAGATTTGATATCAGATTAACTATTGGTTAATAATTTAATAATGAACTGTTTCACGAATTACGCAAGTAAGTTTAGTTTCAAGCAGAGAGGGATTGAAAATGAGTAATGAGATTTTACAATAGAACAACGGAAAAAGTGTTTAAATTTTTCATTAACAAAATTTAAAATCACTTTTAAATATAAATTTGACATTTACTATAAATGTGTTTTAAAATTGATTTACTTTGTTTTTTCAAATAATTCTTCTTTTTTATTGAAATATTTGTTCGAGAGCACCTGCCTAATTAAATATGAAATTGTTTTCGGCATTTTCTCGCATAACGTAAGTATGTTTTGTTTCAAGCAGATATTTAGATGAGTAACGAGACTCTACAATATAACAAACGAAAAACAGTTTAAGAGTTTTCAACTGAAACGTACATAGAAATCTAAACCCTTGAAATAAAAAGTGTTCATATACACACAGGGAAATTAGTTTAATTTAAAACCATTTGTAAAAATAAACTGTAAATGTTTTTTAATTATTTTAATCGTGTTACTTCAAATAAGTATTTTGTTAATAAAAATGTGTTCGAAGTAACTATTTTTTTGAGGACCCATACTACTAGCCACCTACACAAATTTTATATTATAGAACTTTTTCTTCTGTAACCTCTTCAAAATTATGAAATATTCCTAACAACAGCCACAAATTTAATTTAACCATTATAATTAATAGTTAATTGGTAAAATTAAATTATTGTTCACTAAATTAAAGATAAAACTGCTTTCATAACTACGATTAATTCCGAATAACACATAAAATTACTCAAAATAAGTAAAAATCTTTATTATTGATTAAACGTTTAATAAGAATATAAAATGCTGTTTAAAGGTTGAATGAATACAGGTTGAAGATAAAAAAATTGCCGAAATAATGTTGCATAGCAAAAAATAATTCGATATCCGTTATCATAATCTTCTTATTAACAAAGAGTACTTTACATAGCATTTAAAAATCCAGTCAGTTATTCCAGAGTTAGACAAAAGCAAACATCGTTACAAATTGTTATTTAAAATAATGAACAACAATAATATTGTCAGGGTTTAGCATGCAAACGAAAACATCTTTGTGCTACAATTGTGCGAATTGTCGTATTAGACGTTCAGGATCCTTAAAAATATTAATTTAAATTACCTTTGCAGAATTGTTACGGTATCTTTGCAATCTTGACACTTCTAACCAATAGTATGAGCAATTCAAAGAACTTAACTTATTTCGATAATTAAAACATTATTAGACGATAAAATATATTATGAAATGTCTAACCATTGATATGGACATTTCAAAACATTTGCATTTGATTCGATTCATTAGAAATATTACTAAGTAATAACGCAATATGCAAACGATCTGGGCTCGGTCCCCTGGTACTTTTTATAATAGGTGCAAAATTCCGTTTTTAATTTAGATACAATTTTTTTTTTAAAAATTGCTAAGTTTGTAACAGAAAAAGTTAATTTTAATATATTTAATTTTAATTTAAAAAAAATATATGTTCCTTTTTTTTAAACAAAGAAATTAACACAATTTTTTATTAAATATTATTATACTACAAAGTTAAGTGGCGATGTATTTATTCTATTACTGTTAAATACTTAAACATTGAGCTTAATAAGAAAAGAAAAACATTTTATTCCTAGAAAGTTAGCATTTTTACCTAATCCTAATCATTCAAGAAAATTCAAGTAAAATTAAATCAATATATTAATAGACAGATATTAAAAAAAAGCTTCACAACTTTAAATTTATTAAACTTTAGTATCTAAATTCTATTTGAAATAGAACTCAATACTAAAGTAAATACAGGTTAGTAAAATTTTAAAAGGAAATATTCAAATTTTAACTGTTTTTCTAATAAAAGTACTGCGTATTTCTTTCCCTTATATATTTTTTTTAAATAAGAACCCCCCCCCCCCCCCCCTCCAAAAAAAATCCAAGTTTTTCTTACAGTTGCGTCATTTAGATGAGAAAGTTTCAAAATTTCAAAAATTTCAAAGCACTTACCAGTTAATATTCGATATAATCCATAACTGTTTTTTTAGCACATTTCATATTACACTTGTTTACTAGATTAAAATAAATTAGATTATTGTAAATTAAGAAAGAATAAACTTTTTATATACTTATGATTTAAAAACATATAATTTTTTCACATTCGACTTTCAAACAAACGCTAATCTCAACTGCTCTGAAGTAAGTTTTCCTTCTAGACACAAAGGAGATAAGTACGATCCGATTGGCCAGGAGCATCAAACGCATGCTTACTTTTAGCCAATCACAAAACTGGTTTCGGATAGCGGGAATTCTCCCGCAAGACTACTGTCTCGAACCTGATCCGGCTGATGGAGGAAAATCAATTTGGTTCGATTTGGTTCCAGCTTTGTCGATATTGATAATTTACGATTTCTCAACCCTGTGTAATGAATGGTTGATTACGTTGAGAGAATGGTTGTTGTGCTTTTTAACAGTCATATTTTTTTTTTAAATACATAAACAGTCGAATGGATAACCTCTCTCCATGGCGTGCGATTTGGCGGTTTTTATAAAGTTTCTGGCGGTTTCATTTTAAAGTTTTGGTAGCTATAGCTGGTTAAAAATGACACTGTAGCATAGGAGAGGTATTTTTTTACATCCATATTTTTTATATCCAGGATATTTAGAGTTTATTATATATGTAATCTGTTGCTAAAATAAACTTTCTACGCACAGGAAAAAAATAACAAAATATAGATAAAAATTCAATATTTATAAACGATAAAATTTATTCTTAATTATGTATGCCTTTATCACTTTTCCTATCTAAATATTCAAAATGTATAAATATTAGTTTTATTTTTGGCAAATAAATTAAAATGCCTGACGTATTTTAAATACTACAGGTATACTTATCTCCTCCGGGCAGTTGGTTTGGGCACCGGGCAATGGCTCATTGCTTTAAAAAAAGCAGCTGGTACCCCCTCCAAGCAGTCATTTGGGGCTACTTATCCCCTCCGTGAGGTCGGCACTGGACAATGGTAAAAAGAATTTTAAAAAAACAAGCATTTTTATTTGTATACACGATGGTAATTCCGAGCACGGAACATTCCACGAATCCCATTGGTTGCCTGTGCCCACATATGAAATACTAGATTTTTTTTGTGTGTTTTACTGCCCCTCCCCCCTTTTAGAAACAAATGGTTTAAACCAACCAGATTTCTCAAATAAAATCAAAAACTGATACAGATGAAGAATGAAGAATGAAAATTATGAGCTCTCCCTGAAGAATGACAGTTCTCATTAGAACCTTAAATATCACAGATGAAGAATGAAGATTTTCCATTCTACTCAAAACTTAGACTTAGATCAAGGATTTCAACTTGTTAATTGCCTTGGCTTTGCTGTTCTACAATGCTTTTCACCATGCACATTTTTAGATAATTCCTTTCCAGAGTTCACTTTTAAATTTTAATTTTAGTTTTGATTTTTGTTTCACTAGTTTTGACGAATTTTATCTTATTTTTAATCTAAAATTCGCTAATTTTAGACTTAGATTAATTTTAACATTTATTAGCTTGCTAAAAAATCTTGAAATTTGTCTTCTTTTCATTTCAACTGTATTTCGGTGGAAAGGGTTCAACTTAAATTGAATTTTGGCTACCGTTATACCTCTACATATTTATACTCTTAATGATGAATTTACTTATTGAGGGTTTAAATCCGCTTTCATTTCGGTCGTGTTTTAGCTTTCTTTTCGTTCCTTTGGGCAAAGTTTTTTTTTTTTTTTTTTTTTTTTTTTTTTTTTTTTTTTTTTTGGTATGTCTGGTTTTCCTGTTGTCCGGTCCGTTTCTTCCTGTGTCTTGTCCTGGCTTGATTGGTGGTTTTCCGAGTGAGTGGTCGCTTTTGGGCGAGTGAATGGTCTTCGCACAATCAATTTAGTTATTTTATTCGTTTCACATATTTCGACTTTAACTTAGATGGAGAGGTTTATAGCCCTTGCTGGGCCCAGGTACCTCGAATTAAAATTATGTTCGTGTTTGTAACAAAACGAAGAGGATTTGAGGCGAGGTTACCAATCTAAGTAGTATTTTGTATAAGTATTTTGGATTTAAGCAACTACACATCAACCTTATTGAAAAATAGATGACTATGTGGAAAATAAAGGTCCATGTTGATAAAACTGAGGTAATAATGTTCACAAGAAAAATAAAATTAAACAGTAATGTCAAAGTTTTCAAATAAAAAATAAAATGGTCCAAGTAGGTAAGTGCTTGGGAATTATCCTGGATAAGCTTGAGTGCTTGGGAATATCCTGGATTGGGTAACGTATTGGGCGCACATTAAATCTTATTTTTCATGGTCTAAACGTCCTCACGCATACACAGGTGCGACAATTCAATTGTTGTACTCGTTAGCTGACCCATGGTGCAAAGCTACTATTCAGTGTCAGTGGCGTAGCCAGGATTGTCCGAAGGGGGGGGTCCATAATTTTTTTTTGGTCCGACCAAAACCAAATATATTTTTTTTATTAATAACTTATTTGATTTTTTTTAACTAATAATTTTAATTAAATTTAATTAATAATTTGAATAAAATTTAGTTAATAATTTGAATAAAAGTTAATTAATCATTTTAAATTAGCAATTTTAATAAATAATTTTAAATTAGCAATTTTAATTAATAATTTTAAATTAGCAATTTTAATTAATAATTTTAAATTAGCAATTTTAATTGATAATATTAAATTAGTAATTTTAATTAATCATAATAATTTTTAAGTAGTAATTTGGGAACACATGTAGTATAGGACATTTGGCGCGTTTTTGTTTTTGGCGACGAAAAATTGCCGTTCAACAGCGCTATGACGTCATAGGGTTGCCAGATTGAAAGTCGTCCCAAAAATCGGAAGATCCCAACAATCTCAGGTGGGGATGCTATACTATAAATTTATCGCCCCTATAAAACACGCCAAAAATAACCTCGCGCGCCCAGTGTCCTATAGTACATCTGTACCGTAATTTTAAATTAGTAAATTTAAATTATGATATTTTTTAATTTAAGCAGTAGTTTTAAATTAAAATTATAATTAATAATTTTAATTGATTAAATATTATTTATAAATTATAATTAAGAAGTAAATTAAAAGCTTAAAACACGTAGGCAGTGCCGTCACACAAAAATATTTGGGGGGGGGGGGGGGTTGAGACAAGAAATTTCCCAACTTAACGATTCGAAATTCCCAACTTAACGGCGTAGGGTACGGATACCAGCTCGGGTGTTATTCTCGTTATCTGACCATGATTAAAAAATACGAGGCATTATTCCCAGGTCTTTTCTTAGAGATAGACCCGAACCAACGTTGTGGCACGCAACATTTGTTGCACGCATGTTCCAGTGCAGTGTCCGTTCTAAGTGCGATGTTAATTAACCAAACTTAACGATTGGAAATTTTGAACACAACAGTGCTAAAAATTCCTAGTTCCAACTTATCAACTTTTTATAGGATAATTTTATTGTGGAAGTCATAAGGGGGGGGGGGGGGGGTGGGAGGGATAACAAATACAGCCATGTTCTGAAAATGTAACATGATCTGTAAATAGTGGGAGTGAAAGGGACTCGGCAGTTGTGTCAACCCAACAGCCATTGCTAATCTTAACATAAATAAAATAATATTCAAAAATAAAAAGTATCTACATATCAATATGACCATATTTATCAAGTAGTAATTAAATTATATTTTTTTTTATTAATAACCATTTTAATTCTGAATTTAATCAATGCAGGAAAACAGGAATTTAAATTATTATAAATAAATTCAATAAACTTAGAAGTATTCAAAGAGAGAATCCTCCAAAGTTAATGTTAAAACGAAACACATATCATATAAAATTAGGTAAAGAAAATAGGTACTGAAAGATTTTTCGTAGCAATCGTATCGAAGTCCGAGATTTTTTTTTATCCGAGGGGTGATTTAAATAAAAGAACCCATCGAAAGTTCTGGAAGTTTCTATTTGAAACTGGTAAAAACTAAAAAAAAAAAAATTATAGAAAAACACACAGGAAACGCACAGCGTCAACATTACACAATTTTGTGATTGGTTAATCACAAAACAAAACAAAATAACAAAAAAAATCCTAGACACGAGACTATAAATTTATGGGACTGACGCGCCAGTCCCATATATCACATTCGTGTTGCGGCGACAGCCCACGTCGGTTGTATTCGTGATTTACTCCGTCATTTGGAGAGCTATTTGTTTGCGGAAATAACGGTTGCCTGGATTGGAACCTGGAAGTATCTGTTGGAAAAGGCGACAAGGGCCTTTCACAGGTTAGTGGGGTGAAGTTTTTGAATGAAACAATGAGTGTAAAGGCTAAAACAAAAACCAATGTTAAGCCTAGTTCTGGACTTGATGACAATGGCGGCGTGACGCTCCATGATGGCAAAAAAGATATTGCCCCTTCCTCGGTCCTGAACATGGTTTTTAATGATAATGTTAATGTTAAAAAGAAGGTTTCTACTGTTTATTCTAAAACTGTTAATCCTAAAACTAAAGTTATTGAAACTGTTTGTACTATAACTGATAATGTTACCGGGGAGATTTCCGTTAGTGCTCCCTTGGTTGAGAGTAACCAAAGTGGTTTATTTCCTAGCCATGCTGAATTTTTTCGTAATTCTAATGTTAAAACTAATGCCGACGATGTTATTGATATGGAAAATGTAAATTTGGAGAGTGAATCAGTTAATTGCGATAATGAAATGGAAGTTATTTGTGATGACGCTGATTCATCTTCTGACTGTAATAACTTAACTGTAACTGTTAATGCTATTAATGCTACTAATCGTCGTATTAACTTAAGAATGGAGTCAATCCGTGAGGGATTAAATGATGAAACAGGCTATACTAAAACGGAACATGAAAGCGATGTTAAAATTCTTGATGATCTTAATGAAACGCTTAAAAATCTTAAAGATAAACTTAGTTTTTTGCCTAAGTGTATAGATAAGAAGTGCACTCTGCACAATAACAACAAGGGTAAGAGGGCACGCAACAGGACCATTTCAAATAACAAGAAGGCAAAAAAGCCTAATGCCAATGACAACAAAGATAACTCAGCGGGGACTTCGGTCAACGGGGGGGATATGGATACTCATGATGGTTTCAAATTCCCTCGGAATCCGGTTAAGGCTGCTACGTTTCACCCAATTTTAAGTAATGCTACTACTACAAGCAACCAATTTGATAAATTAAATTCTCTGAATGCTGAAGTGGAAAAGGATGCTGAGAGGCCCCCTCCACCAATAATGATCGAGAAATCTAAAAACTTAACTCAAATTCTCCGTGATATTAATGAAATCACATCTGTCACCAATAAAAATAATCAGAGTGGAGAATACATTAAGGTATTCACCAAAAATTCAACTGAATACCGTAAATTGCAAACCTATCTCAAGGAAAAAAATATAAACTCTTATTGCATTACTCCTTCAGGCAAAAAGCCACTGAAGGTTGTTATTAAGGGTCTGCCATCAGAGTTCGAGTGTGATGAAATAAAACATGAACTAACTGAACAGGGTTTTAACCCAATCAATGTTTCGCAATTAACAAACCGCACCACGAAAAAACCCCTGAGCATTTTCATTGTTGAACTGCCCAGGGACGAAGTTAACGAACAGATCTTTTCGCTGACCAACTGCCTTTTTATGTCCGTCGTGATTGAACATTTCAAAAGTCGTAAAGGCATCACGCAATGCTTCAATTGCAACAAGTTCAATCATATTTCAGCTAATTGCATGATGCCATCTCGCTGCCTCAAATGTGGACTTAACCACACCACAAATACATGTCAATTGCCCCGGCAAAATAACCCTAAGTGCATTAATTGCCATGAAGAGGGACATGTCGCCTCAAATAAATTATGTCCAAAATATCCCAAAACCAAAGCGGAAAGAGATGCAGAAAGGGCCGGAATCCCTAGTAATAACAGAAACTATTATACCAGACCATACAATAGTCCAGCAAGTTATGCCAATGTGGCAGCAGCTGGCAACAGCAATGCCACCCCAAACAACTCCAATGATAACCAGCAGGAATTAAATGTTAACATTCCATTGGCACATCAGGCGAGTATGACTAACACCCATTTTGGGAATTTTCATGAGGCTATCTCCAACCTTGGTGTTCTGGTTGAATTGATAAATGAAATTGCAGGAGTCTTTAACGGAATGGAGAATGCAAAGAATTTGCTTGCAAAAATGAAAGGAAGTAAAAACCCTGCAGAAAAACTACAGGCACTCACAGACTACGCAATTTTTGCAAACCCTACTCCTACTATCAGTAATGATCAATAAAAAACCAAAAATTAACTACAATAGGAAGCATCTCAACATCTGTTTCTGGAATGCGAACAGCGTCTTGCATCAAAAGGTCACCTTACAGGATTACCTCACAAAATACTCCATTGACATTATGCTTGTCCAGGAGACTAAACTCAAAGCAGAACAAAAATTTAATATCCCCAACTATAACATCTTTCGAACGGAAAGAGACAACAATAGAAACAGAGCTTTTGGAGGTACTGCCGTACTCATTAAGAATAATCTGCCACATCACCAAGTCATCATTCAGGATCTCAAAACCATTGAAACCACTGCCATTTCACTCAATCTAAAAAACATTGACCCAATCCTCTTTGTCTCTGTTTATGTCAGAGCTAAATGCAATGTTAATGACGTGGAAAGCGACATTGATAAGGTCTTTGCCCAAAACAAGGACGTTGTTCTTGCGGGCGACTTTAATGCTGCTCATAAAAACTGGAAAAATCAAACTAATAATGAATACGGATATACTATCATGAAAATACTAGCAAAAGATTATTGTGAAATGGCTTTTCCCCCAACTCACACACACTTCTATGGTAATAAAAGAACTACTATTGACTTTGCCCTGTTAAAAGGACTGCATTTCCAATACAAAATCGAATCCTTAGCCGAGCTGGCCTCCGACCATAATCCAGTGAATATGTTCTTTGATCTCTCGTATAACATACCCATTGGCAAGAACAATGTTGTCACAAACTGGGATAATTTTAGCCATGAAACCAACAAAATTTCAGTCTTCCAATATATCATTCATGACAGGGATGATATTGATAAGGCAGTTGACAGCCTCACAGAAGACATTCTCAACATTCACTCAAATACATCTACCCCAACTCCCATCAGGCAGAAAAGATTCCTACCTAAACATATTAGAGAACTTATCAAAGAAAAGAACAAACTTAGAAGAGACTGGCAATTCTATCGCAATCCCATCATAAAAATTCAACTTAATCGGGCCGACTGCGTTATCAAAAGGGAAATTAAAAAATTTACCCAGCAAAGCTGGAACAATCACCTTAAAAACATTGGAACTATGGATAACTCTTTATTCAAAACTGCCTCATCACTCAAAAGAGTCTACAAATCTATTCCACCCCTGAAAAAACCAGATAACACTGGCTTGGCCAGAACAGATGTTGAGATCGCTGAAACCATCGCGGACAGCTTACAAGAACAATTCACTAACAATAGCATTAACCATCATAAAACGGAAAAGATGGTTGAAAAAAGCATCGTTAAATTCAGAAACAAGGAGAAAAACATGGAGTTTGAGAGAGTCTCGCCAACGGAGATTATTCAATATATTAAGAAGATGAAAATCAAAAAAGCACCAGGAAAAGAAGGCATTACAAACAAAATGGCAAAAAACCTTACCACAAATATCATCCTTATCCTGACTAATATTATCAACAAAATGCTTGAACTGGGACACTTTCCACTTCAATGGAAGATTGCGAAAGTTGTCCCAATACATAAAACCGGCAAAGATGGTTCCAAACCTGAAAATTACAGGCCGATCTCACTCCTGCCGGTATTTAGCAAAATTGCTGAAGCCATTATACTTTCAAGAATCAGATCTCATCTTAACGAAAATCGTATTATTATCCCACAGCAGTTCGGCTTCATGCCTGCTACATCAACTACACACCAACTCCTCAGGGTGGTGGAATATATTTCAAGCAATCTAAACAAAAAAGTTCCAGTTGGGGCAATCTTTCTGGACATTGCCAAAGCCTTTGATCGTGTTTGGATTGAAGGCTTAATCCATAAACTGATTGAAAACAAATTTCCAGACTATCTCGTTCAAGTACTCATCTCATATCTCAAGAACCGTAAATTCAACGTTCAAGTTAAATCAACCAACTCCACCCTGAGAAATATCGAGAGTGGTGTTCCACAGGGATCACTCATTGGCCCGGTTCTTTTCCTGGTGTACATAAATGATATACCACAGACAGATCGCACTATGCTAAGTCTATACGCAGACGACACAGCGATTTTGGCAAAAGGCGCTATTCATAGATTGCGCTTAAGTCTGCAACTTCATATCAACCTTATTGAAGATTGGATGCGTAAATGGAAGATCCAAACTAACGTAAACAAAACAGAAGCAATCCTCTTTACAAAAAAGAAAAAAGTTGCTAATACCAAACTCTATGTTAAAATGTCAGGTCAAAACATCATCTGGACAAAGCAAGTTAAATATCTGGGTGTCGTTCTGGATCAAAAACTTAGATGGGAGGCTCATATCCAGTACATTATTGAAAAATTCAAGAAAGTTAGAAGATGTCTTTTCTCACTTATCGCAAGAAATAGTAAACTCTATAGGAAAAATAAGATACTTATCTATCAATTTTATCTAAGATCCATAATCAGTTACGCTGTACCCGTTTGGGGATATGCAGCTAAATCTCACTTCAACAAACTTATAGGACTGGAAAATTCTGTGCTTAAACCGATTGCAAAAGCAAGATGGTACTTCCACATTAAGAATATTCTCAAATCACTTCGCATCCCCGGGTTCAAGGAGTACTCACAAAAAATTGCGAAAAAACTCTTTTCAAAGATAGGAAATCATGACAATCCCGAAATCAAGAACATACCGAACTATGATGCAACCCTTCAGTGTAATAGGAGAAGACCCCGAGCCTTCGTCACCTGAGCTTCGGCTCTACCCCACTTTCTCTTCACTCTTTGTCTGAATGGATGGAGGAGGCAATTCGGCATCCTTCCCCCCTTTTTTCTAAGGAGAATTTATGAAATTCAGTTTTCTGGAAGATTTCTGTAAAAAAATTTTCTAGCGTATGAATTATTTTCATGTTCAACTACCAATGTCTTTCCCGGGATGTCCGGTTAAGGGTGAAACATCTTGAGTATCCATTCCATCGTTTAGGTGCCTCTGGCGCTTCCCCCCCCATGGCCTTTGTCTTCTCTGAATTGAGAGACATGTGTTTTTGCGATTAGGAGTCTAGGAGTTTTTGCGTCTGTTTGTTTTTTCGTTCGTGTTGTCCTGTGCTTGTCTTTTTACCCATGTTCACAAAATCAATGATCCATTCATGTTCTATTAATTGATAGGGTTAAAGGGCCTTCGGCCCTAGGAACCTCATTATTAAAAAATTCTCGCGCAAATTCTCGCCAGTCCCATATATTCGAAGCGCCATGGCGCTTTGAATATTAGCTGAAAGAAATTTTACATTGTGGAAGGCAAAACCAATAGGGTTATATGAAACAAAAGTGATTTTCGAATAAAAAGGAGAAGATTTTGATTTAGACAATTGCACCTAACACAATTAAAAGAGAAGTTATTTTAATAAAAAGAACACTGTGTGGCGTTTGCGTAAAGTGCAACGCCATATATTTTAAAATTCTTTAAATGATAATCTAAACGTTAAAACATATAATATAACTTTGACAATAACGAACAACAGAATGAGCAGATGCGACCATTTTTTAGTCGCCTGCTGGAAATCTGAAAACATTGCTCCTTAATTTAAACAATTTATTATATATTTAAAATGTGGGATTTTTTTTTTTAAAGAAACGATACCACGGTTAAAATTTGTTTTCGCTTGACGCAATAAAAAATACAATGAAATTTATAAAACAGTTCCGCCACTGGCGTTGTCTCGGCTACAGACTACATTTGTCAACTCCATCCAGAGCCTTAGCGTCATATCGGTCGAAAGTGTGCAGTGAACTCTGAAACCAAATACACGAATTTAAGTTTAATTTTACAAGTTGGACAATTTCTAATTTTCCCTTAATAACCTTGGTGTTTTTGCTTTCATTTGTTAAAAATATTAATTTTCTTCCTTCAGACATAAATTTTCCCAACTCGGGTATTTTTAAACCTTGAAATTCCCAACTTTTAGGGTTTCCAAATTATTGGGGGGGTAGGGGGGGGGGGGTCGGACTCCCCCCGGCGCGACGTGCCTGCACGTAGGAGATGAATGGGTCAGGGAAAATACCTTACTTCAAAGCAAGCAATTTCTGGATTGATTCACTGTGAATTCCGGCTCAACTGCCGCCCCATTTCAAGTGTTAAGAAAAGTATCCTTTTACATGTACAAACAAGCAAGACAATCATACAGCCAATCATACATAAGATACAATCATACATAAGAAGTGTATTTTTTTTTGCATTTGTTATTTTTCAAAAAAAAAAAAAAAAAAAAAAAAAAACTGGCTATGGGGGGGGTTCTAACCCAAAGTAACCCAATGCTGGCTACGCCACTGTTCAGTGTTCCTGTGTCTTTCCTTCAGGATAGATCCCGAACTGTCGATAATAGCCCATTGCGTAGTTCAAGGGCGATAATCAACCACCCAATATATACACGGCTGTTGTTGTTTTTTTGTTACGGCCGATGAGGTACGATACAGCAACCTTCCGATCACGAGCTCGCTGCAAAGTCTATATGCGAGCCCATAACCCACCGATTATGAGTCGAATGCTCTAGCACACTGTTGGACAAACCTCTGGCGCGACAATTTCATCACCTATTGGGATAGATCTCAAACCGTCACTAATAGCACATTGTGTTGCTTTTGGGTGACATTAATTATTGGTTGGTTATTAACGTTGCACTGCAGCTGCATGGTGGGCTATTGGCGACGGTTCGGTGTTTATCTCAAAGGATAGACCCGGGAACGCTGCCTCGTAGTTTTGAACCATGGTCAGATGAAGAGGACATCTGTGATGGCATCCGACCTTAATAAACGTCAGGATATTGGACCCCGATTCGATTTAACAGGTCCACCAGTCTCATATTCACGACGGTGATTTGATTTTTGTTAATAAACGTCGCACTAGAGCTTCACAGTGGGCTATTGGCGACGGCTCGGGTCCTATCTCGAAGGAAAGAACCGGGAACAATTCCCCGTATTTTTGAACCATGGTCAGATGACGAGGACACGCCTGAACTGACACCCAACGCTTCAATAGACATCGGGACTTTGGACCCCGATCAGATTTATTGTGCACCAGTCTGGTATACACGCCGATAATTTTTGTGGATGTTCTGGACGACATTCCTAGTATTTTGTAGCGAAGCTGGAAACCCTTTGATCACAAGATCACTAATTTTTACTTTTCTTAGTTAAGTCCGTCGCACAGGATCGAACCAGAAATCCTCGGGTTCCCAGCTGACGCCTTTATCCACTCGGCCACAGAGGCATCTTCACGACTGTGGAGATTGAAGGTAATTTCAGGCGCATTTTGTAAATGAGTAGCGAATGCGTCCGATCACGCGTAGTTAAAAAGAAGTTTGTTTTTCTACTGTCGCAATTCAACTAATTCCTATGTACACAAAAAAAATGTTGAAATCGATGCATTTTTTAAAAACAGCTAGGGAAGCAAGGACGCTTGTGCTTGACTGAAAAGGACAAAAGGGCGGATTTTTTTTCAAAAGAGGGGGCATTTTTGAAAAAAAAATGCATGAAGCCACTATCAAGTTTAAAAAATGAGCAGGACTGGACGCCCTTCAAAAAACGAGCACTGAAAAATGTTTAACTTAAGCAAAAACTGTTTCGTACGAAAAAATTGAAAAATAATAAATTACGATTACTCTACGAGATATTTAAGCAATTGTTTTGATTTATTCATTAACGATGGACAGATGTTTCAGTCTAGCCAGATGAACTTCAAATGTTCCATTCCATCATTTATGTTTTTATGTTAGTTGCTCATTTACATCCATGCGCAGCTGTTAAAACATGCTGACCGTAGAAAAATTAACTTTTCTGTTAAGAAAATATGCGGGCAAAAATAATAATTAAAAAAAAATGGCGACGAAGCACAAACTATCTCCTCATTTCTATAACACTAGTAACAAAAATTACATTTTTTATTTATAACTCCGCTAAAATTTCTTTAATATTTTTGGTTTTACTAGTTGGAGTTTTGTCTTGTACATCAAATCGGTTTTTGGTAATTTCCATAACATTCTAAACAAAAAATATGTTTCAGCTAGGAAGTTCGGTTTTTGTGAACTTGTAGTCGAAATATGAAATGAAGCTACAAATTTGTAAAAAGAAAACTTAATAAAAAGAATTTTCTGAAAAATCTGTGCTGTAAAAATATTATATTGAATAAATATTATACAGCATTTTAAAATTAAAGTGCAATTTTATTAAAGTTTTTTAATAAATGATTTTAATTTTTTGTATAAGAATAGTATCTATGAAAGATTTTTAATAAAGCCATCAACAATAAGTATTTTGCATTACGTAATTGTGTCGAGCAATAATTTCTTCTGTGTCTGCATGTCTCTTTCGACGCAGTTTACTGGATGGTATTTCATGAAACATTCATCTGTGTATCGTTACTTAAAATCTCAACATTATTTCATGTTGGTATCTTTAACTGTTCTAAGATTTCGATTTTTTTTTCAATACATAATTGTCGTCTTTGTATTACTTTCTATATAAAATAGTGCAGTTTTGTTTATACTATAATTAGATAAGGGATAGACATAGCCAATAAAAAAAATTGTTCTCAATTGAGTTTTTTTTTCATTGGATATTTGCTTTGATGTCATGATGTGTTAAAAAGATAATACATATATTTTTTATATTACCAAACAAAAAATATTTACCAAAAATATATTTGGATACTTTTAAATAGAAAAGGATTTTTAAAAAAAATGGTAGTTAATGGCCACTGGCACCATTTGTTTGTAGAAAAACCATCCATGTTAAGTGAATGGCATGCATTAAAATAGTTATAATATACGAACTGAACATCGTACAAACTTACAAATTATCGCAAAAAGTATCTAAGTTGTCAAGTAAAGTACTCTGTAAATTTCATAAACCTACGTTTTGGAGTATTTCGTATAAAGACAGTCATTTTAATTGATTTATATTTTTTAATATTATATATTCACATTTCCCCGTTGATTTTGGATTACTGGTGCCACTTCGTGAAACTCTGCTTGGATACGCTAAAAAATTTCACGACATTCGAATGAAACATCGTAGAGACTTGAAAATAGTCATATTAAAATTCTTATTTTTTGAACTAACTATTCTGTATATTTCAAAGTTCCACGTTTTGTAGTTACGGAACCTTGATTGTACTGACAAACAAACAAACAAAGATCTGGATTTTGAGATTTTCACTTTATATATAAGATTTAAAAAAAACAATAAAATAAAACCATGTTTTATTCCCATTTCAAATGCACTATGTTTTTTATCATCCCCGATCTATTGCCATAATTCAATGGTTTCATACAAATATAACGTGTTGCATAAGTATTAATTTTTTCCCTATATGTTTTATTTATTACATTCTACAAAATGTCCAATCTTTTTTAAAGCCCTTTATACCCAATTAACTTTCGAGCATGAAATAATATGATAGTGGAGATTTCTTTTTAATTATTTTGTTTTAACAGCTGCCGGGGGTAAAAAAAAACTTATAACATCCTTTATGCTCAATAAATTATGACTTTTCACTCACTCACTCCATCTAGCTACAAATTCCGTATCCGTTTTCGAATATTTTGTTGATCCTTTTGGCGTCATTTTCGTACCAGCCGGCGATGTCACCGCGGGAAGTGGCGGGAGGGGACAAGGAGGGGCGATTTCACCCGCGCTTTTTTAATATACAGTAGACTCTCGATAACTCGAACTTCGATAACTCGAATTTTTCGATATCTCGAAAAAAATCGATTTCCCTGCACCTTCATTACTTATTTAATGTAATTTTATCTCTTTATTTCGAAGTTTTTCGTCATTATTTTCGATAACTCGAAGTTTCCTCACAACTCAAAATTTTGTTTTTCTCTCAAAACTACAGATTTCGCAGAACCTTTAGCAAACATGAAATTTCCACGTCCTTATCAGTTCTCTTTCCTGTCCCTCAAGTCAGCTGGCGTTTTCGGTAAAGTGCGAGTCACTTTCTTGGAACATTACCGACCGTCCAGAAGTCAACTCACTTAAAATATGAACACGACACTCAACCTCTTCTCATTTTTGTTTAGGTTTTCGTGTAGTGTTGATAGTCGATGCGAATAATAGCGACAAAACAATAATGCAATGCACTCTCTATAGCAGCATTTGATGAGAGATCGCTCTCAGAAGAAGAATGATAATGAAGAATGCTAACCTCCTCCAAAGATAACTTTGTAAGAGGCTCTATCTTTCATAAAAACTATGCGTGCATTCATTGAATCGAGACTAGAAATGAAAACATCAGAGACATTTCAAGCAATCGTGCATTTGTAAAATATAATTGAGTTAAAAAAAAAAAATACTCACCAAACTATTTTGGATAGATATGTTAAATAAAGTGGTGTAAGTATACTAGTATTTATTTTTACCAAAACAGCTTTTTTATAGAATTTTCGATAACACGAATTTTCGATATCTCGAATTTTTATACACTTCCCTTCGAGTTCGAGATAACGAGAGTTGTCTGTATTACTTTAAAAAAAAATTAAGTCAATTGTTTTACTGCATTGCCAAAACCAGGACAAATTTCGTAGCCTAACTCCCCCTCCCCACCCACTACTAGAGACGATAAATGCATTTACTGAACAATTGAGTGCGTTCATCGGCCATCGCAAGTAGTTTAACAAGACCAGGCCGTCATTCGAAGTTTTTGTAACTAGTGTTTAAATAGCTGCTGAAAGTAAAACTACGAAATTTTTCAGCCTATTTTGAAAACGTTTTGTACATATTATATTTCTTACTTTTTTCAGCTGTCCGATTTACAATATTGAAGTAAATGAACAGTTCAGTTGTTCTCTCTCTAGATTAATATACATATGCTTTTGCTATATAACTGTTGTAATATATTTCTATTATAGGATATGGAACATAGTTATTATTTTTGGGGAAAAAAATTTAAGGTCACACGAGTCCAATTATTTTTCTTCAACTCTTCCCCCTTGAACTTGCCTCCTCACTTTTAGCACCCAATCGCCGCCACTGATCGCGGAATAGTCTTGGGGAAAATATATGTAATTGAATTTAATTCTTCCGTTGAATGTACAGGACTCTGTTATAGATAGTTCAATCCCCCATTGCGGATCCGCAAAACAATAATTTTGTCCCTCTACACGACGAGCCCTTAACAAGACCAGTGGTGGGTTCGTAGGGTGCCGCAAGTACAGCTGAACTGCACCTAAAGTTATTAGTGTATTTTAAAACTAACATTATATATTTTACTAATTTTCTTAAAAGAAGATTATAATTGAATATGAAATTTTTGTGGTAAGCAAAAAATATATAATAGCAAACCTGATATATAGCAAACCTGTTGCCATAATCAGGCACGTAGGTAAGGGGGTGGTTCAGGGGGTTCAAACCCCTCCCATTGTAAGTCAAGGAGAAAAAATTTAAAATCGAATTACTGTAAAAATACTTTAAAAAACTAGAAAATTTTTACTTTCTCGTATAATACTTCTTGTAAAGTTGATATTTCCTGCTCCGTAAAACATTTTTCAAAAAGCTTCAAAAACATGTTTTGAGGATATTTTTATCTCAAACCAAGCCTCAAAAGACATCATCAGGTTCATTTTCTAGCATTTGGATTTCGGCGACAAAGGGAAAAGATCGTCAAACGGGGCCGTATACACAAGATGCTCCAAAACCGTATATTATTCTAAACATTGATTTTCAAAACATAAATTTCTCTAAATTTATTTCATAATTAGGGAGTGGTATTTACTAATTCTAAAAATAGGTAATGACTGATATTGGTAACGATTTCATGGAAATAAACGATAACTGTTGCTGTTAGGGTATTTACCTGTCAACGTATTCCTGATTACTCTTTTAAAAAAAATGCGGGAAGGTGTTGATTTTGGGGAGGATAAGTAACCTAAAGAAATCCGTTGCTCAGCCACTGAACCCTATCCATGAAAAATCTATACCTACATGCCTGGCTTAATCAAACTGCAGCCAAAAAGCGAAGTTAGGAATCGGCTGTATCGTTGCCATAACAACCAGTGCCGTCCTTAGGGTTCATATTACACAAGGAAAACCCTGACTACAGCACTTTTTCACGAAAAAATATGCGTGGCACGAATAAAAAAAAATGAAGCAAAAACCGATAACAATTAACACTTGTAACATAAATTACAATTTTTATATACAACTTCACAAGAAACTAATGACTTTCATATATTTGTTTACTAGTTTAAGCGCAGATGATTTTATTATAAAAAAATAATTTTCAGGATGCTTGCAATTAATACGCGAAGCAAAGCTGCGAATATTAAAAAATAAAATTATTGTAAAAATAAAACTTAATCTTTATATATATTTCTCTTACGCGGTGATTGAAAAACGCTGTTTTTCTGTATGCTGAGTGGCAACAGTTAGTTTGTTTACGAAATTATGTTGTGCCCGCATTTTTATTTTGCCATTATGTAAGCCATTTTGACGATTAGCCCCTTCAATTCAGTAGTAAATAATTATTTTGTTGATGTCAGCTTAAATTAGGAAGAATATAAACCCTATTACATTAAAAATAGAAGTTTTGAAAAACGCTTTTGAGTTTTCAAATGAGCGGAACATTGACGTGGCGCCATCTATTGCCAATTTTGAAAACTGGATTTCTATGACCTTCATTTTTATGACGTATTAACTTAGTTACGTACACACCTTTGGTAGGCAAGAGAATCTTGGCTTAGCTTGGCTATGGTAAGCTTAACGTCAATTATGCCAAAACAAACTACCAATAATGTTACATAATTTCGTAAACAAACTAACTGTTGCCACTCAGCGTACAGAAAAACAGCGTTTTTCAATCGCCAAGTAAGAGAAATATATACAAAGTTGGTAGAAATAAAATAATAATTAACGGCTTGCCAGTTGTTTCATTGTTTTCATTTGTAGTTTAAAAGAAATTAAATAATTTTATATTGATTTACATGGCGAAAAAATGTATTGATGCCAAGATGAATTATAATTTAAATTTAGTTTCAACGTTTAAAGTTTTTGGAATTATAATAAAAAAAAAGGATTGTTACTAGGACACATTGTTATTGTGTCCTACCTTTTAGCGAGCGAAGCGAGAAGTGGTTTGCGGAGCAAACCTATGAGGATTGCGTAGCAATCCTCCGGGGGTTGGCGGAGCAGGGGGCGGAGCCTCCTAGTAAAAATAATTAATATTATACGACATTTTAAAATTACAGTTTAATTTTATTGTTTGTTAAAATTCTATAAAAAGTTTTTGTATTTGTTAGTCATATTTAAAATAGTCAAAAATAGGAATGAAGGATCTGTTAGTAATTTCCACAGTAACGGGACTTATAAAATTGTGAACATATAAATTGCACTTTCCACAACTATACATGAACGGAAATTCTTTAATATTTATTACACAATTTTTATGAAATGATAACATACTAAAAAAAAAAAAAAACTTATTTTTTGAAAACCATTCGCCCCTCTGGTCAACGGTTTATCCAGAACTAAAAAAATGTTAAAAATTAAAATGAACTCCACGTGACATAACTTTGCCGACTGAAATCGTAATTGTAATTTTTACAAAGTTATTAATTTTTAAAACAGGTGTTCAAATTCATAGTATATACCCAGCGCCGCCACTAAGGGTGTGCCACAAGTGTCTTCGCACAGGGCCCAGCGTTTTATGTAGGGCCCCGCATTGACAGAGAAACAATTTCTTTAAAAAAAATTCTAAAATCATTTTTTAACCTGAAATGTTTTTAAATCATACATGGGAAATCAGAAAAGAAATATTTTGCTACGATTTTAAAGTGTCCATTCTGACACAGCACTGTGACGAATAAAACCATTGACCTAAATTTTGCCTAATTAAATTAGGCGTCCATGCGTATAAATCTTGAGATTATACGCAGATATACTGGGCGTGGGTGGGGGACCGCGGCTTAAGACAAAACAGCTTCTTTATCTTCCTTGTTGCACCAATTGTTAGCGCTATAATCTGCTGAAATAACATCTCGCGTGAAACCCTTCTAGCGCCTTGTTCAGACTTCTCTTTTTTTATATAATTTTATTTTATTTAAATAAGGCTGCTCTGCTAAGCTTTTTTAACAATACAAAATGTTTTAAATAATGATTTAAAAATGAATTTCAAAGCAAAAAAAATTCTTACCCGTGGTTTCCTTCTCAAAGGGCTCCGCGATTTCTAAAGGCGGCCCAGCGTCCTAAGCGTAAAACGAACTCAACCTAAACTGTTTTCCATTCCTGTGAATTCTACTTTGTTTTTCTTCTTCTAAACTTTAGTTAATTATCGCAAAGAAATGGATTTTAAATTGTACTTCATACCATCAGCTTACAAAAAAAAAAAATGCTAAAAAAAAATTACAAAAACAAAAACCGATTCTTCGCAGTAACTGATAATGTCAATTAACTCCTTTCAAATGGAAATTGAAGAAAATGCAATTGTGTTGGAGCATGGACAGAGAGGTTTTAACGTGAAAAGCATTTCAGCATATTGTCGAAGTATTAATTGACCGCCAACAAAAGCTTAAACATTAGAAGAAATAAACAAGCTCTTTCCTCTGATGCCACGAGCCCCCATACGTGCTTTAATTATTTCAAGATTCGGCGCCAAAATTCTTATCAAACGAGACCAAATTTATGTCAAACGTGCTATTTGCCACAGAATTTGAGTCTGAATAGATCCCTGAAACTCTCAAAAGCGTAATATATTATTTCTATTGTAAAATTTGATACGATGATATCAATACGATGTACCACGTGTAGCTGTATTTTAAAAGATGTTTTTTTAAAAAATAAAAAATAAACAATAATTTTTCAAAAATACATATTCGTAATTCTTATTATTTCCAGAAAATATGTGACTAGATAAAATTAAATTCACACTGAAGTGGAATGCGCTCTTTCTTCTAACAAATCAAAGCAAAAAGTCAATTTAAAAAAGTAGTTGTTCAGTAGTAGTGTAAAAAGGCCGATTCTAAGACGAGGTGCTCTGTGGATTTTGGTGGATTTCTGTGGATTTTGGCGGTGCTCTGTGGATTTTGGTGGTGCTGCTGGCGGATCAGGGCGGATCTTGTCTGTCAAGCCGCGGGGGCGTGGCCTAATGGAGATGACCTCAACCAATCAGGTGTCAGTAAGTGACGTCACACGCAGGGGGCATGGGAACAGGTGCTGATGACTCATCGCAGCGCCGCCCATGGGCAAGTCGCCGATGGGCATGTCACACCGTGTCTCAACGTGTATGTACAGGAACGGACCAATCAGCGTCTTGTTTGAGGATGACCTCATGAACAACCAATCAGGTGTCAGTAAGTGACGTCACACGCTGTCGGGGCAAGCAGAACTAGTTCTGCTTGTAACCGCAAGGCGGCGCTGCATGTAGGGGAACGGACCAATCAGATGCTTGTTTAAGGATGACATCATGAAGAACCAATCACAGGCCAGAAGAGGGGGCAATTCTTCTCCGTCGTCAGTATAAAAGACGACGTTCAAGCTGAGCTCTGACATTCTCTTAGTAGAACCTGCTCTTGCGACTACTCTAGTTTAGCTTTAACTTTGTTTAAAATGACTTCTTTAAAACGAAAAGCTGATTCTGATAATATGATTGAAGATATTCCACCAAGAACCTTTCGCCTTGGAGACGATATTTTCGTTTCCTGCAGTTTTTTCAACAAGCGAGTTCTGATTCATATTCGTCGATATAAGAAATGTGGAGAAAAGTACTATCCTTCGACTGATGGAGTTACGTTATCGCCATCCCAATTCTCGATTCTCCTTGGATGCGAGCCTCTCAAGACAAAGTGCTTTAGAGAGAACCCTTTTGTGGACTATTTTATTGAGAAGCCAGCAAGCGATCCTGTGTCCATTTTATCGGAAACTCAACTCAGCATTAAAGATGAAGACGACGACAAAGAAATACTTTTTGAGCTGCTTGATTCCAGTATGAAGTTAAAAAGTGAAATTACGTGCCGAAGCGGTAGAACCTATACAAGGGCCGTAACTGTGAGCAGTGACCAATGGGAAAAGCTGTTTTCGATCGGAGACTCTGTTATGAGTTCTGCACTGCGGGAAAAGTATCGTCGTGCTTCCTTTAAACAACTTTATGAACTGGTGGCCAAAACGTCTATTCCATACCATGCTCCTGTTTGTGCTTCCATGGAGGAAGTTCAAAGTTCTCTGACTTATATGGTAAAGTCCGCTTTTTACGATGTTATTTCAAAAAGAAATGGATTGGTGAATCCACTACATACTTTAGACGAAACTCTATTGGCCGAAAATACAGTGAAACGTTTTAATGCAGCTGTTATGGATTTAAGACCTTATTATGTAGCGGAAGCATTTCATGAAAAATTATGTCAATTTCCATTTAATCCTGTACCTAATCATAGTGTGTTAAGTTTTGTAACCATACCATTTTTAAACTCTGTGAATATTTCAAATATGATTGAAATCGCTCGAGAAGCATTTTGTAGATTTTCTACTTAAATAAATATTGTTTTATCATTCATTTCGTGTTCTTTTTATTTATTGTATTACAAACATTATTATAATAAAATATTAATTTTTAAAATATTAATTATATCATAAAACAAGGAAACATATATAGTTTTGTATTAACTTAAAGGAATAGTACTTTCCGAGAAGCCTTTGGTTCACTCTCGTGGTCCGGATCTGTTTCTGTTAGATATGTATAAATAGTTCAACATAGTTTTTTCAAATTCATTTGTGTGTTAGTCTTCGTGAAGAAAACATGAATTTTAATGCTGCTTATAGAGATCCTAGACATTCGGATAGTTTTGGAGGGGTCAATGCACTGAAACGGACATTTAATGGAAATGTAAAGGACGTAAAACATTGGTTATCTCAGAAAGATTCCTATAGTCTGCATAAGCCTATCCGTCACAAGTTTCTGCGTAATCGAGTGTTAGTAGGTAACATAAACGAACAATTTCAAGTTGATTTAGTGGATATGCAATCGCTTGCAAAATTGAATAGAGGTTATAAGTATATACTGACATGCATTGACATTTTTTCTAAATTTGCATGGGCCATACCTTTAAAAGATAAATCAGGAAAAAGTGTCAAAAGTGCTTTGGAGACTATTTTCAAGGAAAAAACACCCCGTTTACTTCAATCTGATTCCGGAACAGAACTGACAAATACTCTCGTTCAAAATTACTTAAAAAAGTTGAATATTAAATTCTTTACTACTAAAAATGAAACGAAAGCCAGCATAATTGAAAGATTTAATCGGACTTTGAAAACCAAGATGTGGAAATACTTCACAGAATTTAACACTAAAAAGTATATAGGTGTAATTCCTGATTTCATGCATAGCTACAACCATAGCTGGCATCGAAGCATTAAAATGACCCCAGCTTCTGTAAATTCAGATAATAAAAATGAGGTTTTAGAAAACTTGTATGGAAATCTCAAAACTTTAAAAAGAAAACCGCCCATACTTAAGGTTGGGGATACGGTACGCATCAGCAGACAAAAGCTACACTTTGAAAAAGGTTATGAACAAAATTGGAGTCGTGAAATTTTTACTGTAAACCAAATTATTCTTAGAATACCGACTGTGTACAAGTTAAAAGATCTGTCTGGAGAAGTAATTGAAGGTACTTTTTATGAAGCAGAGTTACAGAAAGTGATTGATTCTGGTTTTTATCCAGTGGAAAAAGTTATCAAGAAAAGGAAAAAACAAGGAGGTGTCATCGAATACTTTGTGAAATTCTTAGGATATCCTGAAAAATTTAATGCGTGGGTTACAGATGTTAAAATACTATAAATAGATCTACTTCCTTAGTATTCCGTTCAGTACCCATCATGAGTTTCTACGTGACGTTAGTTTCGGATAGTAGTTTGCAATTTTTTCCTACAAACAAAATTTCTCATTTTATAACTCAGCTGCCAAGTCCAATTAATTTAAATGGAGAATGGGAAATTGGTTTGTCAGAAATCATCTATCCACATTCTTGGTATAATGTCAATGCGGCAAACAATACATTTACTTACGATTATGGCGATGGAAAACTGATAAAGAAACACATTGACTCTGGAAATTATGAAAACCTATACGATTTAGTATCCACCCTACAATTAACTCTTCCGAAAAATCCTTCCAAGTTTACTTTTTCTTACAACAAAACGACAAAGCGTGCTAAAATTGATGCTGTTCAAGGTACTTCTCTGTATCTTGAGAAACTTGGTCCTCTTTTAGGTTTTAAACCGAATACAATGATTCGAGGAAGTATGAAAAGTGAAATTCAAGCTGATGCTCAAGCAGGCCTTTCTTTTTTCTACGTATATACGGACCTGGTTTCACCACAAATAGTAGGGGACGTGTATGCACCTCTTTTGAGAATCATCAGAGTAAAGGGACAAGACGGTGACACGATTAGTCAATATTATGATAGACCTCAGTACTTACCAGTGAGTCAACGCTCCTTTCAAACCATTAATATAGAATTGAGATTAAATTCAGGGGGCTTTGTACCCTTTGAAAAAGGAAAAGTTTTAATCGTATTACATTTTCAATTGAGACAAATTCTATAAATACACGAACATTCGGACTGCTTGGTTCATTTAGACTTTAGAAGTCAAGATGAGAGTACCTTACGTGTGCTGCACAAAAAAATTCGAAGAACATTATGCCTCTCAGACAGGTGAAGGCCTACCTTATTATAAGGGAGTCTCTTTTCAAAAAGGCTATGGATTAGGAACTGTATTTCGTCGATTGTTTAGAACGGCTTTCCCATTCTTGGTGAAAGGTGCCAAAACCATTGGTAAAGAAGCTATACGAGCCGGGTCACGAGTCGCATCGGATGTGTTATCTGGACAAAATCTGAAAGAAGCAGTCAAGACAAGAACAAAAGAAAGTGGGAGAAATATAGCTCAGAAAGCTGTTGATCGAATCCAATCTATGGTGGGTAAGGGAAAGTATAAAAGAAAGCGTAAAACACGAAATGGAATCATTTCATCTAAGAAGCGCAAGGTGATAGGACGTGATATTTTTGATCCGTAATGGCGTATTTACTCAAAGATTCCCCAGAATGTGTAAAAAATGAGTTGGAACTTTTCCATCTGCCAGGGACTCAAACTGTCATTCAGAGTGGACAGTGGATAGAATTTCATCCCCTCTCCAACGTTTTTGACGGCGGACCAGTAGAATTTCATATTTCCGGTAGCGGCGAAGATTATGTTGATCTTAGTCAAACTCAACTTTACGTTAAAGCAAAGATTTTGAAGAACGATGGCACTCCTATGGCTACAGAAGCAAATATTGGCCCTGTAAATTTATTTTTACATTCCTTATTTTCGCAAGTGGACATTACATTGAACGATCGGCTAGTTTCAAATTCCAGTAATACATACGGATATGAAGCCTATTTACGAACCCTTTTATCTCATGGTCAAGACAGTAAGGCATCGCAACTCACATCAGAATTATTTTACAAAGATTCAGATGAGGGCTTGAAGAAACGTTCCGATTTGTTTAAAGAAAGTGCATCCGTAGATATGATTGGATGTATTCATAGTGATTTATTTCATCAAGAAAGACTATTGTTAAATTTAGTGGACTTAAAAATTAAATTGATACGAAGTAAACCTGAATTTTGCTTGCAAGGATCTGAAGGATTTTAAGTAGTATTGGATAAAATTTCGTACAAATAAAGAAAAGTTCGTGTAAGTCCTGGAGTTATTTTAGGACACGCAAAAGCTTTAGAGAAGGGGACGGCAAAATACCCCATCAACAGAGTGCTATGTAAAGCCTATTCCATACCTAAAGGAAACATGTCCATTGTTCAAGATAGTGTATTTATTGGTCAAATGCCGAAGCGAGTCATCATTGGATGCGTGGATAACGAAGCCTTTCATGGATCTTTTACCAAGTCACCTTTCCATTTCGAGCATTTTGACTTAAATTTCATAGGAATATATATTGATGGTCAACCCGTTCCTCACAATCCATTAGAGCTCAATTTTGCTCAAAATAGCTTTATAAGAGCTTATCAAAGTCTATTCTTGGGCACTGGAAAAATAGGGGAAGATAGAGGTTCCTTTATATCCAGAGAAGAGTACACAGATGGTAATGTCATTTATGCGTTTGATTTATCCCCAGACCTGTGTGCTGGAGATCATTTGAATCTTATCAAACACAGTAATTTAAGATTAGAAATTAAGTATAGTAAGCCGCTCCCACAGACTGTATGCGTCATTGTGTTCGCAGAATTCGAAAATTTAATTGAGATAAGCAAGACAAGAAATATCCTGTTTGACTTTGGAAATTGAATGAAGATGAATGGACAACAACTCTTTCACATTCTATCGCACGACACTGCGACGTCACCTTTTTTCAAAGGAGTCTTCGCGAAGAATACCCTCCCACCTTTACAAAGCAACTCGTGTGCTATAGTAAATACCGACGACTTCTCTCAACCTGGTTCTCATTGGTTAGCATTGTTTTCAAGTACTCAGAAAAAATTAGAATTTTATGATTCCTACGGAATGTCTCCTGATTTTTACGGCATCGATACATCTTACTATTCCAACATAGAATGGAATTCCATTGTTTTACAATCTCTTACATCCAACGTGTGCGGACACTATTGTATTTATTTTTTAGTGAAGCGATGTCAAGGTCATTCTATGTACTCTATAGTGGATCACCTGTATATTACCAATGTATCAGATTTTCAAGTGTATCAATTTGTAAAAAAGAAATATGCTGTAAGATTAGTTTTTATAAAATAAATTTATTTGATTTGTATTCCTTGCGTTTTGTCATGTTTTCTTGAAGTGATTTCATTGCTTTTTAGGTACACCATTTTTAACTAAAAGTTTTTCTTAAAGTTATTTATACACAACTTTTTTAAAAAATTATTTTTTTTTTAAATATTTTTTTTTTATCCTAAAGTTTATTTTTTTATATATATATATTTTACATGTAACACATTTTTTTTTTTTTCGAATTCATATGTAACTTTTATATGTATTTGTGTTGATAACCTGTAAAGATAATATGTAAAGTAAAAATAATAAAGGACAACAAGATACAGCAACATCATTTATTGAAAAACTAGAAATGGCTCCATTTGTTTCTGCGGGCATACATAGAAGGTTTTACAATGTTATTTTCTCTATACAATTTTCTTTTTACATCCAACATGGAAGGAAAATGCAAATCTCGTAAAGCATTTAAGAATACAGCTTGTCCGACAGGAACTTTTTTCCTATTACGAAGAAAGTCATTCACCAGCATGACAATATTAGTGTGTGGGATAACTTTATCTTGGTAAATAATTTCACCTTTGTCCGTCCATTTGAATTCATTTTCATTTTTCAAAAACTGTAAAATGTCTATAGCCGTCTTTCTGTGTCGAATAGGCACGGTGTGCATAACTGCATCTTCAAAGGTATCTTCTTTCTTCACATCTTGCAACGTCTTCTTATCAGAATCTGGAGGTGGTTTTCCAAGCTGGTCGTAATTTTCCAATGTTTTAAGGTATCTGGTAGCTTTTTCACTTTCTGTGAGATTGGTATTCTGAAGGGTATTTGTTATTTCTTGATCAAAAGTGTTTGGTTCACGAGGAATTTCTTGGGATTGTTTGTCGATCAGGGTGTACTTTTGAAGGGCTTGCAAGTAGAGAGATGCTTTATCACTTTCGGCAAGTTGTTTATTCTGAAGAATACTTGTCATTTTTCGATCCAGTTCAGAGAGATGTTCCATTAATTGTGCCCTGTCTTCAGGTATCAAGATAAACTTTTTACTGTGCTCCATGAATCAATGAGCTGATGATTGAAATAGCTGCAGGTAATAAGACTGAAAGAAAACCGTCTCCTTTTTGAACAAGTAGCTTTCTTTTTTTATACAAAGGAACCTTTTTGTCTGAAAGCTTTCGTAAGCACGTCTTATGCTTAGAAAGACTATTTATTTGGCTTTTAGTGAGAGGTACGTTTCCGTGAAGTACGTTTAAGACGCATTCACACAAAGACTTGATAATACTATTGGGAACTTTTTGAACGATTTGCTTCGGATTTTTACTTTTCGAGATCACTTTCAGGAGCTCTAAGGTCTGCTCCGTACACGTAGACATCTTCACATCGAATGATAGTAGTCACTGTTGACAGCTCTATTTAAAGCCACTCTGCAAAATTTTCCGTATGCAGTTGCTTTTACCAATGCACAATGGATAAAGTCAGGAGGATGCACCGAACAGGATGCATGCGTTGGCATCAGGTATTCAACTTTTGGACAGTTGAAATCTTCTAAGTTATAGCACTTGCGTCTAGTTAACACTTCTAAAAAATGTTGCTTTTGTATTCCCTTGACGTAAATATCGGAAAATACTTCGAACAAAAGATATAAAATACTTTGAAATTTAAAATAAGGTAAAGATCCTTCTCTCCAATCCATACAATGAATGTTTCTTGTTACCCAAGAAAACTGATTTCTCTGCGTAAGGGATAATTCTTCAAATGGTGACGGAGGCTGAAAATACCATACGCCCCACAAATGATTGTCTTTCACGGCGTAGAATGCTAGTTCTTTGACGACAAATAGTCCCGACGGAAGCAGAAACCCTTCAAAATCGATCACGGCTGACATCCTTCCAGGTTGAGAGACGAAATACAAATGAAGTTAGCGAGGTTGATACACGTAATATATATCTCCAGGAAACATCCCCGTGCGCATGCGTAGAGAATCCTCTGTATTACTTTTCAGATCAACGAATAAATAACCGTACGGCTTCGAAGTAGCATCTTCATAACACTCTTGAAAAAACTTCACTTTTCTCGGATATAGTTGTCGTCCTAAATGCATGACTTGGGATTGGTCTCTTCGGTTCTTAAACAGCGCCAGGTAATGTGCATTCAAAGAAATTTCTCGCATTTCTTTTCCCTTATGAAACACATTTTGTACTATAAAGATAATACTGATATTTCGGTGGTGTGACATTTTGGTAAATATCTTTGTCAATTGAGCATCGTTTCCAAGCTCACTCATTAAATCGTCTACTACAATCAATGCATCCGAATATTGATTTAAATTTGAAGGTAAGCCTTCATGAAATGAAATGTTTGGGATTTCTGCATATAACTTTTGAAATATCCCATAGCACCATACCATCGTTTTTGGAAAGGGTAGTATCATTTTATTTTCGATCATTTTTTTCACGAAATGTGTCTTGCCACTACCTGTGGGACCTGCAACTATCATAGTAAACGGATGTTTCAATCGTAAAATATCCATACTGAATGATGAACTTTGGAGATGCTCTTCTTATTTATAGATGATCTTCTTCTGATGAACTCACATGTCGGCTAGTGAATAATGTCCGAATGGAAGAGTGCTCACGCGATCCTCTAAGATGTGTCTCTTCTGATCATACGGGGAAAGGGCCAGCTTATTTGAAGTAATGGTGAATATGTCATGCTGCTTGGATCGTATGAGATTCATGCTGGTCACAAGTTCTTGGTGTTGAAACAGGCACTTTGTATAATCTTCAAATTTGATTTTTTGATGGATGGTAGTCTTCTTAATCCCCTTCAGCTTCTTGGTGATATTGTCATGGCCTATTTTGAAGGCATACATCTTGGATCTGAGTCCCACGAATTCAGTCATGATTTCTCCCTTGGTTTCATCCTTCATCTTCCCGATAACTTTTTTGTTGACGAGAGGAAATCCGAAAATATTGTTGGCAGGATAATCCGATGTATCGTACAGGTCCAGGTCTTCCTTCATATCTTTGTAAACATCCTCGGTATGGATATTGTAGGTAAGGCTATCCGTATCCATGTACAGGAGTTTCAGTCGATCAGTTGGATATTTCGGTATCATCTTGGAATAGTGAAAGTCATACATGAGCGTCTTGGATAAATCCAATATAGCCATTCCAATGGTAATCGGCTTGTTGAATTTCAGTACGGTCCGCCGCATATGGAACGCTGCCAAAGTTTCGGAGAAGATGGTGCGATCTTGAAAGTTGGAGCGAGCAATCCATTTCTCAGCTGTCTTCTCATTTCCGACCAACTTGATGTCCACTCGGCGTCGGATATTCTCCATAGTTTTTCCAAAAATTGAATTGTTCATGAGTTTGAAGAAATTTTTCTCAAACTCATTCGTAGCAGAGGTGCGCAGTTGGGTATTGACATCAATATAAGGTTTTAGCCATGGTGATTGACTGAATTGCAAAATTCTATGCACGGCTGTCACTTGAAGTCCTTGTTGTAGGTAGAGTTGCAAATTTCGGTAATGTACGACATATCGTTCCTTCTTATGCAAAGTAGTCAGCAACCTCTTCTCTTTACATCCGGGTGGAGCTAATGTTTCTGGAGCAAGTGGCAGATCAGCATGTAGATCGTGTAGATGGGCTGGATACTCCAAATCCACTTCTAGGATGTAGCCAAGTGCACTGTCCGAAGGGGTTTGTAAGACGTCCATCGTCGGGTTGATCCAAGCGTAATTACCTAACGGTAAGTATTGGGACATAGCCCAGCCATACAAATTATTGGCATCTAAATATAATAGATAATTGGAAGGCTGAGACTTGTCATAGTTTGGCATATACGGGTTATTGGCCTTTGCATAACGATGAGAACATTGCGAGATTCCTCCACGGATACCATTTTCAACAAACAATAACATGTCATAGTCCGTGAGCAGCTCCAGTCGAATTGACGTCTTCTTCAGCATAGCGTCCCAAGAGAGTCCGGGAGCGGTATAATACCACACGGGATCCAAGCCATAGGTTTTCATGCAGACATCTCTAAAGCTTTCAAAAATGTCTGCTAATTGTAACACATCCGTCTTGACGTACAAATCAGCATACTCGCCCAAATTGTTTAACTGGAATGCATCCCACACTCCTTGAGCATGTTGGTAATCTTCCATGGTGATGTGCGATTCGTTCAGGCGATTATAAAAGGCATCACGGGGTGGTAGCTCGGTTTCCTTGAACTTGTCTGGATGATTGACGTAATCATATGGAAATACTCCTTTACGCAGCAGGAGAGAAACATGAGAGGAGGGAAAGTGCGCCTGCACATGTTTGAACTGGTCTTTTGAGAGATTTTTGGCCAGTTGATCTAGACTACTCGCCATGAATCGAAAGGAATCGATGAACCGAAGACTAAGTCCCTTGCCGATCTGCTTCGAGAATGAGATGTACTTTTCGGTGTTTTCTGGGATGACTGTGATGTTGAAATCGTCTCCTCCCAAGCACTTCACAAATAAATGGCTGTCGTATCCGGATAAGTTATGAAACACCACTGGGATAAAGTCTGGAGTTCTGGCCTTCAGGTTGCAGGTATTACAAGCGGTTCCTCGAAACTTCTTCGATTGATGATCATGGTCCTTGACCTTGTAATTCTTCTGGGTGAATTCCTTCTTGCACATGTAGCAGTGCGTTGCTTTCCGAAATGCCTCCAGCTCCGCTTTGGTTAAGGGGTCCATTGGTAAAGGAGCTCTGTACACTTGCTGAATTTCCAGGGCTTCTAGCTTCATCCGCTCCATAAAAACTTGATCTGCATTCGGTCCTCGGTACACGTAAGGGGCTTTGAAGAGTCCTGTGGTCGACACTATGTAGTAACAGAAGCTGACAGCTTCGTGTTTTTGATAGGCTTCTGTGTACGACTTATCAGGGTTCGGCTGGCAAGATTCTATGGGTCGGGTAATGCACTCAAAGTCAGCATAGATCACGAATGGGACTTTCATGGAATGTTTGATATTTTTAAATATCACCCATTTATCTTCCGGCATGATGACTCGAACGGCCTCGTGCTGATTACAACTCAGCTGATGACGGTGGAGAATAGGCTCTGTTGTGAAAAATTGCAAACAGCGGCGGCATACACACATTTTCTTCTGTCGATTTGAATGCTGTTTTGAAACGAGGCGGGATAGGTCCTTGATCCAGGCATAATGGGCGTTTGTGTCGGTCTTGAGGTACATCAGATCAATATGGGGATCCTTTTCTTTTGGCGTGATCATCAACGGATATACTTGATAATCCTCCGTAAGTCCATATACGTTGATGGATAGGTCATTCATCTTCCCAAATTTGGGAATATCTTGAATTTTAACAGGGAATTCAATCCCTGTAAAATTGAGAGTGTCCATGTACGCTGCATAATGATGTGTTCGGTATGTACACTGTTTATAGTCTTCCACTGGATGGAGAGCGGAGAGGATGGCCCACATGAAGCAGCGATTGTCATTGTTCTGGATATTGATGATAGCATGCTTGCGTTTGATGGGTTCGGGAAGTTCGATGTATGTAGATCCGCGCAGAGGGTTATATTTGTTGGTCCGTACCTCCAATTCATTTATCCGTTCCAGGGTCCACCCAGATTCCTTGGCTTCGAAGTCCTCTGCTTCTTTGAGTAGTCTCTCCATCGTTTGTAAATACAGGGCTTCAACATCGGTAGAGGGAAGAACGATCTCGTTTTTCGTTTTGAAGCACTTTTCTTCGCTTAATATGCCGTCGGCAGCAACTTTTTGGTAGCGGCAGATGAGCCTGCAATTCACCTTAATTTCAAATTGAAACAGGGCAGATGCGACGATGTTCCCAAAGTCTTCTTCTTCTTTTGAAACCAGAAACGGTTTTAAATCCTTGTACTCCTCGGTGTTGAACAAATGTACGTTTTGTACACGATTCTTCAAAGCAGACTGTCGTGTAGAAGAAGGTAGAGCTGAAGGTGCTGGTAGAGTCGAGAGTCTTGGTAGAGCAGAGGGTGCTGGTAGAGTAGTGGGTCCTGGTAGAGCAGAGGGTCCTGGTAGAGCAGAGGGTCCTGGTAGAGTCGAGAGTCCTGGTAGAGTAGAGGGTCCTGGTAGAGTCGAGGGTCCTGGTCGAGTCGAGGGTCCTGGTAGAGATGTATCTTCACTGGTCCGACGTCGTTTTAGAAGTACAGATGGTTCTGTATCTGCAGGCCGCTTGTGTGTCTTAAGGTGTCTGGTCAGGGCATCGATTCGTGAAAATATCTTAGCACACCGAGAACACGGATAATTCACTCCTCCATGCTTATTCCGTTGATGTCGAAGCAAATTACATTTTCTAGTGAAATGCTTATCACATTCCGGACACGTGAATTCCTTGGCTTGACTAAAATCCAATTGAGTTGCTGTTAAATCTCCAAAATCCATGAGCGCCATCACTTCATCATTCAACGGCAATGTCGAATTCTCGAAAACGTCTTCAATATCCATTTTAAACAAAGCTAAGCTAAACTAGAGTAGTCGCAAGAGCAGGTTCTACTGAGAAAATGCCAAAGCTCAGCTCGAACGTCGTCTTTTATACCGACGACGGAGAAGAATTGCCCCCCTCTTCTGGCCTGTGATTGGCTCATCCTTAAGCAAGCATCTGATTGGTCCGTTCCCCTACATGCAGCGCCGCCTTGCGGTTACAAGCAGAACTAGTTCTGCTTGCCCCGACAGCGTGTGACGTCACTTACTGACACCTGATTGGTTGTTCATGAGGTCATCCTCAAACAAGACGCTGATTGGTCCGTTCCTGTACATACACGTTGAGACACGGTGTGACATGCCCATGGGCGGCGCTGCGATGAGTCATCAGCACCTGTTCCCATGCCCCCTGCGTGTGACGTCACTTACTGACACCTGATTGGTTGAGGTCATCTCCATTAGGCCACGCCCCCTGATCCGCGGCTTGACAGACGAGATCCGCCCTGATCCACGGCTTGACAGACGAGATCCGCCCTGATCCGCCAGCAGCACCACCAAAATCCACAGAGCACCGCCAAAATCCACAGAAATCCACCAAAATCCACAGAGCACCTCGTCTTAGAATCGGCCTTTTTACACTACTTTCAGTTGTGAATATTGTCTGTAAATAAGTAACCCATGCAAAAACAATTAAAATATCCAAAAATTCAAAATATGATATTTTGGTCACAATTTATAACTTTGGTTTCCATTTTAAAATATTATGAAGGAATAAATATTATTATTTTCTAATAAAACTTCAAAATTAGCAACAGGTAAGTTTTGATAGGTTATCGCGATTCACTCACAAAAGTTAAAAGTTTTTATATCTGCTTGGGCATCTGGGCTGCTCCAAATAATTGAATCGGTGAAATATTCCACTTTTTGGTCAAAATAAACTGAAATAGTCAATTTGCATATCGCTGTCTTAAAAACTAAAAACACGATTTTTTATTTCAATTTGGCCTAAAAAAAAAATATTAAATGTTTTTCCCCGATAATTTTTAAAAATTGCCAAATTCTAAAATCCGATCGCCAGACGGACCTGCTTCTCCAGATGGAGAAGTAAAGCACGAAAAATCGCCGGCGCCACAACGGGTATCATATTACGACCATAACTAGTAACTTGTCACTGAAAGTTACAGCAGTGTTTACACTTTTACTCTTTTCTACAGACGAAACACCCATCTGCCTTCTTCCCCTCCCCCCTGATGTAGGCGATGACACATATATTTGAAACTGCACTGATTGAACTCGAGCAACTCTAGAGGGTTATGATCCGAGAAAGTTGTTAATAGGGCTGTAATATTTATGTTCGTTTTGGGGAACAGTTATTTTGCGTTCCTGTTATATTTAAAAAAAACTGTTCTTTAAACTGTTCTTTTAAAAAAAATGTATTTTTAAGTGAATTTTTTTTATATATTTTAATGTCTAAACAACAAAAAATTATGTCCATTATTAAAAATAACAAAAATTGTTTAGTTTCACAAGAGGAATACTGCATAATTGAACATAAAAATTAGTTTTGAGAAGGGTAAACAAATTATTTTGTTGAAAATTTTATAGAAAGTAGCAGATTTTCTAAAAACAAATTTTAATAAAAACTATTACACTCACTTTTATTTTTAACAAGCATAAATAGGTCTAATAGCCGATAATTAACTTACATTTTAGCACTTAATGATAATAATAATAATTTAGGACAGACACCTGCAAGTCCCTTTTTTTCCCTAAAAGTCCGTTTTGTTACACTTGAAGTACTTAAGTCTTTTTTTTTTTTTTTTTTTTTTTTAGAATTTGGTCCCTTTTTTCCTTATTATAGTAAAAATATTTTTTTCCCTTTATGCCTATAATAAAAAAAATGTGGCCCTTCCCCCCCCCCCCCTATTATTAAACCAAAGATGATTTTTTTTTCATTTTGTAATGGCCATTACAAATATCACCATTCATGTTCGTACTTATGTTGAGTCTGCTAATTGGGTGTTGCAACTCTCGAAATAGCATTAAACCAGGAGCAGGTTTGCTATTTTTGTCTTTACAATTGTAATTAATCACATTGGTGTAGAATGTAGGCCTATGTGTAAACAATTTCAGTCCTTCCAGGACCACCGGATCTCGTTTATGCATTGTATCAAAAACAAAATGTAAATGAACAGCTTGTTCAGGGGAAGAACGATAAATAGCAAGTGTAAATTGCATAATTACATTAAATAGCATAATTGTAATTTTATATATTCCAGTATCTCATATTGTAATTAGGAAAATACTGTTCGATTTATATTGTATTTGAAAAATAGACATCTTCTGCAGGAAGTGGCATCCCTGCAAAATTTCAATTCTGACCATAATTTAAAAAATTACAAAAAACAAGAGATTATTACGAAAATATTAAAGTATTTTTGCACAAATTTACTAACTTTTGTTATTAATACTCTGATTTTCTTCAAATTTGGGTGGAATAATGCTTGAAATAGTAAAATGCTATAGTTCAAAAGAAAACTCAAATTAATTTTTTTTCTTCAAATTTTTACTAGGGGTACTGGAAAAACAAGTCTTTATTTTGTTGAAGAAAACATTTCCCTGCTCATTCAGCATTGAGTCTCTAATATATTTATTTGATGTATCAAAAACATACGTTATTAGATTAATAGAGTAAGCAAGAATAATACATATGTTATTCTTGCTTTAAAATGTACTGTACCAAAAAATATCATAATTTATATCAACATTTTTTTAATAAAATACGCAGAGAAGAATGCAATGATACTGCGATATCCCAATGATGTGATTGACAGCGAACTTGTGATCGGAAGCTCGCGAGATGGAGTGAACCTCTTAATGCCACAATCAAAGTTTCTCAACGGCTTATTACAGAAATAAAAAAAAAATATTCTCTTCTATAAGATCTCTCTAAGACTGTATATTTCAGCTTTAAGCTTCGGGTGTCATGAACTATTTAAAAAAAATAATACTTTTGATTTGCAATGTATCAGAACTTTAAAAAACGAATACAATATTGTTTTGTTACACATGGTTACTAAATCAATGATAACTTACAAACATCCTGTAATTTAATCATCAGAAGGTAAGATATTTATCCAATGCAATACTATTTTAAACTAAAAAATTACTTTTTAAAGCTTTTCGTTACACATTAGCAAACACATAAACAACCCATTTAGATAAAATTGGGAATCTTCCATGTAATTAACATAGAGTGTTTCATACGTTATTTTTATAAAACCTTATTTCTATGGAAACCTTCGTATAATAGTTAGATTGTGCCATTTTAAGCCAAAACATTAATATATTTAAATTTTGGTGACTAAATTTAAAAAAACGCAGCACCATTTGCATTATATGTTTTTTAAGGTAGGTCCTAACTTTAACAATTCGAAATTCCCAACGGCGTCGGGTACGGGTACCAGCTCATGTGTTATCCTCGTTATCTGACCATTTAGTTCAAAAATACGAGGCATTATTCCCGGGTCTTTCCTTCGAGATAGACCTCAAATAAACGCTAATAGTCCAATGTGCAGCTTTAGTGCGATGTTAATTAAACAAGCCAAACTTAACGATTCGAAATTCCTAACTCAACGTTGCTAAAAAATTCCCAGTTCCAACTTATCAACAATGGTCAATTTTTTTTATAGGTAATATTAAACAGTTTTCTCGGAAGGTAGTGATTTGTTGCACGTATGTTTCAATTCAGTGTCCGTTTTCTTTTCAGATCCAACTTAAGTTTCATCTTACAATAGTAGAGCAGACATCAAATAAATCCAATCTTCCCTCGCTTTCGTTTGTTTAATAATATTAATTTTCTTGAGTCATAAATTTTTTCAACTCGGAGATTTTTAAAACTGAAAATTCCCAATATTTAAGATTTCCAGATAATTGGAGTGGGAGGAGGGGGGGGGGGCAGTGCGACGGGCCTGACTAAACACTACGGCTTATCTCATATATATATATATATATATATACCCTGGACCAATCCTTTGACCGCACCTGATTGAAATAGGATATAATCGAATTGGGCTTTCAAAGGAAACATTTTTAAAAATAAATAAAAATATTTATTTTTAAAAATAAAGAGTTTTGGTTTTGGGAGGGGGGGGGGGGGGGGGGGGGACTCGCTCAGGCGGGAAAATGGTGAGGAGGTGGAATGGGGGTCCTTGTAGCCTCATATAAATGCTTTTATTGGAAATGGAGATATTATTTTACCAAAAAATTATGCTCGCTTGATTATTAATAAAAATAATAAAAATTAAAATTGTTGATATAGATTCTTTCAACCTTGACTGCGGATGGCACCCTAGATATGTAAATAAAAAGAACAACTTTTACGATATCAGAAGAATTTTCGAAGGACATGGCCTTACACCATTCGCCTCCAGTGCGGCAATTATAAAAAACATAACTTGTGCTCGGGGCACGCATGATTAGGGGAATTTACATGGGGGTGGTTGTTGGAAATTCGGAAACATGAGACTTATTTTTCACTTGTTTATTAAAATGAACAGCCCATTCTTGAATGTCAATGTTCAGTGGATGACTCATGCCACCCACTGAGTAAAAGAGGAATGGGGAAGAGAAGAAAAGAGGGTGGGGGGTTGGAAGCTCAGAAATGTTGGGATTCACCGTCTGAATTTATGGTGTTTACATGACAGTCCCTTCACCACACCGCGTCTCAATTAACACGAGCAAGGAATGCGCTTTCTAGTCTCTGGTGAAGAGGATGCTTCTTGGAATTTCTACTTCAGCAGTTTGTTAATCCCTGAGTCGAAATTTATCACTGCGGCACACTACAAAAATGAAGACGCGTACATTTGAAGAAAGCGGCAATTTCTAGAAGATGTGTGGGTGGGTGGGGGGTGGGGGCATTCCGAAAATGCGTGGAAAGGCTCGAGACACACCCTTTACCGCAGCCCAATTTTATGATGATGAACTTTTTTTTTTTTTCTTTCCCCCCATTCCCACGATCAATTGTTTTCTGTGGGAGGTCGTTTTCTGTGGAGGTGAAGGGAAAAACTTATTCCCTTCGCCTTTTCCCTCGGTCGCCGATAGAGTTCGCAAAAGTTTTAATTTACTTTGTTAGAGTTACTTTGGAATTTGATTTCCCAGCCAAAAAAAAATCAGCATGAAACCATCGCAAAAACCTGTTTAAATTCTTTATAAAAACCTTCATGTTGTTACAAATACCTTTATGAAACTTGCAAGTTTTTTGAAGTCTGCACAGTCTGTCGCCTGCATTATAACCTTTAAAAAAAATCTGCCTTTTCCAATCAGTTACTTCAATACTGAATTTATCAGCATAAAATCTACATTTTCAATAAGTTTTATACCTCGGGTAATTGAGAAGAATTTCAATGATAAGTTACATTTTTGTTTCTGCTTCATTTGGTTTTCTTCAGAAAGGAGTTTCTTGTAGTTAATAAATTACTTTATTAAAAAATATTTTCGTAAATTTTGTAAAAAAATATTTCTCTAAAAAGACTTAAATGAACATAAAAATATTCCATTGCATAAATTACTTAAGTGTATAAATCAGTATAGTTTATATTTTTTTCATTAATTTTATCATTGTACTATAGTAAGAGTGAAAAAAATGATATTGCATTTATTTCTCCAGTAAAGATTTACTATAGATTTTTTTGTGTGTGCGTGTTTAAATTTTAAGTAAAAAGTGCGACACTGTTACAAATAGTACGAATTATTTGAATGTGATCATGTAATTCTTTAAAGAAAATCACGAGGGCGGAGAAGGGTCCCAGCGACGTAAGACGGAACAGCTTGTTTATCTTTCTTGGAATTTTCTAACTTACTCAACGGAATTTTATTTTATAGTTTTCACTAAGGTTCCAAAATATAGGACAAATTACTCCCATTACAATGTCATAACGTATGTAACGTTACATGTTATACAATGCATAAATGCATTTTTCAGACTAAAAAAAATAAATCCAAGCCTCTGAAAATAATAAATGGATAGACAGAAATATTTGAACGCTGCGAACTTCATTGAAATCAAATATATAATATATTATGTAATTCTATATATATAAAAAAGGCCAAATGTAGACTGCAATTTCCAGAATAAAATCATTTACATTTTCCCTTTATGCCAGAAATTTGACGCCGTTCACTTTACACCTTTTTGAGACTAGGGACCGACTTACAAGCTTAGGGGCCCAGGGCAAAAGAACATTAGGGGGCTCCTCGACGTAACTAAAAAAACCTGCTTAATTTATGTATAGGCACACAATGCGAAATGACGTTATTAGTCAGCTTTAATACAAATGTAAATACTGCAAAAAATATGTTTTTTTAAATGCTAATATTTTTTTTTTTTGATAATTTGAATTAACGTTTATGGTCAGTACTTCAACTGAGTTTCTTCATACGTTTCTGATCCTTTTAGCTTTTTTTTTTGTTTATCCAGATTCGTATGTTCTACCCATTTTATATTTAGAAAATATCTAATGGTTATACAATATCAGGAAATTCGGTATAGGAAAAAAATATCCGTAAACGACTACGGATACTTTTTCCTGTACCAAAAGTAGTAAACCCAGTTAAATATGAAGATTGCTATAAACCAGGCACGTAGGTAAGGGACCAATATGGTCTTGGTCATGAATTGAAATTTGCATCATTAAGGTGGGGGCTGCGTCCAGTAACAAAAACGACCGGAATATTTGAGAGAAAATTAATTCCTATGTTTTAAAACACTATTATGAGATTTTTTAATTTGTGTCTAGTCATATATTTAGAAATATGCACGTTTACTGATCTTTGTCCGGTTCAAACATTCAGAATACATTTCAGTCCTAAGATTTAAAGTGAAAAACGTTATAAGGCAATAACTTTTCCGTTAGAAAGAATGTAAAATAATAATAAATATGAAGATTGCTATAAATCAGGAACGTAGGTAAAGGGTTGTTCACTGGGTTCAAACCCCTCCCATTGAAATTCAAGTTGGGAAAAAAAATTACAAATCGAATTACTGTAAAATTTCTAATAATACTTTAAAAAACTAGAAACATTTCAATTTCTCGTATAATTTTTTGTTGAGTTGCATGAAGAAAAACCTGATATTTTCCGGGGTCCTATCCGGGAAAATAGTTTTTAAAAAGCTTCAAAAACATGTTTTGAGATCATTTTTATCTCAAACTGAGTCTAACATGGCGCCATCGTGTTTCATTGTCTAGTATTCGGCTACAAACGAAAAATATCGTTAAACGGGGCCGTATAAATAAGATGTCCGATAACCATATGTAATTCTAAACAAGAGTTATCAAAATTTAAATTTGTTTTCTAATTTATTTCCTAATTAGGGAGTGATATTTACTAATTTTCAAAATAGATAATGACAGATATTGGTATGGATTTCATGAAAAATAAATTATGCTGCTGTTTCGGATATTTATCTGCCAATGTATTCCTGTTTACTTAAATAAAAATTACTAAGTTTTTTTTTAAAAAAATAGGGGGTGAAAAGGAGTTTTTTTGGGGGGAGGGGGGGGGATTTTGAAGGAAGATTCCCCTCTACCTCCTCTGGTTACGGGCGTTGAAGTTTTAAAATCGTTGCTCAGTCACTGAACCCCTCCCATACAAAATCTATACCTACGTGCCTGCTATAAACTCAGGACATGGAAACTCATTATGTGTCCGAATATCATAAATTAAGATTACACTTCAACACATTTAAGCATCTTTTTTCACCCGTGAGATGAAGGTCAATTCGAACTTTATGCCTATTCGATATTTATATGCATCAGCTGTGCAGCTATTCATAAACTTCTAATGTTTAGGGAAAAACGCTGACTACAGCAAAGTTAAGTTTCCCGTCCGTTTGGGCGTGGTATAAGCATGCGGTACAATTAAAAAAAAAACTGCAATGAAGCAGAAACATGTCTCATCACATCTCAACAACGCGTATGCCGTTAATTACGATTTTTATATATGCAACTCAACAAAAAAACTAATTACTTTCTTACGTTCACTAGTAAGCGTTAAGCGGGGTCCGATACCTTCGACATTTTTTTTTTAATTTTTATACTTGTACAATCCAATTTTTTTTCTCTTTCTAAATATGCATAAAAAACCATTTAAAGGCGCTCAATTTTTTTTTTTTAAATTGCACATTTATTTTTAAATTAAAATTTTAGTAAATTTTTTAACAATTTTAAAATTCCTACTCCTTTTTCGTTTTTCAATATTTTGAAGCAATTTTTTTTATTTAAGATCTTGAATAATATGTAAATAGATGTATACATTCAAATTTTGATTCAGATACATCACTTTAAAAAAATAAAATATATTAGAAATTTTTGAAAAAAAAATAAAATTCCATTTTAAGTGGTTTTAAAAAACAAATTATGGTAAAAATAGGAAATCTGAATGCATACATCTATTTAAAATATATTTATCTTGCTATACACACAAAAATTATGATTTTAAGTATAATAGTAAAAAAGCCTTAGCATTTTTAGTGTTCATTAAATTTCAAAACCACGAACAGAGATATTTGCTTTTAAAGTTTACATATGATACAACTATGTTATAGGAACACATCATTAAAACATTCATAACTAAAAAAGTAATAGGAATTTTTTGAAGCAGTTTTTTGTGAGTTATTAAGATAAGTTTGAATATTATTTTTTAAATATAAAAAAAAATGATTTTTTTTGCGAATTTTGGGTATCGGACCCCCTTAAGCGTAGATGGTTTTATTATATTTGGGTTTTCGTCTTGCGTCGAATCAGTTTTAATAATGTCAATGGTGTTACAATATAAGAATGGAGAATACATTTCAGCAAGGGAAGCTGCAAATATCAAATTGTAAAAAATAAAATTTTCATGAAAATTACTTTCCAAGATTGAGAAGTTGCACTGGTAAATGAATAAATATTATGCGTCATTTTTAAATTAAAGTTTGAGTTTATAAGTTTTTTTTTTAATTCGATAAAATAATGCTTTTGCATTTGATAATTATATTTAAAATAGCCAAACATAAGAATAGAAGTAGGTCATGAGCGATTTTAAACTAAGACCAATTATTAAATATTTAAGTATTTCGCATGATTTTCGTCGAGAAAAAATGTCTGTCTTTATGTTTATCTGTCTCTTTTGTCGGTGTTTAACAGATGTTTTTAATGTAACTTTTACAAGCTTATTGTTACTTATAATCTGTATTTTATTTAATGTTGATATCTATAATCGTTAAGATATAGATTTTTCCACTTTTCCATAAATATTTCTATTTGACCCAATACATAGTTGTGCTCTATATATAATATAACTTTCAATATATAATTATGCAGTTTTGCTTATACTATTAGGTACGAGAAAGTAAACTTCATCAATAACAAAATATATTTTTATAGGCCCATTCTACACCGACGCTATTTACGCGCATTGCATTTTTCAGAGAGCAGAGTCCTCTGCGATTGGTGCATTCATCCACGTGGTTTGTATGAGCTAATCGCAGAGTCATCTACAAAAGCTAACGCGCGTAAATGACGACCGTGTGGAATGGGGACGTTATTAACGCGCGTTAGCTTTTGCAGAAGGCACTGTGATTGGCGAATACAAACCACGGGATTTGAATATGCAATCGCAGAGCCGTCTGCTTCTAACGCTCTTAAATAACATCCGTTTTATTCCTGGTGTATTTCTTTGATGGCATGATATGTTTAAAAGAAAATAACTGTTTTTTATATCTGTCGGAAAGTTTTTCTTTCTTATATACAAAGAGTGGTAGTTTCAATGATATTTGGTTAACAAATAAAAGGCAATTTCTTTCTGCATTTAGTGTAAATTCTAATTGCATCATGTGTTTGTGATAAGTAGAGCAATTTTGCATTTATAACTGACAATGTGATAAAATTAAAGTGATAAAATAAAATATTGTATGTAGTTATTTTAGTTTAAATGGGATAAGTAAAGGTTTTTTCAAAGTTGAACAATCGCAGATTACCGTTCACATTTCTACAGTAACTATTTTTATGTGTTTACAAAATTGAGACTTAAAGTTTAAAAAACGTCCATTTGTAAATTATATTTTCTGGTGGACTTGAAATCGACACTTTTGCCAAATGATGATATTTTGTAGAAAACACCAAATTTTTAGTCCAGAGCAAGGTTGCGGCTTTTGAATCGGAATCGATTGAAACTGTTCTTGGAGTACAGACAATAACCAGTTCTATTGAATTTATTATGAATTTTAACGTCTGTTTTAACAATTAATTTGACAATTACTTTTAAAATTACGAATTTAGTTGGCAAAATTAAGTTATACGACCCTCCGACCATATGTTTTAGCGACGGACCTGGCTTTAAGCCAATTTGTTTGCAGCAAAAGTACATGAAACGTCTTGTAAAGAGATGCGGCGAGGAAGTTTAAGGCAATAGATAATCTTTAAGTGATTATCTCTTAAGTATTTTATCTCAAAGTGATTTACAAAATACGAAATGTGGAGCTTTATGTGGTGTGGAGTCCGTTTTATGAGGAAGGGTGGAGAAGATAATTTTTTTTTCGGGGGGGGGGGGGGGGGGGGATTTGCGCCATTGGATTTTTTTTTTTTGGGGGGGGGGGGCACCACCCCTTTAGCACAGTACATTTTCCTCAATCCATTGTTCATTATTTCCCGCTGATAAGATAACATTTCCAGCACATTGCGAAGCGGGATTTTTGGGAAAAATATACTGATTCATACATTTAGGTAAGGGTAACTCTTACCTCCATGGATTCATATGAATATATTTTAGTATCTCTATAATAGTAATCTGACTTAAATGTCATGTTATAAATTCATTTTTAATTCCTACAAAATGCTCAGACGTCTTCTTTTGAGGAAGAAAAAGTTTCCTGATGCTTAAAACCGGTAGCCCATCGGTATTAAACGTAATGTGGATAAGATATTATTAAAATTTTAACTCATTAAAAAATATTTTCATTATTTTTTTCCTAAAAAAAAGTTTTATTAGCTGTATTTTAAAATTAAAGTAATTAAACGTTATATCAATATTACCTATGAATCTAAATCATGTGAAACATTTGCGTGAAGTGCTATTTTAGCAATTTATGGGAATAGCGATTCTTCTTCTACGCCAATCTCACCAGCAGAAGGAAGATGAAAAAGATGTTCTGCCTAACGGCGTGAGGCTTCATTCCATCCCCGTATGAAACGTCCTGTCTTTAGCGTTCATTGAAAGAATTACCCACTGAATTGTAGAATTCCGAATGAAAACAAATACAAAATTGACTTGAAATGAAAAAGTAAAAGGATAACGAATAAAAAATATTTTGTTTGCTTTATTAGAAATGCTATAAGAAAAAAATTAAATTATATACTTAAAATGTTAAAAATGCTAAGTAAAGATTTTCTTAAGTACTTGATGTTTTATGCTTTGTAATAGCATTTATTATTAATTCTTTTGTGTATTTATATGTATTTTTTAAGGTAAATTTGAAATTAGAGAATAACCTGTTCTCGGATTCATTGTGCTTTATACAAAATTAGGTTCCGCCCGCGTCTTATGATTACAGTGCAAAAGTTTCTAATAAATATTCTACGTGGTGTTCGTTGAACAATTATCGTTCGCAGTTAAATCTCAATATCGTTGACAAATTAACACGTGCTCTCGTCGGACTTCGTCCTTGAAACGTGTCTCGAAGTGGAAATATAAATGTAAAAAAAAACATGTGACATTTTTCAGCTGTCGTTAAAAATGAACGATAACAACATGTTCTTGATTTCCAAAGAAGCTTTTATTTAACTGATATAATCTTTTTAACCTATTCTTTTTTTAACGACTATCTAATTGCGATTAGTTAGTAATAAAACTTTTTTATTATTTATATTTGTTTCAAAAAGTCTTTCTACTTAATGTGATGCATCTGGTGTGAGTGGTGTTTTTAAAAAACTTTTTTCATATCATAATTTAAATTTGAATTCTTTGGAAAAACTCAAAATGAAGTATGATTTAACAGACGCTGGAATCGTCACTTGAATAGTGGAATGGCAAATTTTGATTTTTTTAGTATTATTATTATTATTATTACTATTACAACCTTTTATTTAACTCAACCTGAATTGTGATCCTGTAGCTCAATTCAAGCTATATTCCCAAACTCGAAAATTGGCTTAAATAAGCAAAGTAATAAATAACCATAAAATTATTAATCATAATTGATAATGAATTTTATTTCAAATTGTAAACTGTGTCTGGCGACAAAACAAACCAATATCGAAGACTTGCTGTTTGGCAGAGCGTTGCTAGTAAACCAGTGGCACCAGATGCACTTTGAGTGACCCCTGTCGGGACTCGAACCCGCGCGCTACCGACAATGTTACTACGGCACGTTCTAGTTTGATTTTGAGATTTATTTAAAAAAGATTTTGATTTAATATTTTAGCAAACCGTTGATTTTCTTTATGCAATAATTCTTTTAAATGCATCTGTTAAACAAACTGTTCATATCTATGCTACTGCTTCTGGAAATTCTCTTCCTTTTGATATCTCATTTGATTCGTCGTGTGTAAGCGGCATTAAAGATACCTGTACTACAGAAATATATATATACACATTTTTTTCAATCTGTGAAAATGTCTAGTTTTTTTTGTACAACCCCTAACGCTGCTAAGTTGAACGAATTTTTTCGATAACAGAGGATTATAGCGAATAGTTCATTTACCCACCAGAAAACAAGTGAGTTGCTTTTTCAACTTCAGCAATTCGAGTTAAAAATGGAGAAAAAATAGTAATTATATTACTCTAACTTTTACAACTTATATAAATTAAATAATTATTATATTCCTATAAAAAAATAATTTAAGACAAAGAGAAATAAATTATTATTGTTATATCCTATAGAAAACATCGCGTAAAAGTACGTTTTTTGAAAATCTACGCTTGCATGCGTGTGCCCCATACAATTTCACGCAAACAACAGTTGAGGAGGTAGGTAGGTAGGCATAGCAAAGAATTCCTATCAAATATTAGCATGATTCAAGCTTTTTCATACTCAAGTAGAATTTGTTAAAACTTTAAAATAAAATAAACAAAATGTAAACAACAATTAAAAAAAAAAGAACAAGTTTATATAAGCAATTTAAAAAAAAAACAGGCAACAACTGTTCTTATAAAAGAACAGAAATATAGCATCTCTAAGTAAAATGAAGACACAACATCGACGCAAACGATTAATTGCAGCTGCATCAGAGAGCGGGAAAATGCAAGCTCTGTGTTTGGCGGAAGGTTTTGTATAAAGATATACCTAATTACAAAATTCTGCTGTTTTCTTTAGTAAATAAAAGATTGAGAGCGGTTTTCCAGATTTGGAGAGTTATCCTACTTTATGGTATTTTTATTGAGTGGTTCCCAACATTTTGATGGCCACGGCGTTGCCACGGACCACTGAATATTTGACAATACACGGAAAATTTAGATACTAAATACAACTTTTACATTATATATTTTTAACAATAAATAATGCATTTCTGGTTAAATATAACTTGCATAATAAATAACTTTCTCTGTGAATATATTTATAAATAAAATACACAGTTTTTACTCAAATTGACTTCTTAATTGCGGTAAAATTTTCAGTTGCCGAAGATGTGCGTTTGCGTCGAATTTCAAATAACCAATGAAATATTTATTGTGAATTATTATTCATGAATTTTGAAATTTTTGAATTCACATGATAGCTCAAAAGACGAGGTATTTTGAGCTATCATGTGAATACTAGGAAGTCGTATAAAAATATCCAACAAATTATACTGGCGTGTATACGGGACTGGTGCACGGCAAATCTGACCGGGGACCTTCTATTGAGGTTGCGTCGGGTGCCAGCTCAGGTGTTGTCCTTGTCATCTGATCATGGTTAAAAAATTCGAGGCATCGTTCCCGGGTCTTTCCTTTAAGATAGGCCATGAACCGTCGCCAATAGTTCACTGTGCAGTTCTAGTGCGAAGTTAATTACCCAAATTAATCAACCAGCGAACTATTTTAAAATAACTCCCCCCCCCCCCATTTTGGAAATACTTGTATTAGGAAATCTGTTATTTTATTAAAAAGTAATTAAAATCGCGTCGGATATATTTTTTTCTGTTGAAGCAAAACTAGTTCATTGACTTCATTTCTTTTCAAGGCCTCCGTGGGCGAGCGGTTAAAGGCGTCAGCTGGGAATCTGAGGATACCTGGTTCGATCCTAGGCGATGGACTTGAGAAAGAAAAGTAAAAAAGAGTAGTGATCTTGTGATCGGAGGGTTGCCAGCTTCGCTACAAAATACTAGAAAAGTCGTCCAGAACATCCGCCAGGCACGTTGGTAAGGGAGGGGTTTAGGGGGTTCAAACCCCTCCCATTGTAAGTAAAAAAAAAAAATTAAAAACCGAATTACTGTAAAAATCATAAAAATAGAGATTTTAGTGGGGGGGGGGGGGGTGTCCCACTGTGGGCATGGGGTATTTAAGATGCTCCAAGACCGCATAATTTCGTTAAAGGGCGCTTCGCGCCCAAAAAAGGCTGCCAATGCTAAGCCTAATTCTGATAGCGTGGTACCGCTGGATGTTAATACTGTTAATGATTTAAATTCCTCTTCTGTCCATGACATGGAAAATCTTAATATGAATGTTAAACATGTTATTTCTAAAGTTATTAATCCAGCCACTGGTCTGTTTGAAAACTTTACTACTGAAATCGATAATGTAACTGGTGCCGTTTCTGTTAGTGCTACTAGTCCTGCTGCAGTTCAAAGTGGATTTTTTTTTCCAAACTGCATTATTAAAAGTAACCTTAATGTTAATGATAACAAACAGACCATTAACTCTAATAATAAAAGTAATGATAGCTCTTTGGAGCGTATGGATAGTAGTGATTTTTTCCCGGATTCGGACGACTGCGAAAACGTCATGGACGTAAGTAACAGTGGCGTTCCCGATCCGGATTGCATTAAATTAACTGAAACTGTCGAAGAGATGGCTTATTTGGAAAAAGAAATTATCTTGCGTAGGGAAACTGTTACTAGGGGGTTAAATGGATATGAGCAATATAAAGGGTATATGCATGAAACTGATGTTGCAGTTATTGAATGCCTAATTAAAAAACGCGAAGAACTTAAGGTAGTTTTGTCTACCATTCCTAAATGTGAGAATAGTAAGTGCCATAAGCACAATATTGATGGCATTAGTGCTAAAGGTAAGAGGACCCGTGCTAGGTCGGTCTCTAATGGAAAAAAGGCTAAAAAACCAAACCCTGATCTGGGTAAAATGGGTACTCCGGGTGATGTGTCGGGGGCAGCTGGTATGGACAATGATGGGTTCAGGTTCCCAAAAAACCCAGTAAGAGCAGCAAAATTTATTCCTGTCTTTAATAATGAAACAGAAACTTCAAATCAATTCGACGAACTCAATGCTCTCAATGAACAGGTGGAGAGAGATGGCGCTAGGCCACCACCACCTTTCATGATTGAAGTTAATCAGAACATTAAGGAAGTGTTGGCTCAAATCCAAAATGTCACTAAATGCAGAACTAAACCTGCGGGTGAATACATCCGAATTTTCACAAAAGACGATACGGAGTATCGAAAACTACAAACTTTTGTTAAAGAAAACAATATTCTTGGATATTGTGTCACTCCAAAGACTAAAAAGCCTCTTAAGGTTGTCATCAAAGGTCTCCTTACTGATTTCACTTGTGACGAAATCAAGCAAGATTTAATCGATCAGGGTTTTGACCCAATCAGCGTCACCCAACCTATTAATCGCTTTACTAAACGTCCTCTGAACTTTTTTACGGTGGAGCTCCCCCGTAATGACACTAATGAGAAAATCTTCGAGCTTACTAACTGCTCTTTCATGTCGGTTGTTATCGAACATTTTCAGCACAAAAAGGGAATAATGCAGTGTTTTAACTGCAATAAATTCAATCATACTGCCAACAACTGTATGATGGCACCGAGGTGTCTAAAGTGTGGTCTTAACCACACCACAAAATCATGTACCAGGCCCAGACAGGAAAACCCTGTCTGAATCAATTGCAAAGAGGTGGGGCATGTTGCTTCTTTTAGGCAATGCCCAAAATACCCTAAAACTAAGGCTGAGAGAGAGCAAGAAAGGAAAGCAAATGCCCAACCAATTAGAGGGCAGACCAGACCAACAGCCAATCACAGCCGACCTTATGCTAATGCAACCGTAAGCGGACTTTCCTATGCTGGGGCAGCCGCAAACGGCATAAATATCAATCACAGTAACGATAATCTCCCTCAACTAAATAACTTTACCAATGCTAATGATATCTCAAGTTTTACTGAAGCAATTGCCAACATTGGTCCAATTGTGGAGTTAATAAATGAAATTGCAGGTCTGTTCAATGGTATGGACAATGTTAATGCTCTTTTGAGTAAATTTAAGGAAAGTAAAAACTCTGCGGAAAAATTCCAAGCATTGACCGAATTCGGGATCAGGATGAATCCCATACCAATTATTGACGATGACCAATAAAAGAAATAAGAAAATCATCAATAGAAAACATATGAATATATGTTTTTGGAATGCGAATGGTATCTTAAAGCAAATGTTCACTCTTAGAGACTATCTTGATAAATACCAAATTGACATTTTACTTGTGCAGGAAACGCACCTACGAAGTGTTCATAAACTTTTTATTCCTAACTATATTTCACACAGATCGGACAGAGAGATTAATGTTGGCACTAAGGCACATGGTGGGACTGCGATTCTCATCAATAAAAACCTCCCTCATCAGCGTATCTCCTTACCTAATTTTAAAAGCATTGAGGCCACGGCCATCAAACTTGAACTTAAAAATCAAGAACCAACAACTTTTGTCTCTATTTATGTACCATGTGGAATTTCCTCAGTTGACTTCCAAAGTGACCTTGGCCAACTTTGCAATATCAGTGGTAATGTCATCATTGCTGGAGACTTTAATGCTCATCACCGCAATTGGAACAATACCTCCAATAACACAACTGGCTTACAAGTTATGAAAATTATTCATACTAACAAAATGGAGATTGCCTTCTCAACCACGCCCACTCATTTTACAAGTACGAATAGTACAACCATAGACTTTGCCCTCATAAAGGGATTTCACTTCCATTATAAGATTGAGTCCTTGCCGGAATTGTCTTCGGACCATAATCCGGTTAATATTTACTTTGACTTAACTTTTAATTTTGATATTAAAAATAACCCGATCTCCACCAATTGGGAGAAATTTAAACTTGAAATCAACGAAATTTCTGTCTTTCAAGGGAGAGTGGTTAAACCTGAAGACATTGATCAAAATATTGAAAAACTTACTGAGAGAATCATGGAAAGCCATGAAAATGCATCCAAAATCTTAGCTATTACAAGTAAAAGACACATCCCGCGATACATTAAAAAACTTATCACTGAGAAAAATAAACTCAGAAGAAAATGGCAATATTACAAGGATCCAGCTCTGAAAACTCAACTGAACAGGGCGGAATTGGTTATTCGTAAGGAAATCCGTAATGTAACTAACAGAGACTGGAATAATCACATTGAAAACCTTAGTGCCACTGATAACTCTGTCTACAAGACAGCATCTTCACTTAAAAGAACTTACAAAGAAATCCCACCATTGACCCAAAAGGGAGGTGGTATTGCAGAAAAAACCAGAGACATTGCGGAAACTTTGGCTAATAGCCTCAAAGATCAATTTACTTGCAACAAAATCAGTCACCCTAAAACGGAAAAACTTGTCAAAAAGGGCATTGAAGATTACTTGAACAAACCTAAAAATTCTGATTACAACAGTGTCTCTGTCACTGAAGTAATTAAATACATCAAGAAGATCAAGGTCAAGAAGTCGCCAGGCAGGGATGGCATTACTAATAAGATGACTAAGTTCTTTACTACCAATATTATCATTATTATCACTGAAATTATCAACAACATGTTACAGTTTGGATACTTCCCATCTAGCTGGAAAATTGCTAAGGTTATTCCTATACATAAAGAGGGGAAGGATCGATCCCTTCCTGATAGCTACAGACCTATATCATTGTTACCTATCTTCAGCAAGGTAGCAGAATCTGTCATTCTTACAAGAATCAGAGATCACCTTGAACAAAAGAGCATCATTACCCCTGAACAGTTTGGCTTCATGCCGGGGCTTTCAACAACTCATCAACTTCTTCGTGTTGTTGAGTATATCTCAAGCAACTACAATAAAAGAATACATGTTGGTGCGATATTTCTGGATATTGCAAAAGCCTTTGACCGAGTTTGGATCAAAGGCTTAATTTACAAGCTTATCACCAACCAATTCCCAGACTACATCATCAATGTTCTTACCTCCTATTTACAGGAGAGGAAATTTCATGTACAGGTCAAAGAGGAACAGTCAACTCTTATTGATATCCAAAGTGGTGTCCCTCAGGGCTCCATTATTGGACCGGTGCTATTCCTTCTTTACATCAACGACATTCCAAAAACTGAAAAAACAATGCTTAGTTTGTACGCTGATGACACGGCCATCTTGGCTAAGGGTAGCATTCAGAACCTCACTAAAAGTCTCCAAATTCACCTTAACTTGATCGAGCAATGGATGATAAAATGGAAAATTAAGGTCAACGTGGACAAAACTGAGGCCATTCTATTTACTAGAAAAACCAAAGCTAAAATCAAGAGCTATCCTAAGGTACATGGTAAAAAGATCATGTGGAGTAAGGAAGCTAAGTACCTGGGGGTGATTTTGGATAAACACCTCACATGGGATCCACATATCAAGTATGTCGCTAAAAAGTTCATTAATGTTAGAAGAAAACTGTACAACTTAATTTCTAGAAGAAGCAAATTGTCTCGTAACAACAAGCTTCTCATTTATAAATGCTACCTCAGACCAATTTCGAGTTATGCATCTCCGGTCTGGGGCTATGCTGCAAAATCCAACTTTCAAAAACTCCAAACTTTAGAGAATTCAATCATAAGAACTATTGCAAAAGCAAGAAGATATTTCAACACAGATAACATCAGAAAAGCACTTGATATTCCCAGCTTCAAGAAATACAATCAAAAGATTGCCAAGAAATTTTATGATAAACTTACCAACCACTCTAACACAGAAATCATTCGCATTCCAAACTATGATACTAGGCTTGAGGTCAACAAGAAAAGACCTAGAGCTTTTGTTACTTGAACATTTCTTATCAAATTACTACTCATCACTCCTTCTAGGCTGTTGTTGGAGGCTTCTGCATCCATCATCCTCTTGGTTTTGAGAGCATTGAGTTTTTAACTACTTCATGTTTACTTCAGATTTACTGAAGAATTTTATTTTATGTGCAGAGAAATGTGCTTTCTCCTAATACATTGTACATTCACCATTTCTGCGGGAAGATGTTTTTCCTGGGACTTGGGTGTTTGTGTTCCCATTCATTGTTCCTATCATCAGTTGTCCTCGACACCAACCCCCATGCCCATCTTTTGACTCCTTTAATGCGCCCGGACATGTCTCTTTCTGAGAATGTGCTGGATTTAGACGTTTTGATCTGTGTTTTGTGTGTGTGTTGTCACTGTTTTGTCCTCTTACCTTATGCTAAACAAATCATGCAAATATTTAGGATAAGATAAATTCATAGGAAGGGTTAAAGAAGCTTCGCTTCTAGGCACCTAGACGAATAAATTCAGTCTAAATTCAGTCAGCATAATTTCGTTAATCTTAAAATACTTCAATATAAGTTGCCAGTTTATTCTAAAACAAAACCATCTCCCATGTTTTCTATAACGGTTTTTAATTTATTGTTTTTGTTGACCCGTAAAAATACCTGCTCTTTGAGTATTATCTAAATTTCGCGAAAAACAATCGAACGTTTTTTACTTTTCGTGCGAATCAACCCAGGACGCAGACCAGTCGGCTCGTATCGCCTTTTTTTATTTTTATTTAATTCTAAAAATAGATCAGACACTCTTTCTTTCATCAAATATGTATATGAAACTTTTTACATTAAAATGTAGTATTGCGTAATCTATAGGCGCCGAACGTCTGCGCATTTTCAGCGTTATTTCGTAAATTACCCCCCCCCCCCCGCACCCCTTGGGGAAGTTTGGAATTGCGGGTTTTAAAAATTTCTGATTTGGGAACATTTAAGCCCAAAGAAATAGCAAATGAAAGCGAGGGAAGATTAAATTGCCCAACTTGTAAGATTAAACTTAAATTAGACCTCCGAACGGACACTGCATTGTACGTCGCTGCATATTGGAATATTGGCGACGGTTCGGGGCCCATCTCGAAAGAAATACCCGGGAACCATGCCTCGTATGTTTGAACCATGATCAGATAACAAGGACAACACCTGGCGCCGTTCAGTTGATAATTTTTTTTGTTTCTTTTAGATCTTTGAATTAAAATGACCTTTACAATTTAAATTTAATTAATGGAAGTTAATATTTATTGGTAATAAGTAAATAATTTTCTCTGTATTAAATTATGTATATTTAATGTTTAATTTAAAATTAGCAGTGGCGATTGGATTGCACAATTCCATGCAATTTCGAGTGTTTTTACTTCCACTATACTTTAGATCATGTAGCCTTTATAATTTATATTATTCTTTACTAGTTTTGGTCAACTAAAACGCTTATTAGATCTTTAAACTATCATAACTATAAATTATCTAACTAATCGTTACCACACATATTATAAGGATTCTCAAACTTTAAATTTGTTCTCTAAATTTATTTCATAATTAAGGAGTGAGTTACTAATTTTAAAAGTACAGTTATTGACAACTGTTAAAAGTAGTTAATGACAGTGATAACTGTTGCTGCCTCGATATTCAAATGCAAAGTATTAATTTTTACTAATGAAAATTTATAATTTTTTTTTAGAAAAAAAAATAGTGGGGGGGGGGGGGGAGAAGTTTGTTGATGTTTTTTTTGGGGGGGAGGGGGTTTAAGCATTCCCCCTCTAAGTGGACCCCCCTAAAAAAACGGATTTCCTTAGGTACCTTACCCCCCCCCCCTCTCGGGAAGGGGGGGGGGGAGATTAAGTAAAAAAATCCGTTGCTCAGTCAGTGAACCCCCCCCCATGAAAAATCTATACCTACGTGCCTGGTCTCAGACTTTAATAATGTAAATTGCATGGTGATTTTAACTATCACATAAGTAATGCATTTTAAGTAAAAACATTTCTACATTAATTTTTTCCGACATGACTAGTATATTCAATTTCCCTTCTATTTACATTTTTTATGCCAAACACTTTGCTTAATAATGTACAGTACAATGACCTACCAAAATTATAAATGGACAACTAGAGTTTTTATTGTAGCAAAAAGTTTTAAGTTAAGTCAAATTTTAAAAGTTTAAAAGATTTTAGAAGTTGTAGAAAATAAAAGGTTGGAATATATAGTTTTGATAAAAAAAAATCATATAAACAACATAGAGCTTCTGTTTAACTTTTAAAACAACCGTAGCCTCTGTATAAAATATTTTTATTTAAATATTTATTACGTTTAAAAAAAAGTGGCTTGAAATATAGCTCATATAAGCAGGGTGTGTTCTAAGAAAATTAAGGACTCCCCAATTGCTCTAAAAGTTTTGTCCAATGGGGATCACAATTTTAAACTATATCCAGAAGTATAACGTTAAGTACACTTTTCTTTTGTTATATATAATAAATATATATTTTCAATACATTGTTTATTCATTTAAATTTTGTAACTTTAATGTATTAATGTGGTTTGGAAAGTGATTTTGTTATAAATTTGCAAAAAGTATCATTGTTATCCTTTGATCTACTTGGGAAATTCAAAATCAAAGAGAGGGGTGCTCAATAAAGGCCGAAATCGTCTGTGTTTCATGTAAAAAGAAAATAATGTCTAGAAAGTTTTATATATTTTTTTAAACCAACTCAGTTATGGAATTTAAATAATAATAATAATAATTAGAAAGATTCAGATTTCTTCAATCAATTGATTATTTGCATTTTTTCCTATTACTAATTTTAAATTTCACAAATACTCATTCATAGAAGTTTCCCAGTTTTAGCTTAACGGGTTGTTTATGTCAGTTATTTGTAACGAAATGTTTTCAAACAGAATTTTTTGGTTTAAACTGGCATTACATTGGTTAAGTATCTTACCTTCTGATGATTATATATGGGGATATTTGAAGTTATCAATGATGTAGTAACTAAGTGTTAAAAAATATTTTTTACTAATTTTTTAAGTTATGATACATTACAAATCTAGAGTATTATTTTTTTATAAATAGTAAATGAGACCCTAAACTGAAATAAAGTCTTAGAGAAGAGAATATTTATTTTATTTCTGTAATACGTAATTGAAAAACTTTGATTGTGCTATTAGAGGTTCAATCTCGCGAGCTTCTAATCACAAGTGCGCTGTCATTCACATTGAGATATCGCAGTGTCATTGCATTCTTTTATGTGAGTTTTATTAAAAAAATAATGGTGATAAGTATTATGATATTTTTCGGTACAGTGTGTGCATTTAAAACGAGAGAAAAATAATAAATATTACTCTTTCAAACCTACAAGTTAAAAAATTTTACTTAATTTTTTCAATCTAACACATCTTTGATACATATTCTTCGTAAATATTTTAGAGACTTACAATGGCGCTGAGTAGATAAATATTTTCTTCAACAAACTAAACAGCAATCATTTCCTAAGTCCTTTTAATCACTTTAAAAATTAGTGAAAATATATAAAAGTGTAAAAATGGGTCTGAAATGTTTAAAATTATTTTTTTTTAGGAAATAAATTATATTTTTTAAATCGGGTTTTTAAGATGATATATTAGTAGATTGCAAAGTAATAATGGATGTTAGATAAACGATTTAAAATCAAGTTAATGAAAAATAACTTATACAAAAAGTCACTAACACAGATTGATGCAATTTATATCGTAAGTTAAAATAAAAACGAAAAGTAATAAACTATTAAAAAAATAATAAGGAAAACTACACTTGCACAGTCATTTAAACAGTTTCCCTGAAAATCCTAGTAATATTAGTGAAGAACAAAGTGCACGATTTCACCATGCAATAAAGACAATGGAGGAACGATACTAGGTCCGATGGAATATTCATACAGATTACTGTTAGAATATGCAAAGATACTGTGGAAACAAAGTTCACTCAAAAATTTCAATCAAAACAAATTTTCAAAGTTAAAAAACTCTCACAAAACCAAATAATTTTTCCTTTATTGTTTCTATTTCATTTTCCCTTCTATTTTCATTAAAATTTTGTATTAAGATATTGTAGACTTACAATTGTGTTGCTCTGTTTATTTCAATTCATTACAATGGTTTACAACATTTATTAAAATTAAATTTTAATTTAAATAAAATTAATTTTTAATTTAAAGCCTGTATCCTAAACCTAATTTAACGTGTAAATGTAAAAAATGTCATGTCTTAAAAAGTAGAGCTGGTAGAGAAAATCGCTTTCATATTTGAAACCAACATCTCGAATATACTCAAAATCAGTCACAAAATCCCAGGCAACAAACAAAAAAGTAGTTTGTTTGTCGACCTGTACAAAGATTGCAATCATTGGTAAAGCAATATTAATATTCAAATGTATTTTTTTCTCTTGTTTATGTTGATTTGTACCCTAAATTACTATATTTCTAGTAAGGAAAGGACACTATAAACAGTACATTAGACTCAACAGCTTGTTTTCAATCAGTCTTTTGACAAGGTTTACGTTGGCGACCAATCCTTGCTTCTGTCTGTGTATGATTTACTGAAATGATGTTTCACATAAAATTCTTCTGTAAGTAATTCGACACTGCCACATTCGATGATTTTTTATTATTACTTTGATGAAAGTTACAAATAAGGATTTAATCTGCTATTAAACGCATACCTTATACTAATACAAGATTTATAAACGGGAGTTATATCGACTGAACAATTTCTGGATAAGGTTACAGAGAAAAAATTAGCCGAAATACACCCACCTCCTTTTTTTTCCCCCTCTCCTTCGTTCTTGAAACTCTTATCTTAACCCCCGCCCTTTCTACCCTTCCACCTCACCCTCACGTCACGTATAATCAAATACATCCACTAAAAGCAACATAAAACCACGCAGAACAGAAAACTTGTTCCGTATATGTGGGTATGCAATATATGGACGACCCCTTGTAAGATTCCGCCAAATTTACCTTTGCCAAATTTACCTACATCCACAACAGCCAATCCGGTGAAAGAAAGCATCAAAAGCCCCAATAATTTTGTGGAAATGCATACGACCCTGGGCAGTATAGGCTAAATTACACTGGTGAGAAAACAGTGTTGCGACACCATGAAATCATATTAACCCGTGACGTAATAGCGGGCCAATCAGAGGCCGCTGCGGTTACGTCATGGGTTAATGTAGTTGTATATTTTTTAGTTGCTCTTGAGATCTTGTGAAAGTATGAAGTGTGTGTATCTCTGTGCCTCCGTCCCAAGGAAGAATAAATTCTTGTTATGAACTTGATGTCTTATTATCAATTAGAATCCTGCGCTGCATTCAACGGTTAGTTGGGTCGAACCGGTTGATTTTCAACATAAGTGGCGTCCGTGACAGGACAGTGCAGGACGATGGACGACATACAGAAACTGAAGGCTCAGAGAAGAGTTCTTAGGACTTCTTTTACTATAAATGTAAAGAAGATAGATTCGGAATTTGAAAAAGACATAGTTGACCTAAAGAAGATTACTGTCTTGAAAGAGCAACTGAAAGACAAATTCCAACGCCTAGAAATATCTCAAGAAGGTGTTAGTGATATGCTTCTCAAAAAGGAGGACGATGGAAAGACCTTTTCTGAGGACTTTGAAGAAGCAGAAAACTATCGGGATAAGTACTTGGAAGTTACGTCCCTGATAGAAAAGGAACTTCAAAGTAGTGTGCCAATAGAGAGACTGGAGAAGCAGAGAAAGTTTACCTTACCTCAAATCGAACTGAAACGATTTAATGGTGAGGCCAAGGAATATTTGGCATTCTGGAGCCAATTCCAGAAAATCCATGATGACCAGAGCCTTCCGAATGAAGACAAGATGCAATACTTATTACAAGCAGTGGAGCCGAAGTCCAAGGCTGAGAGACTTGTGCAGAGCTTCCCGGCAACAGCCGAAAATTATCCGAAGGCAATAGAACAGTTAAAGGACAGGTTTGGGAGAGAGGATTTGCTTGTTCAGGTCTATGTTCGAGATCTGCTAACATTAGTCATGAAAAATGCTTCTACCGGACGAGCAAAGACTGACCTTCCGAGCTTGTACGATGAGCTGGAAGGGAAACTTCGAGCCCTGGAGAGCCTCGGACGCACGCAAGAGAAATATGGCGACTTCCTGACACCGTTAGTGGAGAGCAGTCTCCCCGAGGACGTTCTTATTTCTTGGGAACGCAGCAGAAACCACCACGAACTTGGTGAAAACAAGAACACTCGTTCCCTAGAGAATTTAATGATTTTCCTCCGACAAGAAGTGCAAGGTGAAGAAATGGTTCACCTGGCTCGTACCGGATTTGCGAGTCACAATTCCCGGAAAAAAGAACCCCTGCCGTCCACCTCAAACGATAAATTAAATGAATTCTCTACAGCAGCAGCATTAGTAAGTTTAGACAATCCAGGTAAGCGACCAATTTGCATATTTTGTGATAAATCGCATCCAAGTCATAAATGTTTTGCTGCGAAGAAAATGGCTTTGGATGAAAGATTAAAAATATTGTCAAAAAAAGGTGCATGCTTTACCTGTTTAACTAAAGCCAATCATTTGAGTAAATTTTGTAATTTAAAAGTTCATTTAAAATGTACATTTTGTAATCTTTCTCATTATAATATTATGTGTAAGAAACAAGAAACAACGGCAAATGTAAACTCAATAAGTGCACCCTTTTCAGAAATTTCTCTTTCCAATGTCAGTACAAATCAAGTTATCTATTTACAAACTCTGTGCGCACTTATAAGGGGTCAAGGCCGCGAGAAGCGCATACGAATTCTTTTCGACTCTGCAAGTCAGAACTGCCACGTCAGCGAGAAAGTAATTGCGCACTTAGGGTTAGCTCCTCATAGAACTGAAACCATAATTCACTCTTTATTTGGAGTTCAGGAAACCGATCCGAAAAATCACGGGGTTTATTCGATTGAATTGCGCGATTTGAAGGGCGTGTTTTCTGTCTGTTTGGAAGCTCTTTCGGAGGAAAAGATATGTGGGTTTGTTCCTAAACTAACGGATCGTAAAATTTTAGATGATTTAAGGAAATTAGATATTGAGGTTACAGATTCCTTCTGTGAAGAATCTGAAATTGATTTATTAGTGGGAGCAAATGTTTTTGGACATTTATTAACTGGAAAAACTGTTGTATTAGACTCGGGTTTGACCGTCCTTGAAACTAAGTTAGGAAATACGGTAATAGGAAAGCAAAATGATATATGTCGAATTGATAACGTTTCGACTAGTCTTGCAATGCATGTTAATAGCATTCATTTGACTGAGTTATGGGGACTCGAAAATCTTGGAATAATGGATCCAACTCAAGTAGATAGTGAAAAGAGTTCTTTCAAAGAACATTTAGATGATTTTCGAGATAAATTAATAATTATGTCAGATGGAAGATATGAGTTAGAACTTCCCTGGAATTACGCATCAGGTAACCTACCTGATAATAAAGGATTAACAAAGATGAGACATGAGAAAATGATTAAGCGTGCGAAATGTAACGATTTTCTTAATGATTATCAGAAGGTTTTCAGTGATTGGGAAAATTTAAAGGTTATTGAGCGCGTACCGGAAGCAGAGTTAAATAACAAAGGTCATTATTTGGCTCACAGACCTGTAATTAAAATGCAAAGCCAGACTTGTAAAATAAGACCAGTATTTGATGGATCTGCGTGTGAGAAAGGGAAACTTTCGCTTAATCAGTGTTTAATTAAAGGAATTAACCTTATTGAATTAATACCTGATATAATAGATAGATTTAGATTATTCCCGATTGGATTGAGTGCTGACATTGAGAAAGCCTTTTTAATGTTATCCGTTGCACCAAAGGATAGAGACTATTTGAGATTTTTTTTCCCTAGTGAGGAAGGTGAATTAATTTATAGACATTGTCGAGTAGTTTTCGGGTTGAATGCTTCGCCCTTTTTATTAAGTGCATCACTAATGCATCTTCTAGATAATTCTCTTCCTGAATTTAAAGATGTTGCTCAAAAGTTAAAAAGTTCTTTTTATGTAGATAATTGTCTTACTGGTGTAAATAATGTAAATGATGAAGAGAATTTCATTGAAAAGGCAGAATTGATAATGTCAAAAGGTTGTTTTAACTTACGAGGTTGGCAAAGCAATGTAGCATGTAAATATACTACTCAACATAGTGGAGATGCTTCACTTCTGGGAATGATATGGAATTTAGACAATGATACTTTAAGGTGTAACATTGATTTTAAAGCATTAACATGCGAGACTAAAATTACTAAAAGATTAATTTTGTCAACAGTACATAAAATTTTTGATGTAACAGGTATGTTATCTCCGGCAACTTTGCCTCCCAAATTGCTGTTGCAAGACACTTGGAAGTTAAAACTGCCTTGGGATTCTGAACTGCCAAACGATATAGTGCGTAAGTTTCTGAAGTGGTTTAAGGAAATACATTTGCTAAAAGAGGTAACTGTACCACGTTACACATTAATTAATGAAACATCTGAGTTGCATGTTTTTGTTGATGCTTGTAAAACATCTTATGCTGCCTGTGTGTTTGTTAGGTCAGTAGATGAATCAGAGGTTAGAGTTACCCTTATACGTGCTAAGACCAAAGTGGCTCCCTTAAAACCATTAAGTATCCCTCGATTGGAATTAATGGCATGTTGCATTGGAGCTAGGCTCTGTAATTCTATTATCCATGCACTTAATTTACCAGATATTAAAGTTATATTTTGGTCTGATTCGGCTGTGGCACTTTGGTGGATAAAGGAACATGGTAATTGGTCTGTGTTTGTTGCCAACCGAGTTAAGGAAATTAAAGAATTAACTCAATTCCAATCTTGGAGACATGTTCCGGGTAACATGAATGTAGCTGACTTGTTATCCCGATCGTGTTCTCCCAAACAAATGTTGGAGTCTAAATGGTGGGAGGGGCCACTGTGGTTAAAAAATAGTTGTGAGCATTGGCCTATTAGTGAAATTTGTTGTGAACCAATAGATGTAAATTCTGAAAAGAAAAAGACAGAATTGGTCAATTTAAATTTAGAACATGAAACTGTACCTTGGTATGCTCTAAGAATATCTGATTATGATAAAATGATTCATGTATTTGCCTATGTTTTACGTTTTGTAAATAATTGTATGAAAAATGGTAACTTATGTAAAGATTCTACTCTTTCTCTTTGTGAAATTGAAAATGCTGAAAAATCCTTAATTTGCATAGTTCAAAAGTGTTATTTAAGTGATGTTAAAATGCTTAACGGTATAGATGTATATAAAGATAGTAACAATATTCTCAGGGTAAAAACTAAAATTACTAATAGGGATGATGATCAATCGTTTCTGTCACCCATATTACTACCAGGAAAATGTGTATTTACCAAATTGTTGATTGAATCCCTTCACAAAAAGAACTGTCATGCTGGAACACAGATTCTTATGGGAATATTGCGGGAAAATTATTGGATTCTTAAATTTAGAAAAGTTGTACAAAATGTCATTTATAATTGTATGCCATGTAAACGTTTCAGAGTAAAACCTATGTCTTGTGAACCTTGTCCGTTGCCTGGAGATCGAGTTTCCGACGCTGTAGTCTTCGAGGTTATTGGTGTAGATTTGGCGGGCCCATTATTTCTGAAAAATGGAACAAAGGTTTGGATTGTATTATTCACATGTGCTGTTTACAGGGCTATTCATTTGGAACTTGTGGCTTCTCTATCGACAGATTCTTTTCTTATAGCGGTTCGTCGATTCATTGCCAGAAGGGGTAGGCCTAAGACTATATATTCAGATAATGGGAGTAACTTCAGAGGTGCCTATAATGAACTTTCTAGATTAGATTGGGATAAAATTTTAAAGGAATTCAAAATTCAGAGAATAATTTGGAAGTTCAATCCCCCTACTGCCGCCTGGTGGGGCGGTTGGTGGGAGAGGTTGGTGCGTGTCATCAAAGAGTTGTTAAGGCGAACACTCGGAGAGTCGGTCTTATCTCATGAAGAACTCGAGACTGTGTTATGTGATTGTGAGGCTGTCATAAATTCGCGTCCACTTACCTACATGGCAGAAAACTCGAAAGAATTAATTCCACTTACTCCTTCTATGTTTCTCATGGAAAATCGAAACTCTGATACCATAGACATAAACGTATTGGAGAGTAAAAGTTTACATAAAAGGATAAGGTATAGAGCTAAACTTTTGGCTGAGTTGAGGAGTCGTTTTAGGCGAGAGTACTTAGGCCAATTAATACAGAAGAAAGGCGACATTAAAAATGTTCGTGAGCCAAAAATTGGTGAAGTGGTATTACTTGGAGATGATAATAAGAAGCGGTTAAATTGGCCGCTAGCAATAGTCACGGAATTAATTGCAGGTCGCGATAATAAGGTGCGTACTGTCAAAGTAAAAACACAGTCTGGGGTCTTCATGAGACCAGTGCAGCGAATTTATCCTCTAGAAATTCAATCAGAAGATGAATGTGTTGAAAAATTTGTAAAAATCAATGGTGTTGCAGCGTCTATCCCAACCAAAGATAAGGAAAAAGTAAAAATTCAGTTTACAAGGTCCGGGAGGTTGATTAAGCCCCCTAAAAGGTTGGATTTATTTAATCAGCAATTATATGTTTTTGAGTGATAAAGCATTTCACTCAAAAAGGTGGGAGGATGTTGCGACACCATGAAATCATATTAACCCGTGACGTAATAGCGGGCCAATCAGAGGCCGCTGCGGTTACGTCATGGGTTAATGTAGTTGTATATTTTTTAGTTGCTCTTGAGATCTTGTGAAAGTATGAAGTGTGTGTATCTCTGTGCCTCCGTCCCAAGGAAGAATAAATTCTTGTTATGAACTTGATGTCTTATTATCAATTAGAATCCTGCGCTGCATTCAACGGTTAGTTGGGTCGAACCGGTTGATTTTCAACAAACAGGTTGACAATGGACAAACTCAACAGGGGTCGGATGAACTTGGGACTTTAACCATAAATACTCAATTTAGAATTTACTGTTTCCCAGTGGCGGCCCGCGGTCGAAAATGTTAGTGCAGCCGAAATCATGTGACCCCCCCCCCCCCCCCCAAATTTTTTTTTCTTCAAATTTTCAAAAGCCATTTCTGGGATATTTATCGAAAAATCCTCAAACTTTGAGGAATCGGCAAAACAAAAAAAAATATAGACATTCGCTATCTTTAAATCTTACGTCAAATTCCATTATTATGGTATCCAAAATTTCAAAATATAACACATTTTAAATTTCTTAAACACATCTTCGTGAGTTCGGAAGTCATCTTGTCT